>JASMMZ010000001.1:16749921-16856117 GCA_038502455.1 Anisogramma anomala
AAATAAATAAATAAATAAATAAATAAATAAATAAATAAATAAATAAATAAATAAATAAATAAATAAATAAATAAATAAATAAATAAATAAATAAATAGATAAATAAATAAATAAATAAATAAATAAATAAATCCTGAAAAAAACTGAGGAAAGAATCGGCACGCCGCTATGTTAATGATGCCTTTAATACCAAAAACGGAATAATAATAATAAATGTGATATCTCCCTCCTTTAAGGTAGAGTTTTTACATAACGCAAGCCACGTAAATAAAATAGGCCGCATAAGATTTTAAATATTATTAACTTAAACGTAGTAGTTGAAATTATTAACGGTCTTATAACCTTTCGAATTATATAGGTTAAGTCATATAAACGACCCCTTAAGTTTGATAAAGATCCTGACATCAATGACCTCTAAACCGAACGAATTAGTTAATATAATCCTTGCGAACCGATCGTTAAGAAGCTAATGAAACGCCAACGGTATGAAAAAACTACTTAAAAAGAGAATATATACTAAAGAAAAGGATGGCGATAAAAATTATAGGCCTGGAAAGGTATATACAACAGTGTGAGTATCTTTAAAAAAGTCCAAAAGAAAACTTACCCTTACGCTATATACCAACAGTATTATTAATATACCGGGCAAGCTATTTAAGGAAAGAGACCAAGTAAAAATTAATGGCCTTCTTTTATGAAGAGTTATGCAATTTGTACCGTTAATATAATTTAAAGACTAAAATGTTACTAGTTTTAGTTTAAAGATAGTTTACGAAATTAAAAGCAAAACTATAAACCGGTCATACAAAAGTTACAGCTAATTATTCAAGGATACAGTAATAAAGGTAAGGACTGAATCCTTACTTAATCGCTTATAATTCAAAATATTAGCCAGCGTTTAACTGTCATAATTGCTACTAGTTTGACTGCTAGCGTAAAGGGTCAGCTTACACTTAATAGCCAGAATATCACGTATATATACACATAATCTATTACCAATTTTTAACGGATAGTATTATTGTAATTACCAAAAGAATTAAAGGATAAGTTTCCGGCTAGCATAATAATACGTTATATTAAGCCTTTGTATAAATTAGTAGAGGCAGGCGTATATTGGTTCCTAACGTACTAGACGTACTTTAAAAAAAGGCTGCGTATGAAGACTTCAATATCCAACCCGTGCATATTAATTGCGAAGGGAAAAAAATTTGGTATCGTAGGTATACAAATTAAAGATACTCTTTTCCTCAGAAACACTAGGTTCATAATGGTTGAATAACGTGTTATCGAAAAGCCAAGCCTTTAAAAATATAGACTAATCGAAACGTCAATTAAAAGTATATAACTTAACTTTAATAAATCGGTAATTCGTATTTATAATATAAAAGCCAAAAACAACATTTATATTAGTATACGTTGAAAGGAGTAAATTATAAACCTGACGATTATCTATAAGATTAATGGGGTAAGATTATAGAAATACCTAGAGTAAAGGGCACGTACGGCTTATATCGCTACATTATACTAACTGAAAGTATCGTACGACCTTTTTATTACGGTATAGATATAAAATTTAGAAAATAAGGATTTCAATAGATCAAATAAGCGGATTTAATAGTAAATGGATAATATAAAAAGAGAAATTAATATGGTTCTTATAAATTTAAGGAAAACAAAGTTAATACTCTTCACAAACGGGTTATTTACCAATAATATTAACCTTATATCGCAAATCGATTTTTAAATAATATTTGTTAACGAGAAAAGATTTAAAAGACAATTTACAATTACCGGAAACCTTATATACTAAATATCCATTATATATAAATAAATAATCCGGAACGTATTAGCTTTAAAAGTTTACGGCATAATAGCAAACTTTAATATCGGTATGGTAACTAACGATATATTAAGGATTATTACTAAATAGCTGAAATTTCCTCCGATACCTATAGTAGTATATACTAACTCCTGGAACCTTTACGAATACTCATTAAAGTTGGGTATAACTAATGAAAAACATTTAATAATAGATGTAACAACCCTAAGTGATATATACGAAACCTAAGAAATCGATAAGTTCCGGTAAATCAACGGCAAAGATAACTAACGCTATAACTAAGACTATTTCTAATAACACTCTAAAAAGGTTTATAGATAGTAATACGCTAACTATATAAATCGAAGGCTATGTGAACCGCCTAGCATGTAATGCAAAGAAACAGAGGCCTTGGAAGGGTAGAGTAAAAGGGACACGAAGGGCCGTAATTAAAGTTGATTTCAGTACAAATTAATCGGAATTGACAGGGGTGTAACTTGTTATTGGTTTGTGAATTAAGGAGGGATTTTAGAGGTTACCATCAATTGGTGGCAGGTTACACTAGCATGCGTAGGTACAAAACAAAAAGTAGCTAGTATTAGAATAATATTAGCTGCTATTTTTAGTAAGTTAATTGCTGTGTAGTTAGTTAACTTTACTGTAAGTAAAGTTGACTGTATTGACTACAAGTGCAGTGCAGCAGGTACCCACTTCAAAGTAGGGCATAGACCAAAACGTTTGGCAATACAAATTAGTATGCAGATCAGCTAGCGGTCTGCTAAATTTAGAACTTACAACTAAGACTTTCAACCATGCAGCACCAGTTACTTCGACTACAGTGATTCGAATCGACTACGTTGCAATGAAAGGCCTACATCTATAGGCAGGCCTACCAATACTTTAGATATATTTATATAAGCTATACTCATTATCCTACAAATTTCGAAACTTAAAACGTATCTACCAAAACTTTAGTATAGTATAACTAGTACTTATAATAAAACGTTTCTTTAAGGCTTCTATGAACAAATTAAGGTTTTGGTCGCGCAATTAATAACGATTAGAAACAGAGTATTAAATGATTGATAAATATAAAGTAAAGCTTCAAAATATCGTTTGAAATATATTAACAGTTCAAGATTTAACATTAAAATATACTTAAACAGTGCTAAAAACCCAAACATCAATATAAACAATATTTTTACTAATAACAACTATATTAATATTTTTAAAGTTGGGATATATAAGGTTGAAAACCTTAATATAGTTGCGTTTAAACCGAAATAATGATAAAAACATACGTTGTAGTTATATAATAATTAAAATATAAATAGGTTTATGAATATAATAATTGTAGTTATTAATTAATAAATTAGCCAAAATAGGTTAACGTCGACATTTTCGCAAAACACGTAAAACATTTTACAAAGCTTTCACTTTACAAAATTAAACGCTTCGTAAAGTAATGGCTCGCCAATCTAAAACCGTATTTAAAAGCACACCCGCCGCAATTCCCATTAATTAACGTTGGAAGTTAAGGAAAACAGCCAACAAATTTTCCAAGAAAACCACTATCGACGACAAGCGCAGGCGAGCTAACGGGCTTGCCATCTTACTAAGTTTATTAAAAAGCTATAATAGAAAGGTAACTTGGTAAGGGAAACAGTGTTGGTGATATAACTTGTGGAAAGCGGACTAATGTAGATGCAGACTAGGAAGGTGCCAAAGGACGCCGGGCGATAAATAAAGAAGGCGTGGTGGGGGAGGATGGCTGAGGCAACGATGACGCGCTGGCTTATCTGGCTGGCTTCGCGGCTGAAGCTGGTTTGCTGCGCTGGCGACTTGGCAATTGAACGGCGTGCGGATCGGCGAGAAGCTGGTGCAACTCGCGCTGGCTCATGCCAAGGAGGGAAATGGCGCAAGGACTGGCTTCGCGGCTAAGGCTGGTTTGTTTGGTGCTGGTTCGGTGGTGGGCACGAATGGCCCTGGTGCAGATGAAGAACGGAAGTCAGGGGACGGTATTGGGAGGTCTGCAGAACGTGAAAACAGCTACCATTTGTGGCAGCGTACTATGGTAGAGCCAAAAAGGTCCAAAAAGGTCCAAAAATAGAATGGTATTGAAAGGTGACGGAGGAAGAAAAGTAAGCTAGGTCTGTTCTCCAAGAACAAAGTCTAAATAGGCTGGTTACAGGGGTGCCCCCTGTACGCCGCCACATACCCAGCCTGTGGCCGCTGCCAACACAACGCCCTTGGTCCTCCTGCTCGGAATCCCGAGGGCTACAAACGAAGGCATCGCTATCGAACTCATTCCTGGAACCCCAGTGGCCCTCGGCCTGTGGCCCGTGCCTACTCCTGATCCGAATCGTCACCATCGTCACCCAAATTAAGATGGGGCATCTCCCTTCCCTCCACCCACCGTAAAGGTGCCATTATTTCGCATCGATAACCGATAGACGTGAAATGTCACCGTCACTCATATAAACAAAGCCACTTAAATGCATGAAGTATTCAAAGCTGTTCCACGTTTTAAAGTCCTCGGGGACAGGCGGTGGTTGATCCGGTGTTTTCACATGCGGTAGTAAAGTCCATTCGATGCCTCTTAGAAACAGGCGTTGCAAAGTCATAGTTTCTTTCGTCGGCTGGCCTGCGTATAGCCGTTCGATTCCTTCGTCGGGCATTACCGCCGGTCCAAACTTGTCCAGAGCCACGGGGATATTCTTCAAATGGGATTCCGTCGTCTGTCCTGCAAGTATTATCCTTTCGTTGTGCCGTGGTCCAGACCATGGGGATACCCTTTGTTTCCATTTTTTCTTTTTGAGGTTGAATCTTACTCGGAACTGCCAGGCCTTGAAATACTTGGGTTCGTCTGGGGCTTTTGTTTCTCCCATGAATTTTCTTCGAGCCTCTTCGGAAGACCTTGAGCTCAACTCGAATGCGTCAGTATTCGTCTTGCCAATCCAAAACCTCACCGAGTAACAGCCCATTTTCGCCATGAGCCATTTTTCTTCCGATGTGCTTTCACTTCTGCGCATTCTTTGGATGCAGTTCATGCCATAGAACCAGGCCTTGTCTGGGAAATTGTAGTACGTGGTCGTCCATAGGTTATCATCGTCAACCGGAGGCGCTAAGACGGGTAGACACTTGGTCTTCAACGCCACGTATGCTTTCCTGGCTTGGCGTGGTTGAGGCTCGCGGATCTCACGCAACGCACGCGGTCGGAGGAGCGTCGACCGTTCGGCGACATCCGCCCGTGAGACGACCGCACTCGAGTCGCGGACGTGGACGTCGTCACGAAGGGACGCGGGACTTGGGGTGACCGGGGAAGCCAAGCCGGACGCGGCGGCGTGGAGAGTGAGAAGAGCGAGAAGATGGAGATGTTCCATGATAGGTGTGATGGTGGTGCCAGCATCGCTGGGGCTGGGAACTGGTATGATCGACTATGGGAACAGCGGTATTGTGGTGGTGATGCGCAGCCAAAGACGGTTGATACTCTTGGGTGGTATTTCATTGGGGGGGGATCATGGGATCGCCCACGACTCGAGAGATATCCAATAACAGACTCCAGCATTGTATATGGTATAAACAAATAACGTACCATGTATTAACACGCTTTGAATCAGTACGTAGTAGCACGAAGTTGTAGTATATCCGCCATGTGCGGGTGAAAACGTACAGTACAAAGTAGTTCATGACTGTCTGATTGGTGAGAGCCAGCTCCGAAACTTTACTTGAGATTACAAGGTACATGCCACAGCACTAGTGGTACCTTGCGCCAAAAGTTTATCTGCCCGGGCGCTCTGGAAGCTATTGCGTAGCTTTCCCAACCAGATCGATTGAATGGGTCGTGTCTGTCTCCTACTCGATATCGACGAACACGAGCGACTTGGCTGACTTCGAATGACTGGGCGAAGCCTCGACACGAACCTGAGCAGCTGGCTGCGTTCCTCTCAGTGAAGGAACACGATGGTTGACGAATACAGCTGAGTTAAGGGGTGATATATCCCTTGATGGTGTGTGACTCATCCCAAACACCCATGCCCAACATAATAAATGCCGGGGCACCAAAAAGAGATCATATCCTTATTATAAAAATAAACAGAACCAAGCAGATTAAACTATATCTCCCGGGTAACTATACTAAATTAACACATTCCAACAAGAATACCCTGTTAAGCTCAGGTATTCTCTTTTTAAAAAAACCTTAATCAAATGAGGAAAGTTCAATTCTAACACCGGCTTCCACTTATCATCGCGAGCCGTAAACCCTTTTTAGTTAAGAAGATATTAATTACACTTGGTTTCCTTTACAACGCCAGCAATCCACACGTTTGGCCAGTATACACTCCATTTCCCAATTCTTAACATCCAAAGTATATTGCCGTATGTAACTAATTTAAGCGATAATTTCATTCGTGTTGCAACAATATTGACTGCTATTTCTAGCAGGTCAATTGCAGTGCAGTCAGTCAACTTTACTTATGTAAGTAAAGTTGACTGTACTGACTGCAAGTCAGTTGATTGTGGAGTGTGAATGCAGTAGAGCGGCGATCTCGAGGGAGGTATTTTGAGGGGTAGAGGTGGATTTGTATTGTTGTTTCTAATCTGGCTAGCGCCATGGATACCCCCTTTGTCCTTCAGACATCCCTCCCATGACGGCGGGTAGCCATTTCCTCAGTATAAGTCATGCTTGGCATGCATGTCAATCCTCCATGCTACCAAGTGCCCGATTCAGACGAGGGCACGGGCCAAGCAATTGGCCATACAAATTACTGTGCAGACCGGCTAGTGGTCTGCCAAACCTAGAACAATACATCAACCACTTTCAATGCAGCACCAGTTACTTCGACCAATCGAATCGACTACGTTGCAACGACAAAGTCCTACCAACAATTCGCTTAATTAGATAGTTGGTAGGGTTACGGTAAAGTAATAAGTAAGCGATCGTTGGAACAGCAGTCAATTGCAGTACAGCCAAGTCAACTGTACTGACTGTAAGTTGATTGCACTGACTGCAATTGACTGCATTGTTTGTAAGCTGACTGTATTGACTGCAAGTCAAGTACAGGGAGTGCCCAATTCAGATTAGGGCACGGGCCAAGCAATTGCTCATACAAATTACTGTGACCAGCCAGCGGTTTGCCAAATGTAAAAGCAATGTCGGTAAGGTCTAAACCTATTCACGTGAAGTAAGTAAGTAGAAGAGTAATCGTTAGATTGGTATTGTAGTAATAAAAGATGTCCCTCAGGAAGGAGTATTCCAGAGGGTGCACGCCACGGATGGGAGGTTATAAACCTCCCATCCGGGCAGTGGCCCTTTTGCCATGCGCTTTGGAATACCCAATCCAAACCGCTCCATGTATTGCCGTGCGGCCTGAAATAACCATTTTAAACCGCTCCATACATAATACACTTTACGTTTTACAAAAGTGCAGCCTATAACGTAATACGTTACCGTACACCCTGCAGGAGAGCACTTTACAATACAGTGCATTGCCACTTGGCCTATGTATACTATCTATAAGGGTATATAGTAATATCCACACAAATAATCTTTTTTCTTCCTTATACGCCCATAACCTAGTAACGATAATGTAATTGTAACGAATCCATATACGTAAACTTGGAATAATAGTGTAATTATAGTATAAATTATAAAGGTTTAAATTAATAAGTTCAGTAATAATAATGTAGTTATAAAAACCTAAATTAGCAATTTCTATAGTAATAATGTGGTTACAGTATTAATTACAAAGGTTCGAATTAGCAAATTCCGGCTGCAGTGGTAATTATAACTTAAAATCAGTAAGGTTTAGCTACGATATTAATTATAACTTAAGCCTAATTAATATAGCCAAATAAAGGCAATATAATTATTAATAACGTCTTTTATTAATTTTAACAGGGATGTGATTACGTAGGCGTTATAACGGTAATTATATAAGGGTAATTATATTATTATGTATTTTTTGGGTTAATATAAAAAGATATATCGTTCTCGATTTAAGTAAAACCTTTTTTCTTTCCTCCTTTAAAGGCACGTACCATTAAGTAATATAAATCCCCACTTTAACTTAAAATAAGCTTTACTCTAATCAATTAATTTAAACCGTTTTAATAGGTAAGTTACTTAACCAATGCCTATATACTAATCTCTCCTTTAAAAAATAACGCGTAAAAACAAAATAGCTAGGCGTCGGCTAGCGCGAAAACACCGTCGCGTTGCTGCCGCCGCCGTAACCGTAGCCGCTACCGCCACCGCCACCGCTATTAATAGCTCGCCCTCAATAGGCATAATCTTATTTATAACCACTACTCTACCTGTTATTGCGACCCCTCCAATCCCCTTAAATTCTACCATCGTGTCATGACCCAAATAGCGGTTGAGTTAGGAAACAGGCCAGTATGCAACTGCGCTACTGAGAAGCCTTAAGTCTAATACATCAGGCGAGAAACATCTCTTATGTCAGCCACGATGACTAAGCAAAGTCACGTGATGAATCATGAAGGATCATAGCAATCCAAAATGATTCAGAGAACGGAGGATCATAGCAATCTAGTATGATCCAACCTAAGACAGTACTGAAGAAGGTATGAAGGATAAAGGATATAAGGACACGGTCAGTACCACATAGATAGTATTTCCTTCATAGCTCTTCAGTTGTCAATCTAAGTATTCAGTTCAAACACCTGAATAGCCTAACGGCTAGTGATCATTCTACAGTACGAACAATCTTCTTGATATTGCACTTTTATTACCTCTGCTACCTTACTGCTAACATAAACCCCCTGACACCTTCTATTTATTCACGGGTATTTAGTGTGATCATTACACGTCGCCGCCTCAACCCTATTTTCCTCTGCCGCTGCCGCTATACCACCACCTACCGCTGCCGCTTTTTCCTCTTTACTGGACTCATCTGCCTCTACCACCGCCGCCACCCCCTCACCGGCTTCGCCAGCCTCTCCGGCCGCCGCCACCCCTTCTTTTCCCCCCTCCCCCACCCCTTTTTCTTTAAACTCCTAGGGGGAGGAGCGAAGGGGTCCTGAGGTTATAAACCTTACCCTCTCCCCACGGGTAAAAACCTTCTTACCTGTAGGACTCTTTTGGCGCCGTAAATGTAACCTTACAAAGCTCCTCCACGATTTATATTACCCAAATCCACCCGTATATATACCTTTAATTCCTTATAGATAAGGAGTAAAAGGTGGACCTACTTCGTCGCCTAAAGCTTCGTATCGTTAGGGTACATCATAAAGCCTTTTTGATGCGTAAAACGCTAAAGCAGCGCACCCAGGTCCGTAGCTTCAGACTGCTAATGGATACGCCTTACGTACCATGTATCGCGTTCGTGGCCGCAGGCAAGTCTGTTAACGATTATTACGAAAACAAAGTGCGTTCGGCTCATTGTCACTGTTACAGATGGATTAATAACGGATACGTCTCGGTTCCATTAATCTTATGACCGTAAGCCGAGGTTGTATTACATACCCGGCGGCTTTATAGTAAATTCCAACCGATTTTTCAAAATGTATTTTGTCAAAAATACAATATTTGGGGCGCTTCAAAAAAAACCTCGGTCGTAAATAACTAAAACAACCCGATACTAATTAATAACAGCGTTAACTGGCGAACCAGAAAATTGGCAGCTATTATCGTTGCTTAAAAACGGGGCCTGCATATATATTACGTAAATAAGTTTAACGACGTTATTACTCGTCGCCGTAAGGAGGGTAAATACCCTCTTTAGCCGGATTGATGCGCGCAGCCACCTGAATATTGTCACTTTTCTTTAAAAATATTTGTTTATAAATGAAAAATATAACTTAAAATATATAAAATTAATAGGTTCGTATTACCTAAAACAAAGGGTAGAAATATTTTAAAAGTGGTGCGAAGTCGGGTATTCGAATCGAAAAAAGCGAATAGGAAAAGAAATAATCGGGTTAAAAGATATAAATCGAAGTGTAACGATATTTTAAAAGCGATGTAAAATGGTAAATCCAAATAAAAAAAGTAAAAAGCTAGAAAATTTGATAAGTTTGATATATATAAAATAAAGAGTAATAAAATGCTGGGATCGGCGCGAAATAATAGGGTTAAATAAAAGTATAAACTGGGGAGCGGCGCAAAAAACGGATTTTAGATTGTTTTCAATTGATAAAAGTAGTATAATAGGTTATTAGGGTTGAAAACCCTTTTTAATTACCCTAATAAACAACGTATTTATTGTTATAAGCGTTTTTAACGCTTTGTTCGGTATAGTTTTTATTATTACGTTTACCGGATTCGGTTTACTATCGATTCATTTCATTTCCTCAATTTGCTGGCGTTTATATAACTCGAGGAGGGCAATAATGTTTAATTATTAAACGTTTTTAGTTTGTAATATTTAGTTTAACCAAATATTTATAAAGTATAAAGGAATCAATATATATAATAAGAGGGATAGTGTGTAAACTAAGGTTGGAAATAATTATCCGGACTGTTATTGTTATAGTAATACTCAAATCGAAACCTTTAATTATTTCATAAATTTTGGAAGCTAAAACGCTTTTCGTAACTTTTTCACATTTGATAAAGTTTTAATGAATAATATTTTCACGAAACGTAAAGCTGTTTCGTACTAGTGTTTCGTTATCAAAAATTAAGACGAAGTCTATTTACGAATTACAATCGAAATTATTAGCGAAAAAGCTGTTAGTAAAGACAAATAGTTTTATAATACGTATATTTACCATACTAATCACAAACCGCGCTTTAAATTTTATATTTACTACAAAAAGCGCTTTTTGAACGTTTTATATATATCGTTCAACGGAGTGGTTTGATATGATGCGGCGACTGAAAGGTTAAATAACGCTTTTAGTTATATTATAAGAGCAACCCAAACGCTACATAGGCGCTAGCATTTATATTCGTCGGCCCAATTACACTATTTAAAACGATGAGGGTAACTTTATTTAAGAGTTATTTTTATATAAGGCCTAAAACGCTGTTTCGAAAAGTGATAATGACGTTATTAAAATCGATTATATAGTCTTCCATGAAGTATGTTTTAGGTTTCGCTTTTAGGTCGGCCTTTAAAAGTTTCCTTTTTTTAGATAAGGAAAACGACGCGTTACACAACGTTAAAGTGTTGTTTGTTTACATACCTATTAGTAAAAAACCTTTCGAATAGGCTATTGACACTAAAAAATATAGGTAGAAAGTCTAATTAGTTATATTAAGCCGTTCCTTACAATGCTTTCAATCGGCGTTATACCAGTAAATACCGACTTTAGCTAATCCGTAAAGTAGTTTTATAATATATAAAATCGTATAAGGCGAGTAGTTTTTCTTAAGATTTTTTAGCATATCGGTGTAAATATGTCGTTTAAGCTATTTTAAAAATTGAAGATATACCTATATTATATTATAAAGCTCAACATATAAGTTATATAGTCCGTTTAAGAAGTTATAAATCTAAAAATTAGGCGATGGCTAACCTGTTATAATATAGGCGGTTAGGTTATAATATTTTTTTTACTATCGTCGTTATAATCTTTAACAATTAAGCGGTTTTTTTCGTAAAGTTTTCCGATCTTATTTTCAATTTTGTAGATAAGGCGAGTAGGGAAAATGCTATAAGAGTTGTAAGTTGTTAGGTTAAACCGTTTAAAGTGAAATAAGCCTTACTGAATCAAGGCAGAAATATCCGTTTGCTTAAATTATTCGAATAGAGCACCTGGAGTAATTATAATACTGTCGTGACGAATCTTCAAGTTAAGTTTACGATTTACTATTTCTTTTTACGTAACAAAAAAATTCTTTAATAAAGTTTTTGGAGAGTTTTTTGGTTTTTAAAATAAAGGGGCGGCTCTAGCAGCGAATTAAGGGTAAGGTTAATATAAATGGGTATAAAGGGACTGAAGCCGGAGCTGTAGCTTAAGGTGGTCAGATTTTGTCTATAAACCTTGATAAAGAGAGGAAGGAGAAGTCCTTGCTAGGGAGCTGCTATGGAACTAAGATGGTGTTATCTCCGGTCACGTAACGTGTGGAAGCGTATCCCTATACAGCTTCCTCTCTGCTCCAGAGGATTTTAAAAGCGTGTAGAACTACTAAGGTTGGATCCCTAGTAATACTAGCTAGATACTAGCCTATAATATCACTCATAAAGACATACCCCCCCCCCCCCCATTTTTTTTGTGCGTAGCGTAGTTAATATAAAGGAAAGTAAACGCACCTTTCAGGATATTGTGGTGATGTATAAAAGGTGTTAGGCCGGAACTTTACGTAAAAGGTTCCTTAATGCCTTTCCTATAAATAGTTCCTAGACTTCAGGTTCAAAATAGAAGTTTCCTTCATCTTTTAACCTTTAACCTTTAACACTTAGTATAATACTAAAATTATAGCTTTTTACTATTGCTATTAACCCTTTAATCTTTAATATAATACTAATATTATAGCCTTTTTTGCCTTTATTATTAGTAACGATTTAATATGACGAGTTTCTTTTTACGCTCACCTTATAGTTTAATAATAAACCCCTAACTCGTTACTAAGGTCGATAAGGCTATTAAAGTTTTAGGTTACTTGTTTAAAGGTTGCTTAATCCATGTTCATAAGTATAAAGCTTTTTACCCTATGGGCTATTAATATATATCCTAATAAAACTTAGGAATAAACGTGTTTTAAGTGCATTTATAGGATGGTATATAACTCGAGGAAATTTTGCTAGAAAACCGAGGGCAAGTAATCCAAATAGTCGCGAAGGAGCTGTTAATAAGCGGTTAGATATTGGTACTTGGTGTTGTCTTTGCTTCGTTAGAGCCACACGCCGTAATTATAACTATTTTTATATATTTTTAGTTCGAAACCCTGATATAAAATAGGTTGTAAAGGAATTTTCTAAGGCGTACTTAGCGTTTGATTTTTAGGATTGGGATATGTTTAGGTTTCCATAAGCCGTTTTATAAGTGTTAACTAGTAGCTACAAAGTGTATAAACCTAGGTGGTTGTTGCGAAAAAGGCTATAAAAGTATATCGTACTACTTAACGAAAGGTGGATACCCAGAGTAACGCGGGTTTTGTTCCCACTACCCCCATGCGCTCTGGTAGCTTACAGGCGATATAGCTAATAAATAAAAAACGTAGTACTTAAATAAGTTCCTCGTAATAAGGTAAAACATGGAGAACGCGGTTAACGAGCGGTTAGAAAACATTGTTGGAAGTAATATAGAAGCTTATTAAAGTTTCAAAGCGTATTAATGTTAAGGTAAACTGTATAAACAATAAGTTAAGTAAACTGGTAGAAATAGGTAAAAATCTATTAGGTGAAAAATTAAATTAGAAATTCGAAGATATATTCGAGTAGGTTTTAACGTAGTCGTTAAGATTTCCGTTTTTATTAATATTAATACTTTTATTTTTTACCCGTTCATTAACGGCTTATACGACGTTCTATTTCATAAAGTAAAATATAAATGTTAAATCCGTTTATAGGCTAAATGTAAAATCTTTTCGTTATATTCAGCTAATCTGTAACGTAATTCGAAGGTATTGAGTGCTATAGTATTAATTAAAAATGATGTTTACGTTAAATATATATAACTAATCCGTTTAACTCAAACATGCTGTTTCAATAGGTTATAAAGTCGAATACGTTGGATTTAGGGTTTGTTATGGGCCCGTAATATACTTTCGACATAGTATTTCGGTTTTGTTTCACCATCGTTGCCGATAAAGTTTACGGCTAATAGCTAAATATTTCGAGTTTATTAATTTGAAAGCGAATATCAAACGGCTTATAGGAGTTAATTTATATAAAATTGGGGTTATTTCTCGCCAGTTACGTCGAGTTCAATAATATGGAAGTCAATTACATGCGTTAGTTAATACTTGTGGTAAAATTAATTTAATTTTTTGAAAAATTCGTTTAGCTTATAGTTTTTAAGAAAAGTTAAACGTCCTTACCGATCCGAAAACTTTTTAAAGGGGAGCGTCGCTTATTAGCGGCTTTTTTTATATGTTATTATATAACCGTTATTACAACTTATACGAATTGCATAGTTTCGCAAATATGTTAAATAATGTTTTCGGTCCTTATGCGTGGTATCGTAACCTAATAAAAAAATGTTATACTGGTTATATAGGATCGAAATAGTAACTGTAGGTTATAAAAACAGTTTAATATCAATATTAATCGTATCTTTATCATTTAAAGTTAATTAATAGACAGTTAATAAGCGATTTTGATCGAATTAAATATGAATAATGAAGGAAGATAAATATGTTAGGACTTTTCAATTTACGTGTTCGGTTACGCCATTAGTTCCAGGGTAAAGGGTAATATTTAAACTTTAATTTATCCTATTTATTCTATAAAATCGCTTTTAAAACCTACCGGTTTAATTCAAGTTATGGTTGTTAATAAATGTACAGGGAAACCCGTAAAATAGTTAATAGTAATTTAAGAACCGTTTCGTATAGGTTTCAGCGTTTATAATAATTATAGCTTTAATGGTAACGGCTTTATTTAGGTGGTCCATGATAACTATAATGTAATATGGGTTGTTAGTACATTTTTAATGCAGGTTGATTATAAAGTTAACCGAAAACTTGTTTTAAAGTCGCTTGGAAACCGGGAAAGGTTTGAAAAGTCCTTTTTTACGGTGTCTTCGATAGTTTTTACGCTTATAAATGTCGTATTTGCGGCAAAAACGGCGGATGATATAATGTAAACTGGGCTAAAAGTATGTTTTGAAAAAAAAACAATAATAACGTTGCAGCTTTGGTAGATAGTGAAAGGTAAATTATAGGTATCTTAAATTAGCGCAGTAGTAAACGGTTTGTTAATAGGTAACTAAATGCGGTCGCGAAACCGTAAAACCCTATCGTAGTTTATTCAGTACTTTAAAACCGAAACCTTTAATGTATAATTATTATCGATACGAATATCTGTTGGAAAATATCGATCGCTTATACGTACCGTGCGTATTAGTCGAGTATAAGTAATATCATATATAATAGCGGCGTTTTAACAACTTTGAAGATTGATGTTAGTAGAAAGTTGACAGTCTTTTGAAATGGATTCGCTGATAACGGTTAACATAGAAATATATATATGCGGAAGCGGTTCGGAAGCGGATTATTTGGGATATAATAAGCAAACTTTCTGATTTAAAAGACGTAAACGGGAAAAGCCTTTAAAAATATATTAGTTTTGTTATAACAATGTATCAAAACGCGTATAAACTGCCGCTTCATTATAAACTAAACGAAAATAGAATTATGAAAGGCGTTTAAATTAGAGAATTTGTCGTTTAAAAAACCTTTGTATAGTTATAAAGTATCTTAAGGTTTTGTAGTTTATTAAAATTATAAATGGACATATTGTGCCTCAGAGCTTTGTATTTTATATTTATAAATAGCTTATAATTCTGAATATCTTTTTATCGTAGATTTCGTAATTAAATTCGGCGAAAAATAAGTAACGAAAATAATACGTTACTAGGCGTAAATTACCGTAGTCATCGCGTTGAAAAAGATAGTCCCTCAAGGTCTAATTAAAATAGTCGGCTTTTAAAAAGGTATTGCGTTTAAAATCCTATTAGGCGAATATAGGTTCAGAGAAAAAGTTAAATTCAAGCCGTTAAAAAGTAGCTTTTTCCTCGGACCCCTGATGAAATAGGGTACTATTTTGTGTTAGCCAAAGTAATTGTCAAATAATCGTCAAGTAGTTGCAGATAAAATGGAAATAAAATTTCGCGAATTTAAAAAACCTTCCTACCCTTAAAACCGATGTAGAAGCTGCTTATTCCTGGATAATTCGTATATTTTCTAAATTTATACCTACGTTAACGCCAGCTTAAATAACGAATTTCAGGTACTGGGTTTCTTAAACGTTGAGTTCGCATTTGGAAATATTTAGGTTAAATTCCAAGATGTTGAAAACGTTAATGATTTATTTAACCATAATTATATTGTTATCGAAGGTATCATTAAAGTAAACTAAGATATTTTTGAAACGAAAAAAAGTAAAAAATATCGAAAGAAGGGTGTAACGAATTGTTAATATACCGTTAAAAGGTGGTGGGGGCGTTGAAAGAGTCAAAAAAAGCAATAAGCTATTCGAAAAATCCGAAACGTATATAAAATATAGTTTTTTATTTATTTATATTTCTCTTTAATACGAAGCTTATAAAAAACCAATTTAACGTCTAGTTTGGTAAACCACTTAACCTATGAATTATTCGCGAACATCTTTTTAATAGAACAAAACGGGTAACGATATATCTTTGTAATAGTATTAAGCCGGTGATGATCGATATAAAAACGTAATTTACCTCCAGGGTTTTTAATGAAAGATACGAGGATACCTATTAAAAAGTTATTCGTTCGAATATAACTCTAGTTAAATAGCTCGGTTAATTTTTTAGGCAATATAAGAAGCTCTTTACATGATATACCGTACAAAAAAACTTACAAGACTTTTAAGGGTTAGCTTTAGTTATCAATACTAATAACTATTTTGTAATTTACTTCAAATTAATAAGGAAATAGCTTGTCATTAAAGGCTTTATCTAATGAAGGGGCGAATTTTTTAAGGTCAGCAGAAAGTTTGTCTTAAACGGAAACGAGCTGCTTTAGGGCAAATACTTTGGTAATTATTCGAGAGAGATGGCAGTGAACCATGTAATAATGGATCGGTACCTGTAGGCCTTTTGTAAAATAACGTAAAATATAATAACGCCGACCTCTTTTAGCGTTTTCTAAACGGGTACGAATCCCCGTTTTCAAACGCGATAGTTACCGGCTCACCCTAAATATAACACATTTTTCAAAATGTCGTAGGTAACCTATTGGTATTTTATTTAAAGTTTATACAAAATAACGTTATATTATAAGGAGGAGACGATATAGGCTTATATCTGGTGGCTGTTGGAATAGCAATTAAGTACAGTACAGTCAAGTCAACTTTACTTGTAGTAAGGTTGATTGTACGTACTCTAAATTGACTACAGTTTGTGGGATTGCACTTCAAGTGTAGTGCAGTAGGTGCCCACTTCAAAGTAGGGCACAGGCCAAAGCGTTTGGCTATACAAATTAGTGTACAGACCGGCTAGGGGTCCGCCAAACTTAGAACTTACAAATTAATCAACAAAATCAGCGCAACACCAGTTACTTCGACCACAGTAATTCGAATCGACTATATTGCAACGATAAAGAGGCCTACCAACACTGATAAGTGCTTATTAGGTTAAGCACAAATTGGCTAAGTGAAAGAAGAAGCAACTTTCCAGTTACGCTTTGCAATTGCGTAAGGTAGAGGGAAGATTTTTGCGAAAGGCCCTGAGGCTACGTTTTCTGTTTACAGATAGCTAAAAGGAAGACTTTTAAGTGCGTTTGCTGTTTATAGGTACTTGAAAGTGGCAATGGTATTGCTATTATCGAAAACACTAAGAAATCTTTACAGATCTTTTTTAAAAACGTTAAGATTAATTGTTAGAAGTTTTAACATATGACAAGTTGGCAAATAACTAAGTTAATATTACTATAGGTACTACTACCATAGAAAAACGAACAAGTCCCTACACTAAATAACAAATAATCTTTACAACTAATAATGATCTTAGACTTAACCTTTTATACCAAACCTTTTCTCTACTTTAATCTTTTTCACTCCCCATATTACGTCAATAGTCAAGTTTGCTTCTCTGAGTGAAAACACCAAGTCGCGCCAAAAAAACCATG
Organism: Anisogramma anomala; assembly: GCA_038502455.1. Lineage (NCBI taxonomy): Eukaryota > Fungi > Ascomycota > Sordariomycetes > Diaporthales > Gnomoniaceae > Anisogramma > Anisogramma anomala. Next base: position 16,767,474 of record JASMMZ010000001.1, read on the forward strand.
TTACGCGATTTCACGTTGAATCGCTAAGTCCATACGCTTACAAATTACCAAGTCTCCACACCCCTAGATCGCCAAGCTAACCATTAAAACTTACATCACATCTCTTCAATCTTCGTTACAATGGTTTCGGAACACGTAGGATTCGACACTATCAACGACCCTGTTAGGAAGGAGACAATCAAAGCCCTCGAACCACCATAAAACACTTCGACAACAATCTTTGAATTAAGGAAATTGACAAGGACTTTACTCCTGAGTACCTTACTAATTACGTCGGCCACTTTATCCTCGACGTTACTTATAAAAATTAGGATACAAAAGTTAAAGCTTTTTTCGACTATATCGAATTCTTTAAAAACTGAAGTTTAAATATCTAAAAAAAAGATAAAGAAATCGGTTTAAGTTAAGTTAAGGGCTAACTTATATAAATAAGGGATTCCATTACTTTTAAAGGTCAGTAAAGATCGTAACCTCGCTAACCTACTTTACGAATACGCTATGGATGAAAACCTACAGTAGACTTGGGAAGATAAATGAAAAAGGATTATTAATGATATTAATCCTTAACGCCCACATATATATTCATGAGTATCTACCTAAACACAAATAAGTAAACAAGAAAAATCTATCAATTTACACCTCTTAAACCCTTAGATTTAGTAGTTAATGAAAAAATAACTTTGTCGAACCACTTAACATTAAAAAGATTATCGCTAATCTTCCTGCAACGGAAACTCTTAGGCCAATTTCCCCCAAGCTTCTTAACACATCTAGTTTTAATAGCCAAACTAAGGAAAAACCGGCTTTATACGCGAGTATATTATGGGCACGACTACTGTTTTTTTCCCTCTAAATTCGGTCAAAAGTAACTATTCTGTCTACTAGTACTAATAGTAAACCCAGCCTTTCCCCCAATCAAGTGAAAAAGATACCTACGATCAATACATTATCTTTCCTTCTTAATGCGTCCCTATAAATAATACGGATTGTACGGCAATTACTATATTCGTTAAGATTTGGAAAAGAAAAAAGAAGTATAACGGTAAACCATACAATCTTCTCAATATTAAGTTACGCCTATTCTTCAACATCTGTTACTAAATAAAAGTTAAATTGTCAATTTTTTACTTATTATATCCTAATATCTTTATCGGCTAAACCGAAGATTATTACCTTCGATACCTAACGAACTATACCTTTTCCCGCAAAATTTACGATAGTACAAAAGACTATTTCGAATACGATATCAACTTCGCCTAGTATTATACGGATTAGGATATTATTAAATGGTTCTATATATTAAATTATAAAAAAGAGTCGGAAAGTAAAATGAACCTTTTAAATTAGATGTTTAATAAGTTAATGCTTTGCCAATAAGCGATAAGGAACGTAATATCTGGCGAAGGCATCATACGCCAATAGGCCCAACAAGTAGTTACGAGGTACAAAAAGTTTGAATACGCTTTATAATACCCTAATGCCACTTAGGAAGAGTTTTTTTTAGCTAATTACATTCCTCGTTGACAACCGTAACTACTCGAGTTTCCGGTTCGGTTGGTATATACCTATAAGCTCCGGAATTCAGTAACGAAAAAAAACCCTTTCAGTATGTATTACATTAATCGATAATATGAACAGCTTAGCTAGTACAGCTAACGGAAGGTCCGAACCTTTACCTATGGAAAAGGGTATTCCTTTTGTTTAAGGTCTTGAAAAATAAAATAAGTTTATATTAAACGTTAAGAAATATTGGATTTGCGGTAAATAAATCTGTTAGTTAATACGTTATATTACTGCCGAACACAAAGTAAAGAAGGTTATATACTATATATAGTTTACTTTTACTTTTAACTGAAATTATATTTAGTAAGTTACGTAATTAAAAGAAAGTAAAAATAAAAAGAAAGAAAATAAACTAAAGGCCATCGGTTTGTACGAAAATACTGGTACCAGTATTAACCTGAAAACTATGTAATAACTAACCAACCACACCTTTCTATACCGCCTTACATGTAAAGAACCCTACCGCTATTATAACGATAAAAAACCTAGCCTTATATAACTTTTTACTATTTAAAACCGGTACGCGAAACAAGTTTTTTAAGGGATTATACTAGATATAAAGGTAATACGATACTTAACCGGAGCCTATTTGTAATACATAGTGTTGTGAATAGATACTAATACTATTACGAAACTTAAATATATAGACGCTGGCAAAGTTAAGGTTAACTTCGGCCTTAGAAAGGAGTTATCTTTATTAGAATCAACGATAATAAAGACTATTATTAACTTTATTGTTTTCTATATTTTGGAATTCCCTACCCTTTTCCTTCTTTACCTTAAATATATAAAAATCCTCGGCGTCAACGTTAATGTTTAAAATAATAAGTTGATATATGTTGAAGCCGGTAAAATATTTCTACTTAACCTTAAGTAAGGATACTTCTGGTTTTATTTTTAAATACTAAAGCTATCACTATTGAATCTGATAAATACAAAACTTCGTTAATTATACTGTAGGCTTAATTACCCGGCAATTAATATACTTTATAAGGTTTTAAAAATAATTGACTACAAAGATATGTATTTGTTAGCATTAAAGATAGTTAAATACCTTAATTACCATTATTAAATATATTTCCCATACTCTTTAAGGTTTAAGTTTACCTTAAAAATATTTAAACTTTAACTTGGAAGTTTTTATAAACGTGTTTTATCTAAACGATAAGCTAATATTATATGTTATAAACTCCGCCACAGCTTTTTACGGTGTTAAGTTCTTTAAAAACATTAAAGTAAAAAAAATATAAAAGGTATTACATACTTTGTAAATCGATACTTATCTTAGCTTACTAAATGTATTAATTTATAATACTGATACCAACTTTATTACGATGAAATTTTAGGCCAATATAAGGTTAATAGAGATGAAATATAAGTAGGTTACTATAAAAGCTTATTAAGGTATTAGCAAGGTCGAAAGAGTATATTCCCTTGTATAAAAAGCCTACTATATCCTTACATTGGAAATTGAAAACTTTACAAGTCAAAAATCACGACTTTAAATAATAGTAAAAGGTCTTAACGATATTATTAGCCCTAACGGACTTATACCAACTTGATTAGTATTTAAAGCTTACCCATATATAACAGCTAAATCGCTACCTTCATTACATATCCAAAAGAATATTATAATATATAGTAAAGCCCTAAAGGAATTAAAAAAGGAATCGATACGCCACTACATTACTAATACCCTTAATACTAAAAATGAACCTTTCATAATAAATGTACTTTTACTCTCTCTTTAAAGTAAAGTCCTTACGTAGCACAAGCCAGGTAAATGAAATAAGATGTATAAAATCTTAATTATTACTAATTTAAACGTAGTAATTGAAACTATTAATAGCCCCGTAACTTTACGAGTTATATAAGTTAAGTCGTATAAAAGATCCTTTAAATTCAATAAAGATCCTAACATTGATAACCTTTGAGCCGAACGGATTAGCTAATATAATCCTTCTGAGCCGAATATTAATAGGCTAATAAAACGTCGATAGCGTGAAAAACCACTCAAAACAAGGATACATATTAAATAAAATGAAGATAAGGATTATAGTCTAAGCAGGGCATATATAACGGCATAGGTATTTTAAAAGGAAAATTTTAACGAACAATTTTCCCTTAAGTTATGTGCCGAAGGCATTATTAATATATCGGGCAAACCTTTTAAAAAAGCAATTAAGTAAAAATTAACGGCCTTTTATTATGAAGGGTTGTACAATTTGTACCGTTAACATAATTTAAAAGTTGAAAGGTTACTATTTTTAAGTCAAGAATGGTTTACAAAGTTAAATGTAAAACCACGAACCGGCCGTACGAAAAATTACGACTAATTGACTAAAGATACAGTAATAAAGGTAAGGATTGAATTCTTATTTAATCGCTTATAATCCAAAAACAAAGTTAGCGTTTAATTGTCGTTATTATTACCAATTTAACTATTGGCGTAAAAGATTTGTTTATATTTAATGGCCGGAACATTACATAAAAATATACATAATGTGCTATCAATCTTTAGCGGATTATATTATTAGAATTATTATAAAAACTAAAGAATAAGTTTCCAGCTGACATGATAATACATTATATTAAGCTTTTATATAAACTAGGAAAAGTTAACGTTTATTGTTTTTTAATGTATCAGGTATATTTTAAAAATAAGTTAGGTATAAAGACTTTAACATTCAACCCTTATTTACTAATTACAAAAGATAAAGACTTTGATATTATAGGTATTTAAATGAACAATACCTTTCTCTTTGGTAATATAAAGTCTGTAATGGCGAAACAATATGTTATTAACAAGTTAAGCCTTGAAAAGTATAAGTTAATTAAAAAGTTAACTAAATGTATAACTTAACTTTAATGGATCGTTACTTCGTATTTATAATGTTAAAGTTAAAATTGGAGTTTATATTAGATTACTTTAAAAGGGGCAAGTCACAGGCCTTATAATCATCCACAAGGTTAACGAGGTAAAGATATAAAAATACTTAAAGTAAAGGGTCTATACGGCTTACATCGCCATATTATACTAATCGAAGGTATTGTACAATCTTTCCATTACGGCATATATATAAAACTCGTAAGAAAAAGATTTTAATAAGTTAAATAAGCGGATTTAGTAAAAAATAGATTATGTAAAAAGAGGGATTAATATGGTTTTTGTAAATTTAATGAAAGCAAAGTTAATAATTTTTACGAACGGATCATTTGTTAATAATATTAACCTAACATTGTAAATCAGCTTCCTAATAATACATATTAATAAGGATAGGTTGGAAGGATAATTTACGATTACCGGAAACATTATATATTGGATATTTATCAAGTCTAATCGTGTAACCTAGAGCGTATTGACTTTGAAAGTTTACAGTATAATGGTAGGCTTTAATATCAGTATAGTGACTAATGGTATATTAAGGATTATTATTAAATAACTGAGTTTACTACCGATACCTATGATGATATATACTGAATTTCGGTATTTTTACGAATACTTATTAAAACTAGGTACGGCTAATAAAAAACGCCTAATAATAAACGTAATGTCGTTAAAGGAGGTATATAAAACCCGGAAAATCGATAGGTTTCGGTGGATGAATGGCAAAAATAACCCTGCTAATGCTATAAATAAGGTTATGCCCAATGTCTTCCTAAAAAGGTTTGTAGACAGCAATACGCTAATCATACGAATCTAAGGGTATGTAAATCGCCTGGCATATAACAAAAAGGAATAAGGTTGCCCTAGCAAATTGGAAGACCACCAGGGTAATAGTAGCAATAGTAGGAGCTTAAACTACTAGAAAAAGGTACGTAAGTAGTGGCGTACCTGATTTGTACAAGTCTGTGGCAAAAGATCTATATACAGGAATTGAGGAATGGAGGTTTCGGAAAGGTGGAGTAAAAGGGCCGAAAGGAGCCGTAATTAATGATAATTTTAGTACAGATTGATCGGAATTGACAGGGGTCTGGCATGTAGATTGAGGAGGGATTTTAGAGGTTGCCACCAATTGATAGTAGGCCACGCTAGCGTTCAGGTACAAAATAAAAAGCCGCCAGTGTTGGAATAGCAGTCAAGTATAGTACAATTAAGTCATCTTTACTTATAGTAAGGTTGATTTTACGTACTGCAAATTGACTGCAGTTTGTGGAATTGCATTGCAAGTGCAGTGCAGTAGATGTTCACTTCAAAGTGGGGCACAGGCCAAAGCGTTTGGCTATACAAATTAGTGTGCAAACCGGCTAGAGGTCCACCAAACTTAGAACTTACATATCAATCAACAAGATCAGCACAACACCAGTTACTTCGACTACAGTGATTCGAATAGACTATATTGCAACGATAAAAAGACCTACCAATAGTGGCGGTATTTATCGAAGTCGATATTTAAAAAGGTTATAAAGTAAATAAGTTGTAGAAGAAAAACAGGTACATAGTATATAACTTCCTCGAGTCGTCATAGTAAAAAAGAAAAGTATGGTAACTTTAAGCAATGGGTAGGCTATTTACTTGTAACGTTATAATATTTATAACTTATATTTACTAAAACGTTAATAAAACTTATGAAATTACAAAGTAAATCTAATATAAACGGTGAGCTATTTAAAAGTTAAAACGAAGTTACCAAGTAGAATTAAAGTTTTGTAAATTCTTATACGCGACTATATATAGGAGTTACGTTTTTCACTCCTTAAAGTCAACAAAATCTTTAATTAAAGTAAAATAGATTTTCATAACGATTTTAACGTTCAATCCATTCGGGCATTACACCAGATCCCACAGATTAATATGAATACGGTAACTATTCGCGCTATAATGCAAGTATAACCCAGAGTCTTTACGATAGGAAAGTTTTAAGTAGTTAACTTAAGCAACGCGCCGTTTAAAAGCGGCTCGAAAAACGTTTACACCAGCTATAATAATATCGCCTCAGTTATCTTGAATGGGCACATCGCTATTATTATTCCCAATATATAAAACGCCTGCAATAGTAATAATACTAGTACCGTAACAAATATAGAGATTGTAAAGGCGTTTATTGATAAGTTAGGTGTAGGCAGCCTATTTTTTGTAATTTGTAAGCATATCGAGTATGAGTAACGTGTTGGCGAGTATACTATTGATAGATTTCTCTAAAATAATAAGTTTAGCGGTGAATTTCCAAGTTATACCGCTAACTTTCGCAAATAAAGCCTCCTAAACATTAAAAAAGACGTAAAACCATTCGCGAGCTTTCTATTTTATATTTGTAAGCCGAATGATAACTATTTCAGTCGTGTTAAAGTCGTAATAATAAAGGCAAAGTATAGCTATAAAGGCGTTAGAGTCGTTAGTACCGCCGTCACCCCCGAACATATAATAACTTTTTATAATAGTTTTCGCAGTACCTTTTTACTATTAACAATGACTTAAAAATGATTTTTTTGATGTTGATAAACTTTTGATTCCGACGTAATTTACGTATTATCGTGGTTTTTGATACCAGAAATCGTAACTTAATATCGGAAAAATTAACTGATTAATTAAAAGGTTTATGTTTAGGTCGTTAATATTCGTTAAAAGAGGCGCCGGTATCGTAATCGGAATTAAAGGAGTTCGAGTTTTCATCGTTTGGGGAACCAGCGCGGTCTCCGGTAAAAAACGGTATAGAAGTAATGTCGTTTTTAACGTACGTAGAGGGGACCTTTTAAAAGGAAAGTTATCTCGAGGATGTAGGCGTATTAGTAACTTCGAGTTATCGGATTATTTTCGTTAATACATTTAATACGTCGATACTTCTTTATTTTAAGTATAAAGCGTATTTTCGAGTAACTTAATTCTATTCGATAATTTTCATATATAGAGTGTCGGTAAAACCTTTATATTAAACCGTAAGGTAATTATATTAAGCTGTTGAGGTGCTTTGGAGCTATTTCCTAACGCGTGCGTTGAGGAATTGCTAGGATATAAGGGTTTGGATCCGGTAAGTCGAAAGATAATAATATGACCCTAGGCTATAGCCGCTAATAATTAGCTAAAATACCGTTGGGAAGGAATCGAGGTTTATAAGTAAAGGAACTAAGGCCGGAGTTATCGCTTAAGGTAGTCGGATTTTATTCATAAACTTTGATAAAGAAAGGAAGAAGAAGTCTATACTAAGGAGTTGCTATAAAGTTAAGATAGTATAACCCCCGGTCATGTGATGTATAGAAGCGTGTTCCTATACGGCTTCTTCCCTGCTCTAGAGTATTTTAAGAGCGTGTAAAACTAACAGAGTTAGATCTCTGGTAATACTAACCAGGCACTAGCCTATAACAACGGGCTGCTTTAATTTAGTGAAAACGGGTCGAATATGTAAATCGAGGGGTAGGCTAAAATTTGGAGTGTTTGGATTCGTTGTCCTAAGAGGTATCTCATTAATGGTTCTGTTTAGATTATAGTTTCGGACCGCTTCTTTCCGTCTTTCTCCTATATTCTTATACCATTATCTAGCGAAACTAATTCATACAGTTTGGAAAATCAACGAATATATTATGGCTTTTAAACCTGTTAATCTTTTAATGACCAATCTATGCATCCTTAATTTTCTGAATCAATACCTCAAATTATAAAGGTAGGCCCAAAACGTTAGTTTCGCGTAGGCCATTCCTTATAGCTAACGTTTTAAACATATCTTTTTTAGCCTATAAAAAACATAATACTGCTATAGTCTTCGCCACAGCATTCTCCCTCTACACCGTGATTAATAATAATATAAAGTTTAAATAAATCCTTAAATAAACATTAAAAATAAGGAGCGTAGGAATAAACTCACTTGGGCTAAAGGTATTATTAATGGTGTTAACCGTTATTTAAAAGATAGGTTCCTTGGAACTAATGCTTTTTATTTTTTTAAGAAACATTATATACGATTTTTTAAACAGTCCGTAATACCGCTTATATTTTCTAATACCTTATAAACCTTTCACTAAAATTTGTTTACGCTTATTATCGACTATCCAGGCTTTAATACGTTATTTGTATCATAAAGTCGAAGGTTGTATTAACAATATATATAATCAAGTCTAAGGAACTTAAATGAATGGTAGACTAATAATTAACTAAAATATTTTAATAGTTTATAATAAAAGCGTTTCGTATAAATTTAGCGACTTGGAATAATATTATAGCATCGATGCCATAAAGGACGAATTAACTTTTTAAATATATAATATTAATAATCACCTTGTAATTAAAGTTCATATTGTTTTAAAAGCGGAACTTAAACTAGTGTAAAGCTTATAAATGTAGTTAGCACTTAAAGTAAAACTTTTTAATAACCTTAAGTGCATCCTTTTCTATATACGTATAGCTTGCGGCGTGAAGCAGGCGTAAGAGGCGCTTTACAGCCAGGTGTCCGAATCGGCGGTATAGAATCCGTAATTCCGTCTACGTTAAATAAATAGCTTTAATTGTACGTATTTCGGAGAAAAACTATAAGTAGCTGACCTTAAGCCGGAGCGGTACGAATACGTTATCCGATATGCGAATAAGTTAGTTAATCATATTCCGGACCTCAATTCTAAGCTTGTTTATATTAACTAATAAAAGAAGAAATAGTATTTTAAAGTCCATTACATAAAACTTTACCGGTTCGAATGGCGTATTCACAACGACTATACCCAAAGATAACGCTTTGTATTTACTAAATAAAACCTTTTAGTATTTTTCTATTCGGTTTAACTAAAAGTTCGAAAACCTTGCCGCAAACACTTCGAATTATTGTTTTCCAGCCGTTAAAATTTCGATTACATTAATATCAGATATAATACCCTGAAACCGGTTACCGTATCTATTAGAAAACGTGGATTACAACGCTATATAGGCATTAAACACTCCATCCATATAATCTGGACCTATTATATGTAAAAAAGAGGCGTTCTGTAAGCCTACAAAAATACACTAAGTAGTTTCATAGTCTTAGGCTATTAGGTAAGAATTATCACCCTTAAAGTATTTTTTCCCGAACATATATTCGTAGGAGTAAGCGTTAAAGCTATTATTTACGTCTTTGTACTCATTTACATATACTATAAAGTTGGCTTTTATCCGGTCCTTAAATATATAATCGGATGAAAACTTTCGTTTAATTCGAATTTACTCGTAAACGAGGTAGTTAGTAAAATAACAACCGATCTTACTACATACAATATATCGCTTTTGCAAACCTACGGGGCTCTGTATACCTTTTCGCAAGTATTACTATAGCTGTAATATTTCTGAACGATCGTCTCTATTCTTTATTGCTAGGATTCCATTTTTAATACTTATACTTTAGGCGTTTGTTTTATTTTAAATATACTTTAAATCTTCGATCCAAAACGTAGTAAATAGTCTTAGCGAGGTTCATTTTAGTAATTTGGCCTTCGCTTTTGGTTTTATCGGCTATAAATGCTGATTCTAAGCTTTCCTATCGACGTATAAAGTGTAATGATCACACTAAATACCCGTGAGTAAATAGAAGGTGTCAGGAGGGTTATGTTAGCAGTAAGGTAGCAGAGGTAACAAAGGTGCAATATCAAGAAGATGTTTATTCGTGCTGTAGAATGATCACTAGCTGTTAGGCTATTCAAGTATATAGACTGAATACTTAGATTGACAACTGAAGAACTATGAAGGAAATACTATCTGTGTGGTGATGACCGTGTCCTTATATATCCGTGCCTTCATACCGTTTTCAGTACTAGACCGCTGGAGTCGCTGTCGGTCCCATCGGTCCTTCCCTGTTCGGGGTTGCTGACATAAGAGAAGTTCCCCACATGATTCTAGACTTCAGGCTTTCTAGTGACGCAGTGTTGCATACTGGCCTGCTTTCTGACCCAACCTCTGTCTAGATTATAATATAAAGGTTTTGAATGATGTTTTAAAGTTTGTATAAAAGGCTTTTAAGTCATTTTTTAACTTGAAAAGTGTAAAGTCGAAATTTTGGTTTCCGTAGTATATTTTTATTATTATTTAGATAAACAGTTTATCCCCTTTATATTTAGATTTAAGGGCGGTATAAAAATTCCGGAACTTAGCTAATAAAATAGTAAAAACTTCCTATAGGTTTTTATCGACGGTTTTTTATTGGCTTTTTACGAATTTTCAAGTCGTATTAATCTAGTTCTTATCGTAAAGTTCATAGTTAATCTTTATATCGATGTGAAATTTTAGGCGTTTATAATACTCCAAAAATATATATACTTATGTAAGAAGATAAATATATTATTCTTTAACTTATCCGGATAATATATCCTGTAAAATAATATAAAACCGAAAGGGTTCGATATTCAATTTTTTATATATATTAAGTATAACACGTATCTTATTATGGAATACATTGTATGGTTCGTTGTTATAATTCTCATTCTTATTCCAAAGCCTGGCGAAGTCAGTAAACTTTATAAAATCTCTCTTATCAGTGGGAAAACGGTATAGTGAAAGGTTACAGTAGGGGTCGTGATTAGCGGGTATTGGTCTGTAAGGCACGTATTAGCGTTTTACGCCGCTCGTCGTTTTTTTGGAACGGGCTATTTTCGGTATTTCGGCCGCTTTCGCTATGGTTGAGCGGGTTATTCTCGGTATCTCAGCCGCTTCTACTATAGCTGAATGTGCTATTGACTGTATTCAGAAAGTAGTTCAATATTTGGTTTTACTTTATAATATATGTCGATATAGGGGTGTATTGTATTTGTATAGTAAATAAGAATTACAACCGTTCGTTTTCCTTTTTAAGGTTCATGTTTTTAATTTGGAGTACGGATATAGTACTAAATTATTTTATGCCTTATATTCTTCGTTTCGTCTATATATCCTCTACCACTTATTTCTTATATTCTATTAAGTAATACCCTTTTACAAATTCCGTTTGGTATATATATGTATCCTTTAATCTAATAAGTCATCAAGTCGTATTATTTCGAATAAGGCTTTTATAAAGTGGCTATTTCTGTCTCTTAAGGCATTAATTAATACGTTCACTTTGCAATTGAATTCTTAAGGTCTTAGTAATAAAAGGGTTTACTATTTACTATTTACCTAACATCCAATTCGAAAATATTTCGTAAAAGTTATTTAATATATTAGGTCCCTAGGTTTTCTCCTCCTAGTAGCGAAAAATCACGGCTAAGATATATGTATTTTCTGTATATCGGTTTAATTCCTTAATTGGTGTATCGATAATATTATCCTAAAAACCTAGGTCTATTTCGTGTATTATAGCCTTTTTAATTCCTATATACTCGATTAGAAGGTTGAAGTAAGTGTTAACTTCCTCCGGTATTATTAACATTAGGTCTATGGTTGTAAGTATCTTGTGGTGGTTGGGGTTAGATGTTTTTACGTATACCTGATATACTAGAGCGGTGTAAATTGATAGTTTCGCATTGTGGTTGGATTTAAATACGTTCAGATTTCCAAGTTTAAGGTGGTTCGTTTTACAAACAGAAAATGTAAAGTAAATAGGATAATGAAAACAGGTAAAATAGAATTTATTAACGCTTACTAATATAAATAAAATTTAAACGATACGTAAATAAAATGTAACCACAAACTAGTTAGATGTTTCAAATTAGTTTTATTAACGTTTGGTAACGTTATGTTAGTTAAAATAGGCATGAAAAACTTTAATATCGTAAGAATTAAATTTAAAACATCTAAGGCGAATGTAAAAAGGCGAACAAGGCAAAGAAAGTATAAGGCGAATAGGGTAGAGGAAATGTAGGTATAAGGAGATATAGTGTATAGTTCAGTGTTTAGGTTTTGTTTTATGTTTGGTAAATGGTCTGGATTAGCGTATCTTAGCCGCTCTTAGTAGTGCGAACGGTTCGGATAGTCTGTTCGTAACCGCTTTTAAATTGAGCGAACAGTTTGGATGTTATATTTGTAACCGCTCCTATGTTTTGCGAGAGATGTAAATTATCGATTTTAAATCGGATGGGTCCTAATAAAAAGTCTCAAAACTTAGTGATTTTGGCTTACGTGACCTAGTACGTAATAGGACGCTTTCCAAAAAAAATACCCGGGTACGTCAAAGCGCTAAATAAGGGTTAAAAGTAACATAGCAGGGCTTTTAATAAATAAAACGCCAAATAAGGATTAATAATATTATATTGAAGTTATCATTTTTGAAGTTATTTAACTTTTATAGTTTTTATACATATCTCGTGTAATTATTGTAAAAACATAATATTAAAGTACAAATAGTTGGGATCGTTATAGCATCCTGTTATAGGTATTCAACTTATATTTATCTTTTTTTTCTTAGGCTATCTGTAATCGACTAAGTCGATTACTAATTAGTGTTGGTAAAGTTTAAACCTATTTACGTAAAGTAAATAAGTAAATAAGTAATCGTTAAATTAATATTATAGTAATAAAAATATCTTTCAAGAAGGAGTATTTTAAAGGGTACACGCCACGGATAAAAGGTTATAAACCTCCCATCCGGGCAGTAACCCTGTTGCCATACGCTCTGGAATACCTAATCCAGACCGCTCCATACATTGCCGTGCGGCCTAAAATAACCATTCCAGACCGCTCCATGCATAATGCACTTTACGTCTTGCAAAAGTGCAGCCTGCAGCGTGACACGTTACCGTGCACCCTGCAGAAGAGCAACTTGCAATACAGTGCACTGCCACTTGGCCTATGCATACTATCTATGAGGGTATATAGTAATATCCACAAGTAACTACATTACCACTTTTAATGCACTATACCAGTTACTTCGACCACGATTCGAATCGACTACATTAGATAGGCCTTGCCTGATAGGCCTTTAGACGTTGCAACGTTGTCGATTCGAATCGGTCGAAGTAACAGTAGAATTGCGTGGTTAAGTGGTGGATGTATTATTCTAGGTTTGGCAGACCGCTAGCCCGTCTGCACACTAATTTGTATGGCCAATTGCATGGCCCGTGCCCTAGTGTGAAGTGGGCAATTACTGTACTTGACTTTACAATCAATACAGTCAACCCACAAAACAATACACTCGACTTGCAGTCAGTACAGTCAACTTACGTTGACTGACTGCACTGCAATTACTACCGTTCCAACAATTATCGTTAGTATCTACATGCTAGACTGTGCTGTTCTATATGCTCCCACGCTAGCGTCAATGAACACAAAGTCCTTGAACAAAAGGTAGCCAAGATAGCAGAGAATCAAGTCCAATTGCTAGGGCCTTGTCCGGGCGTTGCCGCCGTCGAGGTCGGCGCAACGACACACAGCAGGCTGCCGACCTCGAAGACGAAGACAGCCAGCAGGAAGACGTCCTTGACGGAGAAGCTGTCGAACAGCTTTCCCGTACAGCGGCTGCAGCGCGGTGGAGGTGAGCAGGTAGGCGCTGCCGTACCAGCCAATGTCCTTGGTGCTGTTGAAGTGCGCCGCGATGGCGCCCAGGGCCGGCGCGATGATGGTCTGGTCCAGCGCGACGAGGAAGACGGACAGGCAGAGGCAGACGATGATGAGGAGCCGCGGCAGGCCCGTGGGATGGGCGGCCTCGCTCGCCTCGTCCTCGGCCTTCCCCTGCTGTTGCGTGGTGGCGTCGGGGCCATTGCCATGCTGCGGCTTGGATGCGTCTCCGCTTCCGTCCGGGCGGTGGCTGGCCTCGGCTTTTTCAATGTGCAGGGTCGATGATGAAGCCATCGCCACAAGTCCAGCGCCGTGGAATCCCACAAGACACTTCCTCTTGGACGTAGTGTAGTTAGTTTCCATTCCATGAAGTAGTGCTCCATTGTCTGCAGATCGAGATTTGCGCGGCTCGTCATAGACGTTGCGGACACCACACAAAAGCAGATATTTCTTATGCAAAAACATGGAGCTATACTGATATATCCCGGATCAGGGGGATACATCCGTTCTACTCACGTGTTGTTCGTATCCTGGAAACAGTACCAAAGGAGCATGTTGGGTACAGCTGGTACCACCAAGCCTTGCTCTTTTGCATCAAGGACACACATGCATCGTCCTATTTCCTCCCAAGTCCTATTAGTACCAGATTCGCTACATTCATAGCAGCTATGACGATCCAGATCAAGACCGCGACTATCACGACGGGAACTGAATTCGCCATCTTGACATTCCCCTGGTCCGACCGAGACTCACCCGTTCCCAGCCTTGTCAAACCACCATCACCGCCGCCGCCGCCGCCGCCCTCGCCCCCCACAGCACCATCTTCCTCTCCCTCCGACGATACGACAGCCGGCGCCCGGCCCGGCCCTGCGACACTCATGTACTGATTCCTGCACGTGAAATAAATCAACGGCGCCGACACAAACGGCAGCACGACGCTGAGTGCAACCTGCGACGCGTTGAGCGCAGCATCCAGCCCCTGTCGTCCCACAGCGGCGGCAATGACTATGCTGGGTGTGATGCTGATCGACCGTGTGACGAGTCTGCGCAGCCAGGGGCGTAGTCTGATGTTGAGGGCACCCTCGCTGACCATCTGACCTGCGATGGTGCACACGATGCCGGCGGAGACACCGGACAGGAGAAGGGCCAGGGCAAACAAGATGCCAGCACTTTTCCCTATGCTTGAGGAGAGAAGGTCGTGAATAGCGAAGATGTCGTCCCCTTGCGCCTTCTCGTTCCCGTACAGCGAGGCGCCCGCAATGATCAGAATGGCCGAGTTGATAAAGAGCGCGAATGTGAAGAGGCTGGTGGCCAACTCGATGATGGAGTATTTGAGACAGTGCTGAATCGCCGCCAGGGACGGCATGTAGACTTCTCTTTCCGAGTCGCCGTTGCCGGTTGACCTGGGTGGTGGGAAGCGGCCTGCTTTGGTGTCATACTCCCTAAGCCGAGATTGAGGCATGCCGGAGCCTAGGTATAAACTATGTGGCATAACTGTCGCACCCAGAATGCCACAGGCCTGGTACAAGCCTTTCTGCTCCACGATCGCACTGGACGGAAGGTACCCGTGAAAGATCTTGCCAACGGAAGTGCTTTCAATGAGAGACAGCTGTATGCAGAAGCAGACCACCACGGCCATGACCAGTCCCACGACAAAAAATTCGAAGGCCCGCAGACCGCGCATGGAGCCAGTGGGGTTGTAGAAGAGCAGAATGATGAGTGTGTCGAGGATGGAGATAGCGCATCCTGCGACTAGTGGCACGCGGCCGTTGGAAAGCAGGTGCAGCGCGATAGCAGTGCCGATGACCTGGGATGAAGTCAAAATCAGAGGGTCACCCAGAAAGGGAGGCCTTGATGGTTGGGAAAACAGGCAGATAACCTCCGTTGCCGCTGCCTAGGGGAATATAAGTCGAGGAGGATGGTTTCCAAGGTAGACTCCAAGGTTGACAAGACATGTCAGGCACGGAAGGAGATGGCATCTCACCTCTGCAATATCAGTCGCAATAATGGCAATCTCTGCCATGGCGTAGAGCACGTAATTCAGCCATTGTGGAAGGAATGCTCGACAAGCCTGGGCGAGGTCCAGGCCAGTGACGGAGCCTAGCTTGATGCAAAGACTTTGTAGGAAGATAGCAAACAGGTTGCTGAGGAGGACGATGAAGAGGAGGCGGAAACGGTACGACGCACCGGCTGCGATGTCCGTGGCATAATTGCCGGGGTCAACTGTGGTGACGGTCAGCTACCAAGTGGAAGATTTGGCTGATGGACGTGCTGTGTGGACTACTCACTGTACGCCACGGCGATCAAGAAGCCAGGCCCAACGAACTTGCCAAACGTAGTGATGGCCTTGCCTATGCGCGCCAGTGACCATTGCTGCTGTCCTCGGCCATTCGCTGGACCGTCGTTCCCAGTCCCATTCGCATTCGCAGGCGCAGGCAGTGATGTTGACCTTGGAGGTGCTTTCTCTCTCGCAGAAGGATTCACCCTGCCCAAGCCCCTCTGGCGCGCAAGGGACGAGACTGGAATTGGCTCAGCACCGGCGCCAGTGAAGGCCTCGTGCGCGTATGCATCGGGTGCGCTGGCGCTGGCGCTGGCGCTGGCGCTGGCGGAGCCCGTCGACGACAGGCCTTGTGTCAGTGTCGGCCCGTTTGCACGTGGCCTGTCCTTTTCCTGCTCGAGACTTGGAGAAGGCGAGTGTGCAGGTGAATGGAGGGCGCTCCGTTGTGCCGTGGGCCCACAAGACACCATGGTCGCCGCCAGA
The DNA here is from genome assembly GCA_038502455.1 of Anisogramma anomala. Classification (NCBI taxonomy): domain Eukaryota; kingdom Fungi; phylum Ascomycota; class Sordariomycetes; order Diaporthales; family Gnomoniaceae; genus Anisogramma; species Anisogramma anomala. The sequence goes on from JASMMZ010000001.1 coordinate 16,784,159, forward strand.
TCCTTGTGTCGATCCGGCATCTTCTGCAACTCTGGATTGAATTTTCGTTCGATTTCGGTAGTTTCGCGCTAGCTCTTGGCGCCATGGACGGCTCCTTCCCAGTTGCTTGGTGGTTGCGATGATATGATGTGGCCACTCACATGGCAGAGTTTGGCAAAACAAAAGAGGTCAAGTTACGGGTGTGAAAGACGAGCAGATGGCCGAGCTTTCGTGTTGGCTTCCGTTTAGGCTTCCATCGTGACAATTGTGCACGCAACGCCTACTGCCTTGAAGGTAGCACCGGCAACCACAGCAGGGGCCCAGTGTCACGCACAGACGACGCATTCGGCTTGACCTGCCGTGACTGCCCGAGGCACGACCGGCTGCCGGCTTCTCTCTTCTCTCCTTGGCACAAGTCCACCAGCCGTGCCGTCTTCACACGAGGCCGCATGTCTGGTCGGTTCCACTTACATTGTGGCAGTGTAGCAGGGTAGAGCCAAAAAGGTCCAAAAATAGAGTGGTATTGAAAGTTGAAGGAGGAAGAAAAGTAAGCTAGGTCCGTTTTCAAGAACAGAGACTAAATATGTGGTGCTGGTTACAGGGGTGACCCTGTACGCCGCCACATACATATCGCAACATGGGATCGCAAAATGTGAACGTGCCCGGTTCCAAGGGAACACGACCTGCGCCGTTTTCGAAATCGATTTGTAACACCTTCTAGCACCACATCACCACAACCTCGGTTGTCTACAAGGCTCCTTGGCATTTTCCCCGTTCGTGATGCCTTCTCGCACACAGGCCGCACATAGCGAACACGTTGCGGATGCCATGCACATATGCTCACTGCCCGTCACCACGCTTCTCCGCCAGCCCCCTCCGCAGTCCAAGTCCGCAGCCATGCACTTGGCTCTGCCAGCAAGACCTCATCACAGTTCTTTCTTGCCCTCGGGTGACAACATCCCCGCAGCCCTCTCCCTTTCACGCTTCTTGTAGATCTCTGCAGTGAAGGGGTTCTCGTACTGCAGAGCGACCAAGTAGACGGTCAGCACCCATGCGGCCACCAGTATTCCCGCAGGCTTGCCGTAAAATAACGCGGTGCCCAAGAAGCTCAGGGTCGAGCCGTAGTACATGGGCGCGTCGCAGATGTTGAACGGGAAGCCAGTGACGATGTCGTCCATCAGGATACCGCAGTAGTCGCCGAGAAACGTGCCCGTGATGCCCAGGCGGTACGTGGACGACAGCACCAGCACCATGCCAGCTGCGAATAGTGCAGCGCCAACGAACTTGACCGCGTCATTGTCGAGAAGTGGATGCGTGGGCTGTTGGCGAAGAGCGTGCTTGACAGCCATGTCGCGCACAAGGCCGAGGGTGAAGATGACTGCACCGAGGGCGTAGCAGGCTGCGTGCGAGTTGCCGCCGAAGATCTTGGTCAGGAAGCGGGTGCGGTATTCACGGCGGGCTACGACACTGCGTGGGAAAAGTGATGGTCAGACGAGGCGTTCAATGGGGACCTGATCTTGGGCTTCAAGCTCACTTCCAGAACGTCGGGTTGAAGGAGATGAGCAAACAAGAAACTGAGGAGCTATTGTCAGTGTCATGGCAAAGGCAGTGAGAGTCTGCAGTGGGACTACGGGACAGACGCACCGAATAAGCTCTTCTGGTCGAAGTTGACCCACTGGTGGTCCCGAGTGGCTGCCATCTTGGTGGTGTCGTGTGGTGTCGTAACTTGTCTTCTTCAACGGGACATGGACAAGTGGGAGATCTTCGGGTAGGCGTGTTGGTTAGGATGCTCTCGAAATTCTTTGTAAAATCTGTACCCCGCCTACCCCGCCTACCCCGCCTGTGGCTTCAATACCGACTGTCCTGTGTATGTAGATCGTAGTTGCGTACTGAATACCATGTAAAACATCCCTTGTCAAGTATCTGTGGCCCGTGCATGCACCAATCTTATTACTATGTAGCAAGCGTGGGAGGTTTTATGCACCCATGCGACCAAAGTATACCCCTCTCCTACTATTTTAAACCGACTTTTGGTCCACCACCACATACCTGATCAATTCAATTCAACGCCTTAAGTTGGGAGCCGCCAGTTCGAACGTACACTGTGTATGGGTCATGGTATACTTACCGCGGCAATACATAGTACATACGATTAGTAGCTATTTTACCCCTGTGGATCCTCGGATATACTATTACGTACTATATTAGTACTACGTATACAATGTAGTACCCATCTTAGGATGCCAGTACTGTATGCCCTGGTAATAGGTCAGCAAGCCATCCATCCATACACTATTTAAATAGCAACTACAGTACAGACCTAGAAGTCTGCACTCAATCTATTAATTGTTTGTCAACCTACTGACCTCCTGCCATGCTATTGTGTTGGTATGGGTCACAGGTGTTGGTCAGACTAGCCAGAGTACACATAGGCATGTTCCCAGGGGTCGTCAGGGGCATGGGATCCGCAGACAGGGGGTACCAATTTCCGCCCTCGGCCCCTAGGTACTTAGTGGTAGGGGTAATAGAAAGCATGCTAGTCGGGTATTTAGTTCGTGCGCCACACTCGCTAAGAATGTTAGCCCCACCCAAAACAGGACGTACCTAGCATATTCAGAGAGTCAAATTTGATTTTATAGTACAGTAATTCAATGAAGTTATCACCATTTAATATGTATTCCATTTGATGAAGCTATCACCATTTAGTGTGCAATCCATCAGCAGCAATTACATCTTCGCAACGCTGCAGCATTGCAACTTGGGCAGACGTGTACGGTAGAAAAAAATGTGGGTTGCTAGGCCAAATTTGGTTAAGTTTACATACTTGGGTGGCACAGACCAGGTACCTGACAGGGGGGCATTCTGATTGGGTATGGTTGGTAGTACGTACGTAGTACTTACTAGGTACTATGTAGGTGAAGTCATGGGGCCCCTAGTCCAGGGGTCCACGTCCAGAGTACTAGTACTGTTCTATGTACATAGTACATCTATCTGTACTATGTACATGCTGAGAACAGATCACGCCTCACGCTTAACGCCTCACGCCTCACGCCTCACGCACTTCCCCCGGCCTTCTCAACCTCATGATGCCTCCTCGAAGATCGGCTAGGAAAGCAAAGCCGCTGGCGGCGACGACAACGGTGGCCGAGATAGACGCGGACTCGTCCTTCTCGCAAGCTTCCTTCGAGAAAGAGCTGAAGGCCCTGCGGGCCAAGGCCAAGGAGGAGACTTGGGCAAGATGGATCCAGGAGCAGGCCGCCGTCTACGTCAAGGCCTTGGTTCTCATCACACTGACTGCTGTCTCTGCCAACGTCTCCGAGCTGACGCTGTCTCCCGTCTATGGCTCTATACCAGTCTCGTTATGGCACAACTGGGTCATCCTGGCTGGCGTCTTCGTCGGCTGGTCATGCAACCTGCACCTCGGCCGCTTGCTACCCATCAAGTTGGCATATCTGCTGCCCGTCGTGGCTTTCTATATCCCCGCCGCCCAATTCTTCCTCTTCAAGCTCAGCGCCACCCTGACTGTTCACCAAGGACCTTTCATCACTGAGCTCCTGACCGCCGTCCCCCTGGTGATCCTGTCCGTGGCCTGCACTGCCAACTGTCTCGAGGGCCTCGACCTCTCTCGCCTTCCCGGCTTCATCCGTGATGCGGCTCCGGGCATTGGATCCTACGGATACTACAAATTCATCGAGTCTACTTCGGGCAAGCTTCTGGGCGAACACATGGGCCAGACCTTCTTCCACACCCGCATTGTCCTGGAGACCATCCTCGGCGCGTTGTACGCGCTGTTCTCGCCCTCCAAGTACCTAGTTTTTGCCCTTCCGGCGTTGCTGCATACAGCCTTCTTCAACACCCACCTTATGACGCCCATGGCCACCCAGTCCTTGAATCGGACCCTGCTAGCAAACAACTGGTCGCTATTGGAAAGGAAGGAGTCCTTGACGGGCTATATCTCCGTCGCTGATAGCCTCGTGGTCGGGTATCGGGTCATGAGGGCCGACCATAGCCTTCTGGGCGGCGAGTGGACAATCCATAAGGGCAAAATTGTCGCAGAGCCCATCTATGGCATCTTCACCATGCTTGAGGCAGTGCGACTTGTTAAGACGCCAGAGCCCATCCTTGACAAGGAAGCCCAGGCACTCGTCATGTAAGTCGCTCTCACTGGTGTCCAGAAAGCATCATCTGATCTGTAACTTAGCGGTCTTGGAATTGGCACCCTTCCCGCGGCATTAGTTGCGCATGGTGTGGACACCACCGTGGTCGAAATTGACCCGGTTGTGCACGAGTTTGCGGCCAGATACTTTACGTTGCCTTCCAACCACACGCGCGTCATCGCCGATGCAGTCACTTACACCGAGGAGCTTGTCAAAACGACAAACACCACGTTCGACTACATAGTGCATGATGTCTTCACGGGCGGCGCCGAGCCCGTCCCTCTGTTTACTTTTGAGTTCCTCGAGAACCTGCATGCGCTGCTGAAGCCCAATGGCGTCGTGGCCATTGTAAGAGACGCGACGCGAACGCAGAATGGACACATACTAACCTTGAGCTCAGAACTACGCCGGCGACATGATGCTTCCACCACCAAAGATCGTGGTCCAAACGATCCGCGAAGTCTTCCCTTCCTGCCGCATCTACCGCGAGCACCCCCGCGACGAAGAAGACGTCCGAGACAACCACCGTGACTTCACCAACATGGTCATCTACTGCACTAAGATTGCGGGCCGCCCCATCACCTTCCGCGAGGTCGTCGACGCGGATCTGCTGCAGAGTCGCACGCGTGAGCACTTCCTCCCGCCGAAGCACGAGGTGCTGGACAGTGACTTCAAGGCCGAGCGGAAGGTGCAGACGTTGCGGAAGAACGACACGTCGGTGTTGGAGAAGTTCCACGAGAAGAGTGCGGTGGGTCACTGGGAAATTATGAGGAAGGTGGTCCCGGATGTCGTATGGGAGAATTGGTGAGCGGTGCTGCTGGGTGCGAGTGCATGTGGCTTGGGTGGGATAGACAGACGAGATGATGTTGGATAAGATACGCATCAAAATGCATCGCGAGCGACATGTTGGACTGACGAGAAGTGGCAGCCCCGGGCCACAGCTACGTAGGCCACCAACCGGTGCCATTACAACCGGGGGATGGTGGTCCACAAGAAAGCACCAAGCAAGGCTGGGCAAGCAACGAGGCAACGAGGAGTGCCATGACCGGCGCCTTGAAAGTCACACGACAGCCTGTGACGGAGAACACGAGCAGGCAGGCCATGACCACTTCTTATCATGCGCCATGCCACTATGGAAGCTCTCAGCACCATCGAAGCCAGCCGCTATGTATGCTGCCAAATTCCAACAAGTCACCGCTTTCTCACGACTGGTCGTGCAGTAGACCACTCCTTGGCGCTTAAGGGCTCTTGGATACTCATGCGCGGCAGATTGACTGGCTTTAAGCAGGCTGGTTCATCAGCGAGGGGTGGGCCATTCTGCATGCCATCTGTCACCTTTGGGATGACAGTGGAACACGTCCGAGGAGCAAGAACAAGGCGGCCTTCAGATGCCGCCAGAGCGATTCGGTAGGTCAGCATGCACCGAGCATGGTGCTCGACCTAGGCATAGACAGCCTTTATACGTTGGTTAGTCAATGCTCCACCCCACGCAGGCCCCCCACGCAGGCCCTGCAATACCAACACGACTTTTCCCTCGTCTTGGCCAGTGACCGCCTTGGCCATCTGTGCACCAACGGTTGGTGTTGTCGGCGGTCAACTAGTCTGTTCAGTGTTCTCCTGTGCCGCATGGTGCCGTGCTGCGGGTGCCGTGCTGCGCGGTGCCGTGCCGCGCGGTAACGTAAAACACTGGCTGTTGTCAACATCGTGGCAAGAATAGGAATAGATGGTGCGGGGGTGGCGCGAAACACTCGAGGGGCGAGCGTTGTGACAGGTTCGAGTTTCAAGGCGTATGCGTATGCGCTTGCGCTTGCGCTTGGTGCCGCCCTGGCCTTGGCATCGGAACCTTCCCGGCGTCTTCTCCTCGGCAGCCTGGGACCAGCCTCATGTCACAGCACTGGGCCAGGGAGCCTTGTGTTGATGGTTCCTGCCATTCGAGAGAGCAGAGGAGAGCACCTGTCTGCTTGCTCCCCTCCTCTTTCGTTCTCGTCCTTCGCCAGACGCCTCGACTCTGCCAGAGCACTGCCTCGAGCCATTGTTCAGCAACACCGGGAAACATGACTGCATCGTGACTCTCATCGTTCGTGACCTACCGAGGCCCGCATCAGCACCAGCACGACATCATGAGGCATCTACTTCTACTTCTCTACCCCTTCTAATCTTTCCATCTTTCTTATCCTCCTCTACACTCCCATTGATTGGGTTGGCTTTCCTTCTCCAGGCTCGTCTCGCCATCTGGCGTCGCCCTCATGGCGAACCCCGGCACCACTTCGGCGCTCATCGCCGCGTTTGCATTGTCAGTGACTCCGAGAGGCCGAGGGCTTGGGGGGGGCCAGAGGACTCGTGGTTGCTAACTACCTGCGACACAGTGGCATCGTGGTCAACGCCGCGTCGGCGTCCTTATTTCTCAACGTCAAGGGCCATGGCTCGTCGGTCTTTCGGGACGGCAAGAGGCTGGTCCTCGTTGTCTTTTTTCTCAACGCCGCTCTTTGGGCCCAGGTCGCTTTCATCACAACACTAATAGACCCGACCACCCCGGCGTCATGCCAGATCGGCGTCATCTTCACGACCCTGTTCGATCAACTCGCGCGATCCTCGATTGAACAAGTTCTTCTCTGGATTATCAACAATGGCACAAAGGCAACGGCGCTGCAGTGGTCGCTTCAGGTGGTGCTGGTTGGTCGCTTTATCGTCGGGATCGTGTTTGTGGCTCTCTCCAAACCCGAGTTCAACACCGTGTGTGTGCCGCTTTCGTCAGATTCCATCGTGGCCACCGTCCTCGTGGTAGTGGACGCCTTGGTTCTCGTCGGCTTGTTGACTCAGGCCATCGCGTACGGAGTCTTCACCAAGATGTCGGATGGTGCTCAGGCTGCAGCTCGCGGCAAGGCCTTGATTGTGGTGCTTGTGGGCTTGCTGCTGTGGATGGCGGTCAGTGATTCCGCCCTTCCATGCTTCTTTCTGCTCCGGAAGACTAACACACGCCACAGACCAGTATCCCCATGCTGTTGGGCCAAGCCGGTAGTGACTACATGCTGAGAAGCTCAATACCGGCTGGTGGTCTTGCCGTTTTGATCAGTGAGTCTTGTCGTCATGCGCTCCGATTTTGACCTTGAAACTGACGAGACCAGTCATTTTGGCCGCAGCTTCCAACTCGCTTGTGGCGCCAGAGCCGAGGAGGGATGAACTGCGCAGTATCCCGGAGGCTCCTTTTCCTTGGCCGCGGATCATCGTGACGGAGCCCTCCATCATCTCACCCACGGCCTCGAATGACAACCCTCCGAGCAGGTACGAGGATCTGAAGGCAGAGCGGATAAGCTCGGCCGATGCTTTCGTCCAACCAAGAGTGGTGCCACAACCCGGCCAGGCCTTGCCGTCGAATCTGCCGACCATCGCCAATGCATCGGCAGGGCAGGGCGTAGGCGGACTGCCAGTCCAGGGAGCCCTGTTTCCGCCAATGCGGGCAGAATTGGAGCGTCCACAGCCTGCTGTTCCTCGCCCAGTACCAGAACAGCGCAAGGGCCCGCCCAAGCCGCTCACACCCGGGGGCAAATGGACGATATCAGGCCCGGTGCTCCATCAAGGGTCCTCTAACCCGCTAGACAAGATCGCCACCATCGATCTGCCAACGGCAGCCCAACTTGACAAGCAGAAACGGGAGCGAACGGCGACGCGAGCTGACCCGCTGGTGACCGCCAAAACCGCCGTAGACGCGCAACAAGGCCTGGAGCGGTCCACCGTGTTGGTCCGCAAGGACATCACTGCTGTGCTATCACAGGATCCGCGACCAGACAGCGAAACTCTGGCTGTCGGGGCTGCTACGGGCGCACAATCGTCACCTTCCAGCGATGAGCTGCGGAGGCGGTCGCCTAAGCGGGTCTCGCCGGAAAACATGGACAGAGAAGAGTCAAGAATATCCTTTGGCCAGAGGCCCGCGTCGCCTGATTCCGTTCGTGCGGCCGTCGAGGATCCGTTGCAGCTGCGACCGACGGTTGGCACCCCCTTCACCCCGATGGAGTTGAGCGCGGGTCGGAAAGCATGGCCACCCGAGGCGGGCCATGACAGCGAAGAGACTGTCTTGTTGGTGAATGAGATCGTCTACAACGACCCGACATTGGTCGCAAACGTCATGGAGGATGCCAAAGACCGAGGAGCGAAGCTGCCGCTGCCGCGGCCTTCGACGATAATGCCTGATGTTCGTACTGCTGGGCGTCAATCATTGCTCGTTCCGCAAGTAATTCCTCTGCCGGAATCGCTCGTAACTGGAAACTCGGTTGTGCACCGGCCAAGGCCGATTGCGCGGAAGCCGGACCACCAGGATGGCGATACCTTCTATCCGAAGACGGGCCACAGGAGGTCCAAATCGGCTGGACAAAACATGATGCGGAGGAAATCTAATCTGCAGGCGAGCCCAGGCAGCCCGACAGCGCTGCCACCCCTTCCACCGCCACCGTTGTCCGCGAAATTCACGAGACCTCAGCCGAACAACACAGAGAGCATGACATATTCCGAGAAGGTCCGCTTGCTTTTCCCTGCCTTCACCCAGCCGTATCGAACCAGCCGCAGGTCCTCGGTACCGGACATGCAAGCCTCGTTCATGGACGACTCACCCACCTTGACGGATAATGAAACCCGCGCCTCGCGCGAAAGAGACTCGAAGATGTCCTCTGTGCGGACACACAGCCTTCTAGGCCTGCCCGTCCAAGCCACCCAGCAACCACAGACGCGTGTCGAACCAAGATGGCCGCCGCAAGGCAACAAGCGAAGTTCGTCACCGGTCCTGCCGGTATTGCCTGTCTTTGGAGAGTTCGGGTCAGCAACTACTGCAGATGAAAACGACATGACAACCATGGGCTCCGTCTACTCTCCTCGGTATGCGCAACATGCTGGGCTGGCCGTCCACCACCCGGTGAGCCCTGGCGACCGAGTCCCCTCGGCCGTCATGAGTGGCGAGGAGATGACCATCATGCTGGATACGGCTGTGGCACGTGACCTACAGAAGGGCCAGGCTCAGAATGATCCCGCGTCGCCTGTGGGCGGTGGCAGTCCTGTGGAGAGCACAACATCGACTGGGTATTCAGGTCTATGGCACCGTCGTGTCGGCGACAGGACACTCAGCTTCTCCGGGCATTCGGATAAGAGGGGTTCCAAGAGAGGCCCTCCACCGACGCCATTGGCCTTGAGCGAACGACCAACGCAAGCCAAGCAGGCAGCCATGGCCAAAGCCGCAGAGCCATCGCCACTGCCCTCGCCCGAAGGAGCCTTGAAGATGATCCAGGCACAGCTGCAGAGATACGAAGAGATTGATCGTGCGTTGTCCCAGAACCCAGGACGGCAGGCCCTGCTTCACGACTTGGAAGCGGAAATGGGACAGCAAGAAATACAATGGCTCGGCATGCAGAATCGCCTCACACAGCACTCAATGACTACCACCGACATGTCGCCCGCGTCTGAGTCCGACCGTGCCTCTGCGACCACCGAACAGGGCGCTTCGGAGCCACGGCTGTCTTGGTACTCCTCCACCAACCGCTCCAGCTTGAGCTTGTTCCGGCGGCGCACACGACAGGCAAGCATCGCATCGTCCATCATGTCGCTGACAAATGATGTCGACGGCAAGCCCTTCAGCAGCCGGGCAAGCCGGTGGCAGAAAAGGCTGGCCGCAGCGCACCACGAGTTCATGAACACTGCCAGCGGGCTTGACAGCAAGCGCTCCACGAACTACCTGAGCATCTCTACCAACTTGGGCAGCCCGAGTCCTCCTGACTCAGATGAGTCCGAGTCCGAGTACGAGTCCAAGTCTGCCATCGAGAGCAGGCGTAGTCTCGAGGCGGTTCTGGCTCGTCGGGCGAAGGACGCAGAGGCGACGAAAGCGGTGACTGCGAAAACCATCTGGACAGCTCCTCAGCCACGACAAGAGATGGTCGGCTTGATGTGGGTGCGGCCAGAGAAACCGTACCACGTCCCTGTCGCAGAACCAGCTCTACCTGGCCTCTCGGTCCGCCCTGCTCCAAGGAAATTGGAATCGGCTTTGTCTATCACCAGCCATCAACTCTGGCAGAAGCCTGTTGCGGATGTGGCATCCAGCTCTGCCAAGCCCTGGATCTCATCCACAGTGGGTGAGAAGCCAGAACAAATACTCACTGCCGCTCCTGCAGCCGAACCAGAGGTCCACGACTTCTCTGATGCTGGAATCCGGAGCTCCGAGGGCGCCTCGGGCCGTCCATTGACACAGCGGCCTCCCCGGCGGAGCAGGAGAATCACGGCTTTGCCAGACATCATCGAGGATCCCGTGCCTCTGCCCGACAAGCGCGATACCCTCGGGATCTTCCAATTCCCGTGGGGCGAGAAGTCCGACGTGCCAGTCGTGCCACAGAGGCAGTCATACAGGACGATGTCAGGCGCCATGTCGACTGGCGGTACCCGAAGTGGGTGGGGCTCAGGGTCCCACGAAGTCGAGCAGCAAGAGTATTCGGCGTCCTTCTTCGAAGACTACGAAGAGTCCGATGACGACTCGGATAGCATGGGCTCGGACAGCGACGATGGCTTCGACGAGTCGACCTTGTTCGAGATCGCGAGTTTGCTCCACTCAAACGACGTGCCGTCCACGCACAGCTTCTTCGGACCCCCCCGCAGTTCTGGTGACTCCTTCATCAACCAATACGTGGCCGACGACCAGTCTGGCATGACAGGCCGTCTGATGGCCCAAGAGGAGAACGAAGGCCCGCAGACGATGTCGCCGCCCTCGCCTCCAACACGGCTCCAATCGATGTGGGAGGATGACTCCTCTGATGAGGAGGAGGAGGAGCGTGGCGCTCACGGAAAGGGTCTGCCGCAGCCCCAGGACTGGCACCGCTACGATAAGACGACCGAGACCATCCGGGCCAGGCCCCGTCTGTCGCAACACCCTGTCTCTGTTGATAGCGACATCCTCTGGCTCCCCGAGACCATCAGGACCAGTTCCTTCAGCAATTTGTCGATGTGGGCACCGCTGGACTCACCGAGCAAGACAGCACCGTCGGCTGAAAACGTATCACTGTGGGCGCCGCTTGACTCACCGAGCAAGACAGCACCGGCGGACAAGAGCGTATCAACTGAGGCCACGTCGCTGCCGCAAGAGCCTTCGTACCCGTCCAGTATCAGTGAATCTTCATACGAGGCGTCGACGGACAACCAGCCTCTTTGGGAAATCCAAGAGCAGGTCCAGCGAGGCGATCATGGTATGAGTCCCCCGCATGCAGAGGACTGGGTCGACGAAGCCAGCTCTCCGTCCGGTGCGCCAGTGGAGCCTCGCCAGTCTGACCCTGCGGTCATTGAGAGCATCGTTCTGTGGCCAGTTTCCGAGCCACAATCAGAACTACAGCCCTCGCCAATTACGATGTGGGCATCCAAGCCATCATCTCCTGTTGTTCATATGACTTCTCAGACGGATGCCGCCCGCCAAGTCAACGAGACAAGCAAGATGCTCTGGTCCGCACTTTCGCCACCGAAGGAGATTACGCATGGAGGTCTCTATTCTGTCTGGTCGGGTCGCACCGTCTTCAGAACCACCAGGGAGACTCCTGCTGCTGTGAATATGAACCGCAAGATTCAATCGCCAGCCCAGCGAGGTCTTGACCGCTTGACCTCCACTACACTATGGGTTTCTGCCACGGCAGAAAAGGCCGAGAGGAACTGGATCTCTGTCAAGGCCGTGCCGAAGACCGCGTCCAAGGCTACCTCCCACCATCCCAAGCAGCTGCTCTGGTCTGCTCCCAAGTCCCCTAAGGAAGATGTTGGGCCCGGCTTGTTCGCCAAAACAACTCGAACCGTCTTCAGGACCACATCGCAGGCGCCCGCAGCACTCGACATGCCTCACAGGCCTCGAAGTTTGGAAGAGAAGCCTTTCGACACCCTAACCTCGGATGGTCTCTGGGCGTCCGCCGCTCGGGGTGGAACCGAGAGGAATTGGATTGCTATGAAGACTACCCCACAGACGCCCATCTGGTCTGCACCCGTGTCGCCGAATGAGGCTGCTGGTCCCGGGCTGTTCTCAAAGCCGACTGAGGCGTTCTTCAATACGACCTCGCAGGCTCCTGCTATGGTCGAGATCGACGGCAAGCCTCGGTCTGTCGAGGAGGAGCCACTCGATGAGCCAGCCTCCACCTCGCTGTGGGCTCGGGACAACGGAGAGGATGCCGAGCGCCACTGCATCTCATCCGCTGGCAGCTCTGGGACATTGACACCCAAGGTCCCAGCAGCCGATGAAGCCACTCCTGAGATGTGGCAGGCGGCTCTCGAGAATGCCACATCCGCAAGTCATGTCACGATGTCCAGCCGCTATAGAGAGTCGCTGAGAGTCAGCCCTGTGAACCCTGACCATTGGGATGATGCTCTCAACGAAGCCATTACTACCAGCTATCCCATCCGTGAAACCGCGGCTTGCAAGGCACCCATCAGGGCGAACCCCGCTGATTGGGACGCCGCCCTGGCTGAAGCTGTCTCGAAGAGCTACACCCCGTCCTCCGACCCACAGCCCGTCCCAGCAGGCTCGTCCCGGGCCTCAAACGCCTTGGTCATCCAGCCCGTTGCCGCTGGCCGCGCGCCTGAGGAGTCCGAGCAACAAGCCATCGTGCCATCTAAGGTGGTCACGGTTACCAGGGGCCGGCGCATCATGGCCATGGCGTCCATGTTCGAGCCTGACATCAAAGACAAACCGGCCGCACGCCGCATCAGCGCCACCCGGAAGCCTGCTCTGAGGGGCCCAATGCCTCCATCCCGACCCATCACTCCTCCACCGCCGGAAGAGGAGCCGGAGCCGCAAGTCGCGCAGTCCAAAGCGACTGTTCTGAAGAACGAACATGAAATGGATTCTGCTCTTCTCGCAAAGACCGAGGCGCTGGAACAGGAGCGTATATTCGCTAAGCAATGGGCTGCCGGTGCGTTGGAGGCTCGCGAGATTGTCTGCGAGCCGACCGGCAGTCTGCTCGCGCCATCGCCCGTGATTTTCTCTTCCAGAGCCGAGGCACCACCATCAACACCCAACAAGGCCGATCAGCTGGCTTGGGAGATGTTCACCCCACCTGATGCGTCGCCGGTGCCTTTCATGCTCGAGGCCAAGACCTACGAAGGCCCCAAGACCCCTGTGAGGAAGAAGGCCCTGTCGGCCGAGGAGCTCGCCGCGGAGATGTTCACCCCCGAGGCCGAGGCCGGGTCGCTGCCCGCGACCCCGCACACGCCACCGTCCGCGTCGGGCAGCGAGGCGCAGACGCCTCCCACGGTTCAGCCAGCCACCCCCTCGTCCACCGGCTCGTTGCCGACAATGCTCACGCGTCTTGGGATGCACCTGCCTTCCCCCACGTCAGGCTCGGTGCCGGACGGGAAGCAGCCACCTGTTGCTCCGGTTGTCTCAGAGCTCGCAGCTGCAAAGGTCTGACGCCTTCGAGTGAACTCGGACACTATCACGCTGAGGCATAGTCTTGTCAGCGTTGATATGGGGAAGGACAGGACAAGCAAAGTACTTACAGGATTGAGGATCCAGATGGGTTGTTAGGAAAGTCAAAGAGTAACGGGGGGACGAACTCACGGGAATTGATACCACTCTTTGTTTCTTTGAAGGTAAGACTATCGTCTTGTGCGGATGTTGGAAAATACCAGGTGTACCTATGGGTACCCCATCCACTTGTTCTTCCAATTCTTAGTTTGTTCATGAAATAATACCAAGGCATTTCGCCGGATATGCAAAACCTCGTCTCACGCAACTCTAGTCTCATGGTGCCAGCAAGATTCATTCTTAATACAGTGATGTTCAGTCTGCAGTTGATTTGATTTAATCTTTGACGTTGTTGGGACTATTGTCAATTATGGTGGTTGCATGCAAACAAAGTGGAGTGCCCATTCCACATAGGGCACGGGCCAAGTAATGGCCCATAGTAACTTAAGTGCGGACCGGCTAACGGTCCGCCAAACTTAGAACTTACACTCATTTTTCACTCAACGCAATACTACATATTACTTCAACCACAATCCGAATCGACATACGTTACAACGACTGGATACCTACCAACACTAATCAGTGATTCACTAGACAAATAGCGACTACAAACAAACTAGGTAAAAGAGGGGGGGACAGCTTTCTAAACGGTAGGATCTCTGTTAGGTACCTTTGGATTGGATCATTCTTGTAGGTAGTTGGGAAGGGATTTTTAAACTAAATCGTTTTCACAGGCAGTTCAAAATGACGTCAACAACGTCAACACCATCGCCAACACACAAAACTCTTCACTAAACTCATCTCAACAATTAGCCAAAATCGCTAAAACTCACCGCTAAAACCTACAAATAAACAAGCGAAGCCATCAATAAAAAAAAACTACTGAACTGCGTTAAGTAGTGGCACTATTGTCAATTGCGGTGCGCGCATATAAACAGGTAGAGTACTTAGTTAATATGGGGTTCGAGCTAAACATTAGACTATAGTAATTTAGGTATCAACTAATTAGTGTGCTGTTAAACTTAGAACTAATATTTACTTTCAAATAATGCAATATTATCTGTTACTTCAACTATGATTCAAATCGATAACCATTGTAACAATTGAATATCTACTAGTACTAATTAGTATCTAATTACGTTAAATATAACTACGTAAAATAAAAGTAGAAGTGACATTTTTTGTAATACTTAATAGCTTAAAGGATTCATATTATATAACTCTCTGTGTTAGAATAGTAGTCAAATGCAGTACAACCAAGTCAACTTTACTTGCAGTAAAGTTGATTGAACTGACTGCAAAATTGGCTGTAGTTTGTGGGACTGCACTGCAAGTGCAGTGCAGTAGGTACCCACTTCAAAGTGGGGCACAGGCCAAAGCGTTTGACCATACAAATTAGTGTGCAGACCGGCTAGCTGTCTACTAAACTTAGAACTTACACACTCAATCAACAATATCAACGTAGCACCAGTTACTTCGACCACAGTGATTCGAATCGACTACGTTGCAACGATAAAGGCCTACCAACACTCTGGATTATAACTGTATATATAAGTAATTCAAAAAAAGGTTGTTTACATTGCAGCTCTCTATATAGTTGGTTTAAAAAGAATATTAGTGATATTATTTTCTGTCGGTTAAGTCTGTATGTTAGCGTATAAAGAAGATAATATAATGTTTGAAGATGATACTAATAATAGATGCAAGAGAAAGAAGAAGCACCTCAAGAGTGCACGCCTCAGATGAAAGCTTAAATACTCACACCTAAGCCATGACCTCTATCATACACTCCGCTAGCGTACTCCCTTACACTTGTTAACTATAGCAGTATTTACCTTGAATCATAGTATTTATACTAGCAATTTTTACTTTGTGTGTAAAGCCTTCCGTATTTATAATCTATTAGTTACAGTGGTTGTTTATAGTGTAGTCCCGAAAACTATTACTTGTGTATTTAGTAAAGATTGTAGTAATATTTCGTTTAAAGTTTTAATTGGTTATTAAATAGTAACAATGTGATGTAAGCCGTGGATCTTTCCGAAAGGTTAACGAATCTTGTAAAGGCATAATTGTTAGTATAATTTAAAGTTAGTATCAAGTAATACATCGCTATTAGTATAATCAAAACTCTCTTTCTCTTCTAATAACATGCTATCATTACCAGGTAAACTTTTAATTAACCACATAGCGTTTCCTCGTTTTATCACTAGATTTTAATCATTTTACCCAACATATCTTTACGAAAATATCGTAACGAACGACGCCATATGGCGCGGCAGCGCACGCGCGCCGCCGAAGCTGCTACCATCGCCGCTATACTTCTTTAAACCGTTAATAACCCTTTTTCCAACCCCCCTTCCACCAGTTCTCCCTTCTTAAACGCCCTTACTCCTACCTTCCACTTCTCATTATTCCCCTTTACCAAGCTAAAAGAATAATAATAACATAAAAAACAAGAGCAATAGAAGTAAAAGAAGTATAAAAAGCAGTAGTAGTAGCTATAGGAATAAGCGGTTATTAGTTTCACCTACTCGTTTAAAGTTAAAATCCCGCTGTCGTTTATCGTACCAATTAAACGCTGTAAGTGTTGGAATAGTATTGCAATGGTATTGCATGCAGTGTAGTAGATCAACTTTACTTACAGTAAAGTTGATTGTACTGCAAGTGTATTGCTTTGTGCGGACTTACCGCATTAGGTGTAAGTTAAGTACAGTACACTGCACTTCACTCTAGGGTTCGGGCCAAGCAATTGACCATACAAATTACAGTGCAGACCGGCTAGCGGTCTACCAAACCTAGAATAATACATTCACCATCTGATTACTGCAATACTACTATTACTTCAACCACGATTCAAATCGACAACGTTGCAACGTCTAAGGCCTACCAACAGTAAGCATACTATTAACGAGTTATAGTGCAGTACATATCATTCTCTTTTTAAATCCTGACATATATTAACGTTTTCGTAAAAGAAGCTGATATAATGAAGCGAACCTGCCGCCTGAAAGCGCGTTTTGTTAGAGTACGTCGGGAAGCTATTTTGGCGCGAAATTTATTAGAATGTAGGACCAGAGTTAACAGCTCGAACCCTTTTATACACACGCCATAAATACCCTACTTCGCATCCGCCGTTAGCGGTAAGTTCTTTAGAAAGTGCTGCCAAAACATGAATATATTCGTATTTTACTACCGTTATACATGAGGCGGTAATAGCTGTATATCCTTCTTTATCGCATTAAGTTTATATGCGAATAATTTTTTTATACGCCCGTCTTATTCACGATAAGCTACTCCACTTTTTTAAAGCGTAATTAGGGACTTAAACTCATTTCTCATTAGAAACCAATAGGTGGTCTATTGAGACCACCAATATTATAATTGTATAGTATACAGGCCTACGCCTTTATTTCGAAGGTTACTTTGATAACGTTTTCGCCCGTTCCTATAATGAGAGAGACCTAACACGCAGTTCTTTGCCTAAGGATATGTAGCCTAAGTTGTAGGAAGCGCCTAACCCCCCCAAAAATTGTGATGGCGACGACAATAATGGCAACGACAACGATGAAAACGATGACATTAACAACGACAAGGCTCTTTACTCCTCCCCCTCCTTTTTTAACAGTAACTAGCTTCCTATAATGATTGATTTTCTCTCATATAAACAAACTAACGTGTAATCATTACATAATACAAAATTTATTAAAAAATTATAACGTATGTAATAAGTGATAAATTGAAAAAGTGGAATATATATCATAGAAACGAATAATAAGTTCAAAAAGTGAAGTGTATAATGTAAAGAATGTATCGGTAAGGTCTATACCTATTCACATGAAGTAAGTAAGAGTAGAAGAGTAATCAAAAGATTGGTATTGTTGTAGTAAAGATAGATTAATCAGGAAGAAGTATTCTAGAGAATGCACGCCATGAATAGAAGGTTATAAACCTCTCATCCGGGCAGTGGTCCTTTTGGTGTGCGCTTTGAATTACCTAATCCAGACTACTCTATGTATTGCTATACGGTTTGGAACATCCATTCCAAACCAATCTATGTATAGTACACTTTACGTTTTATAAAAATGTAGCCTGTAGCGTGGTACATTATCCTACACCTTGTAGGAGAGCACCTTATAATATAGTGCATTGTCACTTGCCCTATGTATACTATCTATAAGGGTATATAGTAATATCTACACAGGTAATCTTTTTTTTCCCCTTATATACTTATGGTTTAATAGCTATAGTGTACTTATAATTATAAAGGTTTAAATTAGTAAAATTTTCACCGCGGTAGTAATTGTAAAGGTTCGAATTAATAATTTTTAGCTGCGGTGGTAATTATAGTAAAGGCCTGGTTAGTATAGTTAATCAGTAATGATATAATTATTAATAACGTTTTTTATTAGCCCCGATAAGGGTATAACTATATAGGCGTTATATGGGTATTTATATAGGGGTGATTGTATAGAGATAATTACACTATTATATGATTTTGAGCTAGTATAAAAAGATATATTGTCATCGATTTTGGTAAAAGTTCTTTTCTTTTCCCTTTGAACGACGCATACCCTTATTTAATATAAGTTTTTACTTCGATTTAACTTAACCTTTATCCTAATTAACTACTTTAAACCATTCTAGTAGGTAGGTTACTTAGCTAATACCTATATATGAACATTTTCTTTAAATAAATAACGCGTAAAAACAGGATAATTAGACGTCAATTAACGCGAAAGCGCCGCCGTACCGCCACCTCTACTGAAAGCTTGCCTTTAATAGGCATAATTTTATCTATAGCCGTTACACCACCTGCCGCCGTCACCCTTTCAGCCCCGCTAAGTCCCACCGCCGCCTCCCCCTTTTTGGCTTTATTTTTTCCCGCTGCTACCATTACACCGTTATCCGCCGCCGCCACTGCCACGCTATTACCTGCCTTCACTGCCTCTATCCCCTTACCGGCCTCTTTTACCCCCACCGTCGCCGTTACGATATCACCTGCCTCTGGTACTACTACCCCTTCTTTTTCACCCTCCTTCTCCCCCTTTCCTTCATTTTTTCAAGGGGAAAAACGGAAGGGTCCTAAAGTTATAAACCTTACTCTTTCCTTATGAGCAAAAAAACCCCTATCCGTAAAGCTCTTTTAACACCGTAAACGTAACTTTACGAAGTTTTTTCCGCGATTTATATTAATTAAATCCACTGGTATGTATACTTTTAATATTTCGTAAATAAAAAGTAAAAAGCGGATTTACTTTATCATTTAAAGCTTCGTATCGTTAATGTACATCGCGAGGCCTTTTTAACGCATAAAACATTAAAGCGGCGTACCCGGGTCTATAACTCCAAGCCGTTAATAAATATGCTTTACGTGCCGTATATTACGTCCGCAACCGCGGGTAAATTTATTAATGATTGTTACGAAAACGAGGGGCGTTCGGAACGTTAATACCGTTATGAACGAATTGGTAATAGGTACGCCTCCATTTTATTAGTTTTAAGGCTGTAAGCCAGAGCTGTATTACGTGTTCGCCGGCTTTATAATAAATTTTAAGCGAATTTTAAAAACAATCTCTATTAAAAATAAAATATTCTGGGCACTTTTAAAAACGGTCGAGGTTATAAATAATCAAAATAAGCCGATACTAATTTATACCAGTCTTAATTGACGGATTAGGAAGTCGATAACCGTTATTATCACTTAAAAACGGGGCTTACATATATATTATATAAACAAGTATAACGACTTTATTACGTGTCGCCATAAGAAGGGTTAAAATCTCTTTACGCATTTACTAAAAGGTATACGACCTAAAACGCAGGGCCACATCCTTGTTAACGCCGGTGGCGTCAAAAGTGGTAATAACAGTAACGTTAGTTTAAAGGGGGAGGGCGGCGGGCAGAATTGTAGAGATGTGATGGCGTCACCCTTTCCCTCTCCTTTTATCAGTAACTAACTACCCTTTCTAATCGAGTTAGCGCGTCCGATTATATTAATATCATTTTTTTTCATTAAAATAACCATATATAACTGATAAATATAACTTAAAATACGTAAAATAAAAGGAGGTAATACGTTAGAATTGGTGTGGTATAGTAAATTAAAATAAAAAAAGGGGGAAATGGTGAAATACTCAATAGAGTTAAAATAGGTAAAGTAAAGAATAATAATATGTTAAAGTTAATACAAAATCAAAAAATTAAATAAAAAAGATATAAATAATAGGAAATTTCTCCAGATTAAGGTATGTAAAATGGAAAGTGATAAAATTTTATAAACGATACGAAATAATAAAATTAAATAAAAGAAAAAAACGGGGAGAAGCGCGGATAATATAATCCGAATTTCTTTAAATTGGTAAAAGTAATGTAATAACTTATTCAGGTAGTAAAACCTTTTTAATAATATTAATAAATAGTATATTTGTTAATAATATTGTTTTCAATATTCCGTTCATGGTAGTTTTAATCATAGCGTTCGTTAGGTCAGATTTTCTATCGATTTACCTTACTTCCTCGATTTTACAATGTTTATACGATTCGCGTAATAATATTGTCGGTAAGGTCTCAAGCTTATAATATTCACGTGAATATAAGGTCTTTGAAGAGTAATCAGAATGATTGGTATTGTAGTATAATTGAAGATGATCCAAGAAGCATCTAAAGATGTACGCTACAGGTGAGGGCTTATAAGCCCTCGACTCAGAGCGTATTACTCTGGAATACCCCTTTTAGATCGATCCGCGTATTACCGTTCGATTTGGTATAGCCAATCCAAACCGATCTATGTATTGCCTTTCGGCTTGGAATAGCCATTTCAGACCGATCCATGTATGGAGCACTTTGTGCCTTGTAAGAATACAGCCTGTAGTGTGATACGTTATCGTACACCCTATAAAAGTACACCTTGTAATATATTACACTATTACTTTCCCTATATATACTATTTATAAGGGTACATAGCAATATCTATACAGGTAGTTTTTTCTCCCCTTAAGCACTCCGTATCTATAACCTAATAGTAATAGTGTGGTTGTAGTTACGAAGGTTTAAATTAATAGGATTTGTAATGACATTGTTGTTGTTGTATTAATTACAAAAGCTCTAAATTAGCAAGTTTTCGTAATTATAGTATTGTTTCTATATTAATTATGAAGAGTTTAAATTAGTAAATTTCTATAGTAATAATATTATTACTATATTAATTGAAAAAGGTTTAAATTAGTAAGTTCGGCTAGGATTAGCAAATTTTAGCCGAGGTAATATTTTAAACTCGGTTAAAATTAATATAGTTTAGCTAAGGTGGTATTTGTAATTCAGGCCTGATTGGTATAGTTAAATAGAGGTGATATAATTAGTAATAACGTTTTTTTATAGTTAATAAACGTAATTACGCCGGCATTATAGGGGTTGATTATGTAATGGTAATGACTTAAGGCCAATTACGTAATTATGTGTTAGGTTAGTATAAAAAATATATCGTTATCGGTTTAAGTAAAACTTCTTTCCTTTTTTTAAAAAAGGCGCGTAATCTAAGCCGATATAAATCTCTACCCAAACTTAATTTCTATTCCCCACAATTAAATAAACCGCTTTAATAGGTAGGCCTTTGGCCAACACCCATATACTAACCTATATATTAAACAGATTCTGTATAAGAATAGAATTGTAAAGCGCCGTTTAACGCGAGAGCGTCGACGTGTCGCTGCTGCCGTAACTTCCATAGCCTCCACTCCTAACACTACTACTATTAATAACAATAACCCGCCCTTATCGGGCATAATCTCTTCCATTGTTGCCACGCCGCCCGCCCCCGCCATGTCGCTCGCCGCCACGCTGCCAAGTTCCGCTGCCGCTACGTTGCTTAGCTCTGCCACCGTTACGCCCCCCTCCCTCTCCTTTCCCTCCCCCTTCCCCAGCTCTCAAGGGGAGGAGTAAGGGGCCCCTAAGGTTATAAACATTACCCTCTCCCTACGAGTAAAAACCCTATTACCTGTAGAGGCTCTTTTATACCGTAAGCGTAACTTGGCATAGTTACGTTAGGTTATATATATCTTAGTTCTTTTGTTTATAAGTTTTCAACCCTTTTCTTTTGTGAATAAAAAGTACGAAGCGAACCTTTTCTTCCGCTTCCAACTCCGTATTGCCAAGGTATCTCGTAAGACCTTTTTAACTCATTAAACCTTAAAGTAACGTATCCAGGTCCGTAGCCTTAAGCCGTTAATAAACACGCCTTATGTGTTATATATTGCGTTCGCGGCCGCGAATAAGTTTATTAGCGATTACTTCAAAATCGGGGGCCGCTCGGCTCGTTACAACCGTTACGAACGTATTAGCAATTCGTACGCCCCCATTCTGATAGTCTTAGGGCCGTAGGCCGAAGCTGTGTTACGAGCCCGCCGCCTTTTCAATAAGTTTCGACCGAATTTTAAAAACTTCCTCTAATAAAAATATACTGTTTTGGGCTATCCTAAAAACAATTCATCGTAAATAACCAAAACAAGCCGATGCTAATTAGTAACAGGCATCAATCGGCGGACCAAAGAGACGACAGCCGCTATCGCCGCCTGAAAATAGAGCCTACATATATATTACGTAGGTGAATTTGATGATATTATCGCATATCGCCGCAAAAAGAGTAATCTTTTCCTTATATCTTTGCCTAAAGATATAACTAATAAGGTGTAAAACCATATCCTCGTTAACGTTAATAACGTCGTTAATGATAATAACGGTAGCGTTAGTATAAAAGGAAAAAACGACGGAAAGAACGGTAGGGACGTAACGATATTGGCTTTCCCCGTTAGTAATAAATAAATGACCCCTGGGGCCGGTCCGGTATATCCGGCTATAATGTAATTCGTTATATACTAATATTATAGCTTGTTATAAAACAATTATTTAAAGTGACAAATGTAATTTATATCGTTATAATATTATAAAATTAAATAAAAAGAAAAATCGTAAATCGACGCGAATAGTCGTATTTAATAAAGGAAAAACCGGCGATCGAGGCGAATAGTTTGTTTAAATAAAAGCAAAATATGGATCGGTAAGAAAGTTATCGATAAACAGATTCGAATCGGCGAAAATTAATATGGCGTAATAGTTTATTAAGGTCGTAAAACCCTTTGAACAACTCTAATGAATAACGTACTTATAAATATGAAAATTTCTAATACGTCGTTTAGTATAGCTTTTATTATTACATTTTTAGGTTAAATTGACTATTAATTTATCTAATCCCTTCGATTTCACGGCGTTTATATAACTTGTGTACAGTCATAATATCGATCATTAAATGATTTTCATTCGTAATACCTAATTCAACCAAATATTTATAAAGTGAAAATAAGTTAGTATATACTATAAAAGGAATAGGGCGTAAACTAAGGTTAAAAACAATTATCCGGACCGTTATTACTATAATAATACCCAAATCAAAGCCTTTAATTATATTATAAATTTCGGAAGTTAAGTTGTTTTGTATTACCCTTTTACACTTAATGAATCTTTAATAAATGATATTTCCTCCAAATATAAAGCCGTTTCGAGCTAGTATTTTATTATAAAGGATAAAAATAAAGCCGTTAGTAAAAACAAATAGCTTTGCCGTACCTATATCCAACGATACGAATTATAAACTGCGTTTCGAATTATACATTTTCCATGAAAAGCGTTTGTTAAACATTTTATACGTATTGTCTATCGGGTCTATTTAGCATTACGAAACGACCGAAAAGTTAAATACTACCTTTAATTATATTATAAAAGCAACTTAAACGCCGCGTACACGTTGGTATCTGTATTCGTTGGCTCGTTTTACGCTATTTAAAATAATAAGAGTAACTTTATCTAATTACCCCTTTTACATAAGGCTTAAAGTACCGTTCAGAAAGGTAATTATAACGTTATTAAAATCGATTATATTATCTTTTATTAGGTATATTTTAGGTTTAGATTTTAAATCAGCTTTTAAATATTTTTTATTTTTAAATACGGAAAACGGAAAGTTATATAACGTTAAAGTATTGTCTGTCTTTATTCCTATTATTGTAAAGCCCTCCGAGCGGGCCATTAATACTAAAAAAACACGGGTCGAAGATAAAGCTGGTTATTTCGAGCCGTTTTTTATAATACCTTTAATAAATATCGTACTAATAATTACAAACTTCAGCTAAGCCATAAAGTGGTTTTAAAATACGTAAAATCGTTTTAGGTGGGTAATATTACCTAATATCCTTAAGTATATCGGCGTAGATCCATCGTTTAACCCGTTTTTTAAATTAGGTATATACATATATTATATTTAGAAAATCGAAATATAGGTCATAAGGTACGCTAAAGAAAGCCGCGAGTATAAAAATTAAGTAATAGTTGACTCGTTGTAACGTAGATAATTAAGTTGTAATATCATTTTTACCTTCGTCATTATATCTTTTAATAACTAGGCGGATCTTTTCGTAAAGCTTTTCGGCCCTATTTTTAACTTCGTATACGAAACATATAAATTATTTTTTTGTAAACGTCGTACACGGCTAAATTGAAATATTTAAAACGAAATACGCTTTAATCAATAAAATCTAAGATTTCTGTTTAGATAAATTATACAAATAGGGTACCTAAGGTAGTAATATTGCCTTCATAACGGAGTTTTAGGTCAAGTTCGCGGTTTACCACTTCTTTTTACGTAATAAAAAAGTTTATAACAAAGTTTTTAGGGTGTTTTTTTAGTTTTCGAACCAAAAGGGTATCCTCATCGTCGAGGATTTAGCGGCTTCAGTATAGGTAAGCCAATTTTATTTGGAGTAATATGGTTAAATTCGTGTTTTAGAGGTAAAGTTAGAATTAAGTTCAGTTTAAATTCGTCGTTTTAAACGATTTTTTGTAGGCGGTTTTATTCGTCTCATGGTTTTGAACCGTTTCTTTTAACCTTTTTTTTGTATTTTCGTATTATTATCCAACGAAACGAACTCGTTTTTTTTTTAGCAAGTTAACGATTATATTATAGTCTTTAAATCCATTAATCCTCCAACAGCCGGTTTACCTATCCTTCGTTTATCAAATTAAAACCTCAAATTATAATAATGGGTTTAACATGTTAGTCTTACATAGGCTATCTTTTATAATTAACGCTTTAAATATATTATTTTTTACTCATAGTAAACATAAAGCCGCACTAGCCTTAGTTTTAGCATTGGCCTTTTACACTATAGATAATAATAGGGTAGAGTCTGTATAAATCCTCGGGTAGATAGCAAAAATAAGGAGCATAAGGATAAGCCTACTTAGACTAAAAGTGTTATTAATGGCGTTCACTGTTATTTAAAGGATAAATTCCTTAGAATTAATATGTTTAAGTTTTTTCAACAACATTATATACGTTTTTTTCAGTAATTTATAGTAATTTTTATACTTTTTAATACCTTATAAATATTCTTTTAAGATTTACCTATAATTGTTACCAGTTATCCGAATTTTCGTACGTTATTCGGTAAAAATAAAGCGGTATCGGTGTCGTACATAATTCAGCTTAAAGTCCCGAGGTCAACGTTTAACTAATAGTTAACTAAAATATCCTAATAATTTATAGTAAAAATATTACGCATAAACTTGGTAACCTAAAATAATATAACCGTATCGATGACGTAGAGAACCGGTTAGCTATTTAAATACATAATATTGATAATTACTTTGTAATTAAAATCAAAATTATATTAAAGGCGAAATTTAAACCGTCGTAAGGCCTATAATTAAAGTTAACATTTATAATACAATTTTTTGATAACTTCGAATACGTCTTTCCTTATATTTATATAGCTTACAACGTAAAGAAAACATGAAAGGCGTTTT
This sequence comes from Anisogramma anomala, assembly GCA_038502455.1. Lineage (NCBI taxonomy): Eukaryota > Fungi > Ascomycota > Sordariomycetes > Diaporthales > Gnomoniaceae > Anisogramma > Anisogramma anomala. Next base: position 16,809,611 of record JASMMZ010000001.1, read on the forward strand.
TCAACTAGGTGTTCAAATCGTCAGTATAAAGCTCTTAATTCTGGTTAAATTAAGTAATTCATCCTAATTATACGTATTTTCGAGAAAAAAACTATTCGTAGCTGAACTTAAGCCTAAACGGTACGGATACGTTATCCAAGGTGCGGATAAGCTAATTATTCGTATTCCGAACATTAATTCCAAGTTTACTTATATGAGATAAGTAGAAATAGCGGTTTAAAATTTACCACGTAAATCTTAATCGGTCTTAGACGCGTATTTATAACGATCGTTTCGAGTAACGTCGTTTTACTTTTACTAAATAGGACCTTTTGGTGTTTTCCTATTCGGTTTAACCGAAACTTCGGAAATTTCGCCGTAAATACGTTAAATTATCATTTTCCGGCCATCTAAATTTCGGCTACATTAGTATCAGATATAATACCCTGAAGACTAGTTTCTTATTTATTAGAAAAAGTAAATTACGATATTATATTAGTGTTAAACACTTTTTTTACGTAGTCTCAGCATATAATATACAAAAAAAATATTTTATAAATCAGCAAAAATACGCTAAGCGTTTCTATAGTTGTAAGTTATTGAGTAGGTATTGTTATATTTAAAGTCGTCCTTTTCAGATGTATTTTTGTAAGGGTATACGTTGAGTTCGTTATTTATGCCTTTATATTCAGCAACGTATACTACAAAATTAGCTTTTATCCGATCCTTAAAATTATACTAGGTCTAAAATTATTATTCAATACGAATTTACTCGTAAACAAAATGGTTTGTAAACTAATAACCGATTTTACCGTATACGATACACCGCTTTTGTAAACCTATAAGGCTTCATATTTTTTTTTCGTAAATATTGCTATTATTTCGGTACGTTTCTTTTATTTTCAAACGATCGTCCTTATTTCGTATTATTAGTATTACCTCTATGATACCTATACTTTAAACGTTTGTTTTATCTTTGGTAAACCTTAAATATCCTATTTAAAACGTGGTAAATGATTTTAACCAGATGTTCTTTAGTAATTTAGGCGTCGTTTCTAATTTTATCTGTTATAAAAACTAATACGAAACTTGCCTATCGACGTATAAAGGTTTCGAATAATGTTTTAAAACTTATATAAAAAGCCTCTAAATATTTTTCTGTGTTAAAAAGTACAAAGTCTGAATCTGGAGTTATACGACAAGCCTTTATTATTATTTAAATAAACAACTTATCGCCTTTATATTTTTGTTTAAGGGTTACCTAATACTTTTTAAAATTAGATGATAAAGCGGTAAGGATTTCCTATAAGTTTTTATTACTGTTTTTCATTAGTTTTTCACGGATTCCTACGTTATACTGGTCTAATCTTTATCGTAAAAGTTATAATTAATTTTCGTATCGAAATAGGATTTTGAACGGTTATAACATTCCGTAAATATATCTACCTATGTAAAATAGTACATATATCATTTTAAATTTATTCGGAAAATATACCAGGTAAAATAATATGAAATTAAAATAGCTTAATATATAATTTTTTCTACGTGTTAAGTATAACACGTATCTCATTATCAAATACGTCTTACGGCTTATCATTAATGTTATTATCCATATCTTAAAGCCTAATAAAGTTGGTTAACTTTGTAAAGTCGCTTTTATTCGTGGGTAAATAGTATGGTAAAAGGTTGCAGTAGAGGTTGTAGTTTACAGGTATCAGTCTGTAAGGTACGTATTAGCGTTTTTCGCTATTCGTTAATTTTAGGGTCGGGTTGTTTTTTATATCCTAACCGATCCTATTATAGTCAATTGAGCTATTTCCGGTATTTCGACTGCTTCCGCCATAGCTGATCGAGCTATTTCCAGTATCTAGAAAGTAGTTTGGTATTTGGTTTTATTTTAAAGTATATGTTAGTATAAGGGTGTATTGTACTTATATAGTAAATAAATATCATAGTCGTTTTTCTTCCTCAGGGTTTCTATTCCTAACTTAAGTTATAGGTATAGGTTTATATTATCTTAGGCCTTATCTTCGTTATTTTAGCAATAGTTTTGTTTTTTTTTTTTTTTTTTTTTTTTTTTTTTTTTTTTTTTTTTTTTTTTTTTTTTTTTTTTTTTTTTTTTAAATATATTTTTTTTTTAAATTTTTTTCAAAAAAAAATTTTTTTTTTTTTTTTTTTAAAATTTTAGGGTTTTATTTTTTTTTTAAAAAACCTTTTTTATGTTTTTTTTTTTTTTTTTTTTTTTTTTTTTTTTTTTTTTTTTGCTTTATAAAGTAATATTCTTTTACAAATTCCGTCAAATACAAGTTTTTATCCTTTTAATTCAATACGTTAACGGATTATACTATTTCGAATAAAGCCTTTATAAGGCGACTATTTCTGTCTTCTGGGGTATTAATACTCTTAATTCGTAATCAAATCTATAAGGCTTTAACAATAACAAAGTTTACTATTTATTATATATCTAACATTCAATTTAGACCGTTTTAATAAAAATTATCCAATAAATCAAGTATTTAGGCTTTCTCTTCCAAATAGCAAAATATAACGGTCAAAATATATGTGTTTACAGTGTATAGGTCGAGATTCTTAACTAGAAAATGGATGGTATTATCCTAAAGTCTTAGGTTGATTTCGTATATTATAGCCTTTTTAATCCCTATATTTTAAACTAGAAGGTTGAAATTAACGTTGGTTTCCTTTAACGATATAAATTTTAAGGCCATAATTATAGGCGTTTTAGAGTAGTTTTTATATATATTTGGTATACTAAAACGGTTTAAGTTAGTAATTCCAAGTTGTGGTAAAATTTCGAATACGTTCGGATTCCAACGTTGAAAGTAATATGTTTCGTAAGTAACAAATATAAAGGAAACAAATTCATTAAAATAATTAAAACAGTATTTACTAATGATCATTAGTATAAATATGTTTTAAACGATAAATAGGGTGTAATTAAAAATAAATTAGGAGTTTTAAATTAGTTTTGTTAACGTTTAGTAACATTACGTTAGCTAAACGGTGAGGAAAACTCAAAAGTTACAAAAAATAAATTCTAAATACGTAAATCGAATAAAAAAAGGAAAATAGGACAGAGAAAGTATAAGGCGAATAGGGAAAATAAGGGATGTAGCTATAAAAGGGTATATCATATAATCCGGTATTTAATAGTCGGTCCGGATTAGTATACTATTACTAAACCTGGTAAAGCAATCGGTTTGGTTACTTAATATATAACCGATGTTATTAAGGCGTTCGATTTGGATATTCGTGGGTAATCGATCTTTGTTAAGGCAATCGGTGTAAATTATTGAAAATCAGATGGGTTTGAGCAAAGGGTTTAGAAACTGGGTGGTTTTGGTTTACGTGGCCTAATACACGATAAACCGCTTTTTAAAAAGTACCCGTTTACGTTAAAGCGTCAAAAAAGGATTAATAATAACATAATGATGCTTTTAGTAAATAAAACACCAAATAAGGGTTAAGAATATTTTATTAAAGTTATCTTTTTTAAAGTTACTTAGTTTTCATGATCTTTGTATATGTAGGCGTATAATCTTTATAAAAACAAAATGTTAAAATATAAAAAGGTAGGACCATTAAAATATTTCGTTACAGGTATTTAACGTGTATCTATCTCTTTTTAAAAAGTTATTTGTAATCGACTGAGTCGGCTACAAATTAGTATCGGTAAGGTTTTAAGCCTATAATATTTACTTAAACACAAAGATTTCAAAAACTAATTAAAATAATTAATATTGTAATATAGTTAAATATAGTTTAAAAACATTTAAAGGCATATGCTATAGGTAATGACTTATAAGCCCTCGACTTAAGACGTATCACTCTAGAATACCCCTTCTAAACCGATTCGCGTAATACTGTTTGGTCCGGTATAAACAATCCAAACTGATCTATGTATTTCCTTTCGGCCTAAAATAGCCATTCCAGACCGATCTATACATGATGCATTTTGTGCCTTGCAAGAGTACAGCCTGCGGTGTGACATGTTATTGTGCACCCTGCAGGAGTACACCTTGCAATACAGTGCACTACTACTTTCCCTATGTATACTATCTATGAGGTTATATAGTAATATCTATAGTTATAACATTAATTATTAAACATTTTTCGTTTATAATACCTAATTTAACTAGGCATTTATAAAGCGAAAAAGAGTTAGTACATATAACGAAAGGGACAAGACGTAGATTAGTGTTAAAAATAATTATCCGGATCGTTATTATTATAGTAATACCCTAATCTAAACCTTTAATTATATTATAAATTTCGAAAACTATGAATTTTTTTATAACCCTTTCATAATTGATAAACCTTTAATAGATAATGTTCTTACGAAGTATAAAGCCGTTTCGGGAGGGTATTTCGTTGCCGAAAATTAGGAAGAAGCCTATTTACGAATTGTAATCGGAGTTGTTGTCTAAAAGGCTGTTAGTAAAAATAAATAGCTTTATAATACGTATATTTAACAGTAAAAATTACAAATCGCGTTTTCAATTATATATTTACTATAAAAGGCGTTTATTAAACGTTTTACATATATTGTCCAATAAAGCCGTGAAATATTACGCGGCAACCGAAATATTAAATAGCATGTTCGGTTATATCATAAAGGTAACCTCAGCATTACGTACACGTTAGTATCTATATTCGTTAGCCGTTTTATGTTATTCAAAACGATAAGGGTAACTTTATTTAACTACCTTTTTTTACATAAGGTTTAAAACTTTATTTCGAAAAGTAATAATAATATTATTAAAGTTGATTATATAATCTTTTGTTAGATATGTTTTAGGTTTCGTTTTTAAACCGACTTTTAAAAGTTTCCTCTTTTTAGATACAGAAAACGATGTTGTTATAACCCAAGGACCAACTGCAGGTCATGGAATAGGCCAGCGGTTCGCTGCGCTATCAGAAGCCTGATGTCCAATACATCAAGCCAGGGATCTCTCTTATATAAGCACCCAGGGTTAGGGTTTGGACCGAAGGAAGCGACATCGATTTCAGCGGTTCAGTACTGAAGACAGTATAAAGGCACGGATATATAAGGACACGGTCATCACCTAGATAGTATTTCCTTCATAGTTCTTCAGTTGTCAATCTAAGTATTCAGTCTACACACTTGAATAGCCTAACGGCTAGTGATCATTCTACAGCACGAACAAACATCTTCTTGATATTGTACCTTTGTTACCTCTGCTACCTTACTGCCAACATAAACCCCCTGATACCTTCTATTTACTCACGGGTATTTAGTATGATCATTACAGACGCGTTATACAGCGTTAATATATTGTCCGTTTATATACCTATTGTTGGAATAGTATTACATGCAGTGAAGTAGGTCAACTTTACTTACAGTAAAGTTGACTGTACTGCAAGTATACTGCTTTGTGCGGACTTACCGCATTAGGTGTAAGTTGAGTGCAGTACGCTGCACTTCACTCTAGGGTATGGGCTAAGAAATTGGCTATACAAATTACAGTGCAGACCGGCTAGCGGTCTGACAAACCTAGAACAATATATCCACTATCTGACTACTGCAATACTACTGTTACTTTGAAAACCAATCGAATCGACAACGTTGTAACGTCTAAGACCTACCAATACTGATTAGTGCTTGCCTGCTTATTAGGTTAAACATAGATAAGCTAAGTAGAAGAAGAATATACTTTCCGGTTACGCTTTAAGTTATACGACTGCTAGGATAGAGGAAAGATTTTTGCGAAGGGCTTCTATTACTGCGTCGGTTTTTATGGCAGTAAGTAGAGAAGACTTCTAAGCTACGTCGGTTTTTACAATAGCTTAGAGGTAGCGAAGGTATTGCTATCGAAAACACCAAGAAATTTTTATTAATCTTTCTTGAAAACGTTGAAATTGACTGTTAGAAGTCTCAAAGTACGGCAAGTTGGCAAACGGCTAAGTCCCTATGCCAAACAACCTTTACTACCAACAACGACCTTCGACCTTACCCACTATACCAAACATTTACCTTTCTTTACTCTTTTCACTTCTTAACTTGCTTATCTCGATTTTTAAGTTTGTTGCTTTTAACGAAAACACTAATTTACGCCAAGAAAGACACGTTACATAATCTTTTGCTAAGTCGCTAAGTTCTTATGTGACTTACGCCAAATCAGTAAGTCTCTACGCCAAAAAAACAAGTTCTTACGCCTAAAGATCACCAAGTCATTCGCTCCACACTCCATACACATCCTTCACATATCGAACCATTAAAATAGCTCCAAGTTAGAAATACATAAAGAAAGTTAAAGCTTTCGGATTAGTTTTCTTCAACTACTACAACTAGCAAATGGATTAAGAACGTTAATAAGACCTCAACTGAAGCCTACCTAACCAACTACGTTAGCCAGTATATTATCGACGCGGACCTCGGTGATAAATACGGTCGCGGTACCCGCGTTTTTCAAGACTTTCGAAAGTTCTTTAACTACTGGACTCTTGATATGTGAAAGATAATTAAACTTACAGTTAAAAGCAAGTTGAAAAAAAAGGTTACACGTCGTATTATCTATATCCCTGACAAAATACCAGTAGAACCAGGAAAAACCTTCTTTAAACTAACATAATAGGAAAACTACCCCTATGATCTTAATTTTTAAAACCTTCAAAGAAAAGGGAAAGCTGTTAAAGCACCTTAATACTCCTATATAAGATTGCAAGATCTTCCCCTTTACCTTTAACTAAATTAAACATTTTAACGTGTTACTGATAAAGAATCTGTTAAATTTCTCGGCGGTTTAACATCACTACATAATAGTACAGAGTATATTCTTAACAGTTGCAGAGCATGCAAAGCAGCGGTCGCCAACGCGGCTAGAGGCATTGACGTTGGCGCTTTACACCAGTTAATTAAGAAAAACCGTTAGGCTTCCCAAAACCTTTAAGTACCCATCGTCCCCTAGTAAGTACATCGCTAAAATCCTTAAAACCCTTCTCCCTTTAGATACACTTACGCACGCGAACCTACCACAGGTCCTATTATAGGACTTTAACCCTCAGGCTAAGAGACTAACAATTAACCTTAATACCGGGCTTCGGAACCTCTAAGATTTAAACCGCTAGGAAACACCAGCCAAATTTGAGATAATTATCACAACCTCCCTTCAAAACCTATCAGGATAATTAACATTAACTACAAGCTAATAATAAACTTCTCCAAGATTTAAGATGATATATAAAAGTATAACGGAAAACCTTACAACCTTTTAATACTAAAATAATACCTTTCTTAAATATTTGTAAGTGGATGGAGGTTCTACCTTTTAGTTTTTATTTACTATTTTCCGGAATCCTTACAGGTTACGCTAAAGATTACTACTTGACTTTTCTAACGAGTACCACTACGTTCCGCGAGATCTACGATAATATGAAAGGCTACTTCGAACACGATGTCCACCTCGCGTAATACCATACGAACTAGGTTACCATGCGATAAACTATAATAATAGTATAAAAAAGGAGGAATTACCAATATATGTTTTTAATTAAATATTTAATAAACTGATAATGTGTTAAAAGGCAATGGAAAAGGTTTACGCTGGCAAAGTTATACGTCGCGAATAGGTACAGGTAGTAATTACGGGTATTAGCGAATTCGAATACACTTTATAACGCCTAAATTCTATTTACGAAGGCTTTTTTAGCCAATTACGTTCCTCGTTTACCACCGTAATAACACGCATACCAAACTCGTTTGGCATGTACCCCTAAGCCGGAAACTTCCTTAACGTGGATAAAAAAAGACCTTGCAGTGGTTAATTATGTTGACCATAAGTACGGACACACATAACGCCTAAAGTCTAGCCTATCGACCTCGACCTTAGCCATGGATTGGAGTTAACACCTACGTTGACGCTAATAAGATACAAGCGGACCTTTTAACTTCTAGCACTATCGTCGTAATAGTGGCAAAAGATATTGGATCTGTAGCAAAACTGGTTATTAGTCAACTAGGCACCCCCCCACTGAATGGAAAAACAAAAAGATAATGTATTACATCCAGTAACCCACCAATTTTAAATAAGAATACCTAAACCAGGTTATAAACTTCGAAAGGGATAAACCTATTAATGGCAATGTTCCTAAGTTAATCAAGTATCACGAAAACACTACTTCTGGTACGGCAGCCCAGTAACTAGCCGACTATATATTTTTATACCGTTTGGGTGGTAAAAACCCTTACCTTTACCCTAACAATACTCCTCATCCTTTACACACCTTTAACCTCTGTGATCGCTACGCAGACCACAAGTTTTAAGGTATTATACCAGATATTGGGGCAACAAAGTACTTAACAGGAGGCTATTCGTAATACGTGGTACTGCTGAGTGAAAGTACTACAGCTATAAAGATCGATCGTTACGATACTGGCAAGGCCAAAGTTAGCTTTAGCCTAGGTGAACAATTATCGTTACTAGAGATAACGGTAGTTTAAACTATTATGGGAGCAATTACGTTTTACATCCTTGAGTATCCTACTCCTTTTTTACTTTGCTTAGAGTATATAAAGACTTTCAATGTTAACGTAGACATTAACGTAAACGATCTGGTTAAAAACGGATAAAGGTTTTCACTTGCTTTTAAGTAAGGGGATTTATGGTTTTATCTCTAAGGCTCGGAAACAGTGATATTAAATCCAACGAAGCCGGAAATGCGTCAAATATACCGGCTTTTCAATTACCTAGCTGTTAAAAAACTATATAAAATCCTAAAAGCCATTAAAAGGTTTTATTACCACTACTAAACGTATACTTAAGCCCCCCTGAAATTCAAGTTTATATTAAAGGATCACAAGGACTTTAACTATAAGATCTTTATTAATATGTTTTATTTGGACAATAAGTCTGTTCTTCACGTCGTTAACTCCGTAACCTCTTTTCACGAAGCGAAGTTCCTAAAGTCTCTTTCGGGAAAAAACACGTGGGAAACATTAAGGATGTTGTAAATTAACACGTACTTAGGTTTACCTAACGTCTTTGTCTACGAGACCGGTACCAACTTTACGGCGGCGGAATTTTATAAAGATACTAAGATAATAGGTATCTAGTGTAAACAAGTACCTGTAAAATCTCACTAAAACATTGAGAAGGTTAAAAAGGTACACAACCTACTTCGCCAAGCATATAGTATCCTTACGCTAAAAATAAAAGGTTTTATGAATCCAGAGGCACGTTTACAGATAGCAGTGAAAGGCCTTAATGATACCGTAAGCCTTAATGACCTGGTGTTAATGCTGTTGGTCTTTAAAACATACCTACGCCTAACGAGTAAATCTCTGCCTTTAGCAAGTACTTAAAAACGTGTTACGGCTTATAGCAAAGCTTTGAGGGAACTTCGAGGGGAATCGGCACATCGTCAGGTTAATAATACTTTTAATACCAAAAATGGGCTTATAATAATCGACGTATTTGTTTTGCCACTGTAAAATAAAATCCTTGTAGAACAGAAGCCGAGCAAATGAAAGGGGTCGTATAAGATATTAAGTATCGTAAACTCTAAAGTAGTTATTAAAACTATTAACTATCCCGTATTTTTCCGGATTACTTAAGTTAAGCTTTATGTTAGGGCTATTAAAGATAAAGACCCTTAAGCCTTATAAGTAAAATGACCGAGCTAATACAACCCTTCTTTACTCATTGTTAACCAGCTGATAAAATGCCGCCGACACGGGCGACCCACGAAGAAGAAGGGAAACATTAAAAATGAGGAATACATACTGGGCCGCATTTACAATACTACTTGCATAAGTAGGAAAGAAAAGGATGACGAAGATTTGGTAGTAAATCTTAGGTCATAAAGGATTATCAAAACTTTTTGCAAACCTTTTAAAGAAAGTAACAAGGTCGAAATCAACAGCTTATTAACTTGAAGTTTAGTATAATTTGTGCCGAAAACTAAATTTAACCTCTAAAACCTAAACGTCACGATCTTTGAATCGAAGATTATTTACGAAGTTGAAGGTAAGACTATGGGGCGGTCCTATAGAAAGTTACGACTGATTGCTTAAGAATATAGCAATAAAAATAAGGATTGAATCCTTACGTAGTCGTCAACGATTGAGAAGATCAATTAACGTTTAGTAGTTGCTTTAATAATAAATTTATTAGCTAGGACTAAGGGTAGGTTTATACTTAATAGCCATAATATTACGCAAGCCTATATATAGTTAGCAATGGGTTTACAACGAATTGTACTATTGGAACTGCTATAGAAACTCCGCGTCATCTTCCTATCAGGAACGGTAATACGGTATGTCAAGCCACTGTATAAATTAGCTAAGGCAGGTGTCTACTGGTTCCTAACCTACCAGTCATACTTTAAGTCCCGACTAATGATAAAGTCTTCAACATATGATTCTGGTTTATTGGTAACATAAAAAAGAGACTTCGGTATAGTGGATATATAAATTGACGATACCCTTTTCTTCGGAATGGCTTACTTTGTAATACTTAAATAGAAAGTTATCGAGGACTTCAAATTCTGGAATTGAAAACCGGTGATGACGTTGATAAAAAACAATGAACTTAACTTTAATAGATCGCTAATTCGTATACTTGGTGTTAATGCCGGTCTAAGCTTTTGCCAAAAGGGCTAGAGCGTTATTTTTACTACAATCGACAAGACTAATAAGGCCAGGGCTTAACGGTACTTGGAATAGCGTACACGGGGTAGCTATATTGCCACTTTATGCTAATCGGAAGCTTCATACAACCTATCCATTTCGGCACAAATACAAACACTAATAGATAAAGACTTTAACCAATTGAATAAGAGGTTAGAGTAGTAGATACGGAATTTGGACCGCGGAATCAATATGGTGCCTATTGATCTTTCAAAGGCAAGGCTAATGGTCTTTACGGATAGATCTTTTGTAAACAACACCAGCTTTTCTTTATAGATCGGCTTCCTAATAACCCTCGTTAACGAAGATAAACGGGAAGATTAATTCAGTATTATCGGTAACCTGATTTACTAGACCTTCGTTAAGTATAAGATGATTACACGAAACGTATTGGCTTCGGAGATCTACGGCATAATAGCGAGCTTTAACATAGGTATAGTATTATAGGAAACCCTTAACCTTATCAATAGGCAGCTGAAGATTCCCTTTATTCCGGTAGTAATTTATATCGACTTAAGGAGTTTTTTCGAGTGCTTATCAAAGCTCGAAACCACCAGCTAAAATCGCCTAATAATCAACGTAATAGCACTCTATGAAGCCTACAAATGGAGGGAGATTGAGGAGTTTCGATGGATCGATAGCAAAAATAATCCTACAGATGCTATGACGAAAGTCACATCAAATAAAGCACTGAAAAGGTTTATAGATAACAATAAGCTAACCATACACATCGAGGGCTACGTGAATAGGCCGCCCGGAAAACTCAAGTTACGTAACGGCGGACAAAGATGTGCTGGCAAACTGTAAAAGTACCAGAATATTGATAATAGTGATTTATTTAAGTGGTACAGTTAAAGTTACAAAGGGCTAGCTGTGGCGAAAGAACTTTTTATAGGAGTTAATAAACTCGGACCTCGAAGCAGCGGAGAAATTAAGGTCAAATAGTGTTAATTTACATGTAATTAGGTGTAATACAGTATGGAAGTCAATTGGAAGTAATAGAGAGTACAAGGCCGCTATTTAACACAAACCGAAAAAAATTGGGTAGCTACACTAGCGTTCGAATTTATAAACTAAAAAGCCGTCAGTGTTAAAATAGTATTACATTCAGTGCAGCAGGTCAAATTTACTTATAGTAAAGTTAACTGTACTGCAAGTGTACTGTTTTGTGTGAACTTACCGCATTGAGTGTCATCGAATGCAGTACGCTAAACTTCACTCTAGGGAACGGGCCAAGCAATTGGCTATACAAATTACAGTGCAGGCCGGCTAGCGGTCTGACAAAACTAAAACAATATATCCACTATCTGACTACTGCAATACTACTATTACTTCGAAGACCAGTTGAATCGACAACGTTGCAACGTCTAAGGCCTACCAACACCTATTAATATAAATCCCTTTAAATAGGTTATGAATATCAATATATATGAGTTAAAAGTTCAATTAGTTATCCCAAATTATTTTTATAGTAGTTTTAGTAAGTATTATATTGGTAAATACCAGCTTTAGCTAAGCCATAAAGTGGTTTTATAATACGTAAAATTGTTTTAGGTAGGTGGCGTTTTCTATGATTTTTTAATATATAGGTGTAAATACGTCGTTTAAGCTATTTTCAAAATTAAGTATATAATTTCGTTATATTAAGGAGCTCGATATGTAAGTTATATGATGTGTGAAAGAAAATTACAAATGTAAAAATTAAGTGGTGGTTAACCCATTATAAAGTAGGCGATTAAGTTATAATATTTTTTTTTACCATCTTTATTATAACTTTTAATAATTAGACAGGTTTTTATAAGATTTTTCGGGTTTGTCCTTAATTTCGTAAACGAGGTGAATAGGAAATATTCTTTAGGCGTCGTAGATAATGAAGTTAAATTGTTTAAATCAGAATATACCTTAGTTAATAAAGGTAAAAATTTTCTTTTAGGTAAATTATGTAAATATGGTACTTAAGGGAGTAATGATGCTGTAGTAGCGGAGATTTGGATTAAACTCGCAGTCGGCTATCTTATTTTAAATAATAAAGGAATTTACAGCAAAGTTTCGGAGCGTTTTTTGGTTTTCGAATTAAGGGAGCGGCCCTAGCGGCGAGGTATTAGTAAGGTTGGTGTAAACGGACCGTTTTCGTTTAGTAAAAACGGGCCGAATATGGGATTCGGGGGGTGGGTTAGAACTGAAAGCAGCCTAAATTCGTTGTTTTAAGGGGTGTTTCATTAGCGGTTTTGTTTGGATTACAGTTTTAGACCGCTTTTTTTTTGGTTTATCCCTATACTCCCGTACTATCATTTAACGAAACGAACTTAGGCTGTTTAGCAAATTAGTTATCATATTATGGCCTTTAAACCTATTAATTCTTTAAAGGTCAATTTATTTATTTTTCGTTTTCTGAATCAAAACCTTAGATTATAATAATAGGTTTAAAACGCTAGTTTTACATAGGCTATTTGTTATGATTAACGCTTTAGATATATCGTTTTTAGCTTGTCAAGAATGCAATACTGTTATGGCCTTTATTATAACATTTACTCTTTACACCGTAATTATTAATAGTATAAAATTCATGTAAATCCTCAGGTAGGTATTAAAAATAAGGAGCGTAGAATAAGCTTATTTGGGCTAAAAGTGTTATTAACAGCATTAACCATTATTTAAAAGATAAATCCGTTAAAATTAATTCTTTTTTTTTAGTTTTTTGAATAATATCATATACAGCTATTTAGACGATTTGTAATACCGTTTACATTTTTAATACCCTATAATGTTATGGACCCAGGCTATTGGATATTAAGCCTATAAGTTACGTGACTGTAAACGTAACGGGATGGGCAGGACCCGGCTTGGGCCCGGCCCGGGTACGTTCTGTGTACATGTAATGATCACACTAAATACCCATGAGTATATAGAAGGTGTCAGAGGATTTATGTTATCAAAAAGGTAGCAGAGGTACTGAGTGAAAAATATTGCAACCGTGCAAGTAATAATCAAAAGCCGTGAGGATATTCAGATGTGTAGACTGAATACTTAGATTGACAACTGAAGAGCTATGAAGGAAATACTATCTATGTGGTGATAACCGTGTCCTTATATATCCGTGTCTTCATACCATCTTCAGTACTAGATAGTTTTGATAGTAAGATATCCAACATATCCTATGCGTCCGTGCGTCAACCCTAACCCTAGGTTGCTGACATAAGAGATGTTCCCTACCTGATGTGTTGGATATCAAGCTTCTAATGGTGCAGCTAGCCGCTGGCCTATTCCATAACCTGCAGTTGGTTTTTGGGATATAACAGTACAGACCAGATACAAGCTGGGTAAGGTCCGTGTACGATACGTGTGAGGGCATGTGACGGGCTGGGTACTAGTTTTTCCTAAGGGCCCTATACATTAGACTACGGTAGCTTTTTCTAGTCGTTCTTTACACCTTAATAGTTAATTATATTTAGCATTTATTTGGCTTACTATTATATGTCTGATTATGAAATATTATTAAGTTTTATTTTTTATTTTTCCGAAGCAATATTATTTATACTAGACGAATTAATAATAAACGTTAATAATTCGGTATTATACTTTAACATTATTGGGGAAGATAGGCCGTCAGCGAATACCTAGTCTTCTACCTTTATAAATACACCTTTTGCCCTTTCGAGGCCGACTTAAGCCGATATCTCTCGTTTGTAAAACAACTATAATAACCAGGCTAATTAACTTCAACCATCGACTTTAAATCCGACTTTACTTAAGTTGTCGCGAAAATTTAGCAACTCGAAGCCGAATTAACCGCGATTCGCGTTAGGTTTTCACTAATCCAGGGCGGATACAAACGATAAAACTAACCGTAATTTAACGGATCCGCTTTTATGTAGGTCGCGACGCGCTCAACGATTAAGTTTATATTGAAAATAGAAAAAAATGTAAATTAAAAAGAGTTGATATACATTCCTTTACGTATGGGGATATTATACGGCGACGGTAAAGTAAGCGGTTATAACGTATTACGAAGCATGAGGACACGAAGGTATATATATTATAAGGAAATTTCTCGATTATATCGAAGCTGTTTTTAAAAACCCTTAACGCACGGATGAGGTATTATTCGAATTTAAAGGCTTGGTTATGAGCGATAAAAATTTATAAATACTATTTGTTATTAAATTCGAAATACTTTTAGCTTAAACGGGAGATCTAAATTAGCCTTCGGCTTTAAAATATAACTACTTACGCTCCCTCATATTGTTATGTATTCGCGACAAATTCATTACAGTAAGTATTAGTCGGGTAAACTATATAATAGCCCTAGAAAAGTACCGCGAATTTGCTGACGAATTGAATTCTTTAAACTTAAGTGGAAGTTTTGGTCGTTAATTAGTGGGATCCGTGAAAACTTAACGACTAGATAGTAATATAATTATAACTAAAGTTTATTCCTTTTAAACACCTTTGTTAAAGGACTATAGTAATCGCGACTAATTATTGCGATATCGTGACTAATTGTTTTAACAAATCCGTTTAATATATACTTAAAATTAAAACTATAGGACAACGTAGATGATAATAAAGGAACGTTAAATTAAGTTAACTTTGGAGCGTTACATACGTTATAGTTTATCGAATTACTATTAACTTAGCTATAAATTCCGCCCGGTATTACCCCATATATAGGTATATACGGTTTAAGTCGAAAAGGTAAAGGAAAATTCTTTATTAACAACGATGGGGGAAGCTTAACTCCTAGATATAATTTCGTTTAAGGGTTATATAATTTTAATTATATAATTATAAAATCGAGTAAAGAGAAGTTTAGTTTAATTAAAACACATATAAACGAGGAGTTTTTCTTATCCTTATATTTTTAACAATACCTACTTTTTGAATACTGAAATTGATTTTAACTAGAATTATCATTATATTATAAACGTGGCTTTAGTATAAAGGTTAAGGAGAAAGAAAATTCTTCTATTAAATTCGCGGAATGTCGGTAAGATATTAGGGTTATATAAAAATAGGCGTATTGGCCAAATAGCTAATTTTAGTATAGATATTAATGAATAATCGAACCCAATATTAATATATATTATTCCCGAAATAGCGCAAGATATAATTTTTGTAATGTTTTAGATATAATATTAACAGGTGATCTTGGACGCGGGGTATAGCTATTTAATGGTTTAGAATTAAAAAGACTTAGTTGTCGACGTAACGATAATACGACTTAAGACAAAATATATATAGGATATAGTAAGTTCGGTTTTCTTCAAATTAATATAATATTCGTATCAAAAAATATAACTAACGGAAAACCCGTTTCAAATAGCTTATATTATAAACCTTAATGAAATAACGCGAATTTTACAAGCGACGATAATAACTATGATTAGGGGAAAAAAGGATTAGTTACGTTTTTAACCGGAATTAGTTAAATTTCGTAATTTATTTAATAAGGATAAAGCTATAACTTTATCCTCATATAAAAGAATTCGATTACCATATTTCCATTCAACCGAATAAAGATAAATATTTATTGAAACGACTTTGAAGGCCGTTATACTCGATATTACGGAATTAACTTTTTAAATTTCGACGATAGATTACGGAATTCATAAATAAAGGCTAAATTCTGATAAAAATTTTATCGGCGGTAACGCCGGTATTACTTATTCGTAAACCAAAAAGGGAATAATGGTTTTATATCGATTACCAGGTACTAAATGAAATTATAAAGTAAAATTACTTTCATTTACCTTTAATTAAAAAGACCTTACGTATATTATCGAAATCGATATAGCTTACGAAGTTGAAAATTCGAACGGCTTTTTACCGTATTCGAATAACACCCAGATGGAGGAAATTAACTGAGTTTCGTACGCGACTCGAGTTATTTAAATATTTAATTACTCCTTTTAGGTTAACGGAAGCGCTGGCGACGTTTCAATGATATGGTAATTATATAATAACAGTTATTTTAAATAATTTCGTTATAGCGTATTTGAACGACCTTTTAGTTTTTTTTTAGGTACTAAATAAGATTATATAGCGAAAATTCGCGTAATTTTAGGATGGTTTCGTAATACGGATCTTAATTTGAATTTGAAGAAATGCGACTTCGTAGTTAAGGAGGTAAAATACCTGGGTTTTATTATAACGGTAAGGGTAGATATCCGAACCGACCACAAAAAAGTTCGGGTAATCCGTAAGTAAAGGTTACTACGTACGGTTCGTGAGGTCTATAACTTTTTAGGTTTTGCAAACTTTTATCACCATTTTATTAGTATTTTTTTAAAACTAGCAGATGATTTCATTCGCCTAACGAAATGAAGCATTCGTTAGGTTTGAACAAAACGAAAGAAATATATATTTTTAACCTTAAAGGATACTTTTATTACGGCCCCGATTTTGATATATTAGGATTTAAATCGGTTAAGAATAGAAAAACCAATGATTTAAAAACGGCATTAGAAGGGTATTTATTGTAACAGGACGAAAACAGTATTTTCAAGCTAATAACTTACCACTCCGCACGATTAACGAATACAAAACGTAACTACATTATTTAAAACAAAAATATTTTCGCGGCAATATCTTATTCAAAGGCGTAATTTTTCGAATTACAAAATATTAGTATACCGTTTACGAGTTTAACGAATTATAAAGAATTAAAATATTTTTCTTTATTATAATCACTTTCAAAACGTTAAGTTAAATGAGTTAAAGTCCTTTCCCTTCTTTAATACCATTTGCGGTATAGGCCCGTAACCTAAGGCATCTCCCTGAATACGTTCATCCGTAAATTATAAAATAAAACTGAAGTTAAAAAACATCGCGAACGGGTTTTTTAAACTATTTTTATTATTATATTAAACGTAATATTAATAAATTTATATATTAAAAAGATGTTCATTACGACGGGTTATAAAAAAGAGTTGAGCTAAACAAAAACCTAGTTATTAAATTACGATAATATATAGTTTTAAAGTGGGTTAGTGGTTTTCGAAAAGTCGTCGAAAGCGACACCGCTTCGGGCTCGGCCCGCGTCAGAATCACTATTAGGGATAAAGTTAAGGGATTTTAATACGACGATATTAACGATATTACCGTGGGCCTGCCCCGAATTAAACCTGCTAGTATTATTAACGCCGAATAGTAACCTTCTTTTCGGTTCAGGTACACTAACAGGATTATGAAATTAAAAAGTAACAAATAACCCATTATATAAAGTTCGTCTTTTAGCGGTTTTAAAGGAAGTGAGGCGTTTTTCACTTAAATTAAAATAGTTAATATAAATTATAGTTTACGAAATTAACCTGCGGGTTGTATTAAATTATTGTAATCGGTTAGAATTATTAAGTTTAAAACTATTAACGACGAAAATTTTATAATAAACTTACGATTCGTTTATTATAAATTATTTGGGTAAAAATAATTTATTTCGATTTTTTTTAGAGAATTAAAATTAAAAAGTGATAGTCATAAATATTAGACATTTATATTAAATATATACATAATATAATAGTACGAAACCTTATTGTACCTTACGACAAAACTTTTTTTAACCTTTCCTTATCTCCTAACGGTATTAAACGTATATTTTAGTCGATTCTATAATTTATTAGCTATTAATAACGGCTTTTAATATTTACTAATTATTCAGAATTGCTTTTCCAAGTTTATCCAATTAAAAGTTACGTAGTTTATAACTGCTAATACGTATGCGGAGTGTTTTAGGAATATATAATAAAGACTTTATGAATTTATAACTTCTAGTATTAACAATCGCGGTTCGAATTAGGTAAATGTATTTTTAACGACTTTTCATTTTTTAATAAAATTTATATAACTTTTGTTTACGACGTATTACTTATAAATAAATAACGATATCAAAAGAATAAATTAGGAGATTCAAAAATATTTACGTATCGTCTTAGCCTTTTTTGTAATACGATTAGGTTTTATATTGACACATTCATTAATTTACGTGAAATAACTGGAAGTTGACAGTTATCGGGTTTCATACAAACTATTTAGTAAATAAAAACGAAATATTATTTATTTTAAAGGTAAACAGGGATTCGAATTCGTTAATTAATCCGGTGAGATGAGTTATTACGTTTTCAACTTATTTACGTAAGGGGTTAGAATTAACCTAGGCGGTAATAACTTTTATCTAGTAATAAATGAAAAAGGCGACATATCGTAAACAACGTTCGGTAAAACGATATAAGGTAGGGAATTATATTTAGTTAAACCTTCGTAATATTAAAATTAATTATCCGAATGAAAAGTTCGATTAAATTTATAATTAATATGGATGGTCAATATTCTGAACCCGTTTAATATTATATTAGATTCCCTTGGCAAATATCCTATATTATATGAAAATTTAATTGAACGAGCAGCTTGGGACCCTCTTTTTCGTAAATTTCATCCGATATTTACCCGAAACCAATTTTGATAATTAAGGATATAAAAAAGGTAAATACAAGGAATTTGAGGAATAAAATATTTTCGCGATGAAACCGGGGAAAAGAGGGGTTTATTACGTATTAATTAAGTAAAAAGGTTATAATAAACGGAAGTATGAATTAATAAAGAATCACCAGTATATTATAGCCTTAGACAAATTTAAAACGAAATAGGGAAATACTCAGGTTTATGATAACCCGGTATTTTGACATCGGTATTAAACTTATATTAAATAACAAGTACGGGGTAACCTGCTTATACCTTCAAAATGATATTTTCGTTACAAATAGAGGGGAAATTTTATTATTAGACAAGGTTATAATATAATAAGTAAAGTTGATTAAATACCATCCGATCATTTCGAATATATATCCGACTATAAAGCGATTTTTACCACGACTTAATTAAAATCCATTTATTTTTTATTATCATCTTTATTAGGGTTTAAAGAGTATCGGTGTTACCAACGTTAGGGGCTTTATTATAATTAGCCCCAAATACTGGGTAATACCGGGAAAGGAGGACGATAAAAAGCGTAGCAGGAGCTGGTAGGCGCCGAAAAAGGGTGTTTATAAAATGCGGGACAGATATGAAACGACGCTAAGGAAAACGGATAACGCGAAAAAAGGGCGGGCGTTAGAAAAAGCCGATAGCGGATATTACGAAAAAAGATAAACGTTAGGGGAGGTCGACGATAAGAGATAACGTTAAAAGAGACGAACTTTAAAGAAGGTCGACGATAACGACTAACGAAAAGTGGGGCGAGGGGCAAATCGGGGGGAGTAACTTTTCAAACGATTTATTAAAGATTATAATACCTTAGTTTAGGCTTAGGCTACGTGGTCGGCTCGAACGCGATTTCACGCCCGTTTGCAGTCAACCTAATTAACTCTCTTTTATTCAAAGTTAATAAATAAGATACGGGTAAAATCAGCGATCGTATAATTAAACTTTAAACGTCGTTCATAACATTTCATAACCCGTAACATATATTAATCATAAAAAATAGAGCCTAAGTAGTTGTATTATTTTACCTTTTTATACTAAAATTACGGAAGGGTAAATAGTGGTAATAAAAGGGGGTCGAAGCGAAGACGTGACGCGTTAAAGTCCGGTCAGCCGAAGGCGTTTTATCTTTATAAATAGGCGATATAATAAAAGGTAACGGAGGAGTTCGTAGTAAAAACGGACCCGAAAGAAAAAGGCGGCATAAACGTATAGCTAAAGAGGTAATAATCTATACGGCCGGCATAATGAAACCTCTTTACGTCCGAATAATATTACGGAGCTAAGTAAACTGATTAATTAACTTAAAAAAAGTGGAAGTAAAAACGGGTCGATAACCCAGCATATCTCCTTAATATTTAAACGTAAGGGGTAAAATATAGTCTTTATTATTTACCTTAATAATTAATTGATGTAAAAGGGTACATAAACTAGATGAAACTATAAATAAAATTAATTTTTTAAATATATTACAAAAAGAAGTTAATTTACAGTTGAATAACTTACAAAGTTAATCGGTAAATTTACCTTACTATAATCTTTTCGGTATATACGATATCTTTGCGTCCGATAAATTCGGACGTAGAATAAATGAATGTTAAAGTTGAAAAGGCAATTAACATATAATATATAAGCGGTTTTAACTTATAACGAAAAAATTTTACTTTTATTTTTACTATTTTTAAGGATGAGGAAATCTTTTATAATATAAAAGGGTCATAACGGGTCATCAATAATAAGCTATTAATATATATCAAGGTAATATACCTTATGGGGAAGTTCGTTATCCCTTTTAAAGGCGTTGGAGACAACGTAACCTAAGTTATGACTATTATATACGTCGGTTATAATAATAAGCTAAAAAAAAGGCGGGGATATATTAATGGGAATAACTAGTTAGAATATGTAAAAGGGAGGTGAAATGGTTATAAAAAGTGTGGTTAACGAAAAAGAGTAATGGTATAAAAAGAAAAAGGAAGAAGTTTTAAAAATTACGGGGGGCGTCCATATTTATAGGGATTAGCGGATTAGATTCGGTAAGGACTACGTATTATATAAGGCGCGTTATACGATATTAAATGTAAAAACGCGACTTTATACGGCGTATTATACGGTATCGATATCGAAAAGGATGTATTATATGGCGCGTTCATGGGGATGTTATACGACGCTGGTAAATAGGTTATAAGGCGCCGGTGATAAAGAGGATATATTATACGGAACGTTAAAGGTTACGTTATACGGCGTTGAGGACTTGGGGTTAGGTCGGCCGAAACGTTATAAGATATGTTAAACGTAATGTTAACGGTTTACGTTCGACTCGCATATTAGGCGGATGTAGCCCACGTCCGGTATTTATCCAAAAAGACGCCGTAACCCCCGTAATATTTGGGGGGAAAAGGGTATATTATAAAATTAAGCCGTTGGATATTAAGATTATAGGTTATGTAACTGTATACGTAACGGGATGAGTAAGACCCAGCCTAGGGCCGACCCGGGTACGGTCCGTATACGGACTGGGTACAAGCCAGGTACAGTACGTGTACAGCACGTGTAAGGATATGTAACAGGTTGGGCACTAGTCCTACTCAAGGGTCCTGCTCAAGGGCTCTGAACGTTGAGCCACGGTAGCCTCTTCTAGTTGTTCTTTGCATCTTAATAGTAAATCCCATTTGGCACCTACTTGGCTTACCATTGTAGGTCGAACTATAACATATAAAGCTTTTACTAAAATTTACTTATATTTATTACCATTTATTCGAACCTTAATACAATATTCGGTAACTTTAAAGGCTGTATTAAAGTTATATGTAATTTAATTTAGAAGCTTAAAGTGAAAGTTTAATTAATAGTTAATTAAACTGTTTTAACAATTTGTAACGAAAACACTTCATATAAACTTAGCGATTTAAGATAATGTTGTTGCATTAATAACGTAAATGATTGTTTAGCTATTTAAGTATATAATATTAACAATCACTTTATAATTGAAGTTTATATATTTTAAAAGCGAAACTTAAACCGACGCAAAGCTTATAAGTTTAATTAATACTTATAATAAATCTTTTCAACAGCCTTAAATACATTTCTTCCTATATCTATATATCCTACGACGTAGAACAGGTGTACAAGGCGTTTTATAACCAGGTACTTGAATCAACGGTATAGGTTTTATAATTTCGACTACGTTAAGTATATAACCTTAATTGTATATACTTTGAAAAAAACCATAGGTAACCGAATTGAAGTCAAAGTGATATAGATACATTATCCGAAGCGCGAACAAATTAATTAATCTTTTTCGGATCTTAATTTCGAGCTTATATATATTATCTAATAAAAGTAAGAATAGTATTTTTAAGTTTATTACGTAAATTTCAACCGACTCAAATTGCATATTTACAATAACCGTTTGAACTATAACGTTTTGCCTTTATTAAACAAAACCTTTCGGTATTTTTTATTCGGTTCAATTAAAACTTTGGGAATTTTTCCGCAAACGCGGCGAATTGTCGTTTTTCAGCCGTTAAAATTTTAATAGCACCGGTATTCGGTATAATTCCTTGAAAACAGCTATTATATATATTTAAAAGTGTAAATTACAATATTGTATAGGAGTTAAACGTTGTTTTCACGTAATTTGAGCTTGTAATATATAAGAAAAGGGAGTTTTATAATCCTATTAAAATATGTTCAGAGGTTTTGTTGTTGTGGGTCATTAGGTAAATCTTATTACCTTTAAAATCTTTATCTCCGGATATGTATTCGTAGAGGTAACTGTTCAAACTATTATCTGCGCCCTTGAATTTAATTATATATTTTGTAAATTTGGTTTTCATCTGGTCCTTGAATATATACTCGGCTTAAAATTATCGTTTCATCCGAATTTATTCGTAAACGGAGTGGTTAGTAAATTAGTAACCGATCTTACTATATACGATATACCGCTTTTATCAACTCGCGGGGCTTCATATAACTTTTCGCAAGTATTATTATAGTCATGGTATGTTTTTGTTTTTTTCTAAATAATTTTCTTTATCTCTTGTTATTAGGATTCCTTCCTTAATACTTATATTTTAGGCTTTAGTTTTCCTTTAGGTATAATTCAAATCTTCGATTTAAAACGAGATAAATAGTTTGAACAACGTTTACTTTAGTAATTTAACCCTCGCTTTTAAGTTTATCGGCTATAAATGTTAATCCTAAGCTTGCCTAACGGTGTATAAAGGTTTTGAATAATATTTTAAATTTTGTATAAAAAAAACCTTTAAATCATTTCAAACTTAAAAAGTATAAAGTTGAAATCTGAGTTTTTGCGACGTATTTTTATTACTACTTCAATAAATAGTTAATCCTTATATTCCAATTTAAAGGCTATCTAACATTTCTTGAAATTAACTAATGAGGCGATAAAAGTTCTTATAGGTTTTCATCAGCGTTTTCCAATTAGTTTTTCACGGATTTTCAAGTTGTATTAATTTATTTTTTATCGTAAAACTTGTAGATAATTTCTGTATCGAAGTAGGATTTTAGGCAGTCATAATACCTTACAAATATAATTACCTATGTACACTAATATATATACTATTTTTTAGTTTACTCGGATAATATACCGGGTAAAATAATATAAAATTAGAATGGTTCTATATCTAGTCTTTTATATATATTCAGTATAATACGTATTTTATTATCGACTATATCATATAATCTACCGTTATAGTTTTTATTTTTATTTCAAAGCCTGGCAAAGTTAATAAGCTTTATAGGATTACTTTTATTACTGGAAAAACGGTGCGGTAAAAGGTTATGATAGGGGTTGTGGTTACTTAGAATTGGTTCATAGGGTACGTATTAGCGTTTTATACCGTTAGTTAGTTTTTTTGAACGAGTTGTTTTCAATGTCTCAGCCGCTCCCATTTTAGCCGAACGGGTTATTTTTAGTGTCCCGGTTACTTTTATTATAATTAAGCGGAGTGTTTACCGTATTTAAAAAGTGGTTTAGTATTTTATTTTATTTTATAGTGTATACCGGTATAAAGGTATATTATACTTGCATAGTAGATAAGGATTACTGTCGTTTTTTCTTTTCTTTGGATTTTGTATTCCTTGTTTGTGATATAGGTATAGTATTAGATTGTTTTACGCCTTGTATTCGTTTTTTGGCTTGTATATATTTTACGACCTGTTTTTTATTTTTTGTAAAATAATAAATTTTTACAAATTCCGTTTAATATTTATTTTTATCCTTTTAATCTGTTTAGTCATTAAGTTATGTCATTCTGAATAGGGCTTTTATAAGGCGGATATTCCTGCCTCTTTGGGTATCAATAACCTAGTTTTGTAATTAAATTCGTAAGGATTTGGTAATAAAGGGGTTTACTATTTGCTATATGTTTAACGTCTAATTCGAAAATCTTTTATTAAAGTTATCTAGTATATTAGGTCTTTAGGTTTTTTTCTCTTAATAGAAAAAATTAACGGCTAATATATATATATTTACCATGTATTAATCTAACTCCCTAATTGATATATTAATGATATTATCCCAAGTATTTAAATCTATTTTGTATATGATAGATTTCTTCAATTACTATATATTCGACCAGGAGGTTGAAGTAAACGTTCGTTTCCGCTGGGATTGTTAGTAAATGGGTTATAGTTATAAGTTTTTTAGAGAGGTTAGTGATAGTTGTCTTTACGTATACCTGATATGTTAAATCGACATAAATTAGCAATTTAGCACTGTGATTGTATTTTAAATACGTTTATATTTGAAAGTTTAGGGTTCGGTAAATATAAAATAAACGAGATAATTGAAGTGCTTATATTACAGTTATTAACTCTTACAAATTTAAATCAATTTCAAACGATACGGAAATAAAACATAACTATTAACTAATTCGGTGTTTTATATAAGGTTTTGTTAGAATTTAATAGCTTTACGTTAGCTAAGAGTTTATAAAAACTTGAATATCATATTACTAAATTTAAAATATATAAGGCGAACGTAAAAAGTCTAATAGGGAAAATGGAGTAAAAAGCGAATAAGGTAAAGGAAATAGGGGTATGGGAAAGTATAATGTATAGTCTGGTATTTGGTAACCGGTTCGAATTAACGTGTCGTAGCCGCTTTTATTGAAACTAACGGTTCAGATAGTGTATCTATAACCGCTTTTAAATTAAAGGAGCGGTTTGGATGCTGTATTTATAACCGCTCCTATATTTTACGAGCGGTGTAAATTATTAATTTTAAATAGGACGAGTCTTAACGAAGGGTTTCAAAACTGGGTGGTTTTAGCTTAAGTAGCTTTATTTGTAATAAGACGTTTTTCAAAAAGTATCCAGGTATATTAAAACGCTAATTAAGGGTCAATAATAATATAACAGGGCTTTTCGTAAAGAAAACGCTAAAGAATGGTTAATAATATGGTATTGAAATTGTTCTTTTAAAGTTACTTAATTTTTATAAAAACGTAATGTTAAAATACAAATAGTTGAGACCATTATAATATCCCTTATAAATATTGAACATATATTTGTCTATTTTTCCCTAATTTATTTATAATTGTCTGAATTGTTTACTAATTAATATTGGTAAAGTTTAAACCCATTTACGTAAAGTAAATAAAAGCAAAAAAGTAATGAAAAGATTAGTTATAGATATTACTATATACCCTCATAGATAATATACATAGGTTTGGTGGCAGTACATTGTATTGCAGGGTGCACTCCAGTAGAGTACATGATAACGTATCACACTACAGGCTGCACTCTTGCAAAACGTAAAGTGCATCATACATGGATTGGTTTGAAATAGTTATACCAAACCGAACGGCAATGTATGGATCGGTTTAAAGTAGTACACTCTAGGTAAAAGCTTATAAGCCCTTACTTGTAGTGTATACCTTTAGATACTTTTTTGATCTTTTATTATCTTTTACTATAACTATATCAATTTGACGATTACTTTTCTAAATATCTCATTTTACGTAAAAATATGGTTTTATAATTTACCAATACTAATTAGCAGCCGAAATAGTCAACTATGGATAACTTAGGGAAAAAGAGATAAATATAAGTTAAATACCTATAACGAGATGTTATAGTAGCTTTAATTGTTTGTACTTTAACATTTAATCTTTATCAGAATTATTCGTCGATGAGTATAAAAACTATAAAAATTAAGTAACTATAAAAAAACAACTTTAATACAATATTATTTATTCTTATTTAATGTTTTTTTATTAAAAGCTCCGTTACGTCATTATTAACCCTTATTTGAAGTTTTAACGTACTCGAACACTTTTTAAAAAACGTCCTATTACGTATTAGGCTACGTAAGCAAAAAGCACTAAATTTCGAAACCCTTAATTAAGACTTATCCAATTTCCAACAATTTACATCATTTATAAAACATAAAATCGGTTGCGAAAATAATATCCAAATCGCTTATTTATCTTAAAACCGGTTATGAATATACTATTCAAACCACTCCCTTAATTTAAAAGAGGTTACGACATGCTTATTTAAAACGATAGTTTTAGAAAAAACGGACTGGAAACACTAATCCGGACCGATTATCAAATACGACTTATATACCGGATTATATAATATTCCTCCATATAATTACACTTTTTTTACTCTATTCAACTTATACTTCTTTTACTTTATGCGTCTTTTTATGTTTACCTTACATATTTTAAATGTAACCTTTGTAACGTTTAAGTTTTTCTTACTTTTTAGTTAAAGTAAAGTTACTAAACGTTAACAAATGAATTCAAAACGGCTAATTAATTTTTAAGTAGGTTTCATTTACATATTATTTGAAATCTATTCATATTAACAAACGTTAGTAAGCCTTATTTTAACTACTTTAATTATTTTATTTACTTTATATTTATAGTTTGTCGAACGAACCACTTCCAACGATTAAATTTGAACGTACCTAAATTTAACCGCGGCGAAAAATTACTAATTTACGCCATTTTAACGAATTAAATGTATATGAAAATCATTATCCCTAACCGCCCTAAGACACTTATAGCTATAACTCTAAAACCAATAATACTAGAAAAAGTTAACGTTTACTTCAACTTTTTAATCAAATATATAGGAATTAAAAAGGTTCTAATACACGAAATTAACCTAGACCTTTAAAATATGATTATCGATTCGTTAGTGAAGGGATTCGACGTATATACAGCAAATATATATATTTTGGCAGTTATATTTCTTTATTACCAAAAAAAAGCTTAAAGATTCAATTTGCTCAATGATTTTCATAACAATTTTTCAAGTTAAACGTTAAATATATGGTAAATGGTAAAACCTACCATTACTAAAACTTTATGGATCCAGTTACTAATTAAAAGCATTAATACCTTAAGGGGTAGAAACGGTCGCCTTGTAAAAGCCTTATTCGAAATAACGTAACTTATAAACGTATCAGATGAAAAAGATAAAGATTTGTATTTAACGGAATTTGTAAAAGGGTAGTACTTTACGGAGTAAAAGAAACCATTATTGAGATGACAAGAACAAGGCGTAAGAAGAATTAATCCTATATCTACAACCTAAATAAAAAAATAAAAACCTTAAGAGAAAAAACGACTACAATTCTTATTTACTACACAAGTGCAATACACCTTTATATCGGTATATACTATGAAATAGAAACTAACGCTATTCTATTTCCCGAATATTGAAAATAGCTTGTTCAACTATATAGGAAGCGGTCGAAATAATGAAAAAAACCCGATCGACCATGGTAAAATCGGCTAAAACACAAAAAATAGCCCGTTCTAGAAATTAACGAACGGCGTAAAATACTAATACGTATTTTACAAACTAATACCCGCTAACTACAACCTTTACCGTAATCTTTTACTATATCGCTTTCCCACTAATAGAAACGATCTTATAAAACTTATGAATTTCGCCAGGCTTTATGATAAGGATGACAATTATAGCGGCGAATTATACGATATACTCAATAATGAGATACGTGTTATACTTGATAAATATAAATGAATAAATATTAAATTATCCAAGTTTTATATTATTTTACCCCATATACCATTCGAATAAGTTGAAAAATAGTATGTATACCACCTTACAGAAGTGGATATATTTGTAAAATATTATA
Source organism: Anisogramma anomala (assembly GCA_038502455.1). Lineage (NCBI taxonomy): Eukaryota > Fungi > Ascomycota > Sordariomycetes > Diaporthales > Gnomoniaceae > Anisogramma > Anisogramma anomala. The sequence continues at coordinate 16,837,876 of JASMMZ010000001.1, forward strand.
ATCGCCTTAAATCTTACTTCGATACGTAAATTACGAATTTCAAGATAAAAATTGGACCGATACAACTTAGGAATCCGTAGAAAATTCATAGGAAAACGCCGTAAAAACCCGTAGGAAATACTTACCGCCATATTATTTAAGTTTCGAAAGTATTCAACAGCTTCAAAACTAGAATACAAAGGTGATAAACTATTTATCTAAATAGTAATGAAAGCTTGTTGTGGAAATCCAAATTTCAACTCCATACTTTTTAAATCGGAAAAGAACCTGGAGGTCTTTTGTATAAGCCTTAAAACATCGCTTTAAACTTTGATACGCCGATAAACGAGCTTAGAATTATTATTTATAATTGATAAATCTCAAAGCGAGGGATAAATTACTAAATTAACCCTCGTCGAAATCATTTACCACGTTTTGGATCGAAAGTTTAAAGTTTATTCAAAGTAAAAAGAATATTTAAAGTACAGGTATTAAGGAGGGAATCCTAATATCAAGGGATAGGAAGTTCTTTTAAAAATAGGTAAAACGTACTACAGCTATAATAGGACTTACGAAAAGGTATATGGAGTCCCGTGGGTTTATAAAAACGGTGTATTGTATATGATAAAGTCAGCTATTAATTTATTAACTACCTTGTTCACGAGTGAATTCAGATTGAACGATAGTTTTAGGCCGAGTATATATTTAAAAATCGAATCAAAGCCAATTTTACAATATATATAACTGAGTACAAAGGTATGAATAACGGATTGAACGCCTACTTTTACGCATATATATTCGGAAAAAACGACCTTACGTATAATAATACCAACTTATTAGCCTTCAACAAATAGAATTTTTAATTTATCTTTATTTGATTTTAAAACGCCTTTTTATATATATTATAGACTTGAATTACGTAAACCAAATTGTAATGATCATGCTAAGTACCCATGAGTAAATAGAAAGTGTTAGAGGTTTTATGTTAGCAGTAAGGTAGCAGAGGTAACAAAGGTGCAATATCAAGAAGATGTGTGTTCGTGCTGTAGGATGATCATTAGCCGTTAGGCTATTCAGATATGTAGACTGAATACTTAGATTGACAACTGAGAAGCTATGAAAGAAATACTATCTATATGGTGCTGACCGTATCCTTATATCCTATAGCCTTCATACCATCTTCAGTACTAGCTCACTGCTGCTTAGTGATCACTTGTGATCTAGATAACCCTAACCCTGGAGGATTGCCTAGTCTGGTGCTGACAAAGAGATGTTCTCCGCCTGATGTGTTGGACTTCAGGTTCTCGGTAGCTCAGCTGCATGCTGGCCTGTTTCCTGACCCGCCAACATGCTTGGGTCATAACACAAATTCTTAACACCTATATAGCGTTGTAATTTACGCTTTTTAACAAATACAGAGATAGGTTTTAAGGTATTATACCTGATACTAACGTAGCTGAAATCTTAACGGTTAGAAAGCGATAATTCTATGCGCTTGCGGTGAAATTTCCGAAATTTTAATTAGACTGAATAGGAAAATACTAAATAGTCCCATTTAGTAAAGATAAAACGTTATCATTCGGAACGGTCGTTATAAATACACGTTTCGGACCGGTCAATTTTTACGTAATAAACTTTGAAATACCATTTTTTATTTTATTAACTAATATAAATAAGCTCGGAATTAAGGTCCGGAATACAACCAACCAATTTATCCGTGCCTTAAATAGTGTATCCATATCTTTTCGGCTTCAATTCGGCTTCTTGTGGTTTTTTCCCTAAAATATGTATAATTTAGGCTATTTACTTATTTTAGTCGAAATTAAGGAATTTACACCGACAATTCGAATACCCGGTTGTAAAACAACTTTTACATCTATTTCACGTTGTAGGTTATACGAATGTAGGAAAAAACGTATTTAAAGCTATCGAAAAGTTTTCTTATAAGTGCTAGCTACACTTATAAGCCTTACGAAGGTTTAAATACCGCTTTTAAAACGATATAAACTTTAACTATGAAGTAATTATTAATATTATATATCTAAATAGTCAATTAATCCTTTACGTTATCAATGCGGCAATATTATTTCAGGCCACCAAATTTGCACAGAGTACTTTAGTAATAGACCATTGAAACGCTTTTATTAACTATTAGTTAAACTTTTACTTCGAGACTTTAAATTAAATTACATACAACATTAGTGCAGCTTTCAATTCTATTGAATAACGTATAAAGGTTCAAATAGCCGGTGACGAATATAAGTAAATTTTAGTAAAAGATTTATAAGGTATTGAAAAGTGTAAGCGTTATTACAAACCACTAAAGAAAGCGTATATAATGTTGTAGAAGGAACTAAAAGGTATTAGTTTTAAGAAATCTATCCTTTGGATAGCAGTCAGCGCCATTAATAACAATTTTGGCTTAAGTGAGTTTGTCCTTACGCTTTTTATTTTTAGTGCCTACCTGAGGATTTACGTAGATTTTGTATTATTACCGTTTATAGTATAAGGGGCTAATGTTATGGCGAAGGCCATAGCAGTATTGCGCTTTCTTCGAGTGAAGAACGACGTGTTCAGAGCGTTAGTTATAAGTAATGATCTATATAAAGCTAAAGTTTTGGATTTACTATTATAATTTGAAGTTTCAATTTCAAAGATAAAGAATAAATAGATTGGCTTTTGTACAATTAATGGGTTTAAAGGCTATAATATATTTGTTTATTTACAGATTGGCATAAGTTCGTTTCACTAAATCATAGTACAAGAATACAAAAAAAGGTGGAAAAGAATGGTCTGGAACTATAGGACGAATAGAATAGTTAACGAAATACCCCCTAAAATAACGAATTTAAACTCATCCCCGTTTTAACTTTACCTATAATACATGATTTCAACTCGACTTCTTTAAATGAAAGTAACCTATTTATATTGAATTTATACAAACCTCGTCGCTGAAGGCACTTTTTTGGCTTGAAAACTAGAGAACACCCTACGAACTTTATTATAGACTTTTTTATTACGAAAAAAGAAATGAAAAACCGTAAGTTTAACTTAAATTTTTACTACAAGGGTATTATCACCACCTCAGGTACCTTATTCGAATGATTTACCTAAACATAAATCTTAACTTTAATTAATTAAGACGTATTTCTTTTTAAACTTTTCGACCTAATTATTTACAGTAATTATAGAATTTTTCCAACTCGCATCGTTTACGAAGTCAAATATAAAATCGAGAAACCTTATAAAAAAACCACCTAATTATTAAAGAATATAACGACCAAAGTAAAAAAAATATAATAACCTAATCGTATACGTTATGACAAGTTAGATATCACCTAGTTCTTATATTAGCGGCCTACTTTAATATACAGTATAATTTATATATCAAGCTTCGACATTTAATATAAATATACACATAATTTAAGAAACAGCTAAAATGAAGAATTTACGCTGATATACCAAAAGATCCTAGGTAATATTACCCGTTTAAAATGATGTTATATATTATAAAACCACTTCAAGGCTTAGTTAAAACCGGTATTTACTAGTATAATACTTATTAAAAGCATTATAAGGAAATATTTGAGATAATTAACTTTATCTTCAATACGTGATTATTAGTATCGATAACCTGTTTAAAGGGTTTTACACTAATAAGTATTTAAACAGATGACATTTAACTTTTTGTAACACCTCGTTTTCCACTTTTAAAAAGAGGAAATTTCGAAAAACCGGTTAAAAACCGAAACCCAAAACATACCTGATGAAGAACTATATAATAGATTTTAATAACTTTACCATTAATTTTCGGAATGATACTTTAGGCCTTACTAAAAAGTGTTAATTAGATAAAGTTACCTTTATCGTTTTGAATAACGTAAAACGAGCTGACGAATACAAATACTAATATAGACATTGCGTTTATGTTGCTTTTATAATATAACTAAAAACGACATTTAACCTCTCGGTCATTGTGTAGTAATAAACCGCTCTAATAAACAACATGTATAAGGCGTTTAATAAGCGTTTTTATAGCAAATATACAATTTGAAACGCGATTTATAGTTTATATCGCTAAATATACGTGTTGTAAAACTATTTGTTTTTACTAATAGCTTTTTTAATAATAATAACGGCGAAGTGAATCTGTTTCATATTCCTTATTTAAAAAAAAAAGATTAAAAGTATATAAACGGACGGATTAAAAACATATAAATTTTAATGTAATTAGATTAAATTAGATTTACGGCGTAAAAAGGGCTTTACGGGTAATGGGGTCTTTATCCGTAGGGAAAAGGTAAGGATTATAACCTTAGGAGTCCTTCGTTCCTCTTATTAGAAGTTAGGGAAAGAGAAGAGAAAGGAGGAAAGGGGGGGGGATCGTGGCAACGGTGGCGAGAATGAGTGAGGCGGCGGCGACGGTAAGGCTTAAGAGCGTAACAACGGCGGTGAAAGGGGATGAGGCGGTGGTGGCAGAGCTGGGCGGGGTAGCGGCGGCGGGCGGAGTAGCTGTAATTAATGAGATTATACTCAATAAAGGCGAACTAATGGTAACGGCGACGACGGCTGCGACGGCGGCGACGCGCCAACGTTCTCATGTTAAACGGCGCCTTACAGTTATATTCTTATATGGTATGTATTTTTTTAAAAAAAAAGGTTAATATATAAAGATTAGTTAAATAACCTACTTATAAAAGCGGTCTGTTTTAATTGAATAAAATGAAAATTAAGTCAAAATACGACTTAGTTTAATTAATAAAAACAAATGTTAAATCAAAATAGGGACTTATATTAGCTTAGATTATATGCCTTTGGAAAGAAAAGGAAAAAAGTTTTGCCTAAAACGATAGCAATATATCTTCTTATATTGACACGATACGTGATTACATAATCATCAGTACCTAATACCTCTGTAAAAAACCATAAGAGATGTTATTACCAATTATATCGCCCCCATTTAATTATATCAACTAAGCTCGAATTGTAATTACCATCGCCGCTAATATTTATTAACTACAATCGAATTTGTTAATTTAAACCCTTATAACCATACTATTACTACGGAAATTACTAACTTAAACCTCTTGTAATTGATATTATAGTAATACTATTACTATAAAACCTATTAATTTAGACCTTAGTAGCTATAATTATACTGTCATTATTAAGCTATAGGTACAAAGTATATATAAGGAAAGAAAAGATTACCTATGTGGATATTATTATATACCCTTATGAATAATATATATAGGTCTGATAGCAGTATATTGTATTTCAGGGTGCACTCCAGCAGAGTACACGATAACGTATCATACTGTAGGCTGCATTTTTTATAAGACGTAAAGTGTATTATGTATAGATCGGTCTGAAATAGCTATATCAGACTGAAAGGCAATATATAGATAGGTCTGTAGTAGTACACTTGGGGTGAGGGCTTATAAGCCCTTACCTGTAGCGTGCAGCTTTGGATGCTTCTTCAATCTATTATCATCTTTTACTACAACTATACCAATCTAACGATTACTCTGCTGAATACCTGATTTCACGTGAAACCAAGGTTTTAGAACTTACCGACATTAGTATTGTTATAGTAAAAATATATTAATTAGAAAGGAGTATTTCAGAGAGTACACTCCATGGATAAGAGGTTATAAACCTTCCATCCGGACAGTGGCCTTTTTTCCGTACGCTGTAAAGTACTCAATCTAGACCGCTCTATGTATAGTGCACTTTGCATTTTGTAAGAGTGCAGCCTACAGCGTAGTACGTTATTGTGTACCCTGCAGGAGAGTACCTTGTAATACAGTACACTGTCACTTTCCCTATGTATACTATCTATGAGGGTATATATTAATATTTACAGAATGAATAATAAATTCAAAAGGTGAAATTTAGAGAATAATTATCTAATAATACGACTGAAAATACAAAACACAGAAAAAATTGAAAAAAATCGTATTGGTATAATAAGTATTAAGTCGTACAACATTCCTAATAACGCCAACGAAAATGATGTTGGTAAACACAATAATTTCCAATACGTTATTTGGAATACCTCTAGTTATTACGTTCGTTAAGTGTAACTTCCTATCGATTTATTTTATCTCTTAAATTTTGTAACGCTTGTATGATTCTTGTAAAGTTATAATATTGATTATAAGTTGTTTCTATTCATTGTGCCGAGTTTCATAAGGTATTCGTAAAAAGAAAAGAAAAATAGTATACGTTATTAAGGGGATTGTTGGTAGGGCCTTAAATTGTTGCAATGTTGTCAATTCGAATCGTGGTCGAAGTAACAGTAATATTGCATTGGTCAAGTTGTAGATGTATTGTTCTAGGTTTGGCAGACCGCTAACCGGTCTGTATAATAATTTGTATGGCCAATTATTGCTTGGCCCGTACCCTAGTATGAAGTGCAGCGTACTACACTCAACTTACACCTAATGCAGTAAGTCTATACAAACAATATACTCAACTTACAGTACAGTCAACTTTATTGTAAGTAAAATTGATCCACTGCACTGCATATAGTACTATTCCAACAAGGATATCCTCTATATCAAGATTCGAAATAATTATATAAACCTTTATCGTTATAATAATGCTAGAGTCGAAACTTTTACTTATTTCATAGATTTTGAAAGCTGAAACGCTTTATGTAATTGATTTATGCTTTGTTAAATTCCAATTAACAATATTAATGTTAGCAGGTCTTTAGATTGTTGCAATGTTGTCGATTCGAATCGTGGTTGAAGTAACAGTAGTATTGAATTGGTCAAGTGGTGAATGTATTGTTTTAGGTTTGACAGACTGCTAACCGGTCTGAACTATGATTTTCATAGCCAATTTCTTGGCCCGTACCCTAAAGTGAAGTGCAGCATACTATACTCGACTTACATCCAATATAGTAAGTCTCTACAAAGTAATACATTCAACTTGCAGTTTAGTATAGTTAATTTTACTTACAGTAAAGTTGACCTACTTCACTGTATGAAGTACTATTCCAATATTGGCGGCTTTTTAGTTTGTAGGCGTACGCCAGTGTGGTTAACCAATCTTTTCCGGTTAGTACTAAATAGCGATCTCGTTAACTTGCCAATCTCTTGTTAATTACAATTAACCTCTATACTGAAATGCACCCAATTATATACAAATTAACCCTATTTGACCTTAATTGCTTCGTTACTGCGAGGTTCGAGTTTATCAACTCCCACAAAAAGTTCTTTCATTACAGGCCTTTACAGACCTTTACTTTACCTATACTAATTAAGTAGGTCCATATCATCAATTCTCTAGCAGTATTTCAGTCTACCACCATACCCCTAACCGCTGTTACGTAATCTGAGATTTTCGAGCGGCTTATTAACGTAGCCCTTAATTCGTATAGTTAGCTTATTACTATTTACAAACCTTTTTAAGGCTTTGTTTAATACTTCTTTCATCATAACATTTACGGAATTTTTTTTGCCCTTAATTTACCGGAATTCTTTAATTTTCCTCCTTTCGTAGACTTTATTTGGTGTTATTACGTCGATCATTAGGCGTTTTTCACTAGTGATTCCAAGTTTCGAAACGTATTTGAAAAGGTTTTTCGAGTCGATATAAATTACCACTGAAATAGGAGAAATCTTTAACTGCCTAGTAATAAGGTTAAAGGTTTCTAATAATGTCATACTTACATTAAGGCCAGCCATTATGCCGTAAACCTCCGAATTTAGTACACTTTGTATAATCCGTTTACATTAAACAGAGGTTTAGTAAATTAGGTTATCGATAATGTGGAATTGATCTTCCCGTCTATCTTTATGAACGAAAAATATTAGAAAGACGATTTGTAAAGATCAATTGGTATTATTTATTGAAAAATCCGTCTATAAAGATTATTAACTTAGCCCTCAATAACTTGATTAGAATTATATTAATCCTTTAGTTCAAGTTCCGCATTTGCTATTCAAGATTTTTTTTCAGCCGGTTAAAATATTTATTTACCGAGTCTTATGCTTGTACCGCCATAGAAAGGTCATAAAAGGCTTTCGGTTGGTATAATATAATAATACAACTACCTTGAATACGTTATTCCTAGTAACATTAAACCTTAGCCCTATTAATTTTGTTTATTAAAGCTAAAATAATACCTTAGCCCTTTTGGCGAAAGTTAAGGACGGTATCGATATTAAGTATGAGGATGAACGATTTATCAAAGTTAAGTTAACTGTCTTTCATTAACGTCGTTATTGATTTAAAAATTTAAAATTTAAAGTTTTTTATCGCCCGTTATTCCAGTGTTATTAATCCAACCGTTTCAACGAAAGGGGTATTATCAATTTATATACCTACCACGTAGAATTCCATTTTTTACATTACTAATAAATACGGATCGTACGTTAAAGACTTCATCGCTAACTATAACTTAAAGTAAGATTGATGGGTTAAAAACTAATAAATTCCTACTTTAGCTAATCCGTATAGTAACTTAATACATTGTATTACCGTGTTTTAAAGGTAAATAATATGTAATTCTTATGGAAATTTTAGAAGTACGATCCGCTGTAAATCCGTTATTCACTACGTATAAGTTTTCGTTATATTATGGCAGTTAATTGTAATTTTAAATTAAGTTTTGTTTAATAAACTTATTATTAAAACAACTATTAAACGTTAACTAATATTTCAAATTGTTTACGACTATTTTAAGCTTTTTTTCCTTATTTATATTTCCATATCTTTAAGCGATTAAACGTAACTTTTTGTACGGCCGCCCCGTAGTTTTGACTTTAATATCATAAATAATCCTCGATTTAAAAATCGTAATATTCAGGTTTTAAAGGTTAAAATCAGTTTTCGGTACAAATTATATAGCCTTTTAAATTAATAAACTATTAATATCAACTTTATCGTTTTCCTCAAAGGGTTTATCGAAGGTTTCAATAATCCCTTATAATCGAAACTTTGTACTAAGTTTTCTTTATTTTTCTCTTATTACTTAATTAAGTAATGTTATAAATGTAACCCGGTATCTATTTCTTCTTTCTAACGTTCCTCTCTTTTAAGAGTCGTTTACACTAGCGGCATTTCATGAGCTTATCGATAATAAGTGGAAAAGGTTTGTGTTAACTCAGTCGTTTGGCTTAAGAGTCTTTGTTGTTAGTAGCTCTGATATAGGGCTTAACTTAGGTGGTTCGAAAATATATAAAACCGTTAGTAGTTATAACAATTATTTAGAAGTTTGCGATACTTAATATGTTATACGGGCTTTCCTATTTTCCCGGCTTCCACTATACAAGGACTTTACTTTGTAATGGCAAATTAAGTAAGTCGATTGTTATAATATTGTTTTTAGTGTTAAGGGCCTTATTATTCTGGTAGCGTGCCGATTTTCTTAGCAACCCTTTTAAAGATTTATTGTAAGCCGTAACACGTTTTTAAATACTTATCGAAGGCGAAGATTCACTCGTTAGGTAAGTACACTTTAAGGACCAATAACATTAGTATTAAACTATTAGAGCTTATAATATTGTTTAGGCTTTTCACTGCTATTTATAGGAGTGCATCCGAATTCATAAAGCTTTTAATTTATAATATAAATATATTATACTTTTGACAAAATAAGACGTGTGCCCCTTTCATCTTTCTAATAATTTAGTGGGCCTTTATAAATACTTATTCATACTATATATTCATTATCTTAGTATTTTCTTAAAATTTCACCGTTGTAAAATTAGCATCGGTATTGTAAACAACATTAGGTAGGCCTAGGTACGTGTTAATTTATAATATCCTTAGCGTTTCCTACGTATCTTTTGTCGAAAATAACTTTGGAAACTTAAGCCCATGAAAAAAAGTTGTGGAATTGACGATGTAAAGGACAGGTTAATTATTAAATTAAAATACATCGATAAAGAATTCGTAATTCAAATATTTATCGTCCTTTAATATAAACGTAAATTTTTGGGAAGCTTAAACATACGTTTAGTAATATTAACAAAGCCTTTCAATAGAATTAAGGACAAAATATTCCACATTTTTATACTTTACGGATTTTAGGACATTGTATAACTTATTAACCACTAAATAATTAAAACACCGGTATAATTAACGTATTTTCGGCTTCATCAGGTTTAATACCATTACTTCCAGGATTTAAAAATAAAGCCATAGGTACCTCTACTTAAAGACGAAGGATAAACTTTAGCCTTTTTTGACCAATTCGTCTACGTTAACGTCGACGTTAATGTTGAAGGTCTTTATATCCTCCAAACAAAGTAGGAAAGAGGTATGTGACTTAAGGATATAGAATGTGATTATTTTTACAGGAGTTGAAATTATTTTTAATACTAATAACGATAGTTATTCGCCTAGTTTAAAGTTAATTTTAGCTTTTCTAATATCGTTACAATTGATTTTAGTGGCTATAATGCTTGCTTTTCACAATGCTACGTATTGTGAACAGTCTCTTATTAAGTAAATTGTTACCCCTATATATGGTATAATACCTTAAAATATGTGGTTTGCGTAACGATCGCAAAGGTTAAAGGTATATAAGGGGTAGAAGCTTGATTAAGGTAAAGATAAGGGTTTGTACCACTTAAACGGTATAGGAAACCGTGGTTAACTAATTACTAGGCCGTATTAGGAGCAGTATTTTCATGTTACTTAATTTGCTTAAGGGTATTAACGCCATTAATTGGTTTGTTGCCCTCGAAGTTTACGATTTGGTTTAAGTAATTCTATTTAAAAGCAGTAGGGTATGAGGTGTAATATACTGTCTTTTTATTATTACTCTCAGCAGAGGGGTGCCGAGTAAACTAGCAGTTAGATTTGCTAAAAATCTAACATTTATTATTATTATCATGACGATAGTATTTATGGTTAATAGGTCCGCCCAAATCCTGGCTTTATTAGCGTTAACGTGACTGTTACCTCTAGTTTATAGCTGGTAGGTCAGACTTTAGGAGTTATAGGCGTCCGTAGCCATACTTATGGTTAAAGTAATTAATTACCGTAAGGTTTTCTTTATCTACATTAAGGAAGTTAACGGATTAGGGGTATATATTAAGTTTAGTATGCGTATTATTATAATAGTAAGCGAAAAACGTAACTGGATAAAAAATACTTTGCAGGTGGTATTTAAGCGTTATAAGGTGTATTCGAACTCGTTAATACCCGTAATTACTACCTATACCTGCTCACAAAGTGTGGCTTCATTAATGTAGGCTTTTACAATTACTTTTTGGTATAGCATTAATTTGTTAAACATTTGATTAAGAACATTCATTGGTATTTCCTTTTTTTTCTCGCTATTATTATAGTCTACCGAGTGGTGGCCCAGTTTATGTGGTATTAGGCGAGGTGAATATCGTGATCGCAGTGGCTTTTTATATCATCGTAGATTTTGCGGAACGTGGCAGCTCCTGTAATGAAAGTTAGGTAGTAGTCTTTGGTGTACTTTATAAGGATACTGGAGAATAATAAGTAAAAACCTGAAAGAGGAACCTCCATTTACTTACAAATATTCAGAAAGAGCATTATTTTGGTGTTGAAAAGGTTATAAGGCTTTCCATTATACTTTTTTATGTTGTTTTAAATTTTAACGAAGTCTGTAAACAGCTTATAATTAATATTGAATATTTTGACAGGTTCTGAGGGAAGGTTGCAATAATTATTTTAGTCATAAATAGTGTTTCTTGGTAGTTTAATCCTTAAAGCTTTCGAGGAACAGTATTCAAAGTAATTGCCAGTCGCCCAACCCGAGGGGTAAAGTTCTGTAATAGGATCTATAGTAGGTTCTCACGCGTAGGCAAACCTGAAAAGGGAAGGGTTTTAAGGGACTTAACGGCTTTAAGTGAAATGTTAAGGGGGAAGTAGGGAAGAGTTTTAAGGAGCTTAACGGCTTTAAGTGAAATGTTAAGGAGGAAGTAGTATCTGATGACTTTAAAAGGCTTGACGATTTTACTTAATTAATTGGTGTCAAGTGCTAACGTTAATACTTTTTGTTGCATTATCGGTCTTTGCTTTATGCGCTTTGCCACCGCTTAGACTATACTCCACGCTATTACGTAAAAATGCTAGGCTGCTAAATACGTTAATAAGCTTATTTCTTATATGTAAAAAGGTTTAATTTAGTTAAGGGTAAAGAGGAGGTCCCTTGCATCATATATAAGAGCGGTAAAGTTCCCTAATATTATTTTCCTTTAGATATGTGTCTTAAGGGCGTTTCTGAAATTGGGTTAGGTTGAAAAGCTTTTGTGATAGCTTTATATTGCCCTGTGATGGTATATAAACTCCTTGTTGCTTAAGATCTACATTAAGTTTTATTTTTATTACTTTCTAGATTGAAGTTTATATGGTAATAATCCAGTCGTTAAAGAGGTTACAGAAGTTGCTGAAAACGTGACCAAGGTTGTCAATATTACAATACTTAACGATGTAACAGCCGATAAAGTTGGTAAGGTGTTTTTAAGGTAATTTTTTATCAATGTCATGTCCTTAAAAATCGTGGTTATAATACTTGGCGAAAACTAATCCAAGGGTTTTGACTTTCTCTATATATGCCTGACTTGGAGATATCTTAACGGTTTGGCTTATGAAGGATGTATAGGACGTACAGGGCGAGAGACTTGGTGATCTTAGGTGTAAGGAACTTGGTGTTTTTAACTTGGAGTCATGTGTAAACTTGGCGACTTGGTTACTTGGCATAAGGTTGCGCAACATAGCTTTCTTAGCGCGACTTGGCAATTTTTAGTGTTTTCGCTTAAGATAGCGATCTTAGCAATTAAAGTGGTGTCAGAGAAGTAAAAAGAGTGTAATAGAGGCAAAAGTTTGGTATAAAGGGTAAAGTCGGAGATCGTTGTTAATGGTAAAAGGTGAAGGTAGTTTATTGTTTTTAGCTGTGAGACTTAGTTGTTTTTCTTATATTAACAACACTTATAATAATACTAACTTAGAAGTTTACCAACTTGCCGAATTTTAAGACTTCTGATAGTTAATCTTAACATATTTGATAAAAGTTAATAAAGATTTTTTAATGTTTTCGATAACGATACCATCGTTACCTTTAAGCTGTTATAAAAACCAATGCAGCTTAGAAGTCTTCTCCACTTACTGCTGTTAAAACAGACACAGCAGTAAATGCTCTTCGCAAAAATCTTTCCTCAACCCTAATATTAATGTAAAGCGTAACAACCGGAAAGTAGCCTTTTTGTTTACTTAGCTAATCTATGCTTAACCCAATAAGCACTGATTAGTTTTGGTAGGTCTTTAGATCGTTACAACGTTGTCGATTCGAATCGTGGTCGAAGTAGCAGTAGTATTGCATTGGTCAATCGGTGGATATGTTGTTTTAGGTTTAGCAGACCGCTAGCCGGTCTGCACTGTAATTTGTATAGCCAATTTATTGGCCTATACTATAGAGTAAAGTGCAGCGTACTGCACTCAACTTACATTTAATGCGGTATGTCTCCATAAAGCAATACACTCAATTTTCAGTTCAGTATAGTCAACTTTACTTACAGTAAAAGTTGACCTACTGTACTGCATGTAGTACTATTCTAACAATTGACTTGTTTTTACAAATCAATTTTCTAATAAACCTCGTTAACAAAAACAGGCGGAAAGACTAGTTTAGTATCATCAGCAGCATAATTTACTAAACCTTTGTTAAATACAAAAGGATTACGCAAAACGTGCTAGTTTTAAAGGTTTTTGGTATGATAACAGACTTTAATATAGGTATGGTATTATATGAAACGATTAACATTATCACTAAGCAGTTTAGGATCCCTTAAATCACGGTAGTAATTTGTATCAACTCGAAGAGCTTGTTTGAATACCTTTTAAAACTCGGAACTACTAGCGAAAAACGCCTAATAATCGATGCAATGGTACTCCACGAAGCCTAAAAAGGAACGAAGATTAAGAAGTTCCGATAGATTAATAATAAAGATAACCCTACTAGTTTTATTACAAAAGTATCGCCGAATAAGACATTTAAAAAGTTTGTGAATAGCAATAGGCTAACTATATATATCGAGAGCTACGTTGATGAGCCACTTGACAAGTTTAAGTTATATAACGGCGGTTAGTGATATACTAGCAAATTGAAAGATTGCCAGGAAATTAACAATGTTAATTTATTTAATTGGTATGACTAAAGGATATATGGGTTTGTAGCGTAAAAACTTTTTGTAGAAGTCGACAAAAGCGGACTTTGGAGCCGTAGGGAAATTAATAGCAATTGGGATCAATTTATATGTAAATGAGTGCATTATAATATAGAGGTTAATTGAAATTAATAGGGGTCTGGTCAGTTAATAATGTCGCAGTTTAGCGCTTACCGGAAAAAATTGGTCATCTATACTGACGTATACATATAAATTAGAAAGCTGCCAGTATTGGAATAATAGTATTTACAATGCAGGAGGTCAACTTTACTTATAGTAAAGTTAACTATACTAACTGCAAATTGAGTGTATTGTTTTGTGTGGGCATACTATATTGGGTATAAATCGAGTAAAGTCTACCATACTTCATATTAGAGCACGGGCGAAGCAATTGGCCATACAAATTACTGCGTAGACTGGCTAGCGGTCTGCTAAACCTAGAACAATACATCCACTACTTGATCAATGCAATACTTCTGTTACTTCAACCAATCGAATCGACAACGTTGCAATATCTAAAGCCCTACCAACAAAATACTTTTTAATGAAGGGAATTTAATAATTACTTATAAGATTGGTAACAGTATTATTTCGTAGAGAAAGGTAATTATAAAATAATTTATTTTTATTTTTAGAAGGAGATTTACAGAATCATTTATGAGGAGGGTAGTAACGGCGCTTTTTATACGGTAGTAAACCGTTCGATAGCTTTAAATCTTTTACATGATACTACGATATTTAAAACCGCTCCAGAACGGTTATTTCGCACTTTTTATACCTCTCAATTCGTCAATACCTTTTATCGCCTTTTATACCATGCTGTAAATAGAGGGGGGGGGGGGTTAAAACCAGGAGGTAATATTATAAGCTGGTGTCTAAACTAATAATTACTAGGGATTTAACTCTGGTAATTGCTATCTATATTCCTACAGTGTTTTAAAGCCGTTTAAAAGCGGTACGGAAGCATGATTTCGCCTGTTACATAACCAGGTTACACCTTTTTTATAGCTTTATAGCAGTTCTTTAGTATGGGTTTCTATTTTCCTTTTTATCAAGGATTATAAACAGTATCCAACCACCTTAAGCGATAGCTTTAGCCTCAATCCTCTTATACTATACCATGATACTCTATTATAGTATATTATTAAAACAATATAAAATGCTGATTATATAACAAATACAGTAATTAATCCGATTGCTGTAAATATATTAAACGCTACAGCCAAAATAAAACTTGCTTTACCTATTACCCTAAAATTTTAACGAAAGAGTATGTTAAGTACTTCTCATATTACGAAAGAGATGATGCGATAAAAGATATATCAAATGGTGAAAACAAAAACCAATTAACACTCGCTTAATTTCAAAACGACTCGTTTAAAACCTTAAGGATTAATAACGAATTAATAATACCAACTTAAGCTAATAGATCGACTTGTTTATAATACTCATAAACCACTCAATCCATCCGATAAAACATGTAATAAGCATGAAAACTACTAGAGTAACAACCGATTTTTATGACATTGATATATTAAAAAGAACTTGGACCTAGAAATTAATATAGTAGACGTTTGAAATTACAAATTAGTTATTTAAAGCTATAGGGAGAGATATTATACGATTGTAAATAGTAATACTTAAAAAGAATAACTGTAACAATTATAATTGCATAAAAGTAATAAACTGCTACGCAGCAATAAATGTATTACATTAATATACAGATGAAATTATATGTTGCCAATATTAAGATCATTATTAATTATAGTAGTTGCATATAAATAAAGTGTAATATCAATATAATATAAGATACAAACTAAAATTAGCCCCTAGTAATTTACTTCAACCACGATTCGAATCAACATACATTACAACAACTAAATACCTATTAACAAACGTCTTTAATACCGCGTAGCGACACCTCGACATTTTAGTGGTAAGTTTATATGGCGACCTTGCTGAGTAATCGGATTTGCAAGCAAACCCGTCAGCAAAGAGGGTTGAATAAGCCGATTAGTCAGCAAGGTTGCTCGCTGGGTAGACTAGTGGCTGCACCTGCCACACCACAACACGCGGAGTGCAAAGCGGAGTGTAACCTCCGCATGCAAGCAGACACACTGTCGACTTACCAACATCGCATTATCACCCCCGACCGCAACGTTGCTCTTCCAGTCTTCAAGTGTTGTCTATGCCGTACAGCAGCTTCTCCGCTCTCCTCCACGGGAACAGTCGCTGTCAACTCGGCCGGTCCCTTTTCTGAGCACCCCATACTGTGTGTCTATGTTTCGTCCACTGGCGCTTGGACCTTCAGCAGAGGCTGGCCTTGGCCTTCGGAGGCCACCACCCTCTTCCTCAGCCATATTCATCACCACATCACTCACTCCTCCCACTCCTACCGTGGATCTGCCAGCCCCTCCCTGCTTCTGTGTGCTGTACAGTACCATGTCACCATGCCGACTTTGCACTGAAGGAACCCCCTACTAGTACCACGACCAGTACCACAACCACTTCCGATCCTGGTGGCCACCACCACCCCACTCATGAAATAGCTTCTTCTGTCGCCCGATACAGATGCCACCTCGCCATTCTCTTTCTTTATCTACCTGCGTCTGACGGTGGCGGCTGCCACGCCCGAGCGTCCTGATCTCAAGCTCGTCCCGTCGCCGACGCTCATGACTTGATTTCAAACCACAAAACCCCTCGCCCTTCACTTCGTTGTCTGGGCCGGCACTCGTTTTTGAAATGAAAGCTCTGCGCCATCTCTTCCTCGCGGCTGTCAGGTCCTTGCTCCGAGGCCAGCATTTCATTCTGACTGTTCTGGCCTCTTGGTTCCATCCCCGAGCATTGAAGGCCAGTGGGCCCAAGTCGATACCAGCCACAGTGGAGGACTCCAAGCCTCGCCGAAGTCCCCATGACTTCCTGGAGGAAGTTGACGCGCTGTTCCGCCAGCCCATACAGTCCGGTGCTCTGAGAGCTTTCGCTTTCAAGCTGAAGGCGCAGTTCGAGGAAGGCCTGCGGAGCAACCCGGCCTGTATGCTGCCATCCTACAGCCACCCTTTGCCCAGCCGTTCTGAACATGGCCAATACCTCGCCCTCGACGTGGGAGGGTCGACGCTGCGGGTTGCTCTAGTGGAGCTCAGAGGTTGGGACGCCGAGGGCAGCGAGAGCCGCATCGTGCGGCTGGACTCGTTCAAGATCGACCGCGAGGTCAAGAACCTGGTGGGCCGGAGCTTCTTCGACTGGCTGGCACACAAGATCGTCGCGACGGTGTCGTCAGCCCTGGAGGCGGAGAACTCGGCGGATGCCCCCCTGCTCATGGGCCTTGCCTGGAGCTTTCCCCTCGAGTATGTCCTGCTGCTGCTGCAAGTCTTCTGATGCTTGCTCGGCCTGGCGGCTAACATGTGCCCCCAGCCAGACATCCCACACAGGCGGCAAGCTCCAGGGCATGGGCAAGGGCTTCCTGGCCTCCGATGGCCTCGTGGGCCACGACCTCGGCGCGCTCATCGCGGCTGCCTGCCTCGCCCGCGGCCTGCACGCCGCGCCCGTCGCCATCGTCAACGACGCGACCGCGGCGCTGCTCGCGGCCGCCTACCGCGACGCCGCCGTGCGCTTCGGCCTTGTCCTGGGCACGGGCGTCAACGTCGCCGTGCACCTGCCCGTGCCGGCCGTCGGCCGCGCCAAGCTCGGCGCCCGCCCCGCCGCGGCCCGCCATGTCGTCGTCAACACCGAGCTGGGCATGTTCGGGCGCGGCATCCTGCCCCTGACGCGCTGGGACGCGGCCCTGAACGCGGCCCATCTGCGGCCCGACTTCCAGCCGCTGGAGCACCTGGTCAGCGGCTGCTACCTGGGCGAGGTGTGCCGGCTGGTGCTGGTCGAGGCCATCGGCACCACCGGGGTCTTTGGCGGCGTTGTGCCGCCGTCGCTGCTGCTCCCGTACTCACTCGAGACCGACACCCTCGCGTCCATAGAAGCGTACGTCCCAAATCCCATCTCAACCGCAACCCCAGCCCGGCAAGGTGGAGACTTCCGAACTCGACGTCACTGACACACCATCCACCCACACAGAGACAACTCCGCGGCACTCGCCGCGCCCCGCGCCCT
>JASMMZ010000001.1:16863864-16977438 GCA_038502455.1 Anisogramma anomala
CCCCCCGCCGCCCGTCCCCGCCGGGCGCGGTCCCGCCGCGGCGGCGTCGGGCGCCAGCAGGCGCAGGTTGCGCACGGACAGGCTGATGTAGGCGCCGAGCTCGTGCGGGCCGAAGAGCGTGCTGGCGCCCTCGTAGCGCTGGACCTGGTACTCCTCCAGGGTCGTCACATAGTGCGCGTACGTGTTGGCGGGCCCGCCGAGCACGACGATCGGCGGCGCCGCGGCGGCGGCGCCGAAGGCGGCGGCAGCGGCGGCCTCGGCCTCGACGGCGTTGCGCCAGCGGCGGCCGGCCATGGTCGTGGCCTCGCTGGGCGAGACGATGAAGAACAGCTGCCCGGCGCGGAAGCCCTGGATGTCGACGATATCGGGCGTCCACTGGTACGGCTCGTACATCTCGCCAACATCCAGCAGGATGGGCTTGGGGTGCTGGCATGCTTTCTGCTCCGGACCTGGGTCCTTGAGCAGATGGGCCACCGACGTGAGGAACGGGTTGTCGGAGGAGCCCAAGTCCGCTTGCGTAAAGTCGAGCGTGCCTGGCCAGTCTGTGGTGCCTGCAGCAAAAGACGAGCCCAGCGCAGCAGGGCAGGTTTGCACGGCCGTGCCGTTGGGCAGCGTGAAGTCGAAGTAGCTCATGTTCTGGAACATGTGGTACGCCTTGACGCTCGTACCGACAATGGGAGTCGCTGATGTGTCGAACGCGTTGTACAAGTCCAAGGCTCCCTGGAATTGGCGGCGGCCGATCTCGTAGCACGAGGTCACGCCCAGGTCGAGGTTGGCGAAGAGAGGACCTCGGCCGTGGCAGCTTTGGCCTTTGCCGTTGGCGCAGGTGCTGTTCTCATAACTGCACATGAGGCCCGAGCCGTCATCGCACCACGCTCCCTCCACATTGGGTGTGGTGTCCCCAACAGTAGACTGAGCGAAACCGGCAACGAAGCCATCTGCGGCGGAGGCGTCGGAAGCCATCGCTTGTTCGAACAAGTAGGCCGCAACCCCCTTGTTGTCCCCCGCAACATGAGTGTTGTTACCCTGAGAGTGTCAGCATCCTCTGTGTTCATCAAAGAAGCCGACCAAGATCCGCTCCTGACGTGATATGCTCCAGAGAGCATCTCCATGACACTCACGTAAATGGATGTTCCGTGGACAGGGAACCAGGTCAGCACGCCCATGTTGAGTCCATCCGAGGCCCGCTGAAACCGCAACATCGTCAGGGTCTGGTCCACCGAGCTGTCGTATAACGCCCGTTCCTCTTCCGGATTGTTCATATAAGCATACAGACTGCGGCTGAGGTTGGCGTCGGTGATGTTGACGGTGCCCACGCCGAGATAGCCAGCAGTCAGGCTCTTGTGTGCGCGCTGGATCGAGAGGATCCCTCCCGCAAGAATGGCGTCGGCGCTCTGTGCGCTGTACCCAAGGCTTGAAATTTGCGGCTATGGATGGAGAGACAAGGTCAGAATCCAACCATCGAGCAAGCAAGCACTTGCGGCAGACAGCAAGCCTCACGAGCAGGTAGTTCCACCAGGCACCCGGCCCGTTATGCGAGTGCGTGCCCGTGACCGCCACGTTCGACTGCCCATAGACAGCGTAGTCGTCTCCCAGGGCAGCAAGCCCCTCCAGGATTCCATAGCGCTGGCCAGTGTCGCCGGCTGCCACGTCCAGGACCATGTAGACAAAGCGGTCCGCCGGGTTGTTGACGTCGCCGATGATGAAAGCCCGCGAGTACAGCCGCTGCCGCAGCCCGGTTCCGACCTGGCTCAGATCGGCATAGCCAGCGAATTCAACCTCGACGACGGGGCCTGTTATATCGGCCTTGCCGACGCCTATTCTACACGGTGCATTTCACGTCAGCGTATACGCCGGTCAGCCCATGCAAGGTTTGCTTCTTTGCAGCGCATTCTCTCACAAATATGGATCCCCCGCCGAAGTCCGAACCTTGGACGCTAGGAACTGCTTGACCTCTTCCTGGTCGTCCAAGTCGATGCCATCCAGTTTCTCCAAGGTAGGTGCCAACCTTGTGGGCTTCTGGCCGCTCGGGAGCACAGACACGGCCAGTAGACAGAGGGCAACGACGGAGAAGAGAGCAAGGACGCGGCAGATGCTCCTGCGCGGTGTGGGTGCGGCGCCTTCTTCGAGCCCAGGAGGCGCCATTTCTGACAACCGAGACGACACTACTGAAGATATCGAATTGCTGGAGAGGGCGAGAGATGAGGTGCTTCTAGTGAGACGTCAGGTTGTTTTCTGCCAAGGCACCGCCACCACCACCACATCGCCAGGGCACTCCAGATCGGCAGGCTCGGGTCGCTGTTGCAAACAACAAACAGATGACCGTGCCCCAGTACCCACCCAGTCATATAAGCGGAGCGGTCCATGTGTGCACCCGTCTACACGAACGACAATCACGAGGGGTTGGTCGCCACGGGACCCTTGAGGTCGATGGAGCCAAGGCCAGCATGTAGTACACTCTGCCTGATGGCACAGTGGTCCCATTCGAGAAGGTGGCAACCATCCGTTTCGCTTAACGCCGCGTTCGCTGTCTGTCTGGTGTACTGAAGTGGTGGTAGGGTAAGTAGGTATGGTATGACAACCAATGCAACGTCCACTATCAGCTCTCAGCTCGGCATCGGCTGCATCTCGCCAACGCACAGCCCGGCCTTCGCCAATGAACAGGCGGTGCCTGGTGGGAACTGGGTACAGTATGGGAGGGAGTGACTCCGGGGGCACCCACTTGGCCATGCACAGTGGCAATGTTGCCCTATCTGGGCCGTGCCTCGCAGAGTGGGTTCCGTCACCGAGTCCTATCAACATCGTAAGCCTGGAAATCTATTCGCTTCTCCCGCATGCATCCACCACGCACACGCACTCACTATCACGGCAGTATATCCCACTCCCCCAAAGACCATGCAAAGCTCAACAAGCCCTTCGTCTTCTGCGTTGGCGCTTCCTGTTTCAAACACGCGGGCTACGGCACTCATCCAACAGTGCCTACGACGTGAGGTTGCCCTTCCCACCGGAGGAACCCAGCCCGACTCGGCACCTTCCTCTACCTTAGTCCCGCGGATCCGAGATATGCAGACGACACCTCATGGCCGATTCATCGACAGAGGCCGGAAAGGTCTCCGGAGTTTCACCAAGGCTGCAGCCTCGTCACGGGGAGCTGCCAGCCCGGGCGGTCTCTTGATGCCGCCACCTAGTTTCTGCATGTTGACTGTGGTATTGTGGAAGCTCGGAGCGGGACGTGGAGCAACAGGTCGTGGTGCCACCGGACGCTTACTCGTGATTTCCCTTTCTGGTGGCTCACGACCACTGGTCCGCGCATCAGCATCTGCGGCGGAGAGCTCGGGAGGCGGGCTGGAGAAGGGAGTGTAATGCCCTCTGGATCCTGATGCTGTTGCTGTTGGTGAAGAGAGGGTTGGCTTCAAGGTCGGGCATGCACCGATTCTGTGAGCTGCCAAAACTGGGTCTATCGCAGGAAGCTGCGCGAGCGTCGGAATCTTTGCCTTGTCACATTTCCGAAAAACGGACCTGGCATGAGGCTGCAGCTTCGACGTGGTTGAAGTGGGCGCTGGAATATCGCCTGCATCCACCTTGGCGAATCCAAGCCATGTACCCGGGCCCCCACGAGGCGCCGGCACCACCTTGGAGCTTTTCTCTACCAGCCCCTTGTCTGTGCGCTCAGCCGAAGCGAGAGCCGCCTGATGAGCGCCTGCGGTGACGAAGCCAGCCCGGGCATTTATAGAAAAACCGGAGCTCTGATCCATCGTGGTCGTATATGGCTTCTTGCCCGCAACCTCCCCACTACTCTCGGTGGTCTTCGAAACGTCATAGCGAGCGCGTTTCCTCTGAGGCTGCTCCGAGGACTCGTCCCATTGCGTACAACTACCACTCCCAGCTTCTTGCAAAGTTGGATCGGCAGGAAACGCGCTGTCAGTAAGGCAAAAGCCACCAGGTAGCGCGCCGTAGATCGATTCGAGTGTTGGAATCTCGCGGCCAAGGATCTGACCAATGGTCTTCAATCTACCGGACTCGATGTCTGGTCCTGTCTCGCTGAAAGACTTTGCGACAGGCCCCAGGAAGTGCGACAGCGCCACCTCAGACTGGCCTCCGTACGAAGTGCTGGCCAATGGACAGCTGATGTACAACAGTGCCTTTGCTCTGGTCATGGCGACATAGAGGAGGCGGCGCTCCTCGTCGGTGTCTTCGGAGCGAGCGTGTGGTATGGAGCCGTTGTAAGCTGCCGGTATGAAGACAACTGGCCATTCAAGGCCTTTGGCAGCATGGATAGTGGAAATGGTAACCATTGTCGTGGCTTCTTGATCTTGCCCCTGCCTCTGTGTGTCTGAAGCTAGTGAGACGTTGGCTAGGAATTTGGCGAGAACGTCGGTCTCTTTGATCTGCTCTAGCCCCTCGATCTCCGGCAGTTCGTCATCACCAAACTGTATTCCCAGTTCCATGGCAAAGTCGTTCCCTAGGGCCCGGAACTCCTGAACGTTGGCCCACCTCTGCTCTTGATCCTCACGTTCGCGGTAAGTGTCCTGAAGGAACTTTTCGAAGTTCAGCCGTGACAGAATGTCGTCAATGATGTCGACCAGACCGTATGGGGACCCGTTCGGAGGTTGTTTGATCTTCTTTTGAATGTCGAGAATCAGACGAATGAGCTCGCCACTGATCTTTTGCTCCCCGGTTTTCTGCAACTTTGTCTTTGCGATGCGGTCACCCCTGCAATGTTTAAGCAGCAAGGCCCAAAGACTTTGAGATGACTGCTCTGCTTCTTCCACCAAGGCCTTGACTGTTGCGTCCCCAACACCTCGCTTGGGGGTGTTGATGATTCTGGCGAGAGCGTCATTGCTTTCAGGCTGATGGATGACTCTCAAGTAATCGAGGAGCAGCTTGATCTCCTGCCGATCATAGAACTTGAATCCACCGACCATTCTGTAGGGAATACCGGCCTGGGCGAGGGCCGACTCGATCTGCCGGGATAATGCAGCCGATCGCAGGAGGATGGCAAAATCATCATGGGCCATCATCTGCCCCGACATCAACTGGACGCGACGTATTTCGGAGACGATCCAGCGCGCCTCGTCCGACGATGTTCTTAGTCGTCTCAGCGTTGGGCGTGTTCCCTTGCCATGGACTGGCTTGAGGACCTTTTGGAAACGCTTCGCATCCTGCTGAATGACTCTCAGAGCTGAGTCCAGGATGGACTGAGAGGATCGGTAATTTTCCTCGAGGGCGATCTGATGGGTCGTGGGGAATTCATCGAAAAGACGGCCCCAGTTTCCGACTTCTGCCGATCGCCAACCGTAGATGCTCTGATCAGGATCGCCGACGACTGTGATGCGATTCTGCTTCTGGGCAAGGAGGCGCATGAGCTCGTACTGTATCCCGTTGGTGTCCTGGTATTCGTCGATGAGGACAGCCTCGACATTGGATACGCATTCGGGATGCTTTTGCAGGAGCTCGACGCACCGGACGAGAAGATCGTCATAGTCCAGAAGATTCGACCTCTCGAGGTTGTCCTGATATTCGTTGTAGCAGGTCTCGAAAGCCTTGGCACCCTCGGCGGCCTCACCACTGCGTTTGCGTTTCAGCTGGGTGGGCTTCCATTGCTGGCCCTTTGCCTTCCTCTTGCTGATCCAGGCGCGGGCCATGGGTGGGTCGATGCCAAGCTGCAGACGCTTGCAAATTCGGCTGATGATGGCCCTCGAGTCTCCATCATCGGCAATGCTGAATTTCTGGTCCAGGCCAATGTGTTTGCCATACGAGGCAAGGTAGCGGCGGGCGATGCTGTGGAAGGTGCCGAGAACGATCCTGTGCTCGCGTCCACCTCCCATGGCCTTGCCAATGCGCTCTCGCATCTCGCGGGCAGCCTTGACGGTGAATGTTGCGACAACGATGTTCTGGGGCTGCAAGCCAAGGCTGTCTACGAGACAAACAACACGGGATGTGAGAGTATGCGTCTTGCCACTGCCGGGTCCGGCCATGATGGCCACTGTGGCGGCTTCTGAGAAAACCGCTCTGCATTGTGCCTCGTTCAGGGTGTCGAGAATGGACGAAGAGCGCGGTGGGTCTGGCATGATGGCGGCTACATGTAGTGGCGTCCGCGGAGGGAAACAAAACAACTGCTGCGATGCTGATCACATTCGCCTGACGCTGCTGACCAGGAATGATGAAACAACAGGAAAGGTGCTCATGACGTGGTTGGAGCGGTCCTGAAGAAGACGGAGCGGTCGCGTCACGCGCGTAGCGTGCAATGCTGGAAGGAGCGTGAGGTCCGCGGTGTCACCTGCCCGGAATCTCAGGGTTAGGGCTGCAAGACCCTCACGTCATACTTTAGTGCTTAGTACTACTACTACTTACTTACTACTTACTACGTATACTATACACAGTCGACAGTAGTAGCAACCTTGACAAGGGATGCATGTCCACGCCGTCACCGGTGGACGACAACCTGGCACCTGCCGCCTGCCGGTGAACTCTGGTGGCTGCTGGGTCGGGAAGCCTTCAGGGTTCGCGCAGCTGCCGTTCTCCGAGTCCACTATGGGTTTGATATGGTGAGTGAGCCTGCCGGGCCTGCCCCAGCCACCGACTTCGCTCATCCATCCAATCCATCCATACCTATAGCCCGCCGATGTATGATATGATATATGATCTTGACGCGCGAAAACCATGCTCCCACTTTCTCGAAACTCGGACCCTTGGTTTCCTGAGGCTGCCAAGACCGGATGGATGACTCTTGTCTCCAGCACTGATCAGAATGGACACCGACCTGCTCTTGGTGTTTGGGAAGCCGGGCACATATCTCTTGTCTCACCCAAACGGCTACAAGATGCGAGTCACCTGCCGAAGCTTTTGGGCTGGAACACAGGCTGACAAGTGATATACAGACGGAACCTGCCTCCAGGACTTGAAGAGCAACTCGACACGTACCCAGTCGAGAAGATTGTCAGCCTTGCCATGCATGGCGACAATGTCTTCTGCACGTGGGAGTCTCGAAATGGCGAGCGCCGGTTCTGTAAGCACAGCCCGGATACCGTCCGTGGCTGGCAGTGGCAGCAGCCCTGACTTGACCATGGCCTGCAGATACGAATCTCCAACGGGTGGCATATGCCAGCCTCAAGACGTTCATCGCCAAGCACAGCATACACACCATGAAGGTGACGTTTGGCTTGGAACTTGGCCATCACTTTGCCGTCACTGATGACGGAGCCACGAGCTTCCGGCCGTTGAAAGGCGACCTTTTCAAGCCGGTCCTTGAAAGACTGAAGTGTCCAGGGACACAGCTCCAATCATTTGCTCTGGGACCCTTCCACTCGCATGTGGCGCTGTATAACGACGGGTCGTTCCAGTGGACCTTCAGACCATCCTCCAGCTACCCAGAGCTCAAGCAGTTGCTGAGCAGCCTCAAAACTGGAGACCTCAAGGTGAGCAGGCCAGCTACAGCAACCAGCGAGTCATGTCAGCTGTACACAGACAGACACTGACACACACGTAGTTCATAGCTCTAAACCCGTATCGGAAGAACGAATACTTTGTCGTCCTGGCAAACGGACAGGTGCACATCCGGGCCACTAGCATCTGTGTTCGAGATGTGGCAGAGGTGCTGGCGCAGTACCCCGGCGTCAACATCATCAGCAGCGAGGTGGCCGAGTTCAGCCCCGTTACGAAGCAAGCTCGACTATCAGCTTTCCGCTCAGCGTTCCGCACCAAGGGATGAGATACGACTGTCGTTCCCATCCTATTCTATGGCTTCCTTTTCTCGTTGCCGGTACTCGGTGGTAGTCGAGGTCATGCAGTAGGTGATAGATAGTACTAGAAAGAACATGCTTAGAATGTCCATGAATCATGAATTCCATGTTCCAACGCACCCGCGATCGAGCACCACTCAAACAGGCAAACTGCGGCTTCACCGGCAACGGCAGGGTCACAATCTTCACACCCAATCAAACACCGGCTGGCCTGTGCTGGGCGCTTAGACGGGCCCTGGTCCCTGGCCCCTGGCCCCTGTAGCACACCTGTAGCACACCTGTAGCCGCCCAACCACAATCCACACCGAGCCTGTCACCACCCGTCACCACCCGTCATCACCCGTCACCACCCGTCACCACCACTGGGCACCACTGCACACTCGTCACCATCTCCACGCCTGGCACAACACAACACGCACAATCAATCAATCAAGGCCGGCGTGCATTCGCCCACTCGCCATGCACTCTGCCTGGGCAACCGGGCCCCATGCCAGGGGTCAAGGCAGCGTTGCCCGTCCCGCTCCCTCACCTGTGCTACCACTTCGCGACCCTTTGCTATTGCTATTGCAATCCTTTCATAAGCTTAATCGTTGCTGCGCCATGTCACAATGCGTCTGTTCTGAACCAGGCATCCCCTCCTGTTGAACATCAGTCCGATCTTCACACACCTATCCTGGCCTCTGCCCAGCCCCATCAGACCCTTTCTGGCCCTCCATCATGCCCATTGGTCTCTGCCAGACATCACTTCCCCTATTGTCCTTATCTATATCCACCTCTGCACTCCTTGCCCAAGCCACAGCCTCTATATCATCACACTACGCAAGTCTTGTCCACCACGCAAAGAGGGGGCCCGACAACAACCCTCTAGGCATCGACTGGAACCCGGCACCCTCACCCGAAGACGGGCCCCCAGGCGCTGCCAATGCCCTCCGAGACCCTGCGTACCTGCCCGCCCAGATCGCCGGCATCGTCGGCTCCTACGCCTTCTCGCTGGTGCTCGTTGCCCTCATCCTGCTAGCCCTATCCAAGAAGCGCCGCGAGCATCTACGTGCTGTCGAGGAGGTCGAGCAAGTCTGGGACCGCAACCACTCTCATATCTTTGAGTACGTGGACGCCGGCGTGCAACAAGTTGGTGCCCCGCCTGCACGGAACGAGGCACCGCCACAGTTTTGGGAGGACCCGCCGAGTTACCGCGACGGCGTCTATGAGATACGGCCTACATCCTTCCTTTCTCCGTCTTGCTTACAACAACAACCTACCAATCCAGGCCACGTCCGCAATTTCTCGCTCCCCTCGCCCACCTCCAACAAATTCGAGCTGCTCAGATTGGTGGAGGCCCCCAATTCCGAGCAGGCCCGAGAAGCCCCATCGCCCGCATCCCCCTTCCTGCCCTCCCCCACCTCCACCGTCCGCGGTCCCCTAGGCCAAGACCCAGAAGTCCCGCAAGAAGTGGTGCAGCGAGATAGAGCCATGGCGCAGGCAGAGCTCGAGCAGATGTACAAGTACGTCATGGAGCAGGAGGAGGCCAAGGAAGCGGGCGTCGAGTTTCGAGCGCCCATGGTGCCCGCGCAGCCGCGCGACTCGACCATGACTACCGCGTCCGTGGCCAGTAAAGGCGGCAAGAAAGAGAAGAACAAGCCGGCCAGCCTAAACCTCGCCAAAGCCGGCGAGAAGAGGGAGTCTCGCACCTCGTCGATCCTGTCGGCGCTCAAGTCGCCCGGCCTGCGCAAGAAGAAGCAGCCGCAGGTAATCAGCATCTCGAGCCCCATCATGACGCCCATGGCGGGCACGTTCCCGCAGCAGCAGACCGCCCAGGGCGAGGAGATGAGTGCCATCCCGCCGCGGCAGTACGCGCCCGCCATCCCGCCGCCCGTGCCACACAGCATAGACTTGAGCGTGAACATGCACACCACCGACAACAGCCAGGCCTCATTCGCTTCGCGCCGCAACACGGGCCACATCGCACCCCTCATGACGCCGCCCGACCTGTCCCCGGAGAGCAAGCAGAGCATCGATGAGCGCATCGGCACCATCGGCACCATCGTCACCATCACGGGCAGCAGCAAAAACCGCGACAGCATCGTCTTGAAGGATGAAGACGGCGAGGGCCACGACCAGGCCAGCAACCTGCAGCCGCACTCGCGCCACATCTCACTCGCCGCCACAACCGACGCCGACCCCGTCTCCGCCATGTCCGAGACGCCCTCGTCCGGCCTCCCCACCCGCACCACCACCACGACCCTCAACGCGCCCGGCGTGCGCACCTCGGGCCTCCCCACGTCCCCCAAGCCGGGTATTAACCGCTTCCCCAGCCTGCCCTCCACGCCCAAGCCGGCCGCGTCATTCGCCGCCTCATCCTCCCGTGGCGCCGCACCGTCCCCGTTGTCAGCAGTGCGCGCCGGCGGCACGCTGCCGCTGCGCGCGTACGAGAACGCGCCCATGTCGCCAACTACGCAGCAGGCACGCCGTGGCGGCGGCGGCGTCAAGGAGACGGTGTTCCAGCGGGCCGGGCCCCTGACGCCGGGCGGGATGCACACGGCGCTGCGTACGCCGCTGACGGGCAACCCCGTGCCATACTCGCCGTACCAGCCGTTCAGCCCCGTGATCCCGATCACGCCGAGTCTGGTGACCAAGGCGGACCGCAAAAAGATGCGGCGCCTGGAGCCCAAGACGCCGACGCTGCAGATGGTCAAGAACAACGACGAGCTGTGGTAGATTGGCTTTGCTTGCGGGAGTTTGGACGGGGGTGCCTTGGCCTGTTGGCTTGGATTGGTGCAGGCAGGAGGGACTGGCCAAGGTCAAGGCCAAGGCCAAGGGGAATCATTGTGCCGCAAGCTGACGGCTTATCATTGCTGAACGATTCATGGTTCATGATCATGAGTTGGTGTAAATTTCCTGTTGCTCTACCCTACAATGGTGTTTGGGGTATTTATTATTTCCACGTCATGACTCGGCCCACAGCCCCACAGTGACAGGGTATGTGACACTAAGCCAACTTTATATTGAAGCCACATATGCTACGACTTTGTAGGTCCCCCATTAACATCACTTACATCCTGACAACTTCGAGATATTGTCTCTAGCAGTTCACAAAGCCATTAATCATCAAACGAATCCCACGCTGCTTTTACCCGCGTACGTAGTTAATTGTAAAAAGGGTGTTCGAGATTATTATATAGTCTTCGAATCACGAAAAGAGAGGCAGAGAACAGGACCCCACCATCCATACCCACGGTTGCCTGAAGCGAATTCACTCTCTGGTAGATTAGATGGATGTCAACGCCACAGTGGGATAAGTCGCAAAGCCAGGTTTTCACGCACCCACGCATAAATACTGAAATTATGCATGTTGTACTATGGTACAGTTGTGCAAGCATCGTTATTGGCCGGCTATTTACCAGGGTGCCTTGCATAAAATATCTCTATCCAAAACAAAAAACACCTAATAATCGACGTAATAGCTCTTTATAAAGCCTATGAAAGCAAAAAAAATAAAAAATTACAATCCTTTATTTAATACCATACAATTTTTATAGGATTAAAATTAGGAGAAAAGAGAAATTAAATGATATTACGAAAACTTGTTCCTATAAAGTTTTGAAGTATATTAATAGCAATATAAGTAAAAGTGTTATTTTTTATGAAATATAAGCTGTTGACATAGGTATAACATATTGTTTTAATTTACGTACTAATTAAAAGGATTGTTTATTGTTATAAACTGTGTTATAGTATGGCTTTAGTCATAGCTCGAAGCTTATATGTAGTATAAACAGCCCAGCAATCAAGTCGCTACTTAATTTCTACTTATTTCCTTCTTTTGCATTAAGTATAACAATAATATCAACCTTTTTACGTTATATATACTGTACGATATAATCCTTTTACATTTGTATTTAACTCTTTTTATCACGTTAATTTACGTTATTAAATTAGACTTTAGCAGATTAATATTAGCGTTCTCGAATGATTATATCCTAGCTTCTTTGTAGTATTATCTTTATAATAACTGACAGAACCTAAAACCATACTATGATACTTTTTACGTTATATACACTATATGAAATAATCCCTCTACATTTGTATTTAGCTCCTTGTATTACATTACTTTACGTTATTAAATAAGACTTTAGCAGATTAGTATCAGCGTTTTCGAATTAGTTTATCTTAGCTTTTTCATAGTATTATCTTTATAATATCTGACGGAACCAAAACTTCAAGAATGAAAAAAATACGTAGTTGTAGTAACAAGCATACTAAGCAAATCAACATCGAAAGTAAACTTTATTGTTGATAGGTTTTTAAAATTTACAACGAGAGGTCGATTCGAATCGTGGTCGAAATGATAGGTAGTATTGCAAAGGTTAAGTGGTAAATGTAGGATATAAGTTGAGCAGACTGCTATCCGATCTACACCCTAATTAATATATGTCAAAGCTTAGCCTGTGCCCTACGCTGAATATGCACCTAACAATTAACGTGCAACTATTGCAATTAATGATGTCCTAACATTGGCAGCTTTTTATTCTTATAGTGTTAATGCGTTGTATAATATAATCAACTGGTAATGAAAGTGGCCCCCCCCTTTTTTCCCCTATATCATTTAAATGGTATTCATAAAAAATTTCATTTGTAACCCCAAAAATAAGTTGTTTATTACTTTTGCACTCTTATTTTCCCATATATATACTTTACTATATCAATTAATAAAATTTATATTATTAACCTAGTAATGTTTTCATTTGCTAAAGTTCCTTTATATTCGCTCATATTTATAGTTACATGTTTTAATTTCAATGAATAACCTGTTTACATATATTTGATTCGTATAGTTAGCCTATTATTATTTACAAACCGTTCAAGAGCTTTATTTAGTGTTGTATATATATGAAAGTATAGATATATTTATGTTGAAGGGCAGGACGAATATATAGTATTTGGATGGTGTGTGCTCGTGTTTGTTATATTTCATATGTTTATCTTCATTAAGCTCTACTTTAGTTAGATTTTTCCTTTTTTATCGTCAAATCCTATAATCAATCTAATAATACGTTTCTTTATTTTCCTTACCGAAAGAACAGTAGTAATTGCACTATAGTTAGTCAATGGTACTGTCAAGTAAATTAACAATACTGACTGCAAGTTGAGTGTATTGTTTTGTGGGTTTACTGTAAAGTTGAGTACAGTATGCGCCCACTTCACACTAGAGCATAAGCTAAGCAATTGGCTATATAAATTAGTATGCAGATCGGATAGCAGTCTGACAAACCTAGAACAATACATCTACCACTTGACTACGAAATACTACTGTTACTTCAACCACGATTCGAATGGACAATATTGCAACGTCTAAAAACCTATCAAGTAAGGTTTATTAAAACTTACTAATAATTAGTAGTTGTAAATAAGATTTGCAAGGCACTAAATTTTACTG
This sequence comes from Anisogramma anomala, assembly GCA_038502455.1. Classification (NCBI taxonomy): domain Eukaryota; kingdom Fungi; phylum Ascomycota; class Sordariomycetes; order Diaporthales; family Gnomoniaceae; genus Anisogramma; species Anisogramma anomala. Next base: position 16,877,041 of record JASMMZ010000001.1, read on the forward strand.
TTTATCAGTTTGAAAAAAGTTAGAATAGAAAGTAAAAGTTACTAGTTTTGGCAAGAGCTAGAATAAAGAATAAAAAGCCCCGCTTTTAAATAAAGACGCTCCATTAGTCAACTTTATTACTTTATAACTTTACGGTTTCTAGCAAATTTCCCTATTAATTATTAGTCTTTTTTATTTCTTCTTCAAGTTTTATTTCTTTACTAATGTTACAAGTTTATTGTTTTAACTCTACGCTTTAATTTTTCTCCATAAGCAAGTAAGGATTGTGTGTTTCAGGTATATATTTTCCCACGGATCCACCTATCTTTATTACACCGCACCATTTGTGCCGTAAGCTTATCATATCTTTACGACTTCACTTATCAGTCTTATTCTCTTTTCCAATAATAGCCTTTTCACTTCATACGCTCTGTTTGCTTACCTAAGCCTATATACCTCTTTATGTCACTATAGACCTTTAACTCGACTTAGAATAAGTCGTACGCTTATAGTAACAAATGCCAAAGATGAATGTTGGCTTTAATGGACAGTTTAATGTTATTAATATAGATTTATAGCAGAAAATAAAGGACTATCAAATCATTATGATAAGTTGTTTGGATGTCCTTATTTATAAAAGAAACAAGTATCGTTTCCAAAGTTTTCCTTACTATAGTCCCAAGTATCTTTATGTTCCTAAGTGTTCCTAGCGTAATTCTAAGCACCCTTGGCGTTTTCAGTGTAACTCTAAATGCTTTTATAGCCTTAAACGCTGTTGTAATTGTAAATCTAAGCGTTAATATAGTTATGATTATCAAAGTACCCTCGCTATATAATCTTTGGCTATCAATATTTTTTGCCATTTAAAGATCAAAGAGATATGTGTGTACGATTTTGAGTATCTTGATCCATTTGATATGTAAATTGTTACCATCGGTAAGAATGTTATCTTTACCGATGTTTAGAGTTTTTGAATCCGTTTAAAAACTTCACTAAGTTTCATCTTAATATAAATAGTTAAATTATCTTTATATTTGATATCTTATTATAAAGTTTCGGAAATTTTTGGTGAAATAATATATTTTTCATAAGGAGAATTTGAAATTAAACCTTGCAGAATTTGAAGTTATGAAAATCACTTTGACGTATCATTTCTAGATAAGCATTAGCCATGTTATATTGAAGTTCAAGGAGTTCATCTATATCTTGCAGAATTTTATAAAGAGCGAGTACGGATTTCATAAATATATTTAAATTCAGTTTCGATACGTATAAATTATGGATATTTTTAAGCGAGGAAATAAAAATTAGTATGGAATCACAATTATTATTTAGACTTTATTTAACCTAGTAACATAATAGTATCCACTGTTACCTAATAGGAAACATATATTTTAAGATTATATGATTAACATTGAGGAGTCCAATACTATTTTGCTTGAGGTATCCAACTATAGATACCTATATTACAAACTCGTTGTTAATGATAGCGTAAAATATACGACTTGCGTTATTTGCAAAAAATCTTCATATGGAAACTCAAATTCATATATGGATAAAATGAGGTATAACAAAGACTTTGGCGGAAGGAGTTTCTGTTGTAACTATAATGGCGATGTTTGTAATACTTGCTATGTTCGTATTTGGGAGAGACGTGAGTTTCACAAGCCGCGTAATAAGCGCAAGGATTGTAACCAAAAGCGTTGCGATAATGATCACCGAGGTAACTACAAAGGTCGCCGCTGTGATAAAGATAATTATCGCCATATACGATACGATAGTAACGTTTATAGTATTGAGTTTAATATTAATAACCTTCATTATTTGTACTAAAATCAAAGCGAATTTATACTCCTCTTTTTAAACAAATAAGTTATATTTTTTAATCGAGGCTTGTATTTCTTTAAGTAAACGCATTTGTATATATTATGAGGAGGTTCACGACTCTCATAATACTTTTTTTTTGAAAACCTGCATCTTAGGTTGTAAAACCTTTAAAATTACGAATTTAAACTTTCAAACTTTTCGAACCCTTATAAGCAAACTACAAACCTTAACCATTATCTCGTTCAAAACCTTATATAACGAAGCTATTCCAACAATAAAATCAACTACTTTCATATCCAATTTCTCCTTCCTTCCTCCTGCACAGGCCGATTGACCGATCTCTATAAACTACCTGAAGTAAAATAACCAAACGAATTAAAACTCTACCACCTACTCGAACTTAACCACTACTTATGTTTCTAAATATTAACTACACTTTTCCAAACTATAAACCAAGCAACTAAATACTACCGAACGCCGAAAACAAATACGAAATTTTCAATCACGTAGGAAAATATAGACAAAATAGCTATTATATACTAAGCTTTGTTTATAAACTACGCTACTAAGGGCATTAACACCATAAAAATACAGGAGCCTTATTTCGGTAAAAAATACAATAGCTAAGAATCCATACAATAGTATACAAATCATAATCTCTTTTCTCTCATTCGAAATAGAGGTAAAAACACTTTTATGTGAAAGTCACAATATAAACTACTTCTGATTACAAAGCCTTATGTCCTCTGCTACATAAAAAAAAAGCTTTTTAACTGTTATATAAATTCAGCCGAACCTTATAAGAAACTTTTTACAATTACGTATTAATAATATCGATATAATAAACATATACTAGGATTAATTTACTAATAATATACTAATAGAAATGTGCAACTAAATGCCTAGGTTGCAATATATTGTCATTATGAACTTTAATATAGTATATAGCCGAGCGAAACTAAGTTGAAATAATGTACATAAAAGGAAAACTTTAAAATAACTAAGGGTTTATGACTGACATACACTCAAACAAAAAGGTAAAACTTCTTATATATTGTTTCCAAAACGTTTTCAACTTTATTTAAATTGACACCCCTAAAGCTACTACCGTAATATAACCCAATCTCGATAACATTATAAACTATAAAGTACTATTCATCACTTATTAAGATTTTGGGTTCTTTGTAATACCGATTGTTTATATCAAAATACTAAAAATGGGTATATTAAGGTTCCATAACTTAATAGCTATCAAAATAATTCCTTTACCACATATAACCAATATTATGAACGCAACTTCCATACATATATGAGTAACGGCTTTCATCGAACTATATGCTATTATTCTATATCCGGTTAACAAACTCATAATAACTTACGTTAAATCTACGAAGTGAGAAACACTCAAATTGGATAGACTTTTCTGTTATATAAAGAAAACAGATACGGTACGTTGATGGGAAGCCGGGTTTATTAAATGTAAAAACCTCTTCATAAAGTAAAAACGAACCCAAACCAATTTGTATAAAATTAAACATAACCGGACTACAAAACTTACAAAGATTCATGAAAGTATTAACAAATACAAATCCCCCTCCTAATTGAAAACCCCTGTAATCAAAATAAATACACATATTATCTGCCATACCTATTTATATATTGAAATATTGGTGGAAAAATCCTTAACTGATCTTTTATAAATACCGATATCACCGATAGCCCTCTTAACGACTAGAATGAAACCAAATATAGTATTATTTAAAGTATTGATATTTTTTACGAAAAAGTGACTTAGAATACCATGAACATACGAAATATATTGTTTGGATCCGACGACTTTATAATCCGTCTTCTTAAGATCTACTGGAAATCTATAATAAGTTCTCTATTGGTAGGCTTTTATTGTTGCAACGTAGTTGATTCGAATCTCTATAGTCGAAGTAACTGGTACTTCATTGAAAGTGGTAATATGTTTCTTCTAAGTTTGGTAGACCGTTAGCTGGTCTGAATATTAATTTGTATGGTTAATTGCTTTGTTCCATACCTCCTATTGAAGTTAGAATCTACTGCATTTAACTTTCAGTTAATGCAGTTAAATCCTAAAAATCACAGTTAATTTATGGTCAGTACAATTCATTTACTTTAAGCTTAGTTAACTTAATTGTACTGCAATTCAATGTTATTACAATACTGAAGGCTTTTTGTTTTATGCGCATACGCTAGTGTAGCTAATTATTTACTTTCGGTAAGCCCTGCATTATCTTCTTAATTCACATGCTAAACCCCTATCTATTCTAGTTAATTTGTATTGAAACTGATATTGATTATAGCTTTTTACTCTATAGCTTTGAGTCCTTCATTCTTTAACTCTTGTACACATGTCTTTCGCTATAGATTTGCGTATATTACGTAAGCTACTCATCGCATACTTTTTGCTAGTTGTTTCAAATATTTTCTTTTGCATTTCATTACTGTTACCGCTACTTTATTTAGTTTTCAAGTTCGCTAGGGCATTATTATGCGTTATCTTGATTATAGCGTTAAAAGGGTTATTTTTATAGTTGATTCACCAGAATGTATTAATTTTCCGGGATTGTTATGCCTTTTTTAAATCTATTACGTCTATCATTAAACGTTTTTTATTAGTTATACATAGCTTTGACAAGAATTCGTAAATGTTTCCGGAGTTTTTATACATAACCAAAAGTATCGAAAGTAATTCTAGCTGTTTGTTGATAATTTTTAACATGCCGTTAATTATTATACCGATGTTAAAGTCTTCCATTATACCATAAACCTTTAAAGTTAACACATTTTGTGTTATACATTAACATTTGAAGGATGTCAAGTATACGAGGTTACCAGTGACCTTGAATTTCCTATTTAACCGTTTATTATTGAGTATTATAAGGAAACCAATTTACGATATCAGGTTATTATTGTTCGTAAAAGAACCATCCATGAAGATTATTAACTTCGTCATAGTTAAATCCACCAGCATTATATTAATACATTTTTAAAAACTGTTTACTTACTATTGAATCCTTTTGTTCAACCTGTGAAAGTTTTCGTTTTGTATTTTTTAAGCTTATTCTATAATCCATAGGTTATATAATATTCCCAGTTGATACAACGTAGAGATGTAGGCTATATGAGCCCTCTATTCCAGGTATCTTTGTAATCTTATTTTTCCGACCTTTTTAATCGTTGTTATATTAGTAAGTAAAGAACGTTATAAGGTTTACGGCAGACCGCTTAAGTATTTCTCTACTGTATTGGTTGTTAATTAATCCACAGGTAATAAACGTTTATGATATCTTGTAAATTACGATACGTTTCGATTCCTTGTAGTAAACTGGAATCAAAGCGATGGGTTTTTATTAATGAAGTTATAAAATTTTTTGATTGTTTAGTTTTGGTAGTATGGATACTTTCGCTTAACATTATACCTTTTTGAAAACCTATAAAAGTAGACATTTGTTGTAAAAGGTATAAAATGGCCTTATTATTTACTTCTAACATGTTTTGAATAAAAGGAAGTTTTGTTATTTAAACCGATCGAAATATTTTATACGCTGATGGTATTACGTTAAACTTCTTCAGTGCTTTCGGTACCCTGAGAGACCGTATACTCAAACTCATTCCCATCGCTTATTTGGATATTACCCTATATCCCTATAGTTAGTAAGTAGCTATACTGCAGAGTGCATGATAGCGTACCACTAACTAAAAGTGGCATTTACAAAATTTACGATAGAGTGTCATTGCCCAGAAGGGAGATTAACAGAGTATATGGTAGAGTGCTACTACTTGAGTGAAAGGTTTATAACTTTCTACTTGTGGCGTGTACTCTTTAAATATATTTTTTCTTTTTAATATTTTATCTTATCTTACTACTATAATAATAATTCTTATGATTTTTCTTTTAATACGTCAACTTAATAGAGACCTTACCAACATTAATTAGTATTCGACTAGGTCAATTATGGATAGCTAAGAAAAGAAGATATAAAACGAAGTGAAATACTTATATCGGGATGTTGTAGAGGTCTCAAATATTCGTGCTTTAACATTACGACTTATAAAAAATATACGGAAATATGGAATTATGCGGGAATTCCTTTAAAATCCGAAGCGTAATAAGACTGTAGAATACGGAATGACTTTAAGAAAAACCATTTTATTACGATATTATTAACTAGTTAGTGCTTTATTTATTAAAAGTCTCATTACGTTATCTGTTAATCCGGTTTATCTTTTTAAATTCATTCAAACATTTTTTAAAGAGCGTCTTATTACGTATTAGTTTACGTAAGCCAAAATCACCAAGTTTCGAAACCCCTCGGTAGGACCCGTCTGATTTAAACGTAGTTTCTAGACCGCTTACGAAACCTAAGAGCGGTTAAGACATAGTACAAAAACCGTTCGTGAATAATAAGAGCGGTTACAATACAATATCTGAACAGTTTACCAAATACGAACGGAGTATTATATACCATATTACATATATATACCTTCATATATCTTTTTTCTCCCTTTTCTCATTTCTCATTCACCTCCTCTTACTCTCCTTATACCACCTATTTTGAGGTTATTACTTACGATATTTAAGTTTACTAGCCGTTCGGTTAGTATAACGTTTGAAAAGAATTAAAAGAACTGATTCAAGACGCCTAACTAACCCGTATTTACGCCTTATTTAAGTTTTATTTATATTGTTAAGCGTTAAAATCCTTATTTCAACCACTTTACTACGCTTAATCTACTTTGTATTGCCGTATTTTTACGCTTTTAATTTTCAATTATTTAAACTAAAATACTTTACTTATTGTATTCCATAAGTACCCCAATCAAATTCATTATATAGAACCCATATTTACACCGTTCCAATATTTAAGGTATACGTATAAACCGCTTTTTCAATTACTTTAGTATAATTTACACTCCCATAACTATAACTCTACTAGTGAAAACTTTTAAAAAAACTAACGAATATTTAGACTACCTATTTACGAATACTTCATTTCGTAAAAGCATTTCAAAGTACTTAAACATTAATATATAGGATAATAAGATCGAAGTACCAACAAAGAATTTGGATCCTTTTACGGTAAATGCATACGTTATTAATAGAATTCTTAATCATTATAGCGGAAATATTGAAGGGAGCGGTTTGTTTGCCGATTTTAGGGAGGATTTTGTAAATTTTACGTTAGATATGAAGCGTGTAGTCAATAGTATAATTTCCAAAATATTAGGAAAATAAATACTAAATAAAGTTATTAATACGACCGGTGGTAATAATAACTATATTGTAAAGACTTTGTAAGTAATAGTTCGGTTTATGTAAATTCCAAAGTAAACCAACGATAAGGTAATAAAATTCAAGTTTATAAAGAGATACTAGTTGACAAAAAACCAGGATCGTCTTTTTAAAATGATGAATAGGGAACGAGAAAAGACTACGTAAATATAAGAAACTAGGAGTTAAGTAAGGCTAAACGTACGCTGTGAAGTGGAAACGAAGTTGGAGGAATTAACGGAAAAGGAGGAAATATTATAAAGATTATTCATAACGCGGGTTAAATACAAACCCGTCTCGAAACTCAATTTTAAATAAAGACTTAAAAAAAACTACGCTCCGGATACCGTTAATAATTAGCTCGACTATAATAAAAGTGGCTCGGATGGAAAATTCAACTCGTCCAAATATAATATAAGCGGCGTAAAACGCCAATATATACTTTATGGACCAATACCCACTAACTAAGATCCTTGTCGTAACCTTTTACCATACCGCTTTTTAATTAATGAAAGCTATTTAATAAAACTCACTAACTTCGTTAAATTATGGGATAAAAACGAGAACTATAGCAGTAAATGATACAATGTACTAAAAAATGAAATACGTGTAATATTAAATATATAGAAAAACCTGGATATTAAGTCATTATAGTTCTACTTTATTTTACTAGGTATACTATCGGGGTAAGCTTAATAGAAGTATATATAACACCTGATATAGGTAAATATATTTGTAAAGTATTATAATCGCCTAAAATCATACTTCGATATAGAAATTAATTACGAGTTTTGAAATAGGGACTAGACTAGTTTAACTTGGGAATGCGTTAGGAATTAGCGTAAAATGGTTAACAAAAGCCTATAAAAAGATCTTATAACCTTATTAGAAATTCCGAAAGTATTAAGTGGCTTCTAAACTAAAATACAAGGGCAATGAACTATTTATCTAAGTAGTGATAAAAATATATCTCGGAAACCTAAATTTTAACCATTTATTATTTAAGCCTGAAATAGACCTGGGGGCTTTTTATATAAGTTTGAAAATATTGTTTGAAACCTTCATACGTCGATAAGATAGCTTTGGATCAGTATTTGTTACCGATGAATCCAAAGGCAAAGGCTAGATTACCAAAATGAACCTTGCCGAAATTATTCATAACGTTTTGAACCGATGATTTAAAGTGTACTTAAGGTAAAATAAACGACCCGAATACAAATACTAAAAAAAGGGATTAGGGAAGGAACCTTAAAAACCGAGAGCAAAATAATTACCATTAAGGGCGAACTTATAGCTAAAGGCAAAATTTACTACACTTATAGTAGTATTTACGGAATAGTATATAAAGTTTTACGGGTTTTCGAAAACGCTGTATTATATGCGGTAAAATTGGCTATTAGTTTATTAACCACTTAGTATACAAATAAATTAGGATTAAACGATAGTTTTCAGCTTATTACCTACTGAACGACCAAACAGAAGCTTATTTTATGATATACATAACTAAATGCAAAGGCGTAAATGATAGGTTGAACGCCTATACCTACGAATATATATTTGAAGAAGAGAACTTGAAAGGTAATAATACTTACCTAATAAGTTAGGATAACGAAGCCGCGAAGCGAATTTTTACAAGCTTATAGGATACCTCTTTTTTATATAGTATAGGTCTTGACTACGAAAACGGCGTGTTAAACGCTTATATAGCGTTGTAGTTTACGTTTTCGGATAGGTACGGAAACCGATTTTAGGGTATTATACCTAATACCGGCGCAGTCGAAATTTTAATCGCTGGAAAGCGATGATTCAATGCGTTCGCGGCGAAATTTCCGAAATTCTAGTTCGATTAAATAGAAAAACATCGTGAAGTCTTATTCGGTAAAGGAAAAATGTCGTTACTTGAGATGGTCGTTGTAAATACGCGATTCCGAACGGTTAAATTTTACGTAATATATATTAAAATATTTGTTTTACTATCGTTAGCTAACATAAATAAGTTCGAAATTGAGGTTCGAAATACGATCAATTAAATTGTCCACGTTTCGGATAATGAATTCGTAACGTTTTGACTCAAGTTCGGATACTTATGATTTTTCCCTGAAATAAGTATAATTAAAGCTATTTATCTAACATAATCGGAATTAGAGATATTATACCGCCGATTCTAATACCTAATTACAAACCGCCTTTTATGACTACTTTAAGTTGCAGGTATTACGGATATAGGGTAGGAAACGTTTAAAATTTTCGAAAAGTTTTGTTATAAGTGTTAACTATACTTGTAAGCCTTACAGCGGTTTAAATTTCGCCTTGAAGACGATATAGATTTTAGCTACAAAGTAATTATAAATATCATATACCTTGATGGCTAGCCGGAATTATACACCGTCAATGTAATAATATCGTTTCAGTTCGCTAAGTTTACGCAAAGCGTTTCCGCTACAGATTATCAAAATAATTTGGTTAATTATTAACTGAATATTTATTTAAAGCCTTCGAATTAAATTACCTATGATACCGAAATGACCTTGAACTTTATCAAATAGAGTACTAAAGCTAGAACCTCTGGTAACGAATATAAACAAATACTAGTGAAAGTATAATAAGGTATTCAATGGTGTAAAAGGTATTATAAACCGCTTGGTAAGGTATATACGGTATGATTTAAAAACTTAAAGGGTATTAGTTTTAAGGAATCTATTTTATAAATAGCAGTTAGCTCCGTTAATAACACTTTAAGCCCGAATATGCTAATCTTAATGTTCCTTATTTTTAGTATTTACCTAAAGATTTACATAAACTTTACACTGTTACTAACTATATTATAAAGATCGAATGCTATAGCAAAAATTATGATAGCGTTACGTTTTTTACAGGTTAAAAATAATATTTTTATAGTACTGGTCATAAAAAACGGCCGATATAAAACCGGCGTTTTGGAATTCCCATTGTAGTTTAAGGTCTTAGTTTGGAAAATTAAGGACGAATGAACTGGCTATTAAAAGGTTAATGGGTTTGGAGGCTACGATATACTTGTAAACTTATCAAATAGTAAAAGTTCATTCAGTTGAACGATGGTATGAAAGCATAAAATAGAAAAGAAGATATAAAACAGCCTAAAATTGTAATTCGAATACCGACACCGATAAAACCACTTTTACGATAACGGATCCAAGTTGACCCAAAATTTAATATATCCCTTAAATACTATTTTAAGCTGTTACCACCATATGAAACTACCCTATTTGTATTAGCTCTATTAGCACCTCGTCGCAAAGAACGCTCGATTCGCTTAAAGAACAAAATACACCCCAGAACTTTTATTACTTAGAAGGAAATAGTAAACTGTAAGCTTAACTAAAAGTTCCGCCGCGAGGGTATGATTATTACCTTAAGTGCCCCATTCGAATAATTGACCCAAACGGAAATCTTTTCTTTAATAGTACAAGGCGTTTTTTGCTTTAAAAAATTCAAATTAATAATTTACGACGTTGATAATTCTTTTTCTATACGCCTCGTATACGAATTTAAGGGTAATAATAGTAATTTACATAAAAATATTTGCTTTATTGTTAAAGGGGTATAATAAAGATAGTAAGAAGAATATTATAACTTAGTTATTTAAATTAAAAAGAGTAAGATACTATTTGATTTTTATGTTTACAGCCTCCCTTAACACCTTATATAAACTATATATTAAACTTCGTAATATTATATAGACTTATATATAATCTTAGAAACGACTAAAACGAAGTATTTACGCCTATATACCAACGAACCTTAGAAAGTATCACTTATTCCGAACGATTTTACATTTTATGAAATTACTTTATAAATCAGCTAAAGCTAGTATATATTAGTTTAATACCTACTAAAGGTATTATAAGAAACGGCTCGAAATAACTAGTTCGGCTTTAGACCCATATTTATTGGTTTCAACGTTACTTTTTAAAAGTTCTACATTAACAGGTATATAAACAGATGATACATTAACGTTATATAATGTGTCGTTTTTTGTATTTAAAAAAAATGAAGGTTTTAGAAACCAGCTCAGAGGCAAAACCTAAAATATATTTAATGGAAGATTATATAATCAACTTTAATAGCGCTACAATCACTTTCTAGAATGGATTTATGAGACTTACACGAAAAAGTTAATTGGATAAATTTACCGTTATCGCTTTGGATAGCATATAAATGCTAGCACGTACGTAATGATTAGGTTGCCTTGATAATATAATCGAAAGAGGAGATTAACTTTTCGGTCGCCATAAAATATCAAATTACCATTTTAAACGATGTATATAAGGCGTTTATTAAACGCCTCGTGTAAAAAAATACAATTTAAAACGTGGTTTACAATTCATACTGTTTAAAATGCATATTAAGAAGCTATTTATTTTTATTAATGGTTACTTGGCTAATAACACCAATTATAACTCGTAGATAGGGTTGGGTTTTGCTTTTAGTAACGAAATACTGGTTAGGAACAGGTTTAGGCTTCATGAAACCATTATTTATTAAAGCTTAATTAAATGTAAGCAGGTTATATGAAACGTCCTAGCTTCGGAAATTCATGGTATAGTTATAGATTTCGATTCGGGAATTACTACAGCGACAATAGTTCGAATAATTATTTTAAACTTTGTTTTGAACCCCTTTTTTTCGTTGTATATATTAATTTCTTTTCAGTTTACGAATACCTGGTTAAACTGAGTATTACGAACGAAAAACGCCTTATAATCGATATTATGGCTTTACGCGAAGCGCATAAGCACCTTAAAATTAAGGAAATATAGTGAATCGATGGAAAGTTAAAAACTGTAGATATAATAACTAAGGGCGCCCCAAACAGAGTATCGAAGGCGTTATATTAACGAGTACTCTTTTTTTTGGTATTGTTGGATAGGTTTTACGACTTCCTTTGGGTTAAATATTTTACGCCTTACTTTTATTTCTCTTATTTTCTACGATTATATCGCTTTTGACATTTTTAAGCGGTCCAATACCCGCTATTTACGATGTTTCCGTATTTTACCGCAGTATATATCTTTTATTCGTACCGGTTCTACAAAATTTTCTTTGTTTAAATTTAATATTGACACCCCTTTTAATGCATTATTACTTTTCATTTTATATACTTTAACCTTATTGAATTTACTTTCACTTTTTACCTTTTACATTTAGCGTTTATACTACGATTCGTTTTTGAAAAAATCATTATATTATTGTATAGCGTATTATACTATGGCCGGGTACGTTGGCTCAGCCAAAAAAAGTAACTATTCGTTGCTAAAGGGAGAGGGAGAGGGCGAGACCGTCGCGTCCTACCATTTTTTTTGCCGCCCTCTCCCTTTGTATTAACGTTACCATTATTACCGCTATCGATTCCATTATTGGTGTTACTAGAAGGGTAACTCCACGCCTTGGGCTGTATACTCTTAGGAAAAAGCGTAGGGGGGGGGAGGGTTACCCTCCTTACAGCGACGCGAGATAACACCATCGAATTCGCTTACGCAATATATACGTAGGCCCCATTTTCAGGTGGTAATAGCGGTTTCCGATTCCATAGTCCGCCGGTTGGTGCTTACTACTAATTAGTATCGGTTTGTTTTGGTTATTTATAAAAGTGAAAGATTTGATTTTGCGTTTGAAAATGTAAGTTTCAAGTAATTCTAAAACAAGAAAAGCTCAAATTAATTATCGAATTATAAGAAAAATTATCAGCTAAGTTTAAAGAACGCCTCAAAAAACTAATAAAGCCTAAACCACTTAAATCGATAGGCACTACTATACCGATGAAGGAGGAGAAAAGAAAAAAAGAACCCTTTTTTCAACGCTAAGGAAAAGAAGCAACTATTTGTTGAAGTTACTGCATAAGAAGATATTATGTAGGCTTATAGATTCAAGTATTCCAGAATCTATGGAGGAAGAGAGGGCTTGACCTATAATTAAGTATATCCTCACCTTCTGTACTAGTCAATGCTAGTTTATACTAGTAAGTACCAATTCCTAGTATTTGTAAATACTAGTGTAGGCAGCTGGCTTCTAGCTGATTAGTCCTCCATACTAACTCCCGTACTAGTCAATACTAGTAATTGAACTAGTAAACACTAGTGATTTTAGTAGATATTATCATCTTCAGCTGAGTTCTCCTCATTCAACTGAATTCTTTATCCTTTGGTATTGTAACATGTTTAGTATTTATAGTTGTGCTAAGTACTGACTGGCCTTGTTGTCAGCCTGTGATTGTATATGCTGATTGACTGTACCTGTTGTATTTCAACATACCTCCTCAAGAGATACTGTCAATTTAAAAAGAAAAAAAGGAAGGAAAGAGAAGTATAAAATAGAGGTAGAGGGTAAGGTGAAGGAGGCGTAGTGTGAAGAAAAGAAAGTCAGTGTAATGATCACACTAAATACCCGTGAGTATATAGGAGGTGTCAGAGGGTTTATGTTAGCAGTAAGGTAGCAGAGGTAACAAAAGGTGCAATATCAAAACTGTGTTCGTGCGAGTGATGATCAGAAGCCGTGAGGCTATTCAGGGTAGACTGAATACTTAGATTGACAACTGAAGAGCTATGAAGGAAATACTATCTGTGTGGTGCTGACCGTGTCCTTATATCCTCAATCCTTCATACGTCTTCAGTACTGTATAATGTGGATAGCTTGGATAACCTCCGATCCAACATATCCGACATATCCTTGGCATGTCCTTGGATAGCTTGGATAACCTCATATCCAACATATCCAACATATCCTTGGCATTGACCCTAACCCTGGGTCTGCTGACATAAGAGATGTTCCCCGCCTGATGTGTTAGACTTCAGGCGTCTCAGTGGCGTAGTTTCCTTGCTGGCCTGTTTTCCTGACCTAACCGCTATCTGGGTCATGACAGTCAGTAGATGTAAAAAGCCAAAAGATCTATGTAATTCGATTTAAACCGATAACCTTTACAGTATTCTTTTTGTCAATATCACAAAGTTTGTAAGTTTGTACCCAAACTACTCCATCATCTATATATACAACAACATATAAAGGAACTTAGAATATAAAAGTTTATTAATCATACCATTAATTTAATCTAAAGTTAACCAAGCTAAGCCGTTGTATTATTACTTTGTGTTTACTTTCGGCAGTGGCTTTGTTAGTCCGTCAGCCAATTATTAATCCATAGGTATCCATTTGATTTGCATTATATTACGCTTAACTTTATCTCTTACAAAATGTTCTTTGAGGGGTATATGTTCAGTATGTTGGTGATACTTATGGTTTCTAGTTAATTCAATAGAAACTCTATTATTATATTATATTGTAATGATAATAGGAATACATAGTTTCGTAAATAAGTTCCTTATCCAGAGGGTGTTTTGGGTGACCCTTATTATTGGTACGCTTTCAGCATCTATAGAGGAGAGGTATATTATGGATTCTCTTTTAGATACTTGGTTGATTGTGCTGTTGATAATCTGAACTGTGTATCTATAAGTAGATTTTCCAGTGGCTTTACCCCCCTTTTATTTGGCCTCGAACTATCTGTTAATTTAAAGTTTATATTCTTCATATTATTTTGGCTGAAGTCTGTGTCGTTTTAATGCGAAAGTACTAATAGTTTTTTACTTACTTGTACTCGATAGATTTAAAATTGCGTCAAGTATTTGAAAGCGTAACTAATTAGTATAATGTTCTCATGTAAAGGATTGTTATAAAAGTGTGATAATATTAATATAAGAAAAGCGATGTCTCGCCTGGTTTGGCATATTGTATAGGTAAGCACTCTCACTTCTAACTAATACTTTTTGGGTTGTAAAATACTATCCTGATTTTTAAGGGGCTTAGGTATGGTATGAATAATTCATTGAGAGAAAATAAGAATATAGGCCGGTAATTTACTTAGTTTTTTGACCCTATAGTTGAAGACCCTTTGGATATAGATGTCTTGGGCTAAAATAATCGTATGTGTATCCCTATTACTTAAAATATGTATCCTTAGGAAGTGTTTTTCCTCTCCTAAGTTCTTGTATTTAAAGTGCTTCCCATTATTCATCTTAAAGATCCTAATAGCTTTTGAATCAGGGTTCATTATTAAAAAGTCATTAAAGTAGGTATATATAATGAGTTTACAGCGATAGTTGATATATACCACGTTGTTAGAGTTTAGTTTTTTGAATTTAAAGATATCAAATACTGTTCTTAACTTCTTAGACTATCGTTTAGAAGCTTGTTTTAGTCCGTATAGTGAGTCTCGGAGTTAAAATACTTGGTCGACTGTAATATTAAATCTTATGTCATTGTCTTCCATATATTTTAGGAAGAATTCCTTAATAATAATAATATCCTAGATCACCATTAATATTAGTTTGTCAAGTTCCCCGTTGAGGAAAGCCGAATCGATGTCGATTTAATCGATATTATATTTATAGGAGACAGTCAGAGTGATGTGGATCTTCCACGTGCAATAACTCGCTGTGATAGCAAAAGTTTAAGTATAGTTAACACTATACCCTTACTTAAACCCCCTTATTACGATCCTAACCTTATACTTTTCGATTTAACCTTTAACATTAGTTTTAACCTTAGTAACCTCTTTTTCTATTAGGGTATAGCGTATTTTTTCTCTTTTAACGACCTTGAAGACCTTGAGGAATAATAGGCTCCGTATTTTACTGTGAAGGGTATTTTTCGAATGTTTTGTATTAAGACCCTCTATTACTTCTTTTATAGTTAGTTGTTTCCCTTGTTTACTAAATAAACGTATAAATTTAAACATATCTACATTAATAAAATTTTCTGGTAGACTTAACGGTAGATTTTTTAGTATTATTATTGTTACTTAATAAATACTTATTTTTGTCTTGGAGTTTGGAGCAACCATTATAGTATTATAAGGGGTACCAACTTTAATGGTATCCCTTACAACTGTTTTACAGCTTCCCGTAATAGTTATTTTAAAGATCACCAGCCTTAAAGTACTGATGATCTTTTTGGTTAAGTTTCCTCTGCCCGGTTAGGAAAGTAGACCTTGAATATATGTCAAGGCTTTGTAATATTAGAAAACTTCCACAAAAAAAAAGGATTCTCCTCTCTCCTATTGGATCAGTTTTTTAACCATTTACTCTTTTTGCTTAGGGTATGTGGATGATGACAGCAAATCCCGGAGTAAAGGCAAAGTTAACGTTGAGTTTATGGTTTCCATAAAACTTCACTTTATTATGAAGACCCTTATAGAGCGTAATATACTAGATTCTGCTCCTGTTGTTAACCTTTAAGTTGGCTATAACAATAGTTATTTAGAATAGGCAAGGCTATAAATAGTGTAGTCATTTTCTGGTAACGGACTAAGTCTGTATCTTTTCTAAACTTACTTTATTAAAGTGTTTAAATATTATGTTTTCTTTAGGAGTATATAATAAAGAAAACGTAAGGGTAAATACGTGATTAATAGATATTATTTTGACTAAATAGTCAACGAACTCGTTTACTTCATCAAAGATCAAGCAATCGATAGTATATTTAATGCGTTTAAAAATTTTATTTAACATACGACAAACGGCTTTTGGTTCTTTATCAGGGGATATGATAATTGTGTTACGGATTTTGTATCCATATTTGATATTTGTAGTTATTAAGCTATAAATTTTAACTTTTGAGCCAGTATTTGTTTTTGGGAATCTGTCAAAGGTTTAGATAGACCCTCCTTTTTCTGGAATACCGTATGAAAAGTTTTTTCGCTATCAACTGCTTCTGGAAAGTTTACATAAAGTTTAAACGAGGTTAAAGTTTTCCTTGTCATAATCATTTTCAGAGCCGTATAACAATTAAAGTGTTTATTTTCATAAAGTTAGGCTTCTATAACCAAACCTAATATGCTAGAAGAAATTATCGAAGGATTTGGTAGTAACTATAACGTAACAATGGAACTGTTACATAACATATATAATGGTTTAACTGCTAGTTATGGTAACAACCATTTCCTCGATTTGTAAATCAAACAAAAACAAATCTTTAATCCTTATATTTAAGTTATAAAGCTATAAAGTGTTAATAAGCTAATTAGATTAGTGACAAACTTAGGGTAATAGAAACAGACAAACTCAGGGTAATAGAAACAGTTGTTTAAAGTAAAAGTATTGTAACATTTATCATACTTAAATGATGTTTGTGTTGTTCCATCTCCTATAAGTTAAATCACATCACACCTTATTCGTAAGGCGGGGTAGTTTTTGCTTTGTATATTGAATTGTAAAAACAAATTTTAATCGTTGAAAATATAAAGATATAAGATATGGTCAGGTTTAATAGTATCACAAAATTAAAGTTGTTGATTGTTAAATAATGTAGTGGTGTGGAAGAAAGAGAAAAAATGTTAAGTATTGACGTTAAGTTTTAAAGGCTTAACGTTGAAAGTGAGGCTTATACGCCGGTAATATCCGATTTTAGTACGGCTTTTAATTGATCATTTTGTCTAATTGAGGTGAAAAATGGGGTTTATGACGTAAAAAGTGGATATTTCAACGTTGAAAGTGAATACCTTAAAGCGGAACCACCCGTGAAAGATACAGATTTTGATTGGTTAAAAATCTCTTGTATAGGAGCTTGTGTAGGGTATTTTGTAGGGTTTTGTGTAATAACCCAGTTAAATTGAATATCTAACTGCACAATTGTAAGTAGTATTATAAAGTTGTAATACTATTTGTAACAAAGATTATTTTTACCATTATTAATTGTAATAGAGTTCTCTTTTTCTTCCTTTTTGATAGATTTACCAGAATTGAAAAGCCGTAGATTTGTGTGAAGTACTTAATAGGCTTTTGCTGAATACCTTTTGTAAGAGCCGGTAAGGCAATTTTTTCTAGACTAATTAATACGCTGATTTCGATTTATAGGCTTTGGTCTTTATTAGAGGACTGTATTTTTTTCCCCCTTCCTTAAAGACTGTTTTCGTCTTGGAAGTCTGGTTGAAGTTTACGTAGTGATTAGAGAATGTCTTTCCTTAATTTAATTTGTATGCGGACCGTTCAGATTGGAAATTAAAGTTTACTATAAGTTATGAATGAAAGGGAGTATCCAATATCCTTTACCTGACAACCTTAATAGAAAAGGCTTATTTTGGTGTTTTCAAACGCTGCCATAAAGAGAGTTAGGGAGAAATAGTGTAAAGAACATAAGTAACGAAGTTTTTTAAAAAGTTCTTAATAATCGATGAGTTCACTACCTTGGTATATACCAATTAAATTTAAAAGGGCTTCATACGGGTCCTTAATGCTAACGATAACTATTGATAGGTTTGGTGTAATAGAGGAAGTAATTATCTGGTAGGCTCGAATCCGGGTACATATAGGTTTTGAAGTCTTTTTAAAACTGTAGTCGATAAGCGTAAATAAATGAAAATAATTCTTTTCTATAATGGTTATATATATATATCAATTTTAAAGATACTCTTCAAGATTTTAAAGTAGTTATTGCTAATAGTACATTGTTTAATTGCTTTAGCTATATGTTTATGTTAGTCAAGGTTTACTTGTTAAAGTCCTTCAATGATTATAACTTAAGCTTTAATATTTACCTTATTTTATCTTTGAAAAGGTTATTTTCGATATTTTCTTCCTCCTCCTTTATTAGTGTTATAATGCCTGTCGATTTGAGGGGTTCTGGATTTATTAGTTTTTTAAAGCGTTTCTCAAGCTTAGCTGATAGTTTTTCGTTTAAATTGATTACTACCTTAACCCTTTCTTGTTTTTAAAAATCTAGTGAACTGATTGCCTCATCCCTAGCATTTGCCTCCTTATCAGCAAGATCATTAGAATTAATAGTTTGATTTTCTTACTCAGTTTTAACCTTACGGGTATTACGAGCTAGCTTTCGTTCTTTTCTTAATATATTTTCAGGATTTCCGGCTCCTTAAGCAAAAGTTGTACCGTTAGAGCGTAAGAAACGAAGGGATAAGGTCTCTAGTGAAATAAAAAAAGTTTGTAGGCCTTGAGCGGCCGGAAGCAATAATAGTCCTCTGTAAAGAAGGACTATTATCACTGGTATTTCCGTGGGGCAGTCCTGGTGATAGAAATAGAGATCCACATTATGAGTATATTTTTAAGGCGACTTTAAAGATATTGGAAAGTTCGGAAAAAGTAGACATTTTTAATTTATGCTAGAGGAGGTATATTGGGCATAATTCTGTAAAATAAAGAATTAAATGTTGGAATAGCAGTTAAATGCAGTATAGCCAAGTCAACTTTACTTGCAGTAAAGTTAATCGTATTAACTGCAATATTAGCTATAGTTTGTGAGACTGCACTGCAAGTGCAGTGCAGTAGGTGCCCACTTCAAAGTGGGGTATGGGCCAAAGCGTTTGGCCATATAATTCAGAGTGCAGACCGGCTAGCGGTCTGCCAAACTTAGAACTTACACATCAATCAACAATATCAACGCAGTACCAGTTACTTCGACCACAGTGATAAGAGTCGACTACGTTACAATGATAAAGATCTACTAACAGTAAGGCATAATCGTATTGACAATATGTTAAAGTTACTGTACAAAGAGATATTGTGTAGCCTTATAGTTTCAAGTATTCTAAAATCTATAGAAGAAGAAAGGGCTTGATGTATAATCAAGTTTATCCTCAACTTTTGTACTAGTTAATGCTAGTTTATACTAGTAAATACTAGTTCTTAGTATTTGTAAATACTAGTGTAGGCATCTGACTTACAGGTGACTAGTCCTTTGTACTCACCCCCATACTAGTCAATACTAGTACTTGCACTAGTAAGCACTAGTTCTTTGAGTGGATGTCATCATCTTCAGTTGAGTTCTCCTCATCCTACTGAATTCCTCATTCTTTGATGTTGTAATATATTCAGTACTTGTGGTTGTGCCAAGTACTGACTAGCCCTGTTGTAGCCCTGTGGTTATATGTGCTTGAGTGACTGTACCTGTTGTATTTCAACACTATTAAACCCTAAGTTACAATCACTAAAAGACTTTGAAAAGTTGACCTTCACAAATATAAACACATAATTAGCAGCAATTAAAAGGTATACTATCAGCAATAACTATTTAAATATTTTGAAAAGTATCTTTAAAGTCAACATAAATACAGTCTTTACAAAAACAAATTGTATTTACTTATTTCCGCCTATCGATTACAGTCTTACAGAAACTTCTAAATTATACGCATACGAATTCGAAACTATAAGATAATTACTTTTTCTTTCACTTTGGACCTTTCAACGGTTATTGTAGGTATTAAAAACTTGTGTGAAGCTCTTTTAAAGGTAATTAGAATATTAAAAAGCATTAGAATGATCTAATATGAAAAACATCTCAAAAAACTTCGCTTTTTACACCCTTTTCAATATTCAGCTTCAACTTGTTTTGTAATAACGTTTAAAAACACCAAATATAGTTTGATTCATTAAAACCACTTGGTTAAATACATTGAGAATCGCCTTTAATTCTTAACATATATTAAACACGAATTTCTTGTCTAAACAGTTTGCATACGAAGTAAATTATGGAAATCCGTTCCTTTTATAATACGAATACTACAATAGGATTTCCAAGAATGGAACCAGCGTTAAAAAGAGAAAAAAACCGTGGTAAATTCTATTCTCCGAAGAAAAAACCAAAAAAATAAGCCGCTTGTTAACAATAATCAACATATCTGTTGGAATAGTAATATCTGCAATGCAGTAGGTCAATTTTACTTACAGTAAAGTTGACTATACTGAATGCAAGTTAAGTGTATTGTTTTGTATGAGCCTACTGTATTGGCTGTAAATCAAGGATAGCACGCGCCCACTTTACACTAGGGCACGAGCTAAGCAATTAGCCATATACATTACTATACAAATCGGCTAGCAGTCTGCCAAACCTAAAACAATGCATCCACCACATAATCACATAATAATACTGTTACTTCGAGCAATATAATCAACAAAGTTACAACGTCTAAATCCCTATCAATACTGATCAGTGCTTATTAGGTTAAATACAGATAAACTAAGTAAGAGAAAAGGCTACTTTCCAATTACGCTCTACGTCAAACGACGGCTAGATTAAAGGAATTTTTCAACGAAAATTTCTTACGAATTACGGTGGGTTTTTAGGCAATAAGTAAATAAAAAATCTAGGTTGCGGCGGTTTTTACGGAAACTTGAAGGTAACGACGATATCATTACTAAAAATACTATGAAATCTTTACGAATCCTTTTTAAAAAGCATCAAAATTAATTACTAAAAATCTCAAACGATAAGTTGGCGATCGGTTAAATTAAAACTACTACGAGTGCTACTACTACAGAAAAATAACTAAGTTTCACAGCTTATAACTTTTAATCTTCGACCTTTACCAATAATAATAAACAACCTTTAGCCTTACCATTTACGCTAAGTCTTTGCCCCTATTATACTCTTTTTCTCTTCCCCTACTTCAATTTGATCGCCAAGATCGCTTCTCTAAACAAAAAATACCAAAATTCGCAAAGTAGCGCTAAAAAAGCCACGTCGCGCAACCTAACGTCAAGTCGCCAAGTTTTTATGCGATTTTACACCAAAAAACAAGTCTCTACGTCCCAGATCTTTAAGTCTTTCACCTACCAAGTCTTACGCCACCTAAAACCTTGAAATAACACCCTTCCAGAAACTACTAAAGGCAATTAAAGTTCTCGAATCTATCTTTTCCAAACAATACTATAAAGACTTTTAAGGTTAAAATATCGACGAAAACTTAACAAAAAAGAACCTAGTTAACTTTATCGACTGCTACATCGTTAAACATAGTAATGGTCAAGATTTTAACCGCGTCTTGCGCAAATATCGTAAGTTTTTTTATGACTAATTAAAATTAATATGTAAAAAACGATTCAAAATACCGCTAAATCCTAACTAAATTTGAAGCGTAAACGACGAAGGATTTACTTACCAAATGAAAGCTTTATTTAATTGAAAGGAACCCTTTTTAAATTGGCTTAAATTAATGAATGCCCTTGAAAACTACGCTTCAAGGAAAGAGGTATTATAGAACCTTAACACTATTACACGTGTTTTAAAGAACCTTACAACCCCTAATCAGGTTAAACCTCTTCGCGTGTTAACGATAAAGAACCTGTTAATCTTCTCAGCAACCCAACACCTCCACGTAACAAAGCAGAGTACGCTTTTAATAGTAATAAAGCACGTAAAGCAGCGGCCACTAAAGCGACAAAAGGAATTGATGTTGGAGATTTCTACCAGTCAATTAAGTAATATCGTTAAGTTCCTAAAAACCTCCAAACCAATATTACTTTCTAGCCCTTTAATTAAAATCGCCAAGCTCTTTAAAAAATTTCCCATGGTAGGTTTACTTATACGCGCGAACCCACCACAAATCCTACCATAAGATTTCATTCCTTAGGCTGGTCGACTAGCAATTACCCTTGATACCGTAATTCTAACACTTTCAGGTTTAAATTTTCAGGAAATACCAATGAAAACTAGGATGATTATCACGACCTTCCTCCGAAAACTGTTAAAATAGTTAATAGTAATTATAATATTTTAACAGACTTTACTAAAATCTAAAATAATGTAAAGAAGTATGATGGGAAACCTTATAACTCTTTAAATACTAAGATAATACCCTTTTAAAATATTTACAAATAAATCAAGGTTTCCCATTCTAGTTTTCACTTATTGTTTCTTGGAATCCTCATAAGAATCATTAAAAACTATTACCTAACCTTCCTTACCCGAACAATTACCTTCCGCGAAATTTATGATGATATAAAAAGTTATTTCGAATATAACATCCACCTTGCCCAATACCATACAAACTGGCTAACTACGAGGTAAACCACGATAATAGTGAAAAAGAAAATGGAGAAAATACCAATACATATGTTAAATTAAATGCTTACCAAACTAATACTTTACCAACAAGCTATAGGAAAGGCCTATGTTAAAAAAAGTCACACTTCGCAACCATGTATAAGCAGTAGTTACAGTTGTTAACGAATTTAAATATGTTTTATAACGCTTAGATACTACTTCCAAAGGCTTTTTTAATAAATTGCGCTTCTAATTTACAACCGTAATAACACATATACCAAACTCGTTAGATATAAACCCCTAAACTGGCTACTTCTGTAACTTGGATAAAAAATACTATTAGGTAGTCAACTACGTCGACCGCAAATACAGCTATAAGCGCGCCCAACACCTAAGATTTAGTACAAAGGATTTAAACTAGAAGCTATAATTACGTTGGCTTCAATAAGGGAAAATTTTAAAAGAAGTTATTAACCGCAAAATATATCGTTGTAATATTGGGGAAAATATCAAATTTGTAACAAATCTAATTATTAGTAAACCCTCTAACTCTCTGTAAACGCAATAATAAAAATGTGATATACCATATTCAGTACTTTACTTCTTCCGAGCAAAAATATTTGAATTATATCGCAGACTTTGAGGGCAACAAAGTTATGAACGGTAACGATATCACTAAGCAAATTAAGTAACATAAAGACAATATTTTCAATGCGGGGCAATGTTATGGACTTAGGCTGTGAGCCGTCAGTCTGAGTTATGAGTCATGTGTATATTGAAGTGTACGATGTTGTATGTCATGTCCAGCTCTTATAGTGTGGTTAGCATAATCCAGGACGTCTGGATTTATAGTACTTTTGACATTGTCGCAACAGTCAAGAGGGCTGACTCACGTCAACTGATAGAAGCTACGCTAATCGGCTTAAGCTTAATTAGAAAGACCATCATAGCTAATAACTAGCTGATTACTCCTTGCTATACTATTTGAGCGTTAAAGACCCTTACTTTTACTTTAACCAAGCCCTTAACCCTTTACACATCTTTAACCTTCGTAATCATTATGCGGACCATATATTTCAAGGTATTATGCTAGGTACAGAGGTAACAAAGTACTTAATAAAAGTCTATTCGCATTACGTAGTATTATAGAGGGAAAGCATTATAGATACCGAGATTAATAGTTACAATGTTAATAAGGCTAAAGTAAGCTTCGTCTTAAGCGAATAACTATTTTTACAAAAGCTAACGGTAATTTAAAATTTTATTGAATTAATTACGTTTCATAACCTTGAGTTCCTTACTCATTTTTTTCTTTATCTGGAGAACATAAAGACTCTCGGAATTAACGTTAATATTAATGCCGATAAGTTGGTTAAAAACAGCCAAAAGTTTCCCCTTGACTTTAAGTAGGGGTATCTATAGTTTTATCTGTAAGGCTTAAAATTAGCGGCATTAAACTTGATGAAGTTATGAATACGTTCATTATACCGGCGTTCTAATTAACCAGGTATTAATAGGCTATAAATATAAAGAATATTTTGCTTTAAAATCTATCGAAAAACTTTGTTATTAATACTAAACATACGACTAAGCCCCCCCCCCCCAAATTTAAGTTTACATTAAAAAAATCTAATGACTTTAACTACAAAGTCTTCATTAATGTATTTCACTTGAATAATAAGCTCATTTTTTATATCATTAACCCCCTAACCTCTTTTTATAAAGCTAGATATCTGAAGTCTCTATTATCAAAGGATATATGGAAAACGCTTAAGATGTTATGGATTGACACGTATTTGAAACTACTTAAAGTCGTCGTTCACTATAATGATACCAACTTTGCAGCGGCGAAGTTTCAAAAAGATGCTAAAATAATGAAAATCCAGTTCAAACAAGTACCTAGAAAGGCCCATTAAAGCATTAGAAAGGTTAAAAAGGCATACGAATTACTTCTCCAAACGCATAATATCTTTACACTAGAGATTGAAAGCTTTACGGATTCAAAGATACGCTTTTAAATAGCAGTAAAGGGTTCAAACGATACTATAGGCCCTAACGGTTTAATACTGACACTGTTGGTATTTTGAAAGTACCCAAACGTAACGAATAAATATCTGCCATTAACGAATACTTAAAAGTGAGTTATAACCTACGGCAACGCATTAAAAAAACTGCGGAAGGAATCGGTACACCGCCTAGTCAACAACGCCCTTAACACTAGGAACGACCCTACGATCATCGATGTACTTACTCTATCGTTACTGAGTAAAGTCCTAATGTAATAGGAGCTGTATAAATATAAGGGCCTATACAAAACCTTAAGTATCTCCAACTTTATAGCAATTGTTAAAATTGCTAACGGCCCTGTAATGTTTCGCATAACCTAAGTTAAGCCTTATATTAAAAAAACTAACGATACAAACCTTCAAGCCAAACAACTGAGCTAACACGAACCTCCTCTACTCGTTATCGACAAGCCGATAAAACGCCGCCGGCGCGGACGACCCCCGAAGAAAAGGAACATTGAAAAAGATGAATACACATCAGGTTGTATTTATAATACTGCTTAGGTAATCATGGGAGAAAAGGATAACAAAAACTTGGTATTAAAGTTTCGAATACAAGGTATTATTAAGATTTCCGGAAAACCCTTTAAGGAAAAGGATAGGGTCGAAATTAACGGTCTACTAATTCAAAAAGTTATATAATTTTTATTGAAGGCTGATCTTAACCTTGAAACCCCATATATTAAGACCTTCAAGTAGAAAATTATATATAAGGTTAAAGGTGAGACTATAGAGCGGTTGTATTGAAAGTTACGCATAATCGTTTAAAGATAAAGTAATAAAGGAAAATATTAAATCTTTATATAATCGTTAACGATTTAGAAAATTAGCCAACGTTTGATAATCGTTTTAGTAATAAACTTATTAGCTAAAACTTAAGGTAAGTTTACACTTAATAGCCGAAATATAATGTCAGTATACATGTAATTAGTAATCGATCTGCAAAGGATGTTTTGTTAAATTTGCCATAGAAATTACGTGTCATTTACCCTTTGAGAACGGTAATTCGATGTATTAAGTTACTGTATGGACTGGTCGAAACAAACATCAATTAGTTCTTAACCTATTAATTGCACTTTAAATCATGATTGAGTATAAAGCCTTTAACATATGACCCATACTTGTTAATAACGTAAGAAAAAGACTTTAGTCTAGTGGGTATGTAAATGAACAATAAACTTTTTATTAAAACAGATAGCTTTGTAATATCGGAATAGCAAACAATTAATAACTTCAAGTTTTGAAATTACAAGCCATTTATGACGTTAGCAAAATGAAATTAACTTAACTTTAACTGATCGTTAATCCGTATAATTAATATCAATCGCAGTCTTAGTTTTAACCAAAAAGACCAAGGCGCTAATTTAAACATAATCGACAAAACTAATGTGGCTAAAGCTTAACTATACCTGGAATAACGTATCCATGACAGCTATATCGTCACACTATATTAACCGGAAGCCTTCTACGACCTATCTATTACAACAAAAACATAAAACCCAACAAATAAATACTTCAACCAGCTAAATAAAAGGCTTAGGTAGCAAATTAAGAACCTGAACCAAATGATTAATATGGTACCAATCGACTTATAGAGGGCCAAATTAATAATTTTTACGGATGTATCCTTTATAAATGACACCTATTTATATTTATAGATCGGCCTTTTAATTACTTTCGTCAATTAAGATAGGTGGGAGGATCATTTTAACATTATTGGTAACTTAATTTACTGAACCTCTCTCAAATGCAAAAGGATTACACAAAAGGTACTGGTTTTAGAGGTTTATGACATAATAGCTAGCTTTAATATGTATATAACACTGTAGGAAACCCTAAATGTTATCACCAAGCAACTGAAGATTAATTTGCTCCCGGTGGTAATCTATACCGATTCGAGAAATTTATTCGAATACCTTTTAAAGCGCGGAACCACCACTAAAAATACCTAATAATCGACGTAATGGCAATCCGTAAAGCTTATAAAGGCAAAGACATTAAGAAATTCATCCATAGAAAAGATAACATTACTAATAATATAGCAAAAACGTTGCTAAATAAAGTCTTTAAAAGGTTTGTAGATAGCAATAGGCTAACCATAGATATTGAGAGCTACGTTAATAGGCTACCTAACAAGGCTAAGTTACGTGCTGGCAAACAAGAATGCGCTAATAAACTGGAAGATTGCCAGGGAACTAACGATAACAACAACGATCTTTTTGATTAGCACGGCTAAATTGGAAGTTTTCAAAAGCCTGTAGGAAAAGAACTTTTTGTAGGAATCGATAAAGTTGGAAGTCGGAGCCGTAGGACAATTAAAGGTAAATAGGGTCGATTTAAGTACAAATAGGTTTAGTTTCATGTAAAAGTCAACTGGAATTAACAGGGGTTTATCCAGTTAACGAGGATGTAATTCAATGGTTATCAGAAAATATTGGTCAAACGCACTGGCATACGTATACAAAAACAAAAAGCCGCCAGTATTGGAATAGTAATATCTATCATATAGTAGGTCAGCTTTACTTACAGTAAAGTTAAATATTATAACTGCAATTTGAATTTTTTTTATGAGCCTACTATATTAGCTGCAAGTTAAATATGATATGCACCCACTTCACACTAGGGTATGGAACAAACAATTGACCATACAAATTACTGTGCAGATCGACTAGCGGTTTACAAAACCTAAAACAATATATCTACCATTTGATCACGCAATACTACTGTTACTTCGAATGATCGAATCGACAACGTTGTAACATCTAAAGCTCTACCAATAGTATCAGTTAATTTAACAAAAAATACCTTACAGACTCTTATAAAAGCCATTCGGCACAAGCTTATTGGGTACTACATCAAAATCTACGGTCTTTCAATGCTGGTAAATCTATTAGAAAGGGAAAAAAAGCGGATGTTATTACAGTTGACAACGGTAAAGTAAAAAAAAAAAATTAATTATAACATTATAACTCTATGGTACTACCCCCTACAATTATGTAGTCAAATATTCAATTTGACTGATCTACTATACAAAACTCTTTACAGGACCCTATACTAGAAAATTTTAGCTAATCAAAAGCCCTATCTTATACGGGTATACCCGCTTTAAGATATACATTTTTAACGTCAAAGTCTCTACTTTCAATGTCAAAGTCTCTACTTTTTGCGTTAAGGGCCCCACTTTTCATATCAGTCCGCCAAAACAACCAATTGAAATCCATACCAAAAGCCGGTAGTATTGCCACACAAATCCTACTTTAAATATCAAATCATTAAAAATTAATATCAAATCTTATTCATTTTCTTTCTTTTTTAACAATTCAATATTTTTTTACAATTGAAAAAATCAAATTTCTAAAATCTATTCAAATCGATTCAGACTTATCATTCCATATTTTCAACGATGAAAAATAGTTTATACATTCTAAAATTCAAGGCAAAAACTACCTCCGATTACGAATAAGAGATAGTATTATTTAGCCTCCGAGGCAAGAAACAATTCATACATCAGTCAAGTTTCAAAAAGTCACAGTTATAATACCCTAACTTTTTATAACTATTTCTATTACCTTAAGTTTGTTATGAACCTAAATAGTATATCAAAGTTTTATAAATTAAGTATTAAGGTTAAAGACTTATTTTTGGTTAACTTACAAACTAAAGGAAAACTTATTATCATAACTAGCAACTATACTATCATTCAAGCTATGTAACAATTTTATTACAACCCTATTACCTCAATTCCTACCTAGTCTTTCGATATTTACCCCTAACTAATCACGTTTAGTCATAACAACCTAAAATTAATAAAGAAATTACTTTATTCATTGTACAACCCTAAGAAAAACTAGGAAGAAGAACATTTCAACCTTATTTATAATTCCTATAAACTTTCCAAAAATACTCGATAAAAACCAAACTTTTAATATGGTACCCCTCCCCAAAAGGGTCTATCTAAACCCTCAACAGGTTCCTAAAAACAACTGCTAGCCTAAAAAGCGAACGCCGTAACAGAATGGCTAATGAGGTCAAGTATAGCTTCAGGGTTTATAAAACAACCATTATAACCTTTGGTAAGAGACTAATCACCGTTTATCGTATGTTAAACAAAATCATCAAACGTATTAGTTAAACTATAAATTACCTAATTTTCGACGGAAACAACGAATGTATTAACTGTTTCATCATAAAAATGCGTAGTTATTACGTCTTTACGTTTAAGTCTTTTTCGCTACTTACCCTTAAAGGGAACAATATATCCGAATGTTCTAATAAAGTAATATTGGAAAAAATAAAAACGTAAACTGTTGCTGGAAAGATATTATATTACTTATAGCTTTACCTTTTCCAAACAACTGTTACTATAGCGAACTTAACGGTCAACAATAGGGTAAAAATCCAATACACCACGCCCTATAAGGGTTTTTAAGATACAATGAATGGATATAGAGATTGAAAATCCAACGTTAAATTTATATTTACTCTTGGCTTTACCGTTATCGTCCAAATACCCCTAACAAACAAGTAAAAGGTTAAAAAACTAATTCAATAAGATAAAGTTAATTCCTTCTTTTATAGTAGTTGTTTAATATTACAAAACTTTGGTACAATTTTAAGGTTTATCTACCAAACTAGCCAGGGAACTCAACAAGGAAATACGTCAGCACTTCTAGCCTAACGGTATAAAAAAACCATTACGGAGCCCTGTAAATCTGTTATAAGGGAAAAAATATCAAAATCATCGAGGTTGATATCTTTTATAACACTATAACGGCAGCTCTAAACTATAAGCTGAAAAGAATTATTCGCTAAGTAGTAATAAAAAAAGCAAATAGCTTACCGGCTAATACTATTTATATTTATATGGTCCAGTTGGTGCTCTTATCTAAAACATAAAATAAACATCTAACCATAAAAAAGCACTGAATGGCACAAATTCTAAGCATTGGAAAAAGGCCTATTATAGTAAGATACGTAGCTCACTATTACTCAAGGTCTTCAAGGCTATTAAGAGGGATATAAACTACTATACTCCAACCGCACAAAAAGTTACCAATGTTAAGACTTACTCCAAAGGTTAGATCGAAAGGAACAAGGTTAGGATCGTAATACAAATGTTTAATTAAAAGTATTGTGTTAATTATATTAAAACCTTTGTTTTTACAGCAAAGTTTTGTATGTAAAGGATTCTTGTTTTGTTTACTAGTTCTTATAGATAGGATATCGACTAAATCGATATCGACTCAGCTTTCCTGATTGAAGAATTTAAAAAACTAGTATTAATGGAAATCCCGGACACTATGATGAATTTTTTTTTTGAAAGTATCCAAATAAAAAAAATGTGGGTTTTGATACCATAATTAACCAAGTCTTTTAATTACTGGCCTCTCTATACAAATTTAAGTAATCTTTAAGATGATTATTAAAAAGGTTAAATATAGTAATTAATACCATTAAATTTAAAAAAAATCAGCTTTAACAACGCAGTATATATTAATTATCGCCGTTAGATTATCTGATATATTGAAGACAATGATTTTCTTATCATGATCCTCAATTTCAGGGCTACCAAAGCCTTTAAGCTGGATATTAGGAAGCACTTTAAGTATAAGGACCTAGTAAAGGCAAAGAACTTTCTAGGGATACGTCTTTGAGGGAATATGAACATACGTACGATTATATTGGCATAAAATACATAAATCCAAAGAGGTTTAAACTCCAAGGCAAATGAATTAAGAAGATGTCCAGCCAACATCCCTATTACTTTGGAATTACTTATTTAGACGATAACTGTGCCCCTTAAAGACTAGGCTAATATATTAAAAACCAAAAAGTATCAGTTGAATATGGGGCCCTTAGCTATATAATATACCAAACCAGACCGGACATTGCCTTCCTTATATTAATACCTTCACCTTTTTACCACTATCCTACATATAAAAGCATTACAATTGTTTATTACACCTTTCAATACTTCAGAAAGTACAATAACTATAGACTACAAGTAGGTAGTAAAGAACTATTAATCAATCCGTATTGAAACATTATAAAATTTAGCCAGGATTACCATAAAAACTCCTACAGGCTTCAAATTAACGGTTAGTACAATTCCGATCAAAAAGGATATTAAGCCAATGGAAAATTTACCTATAGATACACACTTTAAATTATCAATAGCTCGATTAACTGTATATTCAAGCGATGATTGAAAATATACCTTTCTTTTATAAATGCTAAAAGCGTAATAATAATAAGGGTTACTTATAATACCCTTTGGATAAGACATTCATTTAGAAAGCTACGTATTCCTATTATCGTTACAATATACTATAATAGCAAGGGAGCTATCAAATTGTCTAGAAACCCTAAGTATTACCAACGCACTCAATACATACCCCTTAAAAACACTTTGTAAGGAATAAAGTGGAGTGTGGTACTATACAAATCAAATAGGTTCCTACGAATAAACGATTAACCAATAGGTTAACAAAACCATTACCAAGGGCAAAACACAAGATAATAATGCAATGGCTGGGATTAGTTGGCTTAAGTTTAGATTAATGGTTTATAAAGCGTTATACTTCAAGTTACCTTGTAGTACTATATGCATAAAATAGTAAAACGGTTTTGGTATAAACTTCAGGATATTAAAAAACTATAAAGGTCATCGGTTCAAATATAGTTACAAAAGTTTTTAAATCTTCTTAATTTTTATATTTATTGACTTTCTTTTCTCGATACTTCGCCTCCTTCAACCAACACTCTAACTTTTGTTTTTACTTCTCTTTCTTTTCTTCTTTGTAAGTGGAGAATACTTCTTGACCGGATGTATTGAAATAGAATAGTTACAATCACTCAATAAATACTCAACAACAAAGCCACAATAAGACTAGTCAATACTTAATACAACTTCAAGTACTAAACCTCCCAATACCAAAGGATAAAGAATTCACTGGAGATAAAGATTTCCTCAAAAGGCACTAGTATTTACTAATACAAGTACTAGTATTAACTAGTACAGAGAATCAGAACGGAGATGCTACTTAAGCTAGTATTTACTAGTATACACTAGTATCGACTAGTATAGAGTCTCGACCTTTGATAGAGATCTCTATGAGGATACACTTGATCATATATCAAGTTTTCTATGTAGATTACAGAATACTTGAATCTATAAGCCTATACAGTATCTTCTCATGTAGTACCTTCAACACTGATACTTCCTTAGTAAATTAATTCCGTTTTACATTTATTATTACAATTTTGTTAATATGTCACGGAAAAAATACTTCGTATTATTCAACCGAATTTATATTACGGTAAATGTTGGTAGGCCTTAGACTTTGCAATGTTGTCGATTCGATTGGTCGAAGTAACAGTAGTATTGCGTGGTTAGATGGTGGATGTATTGTTCCAGGTTTGGCAGACCCCTAGCCGGTCTGCACTGTAATTTGTATGGCCAATTGCTTGGCCCGTGCCATAGAGTGAAGTGCAGCTCACTGTACTCGACCAACTTACACTCAATGCGGTAAGTCCACATAAAGTAATACACTTAACTTGCAGTATAGTTAACTTTACTGTAAGTAAAGTTGACCTATTGCACTGCATGTAATACTATTCCAACACTGGCGGCTTTTTAGTTTGTGCGCGTATACCAGTGTGGTTGACCAATCTTTTCCGGTTACCACTAAATTGCCTCTTCGTCAACTGGCCAAACCCCTGTCAATTCCAGTTAACATCCATACTAAATTGCACCCGATTGTATACAAATTGACCCCATTTGGCCTTAATTGCGCCGTTGCCCCCGAGGTCCAAGTTTATTAACTCCTACAAAAAGTTCTTTCGCCACAGCCTTTCGCAAACTCAACTGTATCACTCAAACAGATCACCATTATTAATCCTCTGGCAGTCTTCCGCTAGCACATCCCTGTACGCCGTCATATGACTTAGGCTTTCCGGGCGACCTATCCACGTAGCCCTCGATATGTATGGTCAGCCTATTACTATCCACAAACATTTCTAGGGCTTTGTTTGGCGATGTTTTCGTTATGGCATCAGCAGGATTATCTTTGCCATCGATTCATCGAAACTCCTTAATATCCTTCCCTTTGTAGGCTTTACAGAGTGTTATCACACCTATTATCAGGCGTTTTTTGCTTGTAGTTCCAAGTTTTGAAAAGCATTCAAAAAGGCTCCTTAAGTCGGTACTGATTACCACTGAGATAAAAGAAATCCATAGTTGCCTGATAATGTGGTTACGGGTTTCCCATAGTGCTATACCTATATTAAAGCCCATTATCAAGCTAGAGATTTCCGATGCTAATACGCTTCGTGTAATTCTTTTACACTTAACGAAAAACTAATAAATTAGGTTACCGATAATGTTAAACTTATTTTCCCGCCTATTTTCATTGACGAAGGTTATCAGGAAGCCGATTTGTAAAGATTGGTTGGTATTGTTTATAAAAGACCAGTCTATAAAAACTATTAATTTAGCCTCTAGAAAGTCGATTGACATTATATTAATTCCGTGGTCTAGGTTTTATATTTATCACTTTAACCTTTTATTCAATCGATTAAAGTCTTTATCCGTTAGTATTTGTATTTGTACCGCAATGGATAAATCGTAAGAGCCTTTCAGTTAGCATAATATGGTAATATAGTTACCCCATGTACGCTATTCCAAGTACCATTAAGTTTTAACCTCCTTAATTTTGTTGATTTTTGCAAAAACAACGCCTTAATCCTTTTAACTAAAGCTTGGGCCGTTATTAATAATAAGTATGCGGATTGACGATTTATTAAAGTAAAATTGATTTTTTTTTGTTAGCGTCGTTAACGGTTTACAATTTCAGAACTTAAAGTCCTCGATCATTTGTTATTTTAATATTACAAAACTAATCGTTCCAACGAAAGAGGCATCGTTAACTTATATACCTATTATACCAAAGTCCTTTTTTACGTTATTAATAAGTATAGATCGTATATTAAAGATTTTATCGCTAAATACGATTCAAAATACAACTAGTAGGTTAGGAATTAGTAAACACCTATTTTAGCTAATTTATATAGTGGTTTAACATACCGTATAACCGTTTTTAAAGGGTAGATAATACGTAGCTCCTGTGGTAGTTTAAATATTACAATCCTTTGTAGATCCGTTACTAATTATGTATAAACTTACATAATGTTACAGTTATTAAATATAAATTTGCCTCTAGATGTAATGAATAAACTTATTATTAAGTTAATTACCAAGCGTTAGTTAATTTTCTAAATCGTTAACAACTACATAAGGATTTAATTCTTACCTTTATCACCGTATTCTTAAGCGATTAGTCGTAACTTTTCGTAAAGCTACCCCGTAGTTTTACCTTTAACCTTGTAAATAATCCCCGACCTAAAGATTTTGACGTTTAGATTTTAAAGGTTAAAGTCGGTTTTCGGCACAAATTGTATAACACTTCGAGTCAATAGGCCGTCGATTTTGATCTTGTCATTTTCTTTGAAAATCTTGCCGAAAGTTTTAATAATTCCTTGTACTTTAAGCTTTACTACTAAGTCTTCGTTATCCTTTTTTTTTCTTGCTTACCTAGGTAATATTATAAATACGTCCCGATATATTTTTTTCTTCAACGTTTCCCTTTTTTTCCGGGGTTTTTCCACGCCGGCAGCGTTTTATCGGCTTGTTAATAACTGATGAAAAGAGTTCGTATTAACTCGGTCGCTTTATTTAAAAAGCTTAAAGGTCCTTATCTTTAGTAACCCTAATATAGGGCTTAACCTAAGTAATTCGAAAGGATATAAGACCGTTAATAGTTTTAACGATTACTTTAGAGTTTGTAATACTTCATATATTATATAGTCTCTTTCATTTGCCTAACTCCCATTATACGAAGATTTTACTTTGTAACGGCAAAGCAAGTACACCGATCGTTAAAGGACTGTTTCTAGTATTACGGGCGTTATTGATCTAGCGGCGTACCGATTCCCTTCGCAGTTCCTTTAAAGCTTTACTGTAGGCCATAACACATATTTAAATACTTGTTGAGGGCGGAGATTTACTTGTCAGGCGTGGGTACGCTTTAAAGACTAGGATCGTTAGCACTAAACCATTAGGGTCTACGGTGTTATTAAGCCCTTTTACTGCTATTTGTAGGCGTGCCTCCGAATTTATAAAGCTTTTAATTTCCAACGTAAGGATATTATACGTTCGGTAAAATAGGGCGTATACCCTTTTAACTTTCCCAATACTTTAGTAGAACTTTACAAGTACCTTTTTGTACTGGATACCTATTATCTTAGCATTTTATTAGAACTCTGCCGCCGTAAAGTTGGTATTCATATCGTAGACGACGACGTTAGGTAAATCTAGGTACGCATTAATTTACAATATCCTTAACGTTTACCACGTATCCTTTGCCGAAAGTGGCTTTAAAAACTTAGTTTCGTAAAAAAAAGTTACGAAGTTAACGACGTAAAAAATAGGCTTGTTATCTAAGTAAAACATATTAATAAAGATCTTGTAGTCAAAGTTCTTATCGTCTTTTAATTTAAATTTAAATTTCCGGGAGGCTTAGGTATACGTTTAACAGGGGTGACAAAGTCTTTAAATAGCTTTTGAGGCGAAGTATTTTACATCTTTATGCTTTACGAACTTCAGGACTTTGTACAGTTTATTAATAGTTAGATATTTAAAATACCAGTGTAGTTTATTTATTTCCGGATTCGTTAAATTTAATACCACTCTTTTCGAATCTTCAAGATAAAACTATAAGTAACTCCACTTAAAGGCAAGTGAAAACTTTTAGTTGTTTTTAACTAATTCGTTTGAGTTAATATCTACGTTAACGCCGAAAGTCTTTATATACTTTAAGTAAAGTAAAAAGATTGTAGGGGACTTAAGAATGTAGAACGAAATTATTTTCACAACAGTTTAAATTACCGTTTTACCTAATAACAATAGTTATTTACCTAGGCTAAAGCTAACTTTAGCCTTGCGCATATCGTAATAATTAATCTTAGTGATTCTATTACTTTCCCTTCGTAATACCACATATTACGAATAACATTTCATTAAATACCTTGTTACCCTTATATTTGTCATAATACCTTTAAATGTGTAGTCCGCGTAACGATCGCAGAGGTTAAAAGTATATAAGAAATCAGGGGCATAGTTAAAGTAAAATCAAGGATTTTTACCACCCAAACGGTATAAAAAGGCATAGTTGGCTAGTCATTGGGTTGTCGTATTAGGAATAGTATCTTCGTATTACTTAATTTGCTTAAGGGTATTGCCATTAATAGGCTTATCCCCTCCGAAGTTTATAACCTAGTTTAAGTATTCCTATTTAAAAGTGGTAAAGTATTGGATGTAATATATTACTTTTTTGTTATTTCGCTCGACAGGGGGGTGCCGAGTTAACTAGAAACTAGTTTTGTTACAAATTTAATATCTTTTACTATTATTACGACGATAATACTGGCGATTAACAGGTCCGACCGTATCTTATTAGCGTTAATATAGGTTCTACTTCCAATTTAGGGTCGAGGTCGATGGGATAAACCTTAGGCGCTAAAGGCGTCCGTACTTACGGTTAACGTAATTAATTACCGTAAGATTTTCTTTATTTACGTTAAGGAAGTTTCCAGTTTAGGGGTATATATTAAACGAGTTTGGTAACGTGTTATTACGGTGGTAAACAAAAAACTTAGCTGGCTAGAAAAGCCTTCGTAGGTGGTATCTGAACGTTATAAGACGTATTCGAACTCGTCAATACCCGTGACTACTATCCGCACCTGTTTGCAAAATGTGGCTTTGTTAGCATAGGCCTTTTCTATTGACTTTTAATATATTATCAACTTGTTAATTATTTAATTAAAAATATTTATTGGTAATTCCTTTTCTCTTTTGTGGCATTATTATAGTTCACCTTATAATAATATAGTTTGCATAATATTACACGAAGTGGACGTCGTATTCGAAGTAGCCTTTTATGCCATCATAAATTTCGCGAAACGTGGTGGTACTCGTTAGGAAGGTTAAATAATAGTTTTTAGCGTAACTTGTAAGGATTTTTAGGAATAGTCAGTGAAAACCAGAGGGTAGGACCTCCATTCACTTATAGATATTTAAAAAGGGCATTATTTTGGTGTTGAAAAGGTTGTAAAGCTTCCTGTTATACTTCTTTATGTTATTCCAGATCTTGGCGAAGTCCGTTATCCGGTTGTAGTTAATATTAATCATTTTAATAGGTTTTGGAGGGAGGTCGCGATAATTATCCTAACCTTAAGTAATATTTCCTGGTGGTTTAAGCTTTAAAGCTTTCGAAGTACGGTGTTAAGGGTAGTTACTAGTCGTTTGGCCCAAGGGATAAAGCTTTGTAAGAACTTGTAATGAGTTCGCGCGTGTAGGTGTATTTCAAGGGAAAAGGTTTTTAATGGTTGTGGCGATTGGATTACTAAAAGGCAATAGGTGTTTAAACGTTTTGAGAAGCTTGACGATTTTATTTAATTGACTAATGTAGGGCGTTAATATTAATATCTTTAGCTTCGTTGACGGCTTTTTCTTTACGTGCTTTACTGCCGTTGAAAGCGTATTCCGCTCTATTACATAAAGGTACTAAATCGCCGAACAAATTAACAAGTTTCTTATATCCAACGTATAAAGATGTTTAACTTAACTAAAGATAAGTTAGGAATCCCTTAAATCGCGTATAAGGGTGGTAGGTTTTTTTAATAGCTTTTCCTTTTAACCTTAGGTTATAATGGTATTCGTTAAGTTGATCTAGGTCGAAAAAGGCTTAAGCTAACGTACTAGTGCCCTGTATTTAAACGAAGATCCTTCGTTCCTTTAATTCGAACCTAAGTTTTAACTTAACTGCTTTTTATATTGTTTTCTACATATTAATTGTCCAGTCGTTGAAAAACTCGCGATATCTGTTAAAAATACGGTTAGTATCGTGGCTAATGGTATGTTTAACAATAAAACTTTCGACGAAGTTGGTAAGGTATTCCTCCGTAAATTCTCCATCTACGTCCGACGCCCAAAAGTTTTTGTTGTAAAACTTGGTAAAGGCAGTTTCGAAGACGTTAATTTCCCTTTAAATCTCTAGGTTAAGTGCCATTTCGAGGTGCAGGGCGATGTGGGACCTGGTAAAACGTATGTGACGAAGGACTCAATAATCTTAGGCGTAGGAACTTGGTGTTTTAGCGTAAAGTCGCGTAGGGACTTAACGACTTAGTGACTTAGTGACTTGTTATAACTTGTTTTTTTTGTTGAAAGCAGTAAACTTGACGATTAAAGTGACGTGGGAAGTGAAAAGAGTGAAATATAGGCAAAATTTTGGTATAAAGGATAAGGTCTAAGGTTATTAGTAGTGGTAAAGGTCGAAAGTTATTTATTGTAGTTATTTAACGTAGGGACGTAGTCGGTTTTACAATAGTAACACCTGTAATAGAAATAACTTAACCGTTTGCCAACTTGTTATTTAAGACTTTTAACGGTCAATATTAACTTTTTTTAGAAGGATTAATGAAGATTTCTTAGTGTTTTAAAGTATTGATACCGTCTTTTAATTCCAGATCGCCGTTGAAAACTAACGCAACCCAAAAATTTTTCTCTGTTTTCCTGCCATTAAGGACTGACATAGTACTAATAGAGCCCTTTTACAAGAATCTTTCCTCTACCCTAACAGCTGTAGCCACAGAGCGTAATAACCAGAAAGTAGCTTCTTCTTCAACTTAGCTTATCTGTACTTAACCTATCAAGCAAGCACTAATCAGTGTTGGTAGGCCTTAGACGTTGTAACGTTGTTGATTCGACTAGTCGAAGTAATAGTAGTATTGTGTGGTCAGATGGTAGATATATTGTTTTAGGTTTGGCAAACCGCTAGCCGGTCTGCACTATAATTTGTATGGCCAATTGCTTGGCCCGTGCCCTAGAGTAAAGTGCAGCGTACTGCACTCGACTTACACCCAATGCGGTAAGTTCGTATAAAGCAATACACTCAATTTGCAGTACAGTCAACTTTACTATAAGTAAAGTTGACCTACTGCACTGCATGTAATACTATTCCAACAGTAAAATAAATTCCTTTTCAACGTAAAAAAAGGACTTGAGATCTCGTGGAAAAAAGTAATTCATGGCGAGCCTCTTATATAACGATGAATCCGTCCTAATTTCCAACGAGGGGAAAAAAAATTCAACTCAAATATCGTTATGTTAAACCTTAACTAATACTTTCTCTATTATACTAACATTTTCATACGTTAATGATGTTGATGAACTTATTAGCATTATTAATCAATTAGACGTAATACACGATAGTTATTTTTTTATATTTGGTTATTTAATTGTGAGCTCCGTATTCTTTTTTGGCGTTTGGTAACATTTTGTCCATATGAATGTATTCAACATAAATATACTCAACACTTCAAGACGTTGGTATTAGTCGAATTGAGTAGGTAACAAACTTTCAATCCGTCAAGTCGCTTTAGTTCGATTAATTCATAAAGACCTGCTAGTCGGTGAAAACAATAGAAAGAGAGGGGAACTCGGATATAAAAGTAGCCTATTTCAGCATCGAAATGACCTCGTTATATAAAACTTTGGTTGTAATAGTTAAAAATATTTAAACTTCGGTTACAAAAACTTTCGTAATTTTAGAACTAGCTTTCGTAATTTTGAAGTTTTTATGAACCGTTATACAAGTTTCAACCCCGTTCGACGTCTTGTTCATTGAATTAATATCGTTTTTTACCAATATAAGCGATTTCTTATAAATTTCGAAAACGTTGGAGTTTTCTCTTACAATGATAAGAACTTTAGTATCAAAGCCTTATATACCCCGCGTTTATTAAACGTTACTAACCCCGTTTATCTTGTTTATAAAGGGTCTCGACGGGGGAGGAGAGGGTTTTGTATATTAAAGCTGGTTTAATATTCAAGGTTATAAGAACGAAAAGCTCGAAACGCGGACAGGAAATTCGAGACGTACCGCATCTTTATAAGTGAAGTACTAACGTATACTAATATAATAAAGCTTGATTTTGCGGCTTCTTTTTTCTGGAAGAAAGTTTATTGTAATTGTGTTAATTACAATAATATATTTAACCAGGTTTTTTACCGTTATTTTCATATTATAACAGATCTTGCTAAGTGGTTCAATCCATATATACCAACGTGTCACAAGTTGAATATATTTTTTTTACTCCTGCTTAAAGACTAATGAGTCATTTACGTGTATTAAGAGTAACGTATTATATTAGTTGTTACCTTAAATTGCTGATTCATATGGTTTGAAAATACAATCTTTTATAAAGACCGTATAATTAAGGTTTCGGACCGAGCGTACGTAATACGAATCGATTTATCATTACAAATAATCGCCATCGTAAAATTAGAACCTATATCTCTTATCTATTCCCTTCGGTTACTAGTTTTTATCAAATAAGCAGAAAGATTTAATAGGCATAAAAACTAGACGATTTTGGTCGTTAGGTCTATATAAACGTTCTATCCTTTTATCTATAGATTTGCTTTGATTAGCGCAATCCTAGCCTAAATAGTAACTTCTTTTTCTATTACTTTGAAAATTTCGATTGGTGATAGAATAGCAGTTGATTGCCGTATAGTAAAGTAAATATACTTACAGTGAGTTTGTTGTAATAACTGAAAAATAACTGTGGTTTTGGGATTTGACTGCTTTGACTGCAAGTCAAATGCAGTAGGTGCTCACTTTAAATTGGGGTATGGGCCAACGCAGTTAGCCATACAAATTAGTGTGTAGATCGGCTAGCGGAACATCACCCATTTCAATGCTGCACCATTTACTTCGACTACAGTGATTCGAATATATTACGTTATAAAGATAATGATTTACCAATATTGATTGGTACTTATTTAGGTTAATTACATATAAGCTAGGTAAAAGAAAAAACTACTTTCCTGTTGTTACACTTTGTTTAGGCAAGGTAGAAAAAGGTTTTTGCGAAGCGCTTTTACAATACTATGTCAGTTTTCGCGGTATCAAGTTGGGAAGGCCTTTAAATTGTGTTAGTTATCGCGGAAATTTAGGAGAAGTAGTCGGTATCGCTATTAAAAACACTAAGGAATATTTATTGAACTAGTTTTGAACGCGTTAAAATTAACCGCCTAAAAGTCTTAAAAATCACTCAGTCGTTAAGTTGGCAAACAGCGAAGTTAATACTACTACAACTACTACTATTATGGGTATTACTGTTACAAAATTTAGAGTAAACACGACTAATTTTTACATCTTTTAATAAATACTGAATTTGAGGGCAAAATTACAACCTACTCTTCTATACTAATCTCTTTTTCTCTATGCCTTTGAATTTTGGTTACAATTGGTTTAAAATACGTCTTAATTAATACTGTTGACGATCTCATTAGAAATAAAGTAATTACGGCTTTCGGCTCCATTTTCTCAAAACACTACGATAAAGGCATTTGGTTTTCGGACGCCGACGAAAATTTAACCCTCGAATATTTTACTACCATAATCGGTTACTTAATCCTCGACTTAGACCCTATTGGAACCGTTTTAAAACCTCGAGTATTTAAAGACTTTGAGGAATGGTTTGGGGACTAGAACTTGGATATTTGAAAAAATACAGATAAACAGGTTAATATAAGAATGAAGATTAAGTTATATAATCGAGGAGTTAAACTTCTTGCGAAGAAAGAGAAGAATGGTTATATGGTAAACGTAGTTTACGAATACATTACAAATGAAAACCTTTAATGGGTTAAAACCGAGGGTAAAGTTATTGTTGGCGATAACATTCTTGAACACCTTTGAACACATTCCTAAATTTACGCCCAAACTTAGATAAATTTATTAAACCCTTTTACTTAAGACCTTGATTAGGCTAGTATTACTAGCTGTAGGCAATGAATTGTCCTACGCGCCCCTAAATTTGCTTCAATCAAGTAAACACTTTTCTGAGCCCCGTAATATCAAAAGGATTATCATTTAATTCCCTGGGGAAACCCTTAAGTTACTTTTACCCAGAAACTTCAATACGTCCAGTTTCGACAGGAAAATTAAAGAAGGAACGGCTTTATGTGTGAGCTTACCAGAGGAACGACTACTGGTCCTTTGCTTTTGAAATTATCTAAAGGTAATTATCTAGCCTACTAATACCAATACCTTTTCCAATACCGGTCAAGGGATTTAAAATATCCTAATACCTAGTATATAACTTTTTCCTTTCGAGATGTCCCCATAGTTAATATAGATTATGCGGTAATTATTACGTTTTTTATAATTTGGAGAGGAAAAAAGAAGTATGACGGTAAACTATATAACCTTCTGGATATCAAGTTACGTTAGTTCTTTAATATTTTCCGCCAAAGAAGGATTAAACTGACAATTTTTTACTCGTTATTTCCCAACATCCTTACCGATTAAGTTAAGAATTATTACCTTTGATACTTAATGAATTACTCTCTTTCTCGAAAAAATTTCAACGGTTTTAGGAGTTATTTCGAATACGATATCAATCTTACTTAGTGCTATATTAATCGGAATATTATTGAGTGGCTTTACATGTTGAATTATAAAAAAAAGTCGTAAAGTAAGATATATTCCCCTAATTGAATATTTGATAGGCTGCTGTTTTACTAATCGGTAATAGTAAATATGGAAGCTAGCTAAGA
The DNA here is from genome assembly GCA_038502455.1 of Anisogramma anomala. Lineage (NCBI taxonomy): Eukaryota > Fungi > Ascomycota > Sordariomycetes > Diaporthales > Gnomoniaceae > Anisogramma > Anisogramma anomala. The sequence goes on from JASMMZ010000001.1 coordinate 16,919,708, forward strand.
TATATTAAGTTAGAAAATCTGATATGCTGTCACGGGTACTAAAGAGTTCGAATACGTCTTATAATGCCTTGATGACACTTGTAAAGGATTTTTTTTAGCTCGTTGTAATTTTCATTCGCAACCATAATAACACTAGTACCTAATTTGATTGGTATATTACCCTAAATTTTGGAGTTTAACGATGAAGGAAAAGACCCCTTCCACACGTATTACATCAACCGTAAGGGTGCTAGGTTTAACTAATACGATTAACGGAAAGCCCGGATTTGTAGTTGTAATTACCAATCTACGTACGAAGAAGGATACTCCTTTTCGTTCAAATCTTTAACTCAGTTATGAAAGTTCACTTTAAATACTGTCAAATATTAGATTTTTGATAATTAGGGTTGCTGGTTTACAATCCACACTATTACCGAATATAAATCGAAGTAGATGAGGTATCACATACAATAACCTTTTATCTTTAACTGGAAATATATTTACCGCGGTATAAACTTTGAAGGTAAGAAGCCTAGAAAGGAGGAAAATGAATTTAAGATTATCGGTTCGTATAAATATATTAAAATGGATCCGGAAGTAACTTAACAACTTGCTGACCACGCCTTTTTATACCGTTCAACAGGTCAAGACCAGTATCGCCATTATAATAATAAAGACTTTAGCCTTATATATTTGTTTACCATTTTCGATCGCTACGCGAAGTAGGTCTCTTAAGGTATTGTGCTAGATATTGGAGAATTACGGTACTCTATAGAAGTCTATTAGTAATATGTCGTGTTGCAAAAGGATATTGATACTGTTATGGAATTTAATTATACAAATGTTAATAAGGTTAAAGTTAGATTTTGTTTTGAAAAGAAGATTTTTTATTAGGATTGACGACTATTACCACTATCATCGGTCCTATAATATTTTACGTTTTAAAATTACTCATACCCTTTCTCCTCCACTTTAAAGATATGAAAAACCTTGGCGTTAACATTGAGTTCGAATGAATAAACTGGTGAATATTAAGGGCGGCTAAAGGTTTCTACATGGTCTTAAATGAAAGTACCTTTGGTTTTACCTTTCAGGGTTAAAGGTAATGATATTAAATCTGATATAATTAAACTTTACCAATTATATCTTCTTGTTATTTATCCAGCGACTAATATGTTATATAAAGTTTTAGAGGCGGTTAATTATGAAGATGTGGACTTTCCAATATTCAAAGTGATTTAACAGCTTTATCATTACTGCCAAATATATTAAAATCCCCTTAAAATTTAATTTATGTTAAAAAAAGATCAAAACTTTAACTTCAAAGTTTTTGTAAACGTGTTTTACCTGGACGGCAAGTTATTAATTTATATTATTAACTCTGCCACAGTATTCTATAGCGCCTAGTTCCTTCAAACTATTACAGCGAAGGATATATAGAAGGTATTGCGTAGTTTATCGATTGATACGTACCTGGGACCACCAAACGTATAAGTTTACGATACCGGTACAAACTTTATTACGATGAAGTCATAAATTAATGTAAAGTCTATAACCATTTAATGTAAACAGGTTTCCGTTAAAGCCTATAAAGGTATTAATAAAATTGAGAAGGCCTATGCCTTTTCAAAAAAGGCCTATAGAATTTTTACCTATGAAATGCAAAGCTTTATAAGTTCAAAACCACGGGTTGAAATATGTATAGAGAACTTTAATGATATTATGAGCCTTAATAATTTTATGCCCACTTTGTTGGTATTTGAAGCCTACCTATATATGACGATGAAATACCTATTATTGTTAAACACTAAGAACCGTGTTATATAATATAACAACGATTTAAATGGATTAAAGAAAAACTCGGAACGCCGTTGAATTAATAATGCTTTTCATACCAGACACGGACTATTAATATTAGATATGTTGTTTTTACTTTTTTTTAAAGTAAAATACTGATATTACGAAAGCCAGACAGATATAATAAACCTTACAAGATATTAAGTATCGTTAACCAAAATTTTGTAGTTAAAACATTCACGGTCTTGTTACTCTTTGTAGTATATAAGTTAAATTTTATAAAAATCCCTTAAGTTTAACGAAAATCCTTATATCGAAAACTCTTGAGTCGAACGAATTAGCTCGTATAATCATTGTAAGACGATCGTTAATAAGCTGATAAAACGTTAACGGAGTGGTAAATTACTAAAGAGAAGAATAATATGAAAGTTGAGAATAATAACAAAGATTATAAGTATAGAAGAATATATGAAATAAAATGAGTCTTTTAAAAACGGTGAACGTGAAACTTATCCTTAGATTATATGTTAAAAAAATTATGAATGTACTAGGTAAATCCTTAGAGAAACGGAATCGAGTGGAGATTAACGGTCTTTTAACAAGAAAAATTTCTTAACTTGTGTTGTTAACGCAATTTAAAAGCTAAAACTTTATAATTTTTAAACCGAATATAATTTACTAGGTACAAGGTAAAACCATGGATAGGCCGTACGAAGAATCACGGCTAATCGCTTAATTATATGGTAATAAAGGTAAGAACTAGATCCTTACATAATCTTCCATGATTTAAAACATTAACCAACGTTTGATCGTTGTAATGATTGCCAGTTTAATGATTTAAGTAAGCAGTAATGCTATAATGAATAACCGTAATATAATGTAAACTGTTGGGAGGGCTTCAGATGTTGCAAAGTTGTCGATTCGATTGGTTGAAGTAACATTAGTATTGCGTGGTCAAGTGGTAGATGTATTGTTTTAGGTTTGGTAAACCGCTAGCTAGTTTGCGTTGTAATTTGTATGACCAAATGCTTGGCTCGTACCCTAGTATAAAGTGGGCTTATATTGTACTTAACTTAAAGCTAATATAGTTAGTCCATATAAAATAATACACTTAACTTGCAGTTAGTATAGTTAACTTTATTAGAAGTAAAGTTGATCTGTTGTATTGTAATTACTATTATTATAATACCGGTGGCTTTTTATTTCATGTTCGTATGTTAGTATGGTTGGCTAATATTTTTCGATAGCCGTTGAATTGCGACCTCATTAACTAGCTAAATTCCTATCAATTCTAGTTAACTTTCATATTAAATTGAATCTATTTGGATTTAAATTAACCCTATTTACAATTAATTGTTTTAAAACTTTGAGGTGTGAATTTATCGATTCCTATAAAAAATTCTTCTTTTATCAATTTTTACAAAATTTCAATTTAGCCGTATTAGTTAAAGAGGTCGTTATTGTTAGTTTCCTGGTAGTCTTTCAGTTTGTTAGCGTATTTTTGTCTTCCGGTACATTACTTGACCTTATTAGATAGCTTATTAAAGTAGATTTCGATATATATAGTTAACTTATTGCTATTCATAAATCTTTTTAGGGCTTTGATTAGCAATGTCTTCATTATGACGTTAATAGGGTTATTCTTTCCGTTGATTTTCCGGAATTCCACGATTTTCCTGCCTTCGTATATTTCGTGGAGTGTTATTACGTCAATTATCAGGAGTTTTTTGGTTAATAGTTTCGAATTTTGAGAGGTATTCGAACAGGCTTTTCGAGTTGGTATAAATTATTATCGGGATAGGAGGAAACCTCAGTCATTTAGTAATATTGGTAAGGTTTTTTTCATAGTTTTACGCCTATATTAAAGTTAGCTATCATGTCGTAAACCTTTAAAGCTAGTATATTTCGTGTAATTCTTTTTTATCTAGTGGATGGTTAGTATATTAAGTTACTGATAATGTTAAATTTATCTTTTCGCTTATTTTTCTTGGTAAAGGTTATTTAAAGGCCGATTAATGAAGATAAGCCGGTGTCATTAGTAATGAAATTATCCGTAAAAACTATTAATTTGGCCTTTAATATGTCGATCATGATTATATTAATCCCTTGGTTCAGGTTTTGTACTTGTTACTTAATCCTTTTGTTTAATCAGTCAAAAGCCTTATTTGTTGGGTCTTGTATTTGTATCGTAATAGATTGGTTATATGACGTTTTTCGGTTAGTGCAAGGTAGTGATGTAGTTGCCCCAAGTACATTGTTTTAGGTACTGTTAAGCTTTAACTACGTTGATTTTGTCCATTGTGTTTAAATTAAAGTTTTAGCCCTTCTGGCGAAAGTTAAGGTTAGTATTAATATTAAGTATATAGATTAACGATCTGTTAAAGTTAAGTTGATTACACTTTGTTAATGTCGTAACCGATTTGTAATTTCAAAACTTGGAGTCTTCAATCGCTTATTATTCTGATATGATAAAGTTAGTTGTTTTAATGAAAAGGGTATCATTAATTTATATGCTTACCAAATAGAAGCCTTTTTTTTACGTTATTCATAGGTACGAGTATTATATTAAAGACTATTTACCTAGTCATTATTTGAAATACGATTAATAGATTAAAATTTAATAAACTTCTATTTCGGCTCGTTTATATAGTAGCTTAATATATCGTATCATCGTTCACGGAGGGTAGATAGTGCGTATTTTTTATAATGACTTTAGTAAATTGATGTGGTATAGGTTGGTTACTAACTAAGTATATACTTATGTTATATTTCGAATATTAAGTATAAACTTGTATTTAATTTTGTTTCGTTAATTTATTGTAAAAACGTCTATTAAACACTAGTTGATTTTCTCAATTGTTAACGATAACGTAAGGATTCAAATTTTTCTTTTATTACTGTATCTTTAGAAGCTTAAAGGTGACCTTTCGTACAGCCACCTCGTGGTTTAGCCTTTTACTTCATAGATATTTTCCGACTTAAATATCGTAATATTCTGGTTTTAAAGGTTAAAGTAGGCTTTTGGTACAAATTATACAACCTTTCGAGTTAGTAAGATGTTGAATTCGATCTTGTCGCTTTTTTAAAGGGTTTACCGAAGATTTTGATAATACCTTTTACTCGAAGCTTTAGTATTGAGTTTTCGTTATTTTACTTTTCTTTTGTTTACCTAAGTTATATTGTAAATACGACCCGGTGTGTATTTCTATTTTTTAATATGTCTTTTTTTGGGGGGTTGTCTGGGCCGGCATCGTTGAATTGGCTTATTAATAACGGGTGGAGGAGGATCGTATCAGCTTGGTCATTCAACTTAAAGGTTTTTATCGTTAATTGCCTTGATATAGGGTTTGACCTAAGTGGTTCGAAACGTTACGAAACCGTTAGCAGTTTTAATAATTACTTTATGTTGGCTATATTTAAGGTTTTGTATAAGCTATCCTATTTGCCCAGCTTCTATTACATAAGGACTTTATTTTGTAATGGTAAAGCAACTACGTTAATTTTCGTAGGGATATTTCTGTTGTTGAGGGTGTCGTTGACTTGACGGCGTGCCGATTTCTTTCGCAATTTCTTCAATGCTTTATTGTAAGTTATAACTCGTTTGTGGGTATTTGTTAATAAAGGAGATTTACTTGTTAGGCGTAGGTACGTTTTAAAACTAGTAACGTTAAAATTAATCTGTGAGAGCCAATAATATCGTTTGTGCCCTTTACCGCAAATTAAAAGCGTGTTTCTAGGCTTGTAAAGCTTTTAATCGTTAGAGTAAGGATATTATACGTTTAGAGAAATAGTATGTGTGTCTTTTTAACCTTTTTAATACTTGAGTGGGCTTTTATAACCATCTATTTATATTAGATTTCCATCATTTTGGCATTTTATTAAACTTTCATGGTTTTGAAATTAGTGTCAATATCGTGGACAATAACGTTAGGTGGGCCTAGATACGTGTTCATCTATAATATCCTTGATGTTTTTTATGTATCTTTTGCCGATGGAAATTTTAGCAATTAAGCTTTGTAAAAAAAAGTTACAAAGTTAACGACGTGGAAAAAAGGCCTATTATTGAATTGAAATATATCAATAAAAACTTTATCGTTAAAGTTTTTATTGGGTTTTAATATAAATTGAAATTTTCGTGTGACTTGTGCTTGTATTCAACAGTGGTGATAATGCTTTTCGATTGCTTTTAAGGTAAAGTTTTCTACATCTTTATACTTTACAAATTTTGGGAATTTGCATAGCCTATTAATAGCCAGGTGGTTAAAACACCGGTATAATCAACCTATTTCGAATTTTGTCTAGTTCAATATTATAAATTTAAGGTTTTGAAGATGAAATTATAAATACCCCTACTTCAAGGCGAGGGGAAACTTTTAGCTGTTTTTAACTAGTTTATCGGCATTACCATTAACGTTAATTCGAAAGGTCTTTATATAGTTTACGTAAAAGAAAAAGGGGGTAAGATTTTAAAGGATGTAAAACATAACTAAGTTAATAATAATTTGAACTACCGCTATCCCTGGTAACAATATTTATCCGACTAAGCTTAAGCTAAGTTTGGCCATATTAGTATCGTAACGATTAATTTTAATAGTCGTAGTGCTCTCTATTCATAATGCTACATATTAAGAACAGCATTTTATTAAGTATCTTATTGGCTTTGTATTTGGCATGATACTTTAAAATTTGTCATTCGTCTAACAATCGTGAAAGTTGAAGGTTTGTATAGGGTTAAGAGTTTATTTATAATATAGGTAAGGGTTTTTACCGCTTAACTGGTATAGGAAGACGTGGTTGGCTAGTTATTAGGTCTTATTAGGAATAGTATTTTATATTATTTCATTTTCTTAGGAGTATCGTAACCGTTAATTACCTTGTTATCTTCAAAGTTTACAATGTAATCCAAATAGTTTTCTTCGTAAATAGTGGGGTATTAGATATGGTACATTACCTTTTTGTTATTACGTTCGGTGGAGTGGTAGAGAGTTTACTAATATTTAGATTTATTACAAATTTTATAGTTTTTACAATTATTACGACGATAGTTTTCATAATTAAAAAATTCACTTCAATTTGTCCTTGTTAGAGTTAACGTGACTGTTGCTGTTAATTTAAAGCTGTTTTGCTAAATGTTAGGTATTGAGGGCATTTATAGCTATATTTGCGGTCGACGTACGTAACCACCATATGGTCTTTTTTATTCACGTTACGAAAGTCATTAGTTTCAGGGTATATATTAAATAAGTTTGATGTACGCGTCATTACGGTGGTAAACGAGAAGTGTAATTGTTTAAAAAGAATTGATAGGTGATAGTTAGGCATTATAGAATGTATTCAAACTCGTTAATATTTGTAACGACTGTCTCTACCTGCTTTCTAAGTGTGGTTTTTCTAATGTAAGCCTTCTATATTACCTATTAGTCTAACATTAGATTACGAAACATCTAATTTAACATATTCATTAGTATTTTCTTTTACTTTTTCTTCGCTATTATCGTGGTTTACTTCTGTGGATATTACTATATACCCTCATAGATAGTATACATAGGGAAAGTAGCAGTACATTGTATTGTAAGGTGTACTCCTGCAGGGTATACGATAACATGTCATACTGCAGGCTACACTCTTGCAGGGCACAAAGTGCTCAATGCATGGATCGGTCTAGAATGGCTATTCCAGGCCGAACGGCAATGTATGGATCGGCCTGGATTAATTATACCAAACCGAACGGCAATACGTGGATCGGTTTAGAAAGAGTATTCCAGTGTGATACGCTTTAGGTAGATGGTTTATAAGCCCTTACCCGTAGCGTACACCTCTGGATATTTCTTCTTATATTATTATTTATTATATTACAATTACCAATTATTTGATCACTTTTTAAAGACTTTATGTTTATGTAACTATTATAGTATTAAAACCTTACCGATACTAATTTGTAGATGACTTAGTCGATTATAAAAAACCTGAAAAAGAAAAGATAAATACACGCTAAATACCTAGAATGGAATACTATAAGGGTCCCAACAGTTTATACTCTAAATCTTTATTTTTACAAAAATTATAAATCGACGTGTATGAAGACTATAAAAATTAATTAATTTTTTTTTAAAAAAAACACTTTAGTACGATATTATTAACCTTTATTTAGCACATCATCTGTTAAAAGCCTCGTTTCGCCACCATTAACCCTTATTTTGCGTTTTAAAGTACCTAGGCTCTTTTTGAAAAGCGTTTTATCACGTATCAAGCCACGCAAGCCAAAACCACCAAGTTTCGGAACCTTTAATTAGAACCTATCCGATTTCGACATTTAAACCACTCTCTTAATCTAAAAGCGTTTACGATACACCTATCCGAATCGATCGCTTTAGCCAAAGCGGTTACGTACAAAGTAACCAAACCGATTACTTTATCAAGTTCGGTTACAACATATCAATCCGTACCAATTACCAAATACCGGATCATACAACGTACTTCCCCGTAATCACACCTTTTATTGACCATATTCGCTTCACACTTCTTTTACCCTATTTACCTTATTACGTTCGCCCTACGTATTTTAAATCTATTTCTTATAACATTTGAGTTTTCCTAGTTATTAAGCCAACGTAACATTATTAAACTATAATAAAACTAATTTAAAACGCCCAACCGATTTATAATTAGGTCCTATCTATTATTCTAAATTTATTTATACTAATAAGCATTTTCAAGCCTCATTTCAACCACTTCAATTAATTTCTTAACTTTGTGTTTGTTATTTGTAAAACGGATTACACTAAACGATGGAATCCAAATATATCCGAAATCTTATTACGACTTGGAATTACCAACTTAAACTATTTTAGTATACCAAATACATATAAAAATCACCCTAAAACTCCTATAATCATAACCATAAGACCAACATTACTAGAGGAAGCCAACGCTTATTTCGACTTTTTGGTCGAAAATATAGGGATTAAAAAAAAGTTATGATATACGAAATCAACCTAGGCTTTTAGGATAATACTAGCGATTTGCCAGTTAAAAATCTCGACTTATATACGATAAAACATACATTTTGGCTGTTATATTCCGCTATTGGGAAGAGAAAGCCTCAGGACCTAACTTTTTAGTTGATTTTTGTAGATTTTCTTTTCAAACTGCATGTTAAATATATGGAAAATACTTAATCCTGCCATTATTAAAGCTTTACGGATCCAATTACGAATCAAAGGCATTCATACCTCAGGAGGTAAAAATAACCGCTTTGTAAATGCCCTATTCGAAATATCATAATTCGTTAACGTATTAGATTAGGAGGATAAAAACTTATACCTGACGGAATTTGTAAAAGGATATTACCTTACGAAGTAAAAAATATCATTATTAAAAAGATGGAAACGAGGCGTAACAAAACCTAATCCTATACCTATACCCTAAGTTAAAAATAAAGACCCTAAAAAAGAAAAACGACTATAATCTTTATTCACCATATAAGTATAATACACCCTTACGTAAATATACACTTCAAAACAGAACCTAACGCTAAACCACTCCACGAATATTGAAAATAGCTCAATTAGCTATAGAGGAAACGGTCTAAACACCAAAAATAACCCGATCAACCACAGAAGGATCGGCTAAGACATTAAAAACAACCAAATCCTAAAATTAACAAACGGTGTAAAACGCCAATACGTACCCTACGGACTAATACCTGTAAATTACGACCTTTACTGCAACTTCCTTCCACACCGTTTACCTACGAATAGGAATGACTTTACAAAGTTAACCAACTTTATTAGGCTATGAAATAGGAATAATAATTATAACGATAAATTATACGACGTATTTAATAACAAAAGACGCGTAATATTTAATACTTGTGAAAGATTAAATATTAAGTTATCCTAATTTTATGTTATTTTACCCGGTATACTTTTCAAATAAGTTGAAAAAAGGTATATATATTACTTTACGAAAGTAAATGTATTTTTAAAGTATTACAACCACCTAAAATCCTATTTCGATACAGGAATTAAATATAAATTTTCCGATAAAGACTGGACTAGTATAACCTGGGAATCCGTAAAGGACCAATAGGAAGATACCGATAAAAACCTATAGGAAATCCTTACCGCACTTTTAACTAAGTTTAGAAAATACTAGACAGCCTTTACACTGGAATATAAAGGCGATAAACTATTTATTTAAGTAATAATAAAAGCTTGTCGTGAAAACCCGAATTTCGACTTTGTACTTTTTTAATCGGAAAATAATTTAGAGGCCTTTTGTTCAAGCTTTAAAATATCGCTCGAAAATTTTATACACCAATAGGCAAGCTTCGGATTAGCATTTGTAACTAATTAAATTGAAGACGATATCCAAATTACCAAAGTGAACCTCACTGAAATAATTTACTACGCTTCAAACCGAAGATTTAAGGTTTACCTAAGGCAAAACGAACGCCTAAAGTACAAGTAGTAAGGAGGATATACTGGTAATAACAGATAAAAATGATCGTTCGTAAATGGGAAAAACGCGTTGAAACCATAGTAATACTTGCGTAAAGATATAAAAAATCTTATAAATTTGTAAAAGCGGTATATCATATACGGCAAAGTCGGTTGCTAATTTACAAACCACCCCGTTTACGAGTAAATTCGAATTCAACGACAATTTTAATCCGGGTATAATTTTACGAATCGAATAAAGTACAACTTTAAAATACATATAACTGAATTCAAAGGTATAAATAATGATTTCGATATATACCCTTATAAAAACGTATCCGAAAAAGACGACCCTAAATAAAATAATACCTACCTATTAACTTACGATGATAAAAACGCCTAACGTATTTTACCGGCTTATAAAATACCTCTTTTTATATATTATAGGCCTGGATTACGTAAACTAAATATTCAACGCCTATATAATGTCATTTATCCTTTTTAACAGATAAAAAACCAGGTTTTAGGGTATTATATTTAATACTAAAGTATCCGAAATATCGACGGTTGGGAAACGATAATTCGACGTATTTACGACGAAATTTCCGAAAGTTTCGGCTAAACCGAATAGGAAAATTCCGAAAGATCTTGTTCAATAAAGGCAAAGCAATATCGCTTGGAAAGATCATTGTAAATACTCGTTTCGGACCGATTGAATTTACGTAATGGATTTTAAAACGCTATTTCTGTTTTTATGAACTAATATAAACAAATTCGAAATTAAGGTCCAGAATAAGATTAATTAACTTATCTGCGCTTTAAATAACGTATCTGAACCATTTCAACTTAAATTCGGCTCCTTATAGTTTTCCCTGGAAACATATATAATTAAGGTTATTTACTCAACTTAGCCAAAATTGCGGGCTTTATACCGACGGTTCGAATATCAAGTTATAAAACGCCTTTTACGTCTGCTTTACGCCATAAACCATATAAATGTAAGGAAAGATGTACTTAAAGCTATCTAAAAATTTTGCTATAAGTATTAATTTTATTTACAAGCTCTACAACAGTTTAAATTCCGCCTTTAAAATGATTTAGACTTTAATTACAAAGTAATTATCAATATCATATATCTATATGATTAATCGGGATTTTACGTCATCGATACGGTAACATTATTTCAGGCCGCTAAATTTATACGAAACGTATTTACTTTAAATCATTGGGACACTTTACTTAACTGTTAATTGAACGTTTACCTCTGGCCTTTAAACTGGATTACGTACGACGTCGATACGGCTTTTAATTTCACCGAATACCGTACGAAGTTTCAAATAACCGGTAATAAATATAAATATTTTTTTGTAAAAGCCCTATAAGGTATTAAAAAGTGTAAACTATATTACGAATTACTAAAAAACTCGTACATAGTATTATTTAAAAAAAACTAAAAGGTATTAGTTTTAAGGACTTTATTCTCCAAATAGCGGTTAACGCCGTTAATAAAACTTTTAACCCAAATAGGCTTATCCTTACGCTTCTTATTTTTAATATCTCCCTGAAAATCTACATAAACTCTATCCTATTACCATTTACAATGCAAAGGGCTAATGATATAGTCAAGGCCATAGCGGCACTACGTTTATTACAAGTAAGGAACAATGTGTCCAGAGTGTTAGTCATAAGGAATAGCCTACATAAAACTGAAATTTTGAGTTTACTATTATAATTTAAAGTTTTAATGTAAAAAACGAAAGATAGATGAATTAACCTTTAAAGGACTGACAGGTTAAAAGGATACAATATACTTATTAATTTACTAAACGAGATAAGTTCGTTCTGCTGGATAATGGTACGCGAATACAAAAAAAGGTGAAAAAGAACGACCTGAAACCGTAAAACGAACAAAACCGCTTATAAAACATTACCTAAAACAACAAATCCAAGCCGAACCCAACTTTAGCTTTACCCCCAGAACACTAATTTAACCCTATCATGCCAAACAAAAGCGGCCTATTTATACCGGCTCTATCAAAACCTTGCCGTCGAAAGCGCCCCCTCAGCTCGAAAATCAAAAAAACGCCTCAAAAACTTTGCCACAGATTCCTTCGTTACGCAAAGGGAAATAACAAACCGCGAGCTCAGCCTGAAACTACACCGCAAGGGTATTATTATCACCTTAGGTGCCCTATTCGCATAATTTACCAAAACGGAAATCTCGGCCCTAATCGATTAGAGTGTATTTCGTTTTAAACTTTTTAATTCAACTATTTACGGTACCTATAAAAATGTTTTAACTCTCCCCATTTACAAGGTTAAGGATAAGACCGAAGAACCTTACGAAAAAAAAACCTTTTAGTTATAAAAGGATATAACAACGAAGGTAAAAAGGATATTATAACTTAATCACCTATATTACAACGTATTAGCTATCGCCTAATTTTTACATTTACTACCCCCCTTAAGAATACATATAACCTATACATTAAGCTTCGAGATATAACGTAGGTTTACACACATTTTGAAAAACGGCTAAAACGATGGATTTACGCTGATATATCTAAAAACCTTAGGTAATATTACTCACCTAACACGATTTTACGTATTATGAAAACACTTTACAGCTTAGTTGAAGAAGATGTTAATTGGTATAATACTTATTAAAAATACTATAAGGAACGACTAGAAATAACTAACTTTATTTTCGACCATACCTATTAATATTAACGGCCCGTTTGGAAAGCTTTATATTAACGGGTATACAAATGGACGATATCTTAACGTTTTATAACTCCTCGTTTTCCGTGTTTGAAAATAGGAAACTTTTAACGGCCGGCTTAAAAGCTAAATTTAAGATGTACCTAATAAAAAACAACGTAATCAATTTTAATAACGCTATAATTACCATTAGAAACAACACTTTAAACCTTACATAAAAAGTGTACCTAAATGAAATTACCTTTATTACTTTAGATAAAGTAAAACGAGCCGACGAATACAAATGTTAACGTATACGCAGCGTTTGAATTACTTTTATAATATAACCAAAGGCAGTATTTAACATTTCGGTTGCCGCGTAATGTTAAACCGACCCGATGAACGATACATATAAGGCGCTTAACAAACGCCTTTTGTAGCAAATATACAATCCGAAACGAGATTAACAATTCTCATCGTTAAATATAGGTATGGGAAAGTTATTTGTTTCTACTGACAGCTTTTTAGCCAATAATAACGATTGTAATTTACAAATCGACTTCGTCTTAATCTTCGGTAACTAAATACCGACCTAAAACGATTTTACGTTCCGAAAAAACATTATATATTAAAGCTTTACCAAGTGTAAACCAATTACGCGAAACGTCTTGACTCCCGAAATCTATAACATAGTTCAAGGCTTCGATTAGAATGTTATAATAACAATAACGGTCTAGATAATTATTTTTAACTTTAATTTACTCCTTATCCATTTTATCATATATATTAACTTATTTTCGCTTTATAGATACCTAGTTAAATTATGTCTTACGAACGAAAAGCGTTTAATAATCGATATTATAACTTTACGCGAGTTATATAAACACCATAAAATCGATGATATAAGGTAAATGACCGGAAATCCAATCTAGCAAGTACGATAACTAACATTACGCCGAACGGAGTTTTAAAAACGCTTATATTGATAAGTAATTTATTTATTAGGGTTGTGAAAAAGGTTTTACAACCCTAACAGATTACCTTACCACTTTTTCACCGATTTAAATCGGTCCATTTTATATTATTTACACCGATCCACGTTTAACCTTTATTTAAACGACCTATTCGCACCGATTACGGATTTTACTTTCATTAAATACGACTATTCGTTTCAATCCTAATTTTGTTTTAATCTTTATTTAATTTTACAATATTGCGCTAATTCTAATATATTACCTCTTCTATTTTCCATTTTATATCACGTTTATCATTTTAAAAGATTATATTATAAGAAGCTATAAAAATTACTATATAACGTATAATATTATAGCCGGGTATGCCGCCCCAGCCCGAGAGCATTTATCCACTATTAAAGGGAAAGGGCGACGCCGTCGCGTTCCTACCGTCCTCCCCGTTGCCATCCCCCTTTATATTAACGCTACCGCCATTACCATTAACAATGTTATTAACTTTAACAAGGATATAACCTTACACCTTATTAATTATGTTCTTAGGCAAAGGTACAAAGTAAGAATTACCCTTTTCGCGGCGACAAATGATAACTTCGTCGAATTCGCTTACGTAGTATATGCGTAAACCCCGTTTTTAAGCAGTGATGGCGGCTACCGTTTCTCTGGTCCGCCGGTTAACGCCTATTTATTAATTAGTATCGCCTTATTTTACTCATTTACGACGATTTGTTTTTTGGTTGGCCCCGAACCGTATATTTTTACTAAAAAAAGTTTTTAATATTCGGTTAAAATTTACCAAAAAGTTTGCGAACGCGTAATACGGCTTCGTCTTACGGCCTTAAAATCACTGGAACGGGGGCGTACGCCTATTAATTCTTTCGTAACGATAATAACAAGAAGAACCACCCCCGTCTTCGTAACAATCGCCAAAAAACTTGCCTGCAATCGTGAATGCGATATAATATATGCAGGACGTATCCATTAACAGCCTAAGGCTACAGACCTAGGTATGCCATTTTAATGTTTAACGCGTTAAAAAGGCTTTACGACGTACCCTTACGATACAAAACTCGAAACGACGGAGGAGATCCGATTTATATTTTGTTCCTATAAAAAAGGTGGGTTAAAAACTTATAAACAAAAAGACTAAAATATACATACCTTAATGTAATTACGCTAAGCTACGTTTGCGGCGTAAAAGAGCCCACATAGGTAATAAGATCTTTACCCATGGGGGTAGGGTAAAGTTTATAATATTAAGGGCCTCTTCCTCCTTCCATTAAAAGTTGGGGAAGGGGAAAAGAAAGGGAAGGGGAAGGGGGTGTGGCGGCGGTAGGGCTAGACGGCATAGCAGTGGTAGGACTTAGTGGCGTGGTAGCGAACAGAGTAATGGGGGCGGGCGGTGTAACGGAAATAAAAGACATTTTACCCGATAAGGGCGGGTTATTACTGCTAGTGGTAGTGGTACTAGAGGCGGCGACTACAACGGCTACGGCTGCAATGATGCGTCGATACTCTCACATTAAACAGCGCCTTACCGTCCTATTTTTACGCGACATTTATTTAAGGAATAGGTTAGTATATAGGTGTTAGCCAATAACATACCTATTAAAGCGGTTTATTTAATTATAAGAAATAAAGGTTAAGTTGGGGTAAGGACTTATATCGGTTTGAATTACGCGTCTTTAAAAGAAAAAAGAAAAAACTTTTACCTCGATACATTTTTTTACATTAACCCATAACGTAATTACGAAATCTTCTCTACATTATGACCCTTACATAATCAACCCTTATAACACTGACGCAATTACCCCTATCAATTACAAAAAAACGTTATTACTAACTATATCGCCTTTATTTAACTATATCAACTAAACCCAAACTATAAATACCACCTCGTCTAAACTTTACTAATACTAGCTGAACTTACTAATTTAAACCTTTTGTAATTTATACGATAATAATATTATTATTACGAAAACTTATTAATTTAAACCACTTACAATTGATACGGTAACAAAACTATTACTATGAAACCTATCAATTTAGACCTTTATAAATACAATTATACTATTACTACTAGGCTATAAGTATGGAGTACCTGAGGAAAAAAAAAAGATTGCCTATATAGATATTACTATATACCCTTATAAATAGTATATATGAGGCAAGTAACATTACACTGTATTACAAGGTGTACTCCTGAAAGGTGTACGATAACGTATCACACTACAGGCTACACTTTTATAAGGCGCAAAGTGCTACATACATGGATCGGTCTAGAATGGCTATTTTAAACCAAACGACAATGCATGGATCGGTCTAGATTGACTATACCAGACCGAACGGCAATACCTGGATCGGTCTAGAAGGAGTATTCCAAAGTAATAAGCTCTGGGTAGAGGGCTTATAAGCCCTCACCTATGGCGTACACCTCTGAATGTTTCTTCTTAAATCATCCTCTATTATATTACAATTACTAATCATTCTGATTACTCCTCAAAGACCTTATGTTCACGTAAATATTATAGGCTTGAGACTTTACCGACAACTTCGTAATGAATTAATCCGTATAATATTGAGTAAGGTGTACGTTGTATTCGAAGTGGCATTTTATGTTATTGTAAACATAGAGGAAGGTAGTTATTGTAATGAAAAAGGTTAGATAGTGATCCTTAGCGTGTCTTATCAAGATTCCAGGGAATAGTAAGTGAAAAATAGAAAAGTGAACTTCTATTTACTTACAAATGTTCATAAAGAGTATTATTTTCGTATCCAAAAGGTTTCTGATTTTTTCGTTGGATTTCTTTAAATTATTTTAGATTTTGGAGAAATCCGTAAAAAGTTTGTAATTGATATGAACCATTTTAATAGGTTTTAGCAAAAGGTTACGATAGTTGTTTTAATTCATATTGGTATTTACTTATAATTTAAACTTTAGGAACTCCGAGCTATAGTTTAAAGGTTAATTGCTAGTCTTTTAACCTGACAGGTAAAGTCTTATATAAGACCTTGAAATGGGTTCTCATGTGTAGGCAAACCTATTATAGGAAGGTTTGAAAGAAGCTTGTCGATTTTGATTCAAAGGCTGAAGGATAATGAAGGCTTAAAAATTTTAAGGGATTTGGCGATTTTATTTAATCAACCGATAAATGGCGTCGACGTTAATATCTTTTGCCGTATTGTTAGCCGTTTCTTTACATGCTTTATTATCGCTAAATGCGTATTCCACGCTGTTACGTGGAGGTTTTAAAATGTCGAACAAATTATTAGGTTCCTTATCATTAACGTATAAAAAGGCTTAAATTAACTAGGGGTAAATGGGAAGGTTTGTGGAACGTGTATAGAAAAGTTCAAGGTTTTTAGCGCTTTTTTTTTCCATGGTAAGTTTTAAGGATTAGAATTTTAAAGGGTTTTTTTTTGTTGGATTAGTTTAAAGGAAGTTTCGGTTATTCCTAATAGGGTTTTTTTTGAGATGTAAATGTTATTGTTATAACCCAAGGACCAACTGCAGACTATGGAACAGGTCAGCGACCAGCTGCACCATCAGAAGCTTGATGTCCAACACATCAAGCGGGGATATCTCTTATGTAAGAACTCAGGGTTAGGGTTGGGACCGCAAGGACCGAAGAGCAGTCCAGACAATACTATATAGGACCGCAGGAAGCGACCAGCGACTTCAGCGATCCAGTACTGAAGATGGTATGAAGGCCATAGGATATAAGGATACGACCATCACCATATAGATAGTATTTCCTTCATAGCTCTTCAGTTGTCAATCTAAGTATTCAGTCTACACACCTAAATAGCCTAACGGCTAGTGATCATTCTACAGCACGAACAAACATCTTCTTAATATTGCATCTTTGTTACCTCTGCTACCTTACTGCTAATATAAACCCCCTGACACCTTCTATTTACTCACGGGTATTTAGTGTAATCATTACAGTTATGGAGAGTAATTTTCTATTGTAATTTGGCTTTAGTGAACGTTAGATTATTTTTTATATATTTGGAGTCCAATGGTTGAAAAATGTACGGAAATTTTCAAGCGCGTAGGCGTTACGACCGTAATTGTTACCGATGTCCGGGTCGAAAATGTATTAATTAATGTAGTTAGTAAGGTAAACCTTAGTCGTGGTTTAATAAATATTTGTAATTTATAGCTGTTCGTTGTAGTAATGAACGAAGACTATTTCAAGGGTTTTAAATTATTTTTCTAAGCGGGTTCGGTAATAGATTAAACGTAAACACTTACGTTAGTTATTTTAACGTCTTGGCTTGTGAAGGACTTAGTAGCGTAGCGTGGAGGGAACTTAGTGATTTGAAAGCGTAGGAACTTAGTGTTTTTGCATGAAGTCGTGTAGGAACCTGGCGACTTGGCGTTAGATCGCGCGGCGTGGCTTTTTTTTGGCGCGACTTGGCTATTTTTAGTGTTTACGTTTAAAATAGCGATTTTAACTATTAAATTAGCGGAGGGGAAGAGAAACGAGTTAAGTAGGGGTAAAAGTTTGGTGTAAAGGGTAAGGTTGAATATCGTTAATTGTTATTAATAGAGGTCGAAGGCTATTTGTTATGGTTGTTTAACCCTAAGATTTAGTCATTTTTATAGTAGTACCCGTAATAGTATTAACTTAGCCGTTTTCCAACCTACCGAACTTTAAGAATTTTAACAAAAAATCTTAACGCCTTTAAAAAGGATTTTTGGTAAATATTTCTTAATGTTTGTAATGACGATACCATCGTTACCTTTAAGTTTTCATGAAACTCGAAGTAGCCTATAAGTTTTTTTAATTTACTTCCGTAAAAACCGATTTAGTTTTTAGGGGTCTTTCGTTGGAATCTTTCTTTTACTCTAGATATCATTTGACGAAAATCGTAATCGGAAAGTAGCCCTTTTTTTTTACTTAGTTTATCTGTGCATAACCTAATAAGAATTGATCAGTGTTAGTAGGGCTTTAGACGTTGTAACGTTGTCGATTCGATTGATCGAAATAACAGTAGTATTTCGTAGTCAAGTGATGTATGTATTGTTTTAGGTTTGATAGACTGTTAGCTGGTCAGCGAAGTAATTTGTATGGCCAACTACTTAGCCCGTTCTCTAATGTAAAGTGGGCGCATACTGTACTTAACTTATGGCTAATACAGTAGGCCTACACAAAACAACACACTCAACTTGCAATCAGTGTATTCAACTTTACTATAATTAAAGTTAACCTACTGCACGGAAATTACTACTATTCCAACAATAGGTTTCTCATAGTCGGCTTATAAAGAATTGTTGTTGGTAGGAAGGTTAAATGCTTAACTCAACTAGGGATTAAGGGGTGGTCCTCTAAAACATACATGACGGCTTTGAGAGCTTCAAGGATTTTTGACGCCTTTGACTTTTCCTCAAAGGTCTTAAGGATTGGGATTTTAAGAGGAGTTTTCACATTGAGCAAATTTAAAGAAGGTTTTTGCCAGTCCCAATGGTGTTTTTTCTAGGATGTAAATCCCATGTTTAGTGACATTTTTCTTCAATTTGGCCTTAACTGTAAGTTGAATTATCTATCACATGTAAATCGTCTAGTGGTTAAAACACTTACGAAATTTTTGGAAGGCGCACGTGCTATAGATCAAATTTTCCTCACAATATATGTCGAAGATGTATTAATAAAGGAATTAATTAGGTATTCTTTAGTTAAGGATTCGTCGACATCTTTGATTTATAATTTTTATCTTCATGATTGGTAAATATAGTCTTTAAGGTTTTAATTACCTTTATTTATTTTTGGTTGAGTATCATTTTAACTTTTAGGCTTGAGCGAGGGAATTTGATGATTTGGAAACGTAATGACTTGGTATTTTAGCGTGAAGTCGTGTGAGGATTTTGTCAACTTAACGTGAAATCGCATAACGTAGCTTTATTAGCAAGACTTAGCGATTTCGTCGTGTTTTCACTTAGTGTAGCAATATTAACTATTTAATTGCCGGTTTCTTTTATAAAAGAAGGGGAAAGAATAGTGTAAAGATGTAAAGGAAATGAGGTCGAAGCTTTCGCTCAAGGTGGTCGGATTCTGTCTATAAACCTCAATGAATAAGAAAGGAGAAACCCCTGTTAGGGAGCTGCTATATAGCTGTGGAATATGGTATAACCCGGTTACATGACGTGTAGGGACGTGTTTCTATACAGCTTCTAAGCGGCTCCAGAACACTGTAAGAACATGAAAAACTATTAGGGTTGGATTTTTGGTAACTATTAGTCTAGCACTAGCCTATGACACTACTACCCGTTATACTCTTTACCCCCCCCCCCCCCTAAGAATGAGAGAAGATGAAGATTGACGAACAAAATTATACTCGTTTCCATTATGGTAAAGGGTTATGTCGGGAATTAAACCCATAACCACTATTATAGTAAGTAAGTGTTCAAACCACTAACCAACGAAACAGGTTAGGTTATAAAGGAGATAGAGTAGCTGTTTAAAAGTAAACAACACGCCTAAAAATACCCCTCTCTCCCCCCCATTTCTTTTTTCCTTTTTTTCCCTACGCAGTAGTGTGAAATGTGAGAGAAGGTATTAGTGGGTGGAAGGTGCGAAACGACTGCTCCGGAGCGGAGTGAAGTGTTGTAGTATCGTGTGGAAGGTTTTAAGCCAAATGGTTTTACATTACGTGGAAGGCGCTTTTACGCCCTCCTATCAATAAATAGTTCCGTAAACCCCCTTTTAAAATTTCAAAATCTTCGAAGATATATTCGAGTACTTTATCATGGCTTGATTTCCTTTAAGGTTACGTTGATTTTATACTTGATACCAGTAAAGTAACGGCTTTGATGTTGCTTCATAGCGTAAAGGCTCGTCATTATGTTTCGCCGATTTATAACGTAACTCGAAAGTATTGAGTACCTTAGTATTAGAAAAGTTTGAAAGTAGTTCTTATGTTAAGTATACGTAACCTATTTATTTAGCTTAAAACTGTCGTTCCAGTAAGTCGTTACGCTGAGGGTGGCTAACCTGGGGTTTATTTCAAACTTGTGAGATACTTTAAACGTGTACTTCGGTTTTGTATCGCCGTCGTCGCTGACAATATTAATAGCTTGTAAAAAGACTGAGGCTGGAGCTATCACTCAAGGTGGTTGGATTCTGTCTATAAACCTCGATGAAGAGAGAAGATGAGAAGTCTCTGCTAGGGAGCTGCTGTGGAGCTGGGAAGATGTTGCGACACGATTATGTGACGTGTAGGAGCGTGCTCCTATGCAGCTTCCTCCTTTCTCCAGAGCATCGTAAAAGCAAGTATAATTACCAGGATTAGATCCCTGGTAATACTAGCTAAGTATTAGCTTATAAAATTACCCCTAAAGATACCTCGAAGACCACCCTTTCCTATTTTTCCTACGCGGCGGTTCGTAACGTACGGAAGGTACGAAGGAAGGCAAATGCGCCACTCCGGAGCTGTTTAAAACGTCGTAATATTGTGGGGAAGGTATTAGGCCAAAAGAATTTTATGGCACATGAAAATAACTCTAACGCCTTCCTCTTATAAATGGTCCGTAGATTTCCGTTTCAAAAAAAAAATATTTCCTAGAACATTTCATCCTTTTTTATAACCCTATTAGTATTATAGTATAGGTATTACAATAAAAATTAATTTACATAACTTCCTCTTATATCTGACTTCGTCTTATACAATGAATCTTTAATTAGTTGTAAAGGTCGATAAGTCAATTAAAGATATAAGTTAACTTTATTTGGAATCTGTTTGGTATTTAATGAAGAGGGTAAAGTTTCCTTATTTATAGGCTATTAAGATATATCGTAACGGGACTCGTAAGTAAATATACTTTAAATACGTTTACAAGATAACTTATGATTCGAGAAAGTTGTATTAAAAGACCGAGAGTAAGTGATTTATATAGCCGCGAGGAAGCTATTAATAAGCGGTTAAATACTGGTGTTCAGTATCGCTTTTGTCCCGTAGGTATTAAGGGTTATCATTTTGGTTATTTTTATACGTCTTCAAATTTAAACCCCTATATAAATAAGGTTATTAAATAATTATCCGAAACTTATTTAACTTTTAATATTCAAAACTAGAGAAAGTTAATTTTTTCGTTATCTGTCTTTAAAATATTAACGAACGGATTAAAAACCTGTAAACCTAAGTGTTTATTACTAAAAAAGTTATAAAAGTTCAGCGTACGATATAGCGAAAGATAAATACCCGAAGCTGGGCGGGTTTTATACCCGCCACTTCTATATACTCTAGTAGCCTATTGGTTGCATAACTCATAAACGAAAAACGTAATATTTAAGTAAGTTTTTTATAATAGGGTGAAAACGTGAAGAACATAATTAATGAGAGGTTAGGGAGCGTAGTTAAAGGTAATTTAAAAGCTCGTTAAGGTTTCTGAACGTATGAACGCGAAGCTGGATCATATAGACGCGAAGCTAAGTAAGCTGGTCGATATAGGTAAGACGTTTTTAGGTAAAAATTCAAACGATGATTTCGAGGATATATTCGAGTAGTTTTCGTCGTCGCTTAGTTTTTGTTATTATTAATATATTTGCTCGGTACTCGCTTATTAGCAGTTTCTACGCCATTAAATTTTCTAATGTAAAGTATTAGTATTGAACGCGTTTACGGGTTGGGTATAAGGGTCCGTCGTTATATTCGGCTAAATCGTAACGCGATTCGAAAGTGTCAAGTACTACAATCTTCTAAAAGTTTAAAAGCGGTTTTTATATTAAATATATATAACTTATCTACTTAATTAAAATGTGCCGTTCCAGTAGGTTATTAAACTGAAAGAGTTCGACTCAAGGTTTAATACGGGCTCGTAATATACTTTCGACATAATATTCCGGTTTCGTTTCGTCGTCATCGCTTATAACGTTTAAGACTTACGGTTGAAAGTCGAAAGTTTATTGGCTTAAAAGTAGATTTAAAGAGTCTTATACGAGTTAATTTACATGAAATAGAGGATATTTTCCGTCTAATACGTTGAGGTCGATAATATAAAAGTCGATCATACGCGTTATATGGTATTTGTCATAAAGCTAATTCAGCTTTATAAAAAATTCATCCGGTTTATGGTTCTTTAGGAAAACTTAAACATCGTCGTCGACCCGAAAACGGTTTGAAGTGGAGCGCCGTTTGTTAGCGGTTTCCTTTATACGTTATGATATAGCCGTTATTAGAGTTTATACGAATTTTGTAACCTCCCGGATATATTAAACAAAATCTTCGATTCGTTTACATAATATTGTAATTAGGATAAGAAAATGTTATACCAGTTATATAAGGTTGATGTAGAAGCCATAGGTTATAAAAAAAAGCTAATATTGATAAAAGTCGTATTTATACTATTTAGTATTAATTAATTACCAAATGATTAGCAGCTTTAGTCAAACTAAGTATAAACGACAAAAAAACGTGAGTACATTGAAAGTTCCTCATTCGCGCGTTCGGTTACGTCGTCGGTTTCAGGGTAAAAGATAATGTTTAGGCGTTGCTTTACGCAAGTTATATCGTAAAGTCGCTTTTTAAATCCATTCGTCCAATTTAAACTACGGTTATCAATAAACGTACGGGAAAATCCGTAAAATATTTAATAATAATTCAAAAATCGTTCCGTATAAACTTTAACGTTTATAATAATTATAAACTCTATGGTAATACGTTTATTTGAACTGTTACTAATAATCATAAAGTAATGCAGGTTATTAATACGTTTTTAGGGTAGGTTAATTGTAAAATCGGTAAAAAACTTGTTTTAAAGTTTTTTGGAACCTGTGAGGGTTTTAAAAAGACTTTTCTGATGGTGTTTTTAATAGTTTGTACTTTTATAAACGTCGTAGTTACGGTAAAAACGACGGATTATGCGATATAAGCCGGGTTGAAAGTACGTTTTAGAAAAAATAGTAATAATGGTATCGCAGCCCGGGTAAACAGTCAAAAGTAAATTATAAATAGCTTTAATTAACGCGATAGTGAATGGCTCGTAAGTAGGTACTTAAATACAGTTACGAGACCATAAAACCCTATCGTCATTCACCAACATTTCGAAATTGAAACCTTTAATATCTGGTTATTATCAGTATAAATATCTGTTGAGAAATATCGGTTACTTATAATTATTATATGTACTAATCGGGGGTGAATAATATCGCGTGTAATAATAGCGTTTTAATAGCTTTAAAGGATAATATTAGTAGAATATTTACGACTCTTTAGGATAATCTTGTTAGCGACGGTAAACTGGAAGATAAATATATACGCGGAAAAGGCTCGTAAACAACTTATTTGAAACGTAATAATTGTATTTTTCGATCTAGAAAACTTAAATCGGAAAAGTCTTTAGAAATATATTGGATTAGTCATAATAACGTATTAAACCGTATATAGGTTATCACTTTATGATAAATTAATAGAAAACGGAATTACGAAAGGCGTTTAAATTGACAAATTTTTCATTCAAAAAACTGTTGAATAGTAATAAAGTATTTCAGTTTTTCATAAATTATCAAAATTATAAACAGGTGTTTCGTACCCCAGAGTTTCTTGTTTTATATTTTTAAATAATTTATTATCCCGAGTAACCTTTTATCGTATATTTAGTAGTTATATTCAGTGGGGTATAAACGATAAGAGTAATAAGTTATTAGACATAAGTTACCGCGGTTATTACGTTAAAAAAGGTATTCTCTTAAGGCCTAACTGGAACAGTCGGCTTTCAAAAAGGTATTGCGGTCAGGGTTCCAATAGTCAAACACAGGTTCGAAAAAGAAGTTAAATTTAAACTATTGATGAATAGTTTTTTCTTTGGATCTCCAACGAAAAAGGGTACCCTTACGTGTTAGCCGAAGAAACGGTTTATTAATAGTTGAATAAACGCGAATAAATTACTGGTAAAAGCTGGCAAATTGAAGGAAACCTCGTATATCTAAAACTATCGTCAAAGCTGTCTATTCCCGGATAACGCGTAGTTTTTCTAGATCTAGACGAATGCCGATACTAGTTTCGATAACGAATTTTAGATATTTCGTCTTTTAAACGCCGAATTCGTATTGAGATATACCGAGGAAAAATTTTGTAACGTTTAAGAAGTTAAAATGTTATTTAACCTTAACGATATGATTTTCGAAAGTACTGTTTAATCAAACGAAAATATTGTCGAGGTAAATAGAGTACAAAATATCGAAAAAATCAACAAATGATTAATATACCGTTAAAAGGTGGTAAGGGTATTGAAAAGGTCTAAAAGACTAATAAGTTTTTTTGAAAAGTCAGAAACATATACGAAATAAAAAAATTGATTCGTTTTCTTTTTTAATACAAAACTTGTAAGAAATAACTTTAATATCTTACTTAGTGAATAAATTGGTTCAGGAAATATTCGCGATTGTTTTTTTAATAAAAGGAAGCGGATATTTTTTCGCTTTCGTAATAATATTTAGCTGGCAATAATCGATATAAATCCCCAACTTATCCTCGGATTTTTAAACGAAAAGTATTGGGGTACCTATTACAAAGTTATTCGTTCAAATAAAGCCTTAGTCGAATAATGAGGTTATCTTTTGACGTAATATAAAAAGCTTTTCGCGTAATATACTATATGATGGGCCCTACGGAATTTTTAAAGGTAGGTTTTGGTTATAGATACGATAGACGATTTTATAGTTTATTTCGAAACAGTAAGGGATGAGTTTTCGTTAAGAGCTTTATTGAATAAGGGTGAGAATTGATTAAAGTCGTTAGGGAGTTTATCGTAAACAGAGATGATCGGTTTTGGGACAAATACCTTATCAATGTCTTCGAGGGAAATGGTGGCGAGACGTGTAATAGCGGCTCGGTCCTTGCGGACCTTTCGCAAAATAACGTGAAATATAGCGACGTCAACCCCTTTCGGCGTTTTTTACGCGGAAGCGAATCCTCGTTTTCAAACGCGATAGTTACTAGCTCGATCTAAAAATAACATATACTTTAAGGCGTTATAAGTAACTCGTTAATACTTCATTTTAAATTTTCCTAAAATCATGTTATATTATAAAAAAAGAACGATATAAGTTTCTATGCGGTGGAGATATTTATTAATGTTAATATTTAGAAAGATTATAAACAGATAAGACGTAGGGGAAAATCGGATACATAATAAGTAGTTTCACTAAGTTGTTATAATAGGATAAGAATATGTAGTAACTTTAACCGATTAGTAAACTATTTACTCGCGACTTTATAACATTAATAACCTATATGTACTGAAAAGTGGATAAAATTAACAGAATTACAAAGTGAAATTTATTATAAATGGGGAGCTATTTAAAAGCTAGTACGAAATTATCGAGTTAAATTGAAGTTTTACCAACTTTTATACGTGACTATATATAGGAGTTATGCTTTTCCCTTCTAAAGATCAATAAGATTTTCGGCCGAAGTAAAATGGATTTTTATAACGGCTTTAGCGTTAAACCCGCTCGGGCGTTACGTCGAATCCTATGGGTAAATACGATACGGTAGCTATCCACGCCGTACCGCAAATATAACACGAAATCCTTACAATGGGAGAGTTCCAAGTAATGAACCTAAACGACGCATCGCTTAAAATTGGCTTAGAAAACGTTTACACCGGTTATAATAACATTGCCTTGATTATCACGGGTGGGCACATCGTTATTATTGTTTTTACTACGTAAGATACTCCTAATAGCAATAGTACCAGTACTGCCATAATGAGTGCGAAAGTTATAAAGACGTTCGTCGATAAGTTAAGTACGAACGACCTATTCGTTGTAATCCGCGTGTATATCGAAGGGAAGTAACGTGTTAATGAACGTATTATTAATAACTCGTTTTAAGATAACGAGCTTAACAGCGGATTTACAGGCTATACCGCCAGCTTTTACGAGTAAATCCTCCTAAACGTTAAAAAAACGCAAAATCGTTCGCGAGTTCCTTATTTTATACTTGTAATCTAAGCGATAACAGCTTTAGCCACGTTAGGATCGTAATAGTAGTCGTGGAATATAGCTATAAAGGCTTTAAAGTTGTTAGTACCATTATTGTTTTCGCGGACATAATAGCTTTTTATAACGGTTTTCGTAAAACCCTCCAACTATTAGAAGATAACGTAAAAGTGTGTTTTTAAGGACCGATAAACTTCTGGTCTTAACGTAATTTACGTATTATCGTAGTTTTTTATACTGGAAATCGTAATTTCATATCGAAAAATTATATAGCGAATCAAAAAGCTTACGTTTAAGTCGTTAACGCTCATTAAGTGGGGCGCCGATATCGTAATTAAAGTTAAAAGAATCCGAGTTTTCGTTCTTTGGAAAGCTAACGCGGTCCCTGGTAGGAAGCGACGTAGTAATTACGTCGTTCATAACGTATGTAGAGAAACCCTTTTAAAGAGGGTGTTATCCCGAAAATATAGGCGTACCAACAACTTCAAATTATCGAATTATATTCGTTAACGCGTTTAATACGTCGGTATTTCGTTATTTTCAATGTAAAGCGTACTTTCGAATAGCTTGGTTCCGTTCGATAAGTTCCATACGTAGAGCTTCGGTAAAACGTTTATGTTAAGCTGTAAAGTAACCGTATTAGGCTGCTAAAACGCTTTCAAGCTATTTCCTAATACGTACGTCGAGAAATTACTTCAAGGCCTCAAAATTCAAATTCGATTAATCGGAAGATAATAATATAGCCTTAAACTATAGCCGCTAACGAGTAACTAAAACACCGTTAAAATAAATTGAGGTTTATATATAAAGGGATTAAGGCCAAAGGTATCGTTTAAGGTAGTCTGATTCTGTCTATAAACCTCGATAAAGAAAAAAGAAGAGAAGTCCTTACTAGGGAGCTGCTGTGGAACTGGGAAGATAGTGCAACCCGATCATGTAACGTGTGGGAGCGTGCCCCCATACAGCTTCTTCCCTGCTCAAAAGCATCGTAAGAGCGAGTAGAACTACTAGGGTTGAATCCCTGGTAATACTAGCCAAGCACTAGTCTATAACATAGCTTACGGTTAGAAGTCGCGGGTTTATTAGCTTGGAAGCAGGTTCGAAACGTTTCAAATAAGTTAGTTTACGTGTAACCAGAGGTATTTTCCTTTCGGAATATTAAATTCAATAATATAGTAATCAACTATGCATGTTATATGATATTGGTCGTAACGCTAATTCATTTGTTTTTAGAAAACTTATCCGGATTGTAATTTTTAAGGAGGAGTTAAACGTCGTTTCCGACTCAAAAACTTTTCGAAGGGGAACGTTGCTTATTAACAGCTTTTTTTATACGTTGTTACGTAGCTGTTATTATAGCCTATATCAACTTTATAATATTACGGATACGTTGGACGAAATCTTTGGCTTTTACGTACAGTATTATAATTGGAATGAGGGAACGTTGTACTGGTTGTATAATGTTGACGTAATAGCCTTAAGTTATAAAAAATAGGTTAATAACTATAATAGTTGTATTTTAATCATTTAACTCTAATCAATAACCACGTCATAAGCGGATTAAGTTAAATGGGATATAAACGATGAAAAACTGAAATATATTAAGACCCTTTACTTAGAACATTTGGTTATACCGTCGGTTTTTGGGGTACGAGGCGGTGTTTAAGCGTTGTTCTACCCCAGTTTAGTTAAAAAGGCGTTTTTAAAACCCGCCGGTCTAATTTAACTCTCGGTTACTAAAGATAGTATAAAGAAATCCGTGACATAGCTAATAATAGTTTAAACCCCGTTTTATATAAGTTTCGATGTTCAAGGTAACTATAGATTTGAGGATGACGGATTAGTTTAAGCGGTTTGTAATAATTATAAGGTAGCGTGGGTCGCCAATATATTCCTAAAGTAAGTAGATTATAAAGTAAATAAAAAGCTCGTTTGAAAGCCGTTTAGGAATCGGAAGGGGTTTAAATGGTCTTTTTCGGCGGTATTTCAAATTGGTTATATGCTTATAAACATCGTAATTTCAGTACAAGGGGCGGATTACTCGACGTAAACCGGGCTAAAAATACGTTTTAAAAAGGATAGTAATAGTAACGTCGCGGCCCAGGTGGTAAGTAAAGATTAAATCGCAGGTAACTTTAATTAACGTGGTAATGAGAGGTTTGTAAACAAGTATTCAAATATAGTTAAAGAATCTCAAAACACTATTATCGTTTACTTAATATTCCGAAATTACAAATTTTTAACATTTGTTTATTGTCGGTACGAATATCCGTAAGGAAACTTCGGTAGCCTATACGTATTATAAGAACTAGTTGGGGGTAAATTGTATATCGGATAATAACAACTTCTCAATAACTTTCAAAATCGATATTAGTAAAAAGCTTGCGACTTTTTAGAATGGATCCTTCAGCAACGTTTGACCTAGAGACATATATGTATTGAGGTATCTCGGAAACAGCCTACTAGGGACTTAATAATTAAAGTTTACAACCTAAAAGGCGTAAGTCGAAAAGAACTTTTAAAATAACTTAATTTCTCCATAATAACTTATCAAGTCATATATAATTTCCCCCCTTATTATGAAGTAAACGAAACCAAAATTAGGAACTACGTTTAAATTAATGAACTCATCGTTTAGAATCTGTCGTATATTTTTAAAGTATTTTGCATTTTTATAATCGTTCAAAATTATAAATGAACGTACCATGCTCCTTAGCTTTACGTTTTTTGCTTTCAAGTAACTCATAATTCCGAGTAGATTTTTGTTGTGGATTTGTGTAGATTTTCGTTGTGGCTTGGTAATTATATTCGACGATCAATAAGCGACGAGAGTAATACTTTACCGGGCGTAGGTTATCGCGGTCATCGCGTTAAAGAAAATAGCTACCTAAAGCCTTATTAGAATAATTCATTTTTAAAAAGGTATTACAGTCGAAATTCTATAAGGTAAATACAGGTTCGAAAAGGAAGCTAAATATAAGTTATTAGAAAACGGCTTTCTCCCTGGGCCCCTAATATAAAGGGGTATATTTACGGGTCAACCTGAATGATAGTAGAATAACTGTAAAATAATTGCGAAGGAAATGCTGGTAAAAGTTAGTAAATTTTAAAAAAGCTCATACTTTTAGGATTAATTTAGGAGTTACCTATTTTCGGATAACATGTAGTTTTTCTCAGTTTATACGGACGTCTACGTTATCCTCAATAATGAATCCTAGGTATTTGATTTTCCAAACGCAGAGTCTATATTTAGATAGGTTGAAATTTAGTCCTGCGGCGTTTGAGACGCTAAAAATCACTTAACTTTTACATTATAATAGTCGAAGGCATCGTTTAAGTATAGAAAAATAACATCGAGGTAAATAAAATAGAAGATATTTTAAAAATGGCGTAATAAATTATTAATACACTAATAAAAGGTTACTGGTACATTGAAAAATCCAAATAGGGCAATAAGTTATTCGAAAAGTTTAAAACGTATACGAAACGCGTTTTTTACTCGTTTCTAATTAATACGAAACTTGTAAAAAGCGTGTTAAAAATCTAATTTCTTACACTATTTAACATAGAAGATATTTATAACCAACTTTTTAATAAGTAGAAACGGGTAACGATTTGCTTTCGTAATAACGTTAAGTCTATAGTAATCAATATGAAAACGTAAATTACCACCGGATTTCTTAACAAAGAACATGAGGGTATTCGCTAACGAATTTTTTATTAGGATATAGCCTTCATCAAGTAACTTAGTTAACATTTTTTGTAATTTAATGAGCTCTTTTTGTAATATTCCATAAACAGAGCCTTACCAAAACTTTAAAGGCTAGCTTTAGTTATCGATATAAATAACGATTTCGTATTTTTTTTCTGGGGTAGTAAGGGGGTAGTTTGTCCTTGAAGGCCTTATCAAATAAAGGGGCAAACCTTTTAAAGGCGCCAGGGAGTTTGTCGTTAAAAGAAACGGATTACTTTGTGGCGATTATTTTATTAATATTTTCGAGAAAGACAGCAGCCAGCCGCGTAATAAAGGCTCTTTTTCTGCGAGACTTTCGTAAAATAACGTAAAATATGGCGGCGCCGACTCCTTTAGGCGTTTTTTATATAGGTGCGAACTACCATTTCGAAATTCGATTGTTATCCTTTCTTTTTAAAGGTAATACGTACTCCGAAGCAACTTAAGTTACCTATTAATCTTTTATCCAAGATTTACATAAAATTACGTCATATTATAAATAAAGGATAATATAACCCTATATCTGGTAGCGGTATTAATTAAGATTAATATTTTGAAAAATCATTTTTAAAAAGGGTTTAAAACAAAGCAGGGTACGTGGTATATAGCTTTGTCGAGTCGTTGAGATAATATAAGGATACGAGGTAACTTTAAGCGGTTAATTATCTTTTTACTTGCGATGTTATAATATTTATACCTTATATTTACTAAAACGTAAATAAAATAAATAAAATTACGAAGTAAATTTACTATAAAGAAAAAGCTATTTAAAATCTGGAACGAAATTATTAGATCGAATTGAAGTCTTTTAACTTTTATACGCAAAGATATATAAAGGTTACGCTTTTATCTTTTCAACGTTAATAAAATATTTGGTCGAAATAAGGTAAATTCCGATGATAATTTTAACGTTGAAGTCATGCGGATATTACATTACGTCTAATAAGTAGGTACGAGTACTATAACTATCCGCGTCGTACCGTAAATATAACTCGAGGTTTTTACGATGGGAGGGTTTCGAATAATTAACCTAGGCAACGTGCCGCTTGAGAGCGGCTCGGAAAATACTTACGTTAATTATAATAATATTACCCTGGTTATTGCGGATAGGTACATAGTTACTATTATTTCCACTACGTAAAATATTGATAATAATAACATTAATATTAGTATAACGAGTACAAAAGTTATAAAGTAGTTTATCAACAAGTTAAACGTAAATAACTTACTTATTATAATTCACAGGTATATTAAAAGTGTACAACGTATTATATAACTTATGATTAATAACTCCTTTGAGGATGGTAAACTTATTGGTGGATTTCTAGGCTATGCCGCTAGCTAACGCGAATAAGGTCGTTTAAACATTAAAAATATATTTTATCATTTACGGGATTTTTACTTTATATTCATAAACCTAACGATAACGGATTCAACCGCGTTAAAATTTTAATAATAAGCGAGAAGAATAGATATAAAGGTATCATAACCGCTAATACCACCGTTGCTGCCGTGGATATAATAACTTTTTGTCACGGTCTTTATAAAGCCCTTTTATTCTTAGAAAATAATGTTAAATTAATTTTTTTAATATCAATAAACGTTTGGTTTTTAGGTAATTTATATAATATCCTAACTTTCTTCATCGGAAATCGTAACTTAACGTCAGAAAATTCAACTAGTTAATTAAAAGGTTTATGTTTAGTTTACCAACTCCTGTCGAATAGAGCGCCGGTATCGTAATCAAAGTTAAAAGAATTCTAATCTTGGTTATTTAAAAGTCTAACGCTGTTTCGGGTAAAAAACGGCGTAATAGTTACGTCGTTTGCAACTTACGAAGGGAAAATCTTTTAAAAAAGCTATCGTTTCGAAAATATAAATATACCAGTAACTTTAAATTACGTAATTATATTCGTTAGCATATTTAATTCGTCGGTACTTCGTTATTTCAAGTGTAAAACGTACTTTCAAACGGCTTAATCCCATTCGACGAGTTTTACATATAATGTATTAGTAAAACGTTTGTATTCAACTGTGAAATAATCGTATGAAGCCATTGAAATATTTTAAAGTTACATCCTAACGCGTATATCAAATAATTAATTTAAGGTTTAGGGGTCTAAATTCGAAAGATCGAGAGAAAATAATATAGCCTTAGGCTATAGTCGTTAATAAATAATAAAATACCGTCGAAAAAGGATTTGAGGTTTATATATAAATGGATTAAGGCCGGAGCTATCGTTTAAGGCGGTTGGACTCTATTTATAAACCAATAAAAAAGGAATAACATATATTAGAGAGCTGCTACGAAGCTGTGAAAGATAGTGCAACCTGGTTACACAAAGTGTAGGGGCGTATTTTTATGCAGCTTCCGAGCGGCTCCAAAGCGCTATAAAAACGTGAACAACTACCAGGGTTGAATACCTGGTAAATACTAGTCAGACAGTAGTCTATGATAAAAGTGAAAACTTGGTGTTGAGGGCAAAAGTTATGTAGAGGGTAAAGTTGAAATTTGTTTATTATGGTTGCTTAGCATAGAATTTCGTCGTTTTTGCAATAGTAGTTCTTAAAATAGTAATACCCGTAGCAATACTAACTTATTCGTTTGCCAATTTGACGAACCTCATAACTTTTAAAGGTCAATATGAACGTTTTCAAAAGAACTTGATAAAAACTTCCTGGTGTTTTCGAATGAAGATACCGTCGTTACCTCTAAATTACCGTAAAAACCGATGCAACCTAAAGATCTTTTTTAATTACTGCTGTAAAACCCGATGAAATTCTTAAAGGCCTTTAGCAAGAATCTTTTCTTTACTTTGGTCTTTCATAAAACGTAACTGGAAAGTTTTTCTTCTCTTCTACTTTCATTATTTGTTCTGAACCTTATAAGAATTAATCAGTGTTGGTAAGGTTTTAGACGTTGTAACGTCGTTTATTCGATTAGTCTAGATAATAGTAGTATTGCATAGTCAACTAGTATATGTATTTTTTCAGGTTTGGTAGACCGCTATCTAGTTTATACACTAATTTGTATAACTAATTACTTGGTCTGTTCCTTAATCTGAAGTGAGCGCATACTATACTTGACTTTCAGTCAATACACTAGATTTACAGCACAATATAATTAAATTGTAGTCAGTATAATCAACTTTACTATAAGTATATTTGAATAATAGTAATGAAATTACTACTGTTATAATTGACTCTTATTACCGTACTGATTAAATACCTTTAAATAAAGTTGAATAAATTATAATAAATTCCTGGACATTTAATATTTTTAATAAGGCATATGTAAATTAAAGCGTTAAGTTTCCTTCCTAATTTACGAAAAAAATCGATTCAACTTTACCCTCGATTAGGAAGAAATCAATATTATAAGTAAAGGACGTATTTAAATCTGAAACGGATCGTTGAAACGGCCTCCATTCAAACTGAACTCTAATCAAACCCTGGGTAATAAGTAACTAGGATATATATCGTGCTACGATTCGATTTCACCATTTAAAACATACTCAAATTAAAGCGACAAATTTTTATAAGCGTGGTTATAACAAATGCTGGTCGTCTGATTTCGATATCATAAACAACTTCGATTATTGTTATACCTATGGAAAAACCTCTAGTGATACAATTTCATTATAAAATACAAGACTAAGCCTTTGAATAAAATACCAATTTATATTAATTAGGCGTATTACTATATCTTGAAGCCCGGCTAATTTATTATGGACTTTAATAGTG
Source organism: Anisogramma anomala (assembly GCA_038502455.1). Lineage (NCBI taxonomy): Eukaryota > Fungi > Ascomycota > Sordariomycetes > Diaporthales > Gnomoniaceae > Anisogramma > Anisogramma anomala. The sequence goes on from JASMMZ010000001.1 coordinate 16,954,020, forward strand.
TCATAGCGAATATTTTCGTTGGAAATATCGATTTTTTTATGGGATAGTATCATCGGATTTATATCAACTGTTCAAAAAGTCGTTCTCTATGTTTTTGATGGTTAAAACCCTACTAAAAGATAGTTTTGACTGATTTAGGCCTATTAATAGTCGTCGAAAACGAAAGAACCGTTCACTTTTAATAATGAGGTTCGCAACGATAACTAAAACTTAAACTAGCTAATCATACTATATACTTTCGTAAAGTCAGTGGCTAGTTTAAATTTGAGCCTTTATAAACTAGTAAGTATCTGTTATAATACGTCAAAAAAGTTATTACGTTTTATGAATTCAAAATTACGAAACGAGGCCTCATTAGCTTTCATTATATGATAATGAAATTAATTTAATTTAGGGGTCTACCACTTCGTAAATTTAACGCGAATTAAGACAGGTTCCTCAACCACATAAATGGCATTAAAATATAATCTGGCGAAGGTTGTTATCTATTTTTATATTATTAATTCGTATTTGATATCGAAGACGCATCATAAAAAAAGTCATTTATATAGAAATTAGGTTTCCAAACCTTGGTAAATTGATTTTCGGTAATTCAATACGCGGGATTGATAGTATATAAGACCAGTTTCTTTGAAGATTCGTTTATAAAACCTTATAATTAAAGCTGTTGTTAAAACTATAACAGATTTCCATAATAACCTCTGCGATATTAGTAACGGTAAGGTTGAAACCATATTTGAGGCGATGTGTAAATTTTTGGCTTTACTATTAATATATATATTAATTTTGAAAGCCTATGTATCGAAATAAAGTTTTTAATATACTTTATCTAAAGTCGTATTATCATTATTATGAACAATATTAAAGTTTTTACGAACGATATATGAAAATCAAGGTAATTAACAGCAAATTTAGGCCAGGATTTCATTAAGAAACCAATTCCAGTAAATATTAATTACATTGATTACGTTATCGTGTAATTATAACACATTCCTTCTAATATTTAACCTCAATTATATAGGAAGCCCCTATTCGGACGTACGTGAAAACCCAGGGTCTAGTTGTTAAAGGTAATTTACGTTAACTCCTTTATATGGGGGCGAAACCCTTTTAATTTCGAATTAGCGAAAAAAAAGCATAAGCTGAGTACAGTTATATGAAACTATAACTGTTTTCTTTCCTATCTTAATTTGGTTTACACGTTAATGATATTAATGTCTTCATTAGGGTAAGATATAAGTAAAGTTTAGTGTACAATTATAATTTTACCTTTATTTATTTATATAATAGTAAGTCTTGCATTTATTGCCGGCATTCGATAACGTTTAATCGCCCTAGGTATATTCAATATAAACATACTTAAGATTCCAAAACGTAAATATTAATTAAGCCTGAAAGTATGGTAAGGCCCGTATTCGTTATGTAGTTTCAAGTCATAAACCTATAATATCTAATTAAATGAAAAGGAAAATAGAGAGTGATGGGATTTCAGATTTAGGTATAAACATAGCCGATTTTATCTTCGGTAAGCCCCTATTGTAAAAAACACTAATTACAGCTGTTAAAATTGATTAGTATTTATTTACTAAAGTTTTTAAAAAATTGAAACTGGCGTTTGTAACCTTAAAGAACCATTACTTAATCATAGTCGATTAAAATTTAGTAACTAGTTTTCTATCAGGTGAAAACCGGATTTCTCTCATATGACATTTGTTTTGTATATTTTAAAAGCCATAGACCTTATAGTAAAAAGAAGGGAACTCTGATTAATGAAATCCCGTATAACCGCCCCCTTTTAAACGACGATAATTCTGATGACTGTTGGTAGAGCTTTAGATGCTGCAACGTTGTCGATTTGATTGGTTGAAGTATCAGTAGTATTATATGGTCAAATAGTGGATGTATTGTTCTAGGTTTGGCAGACCGCTAGCGGGTTTGCATAGTAATTTGTATAGCCAAATGCTTAGCCCATGCCCTAGTATAAAGTAGGCGCATACTGTACTTGACTTACAGCCAATACAGAAGGCCCACAAACACTACACTTCACTTGAAATCGGTATAGTCAATTTTACTATAAGTAAATTTTCCATATTGTATTGTAATCACTACTATTCTAACACTATCAGCTTTTTATTTTGTATGCATACGCCATTGTGGTTAACCAATCTTTTCCGGAAACCATTGAATTACGTCTTCGTTAACTGGCTAGACTCCTGTTAATTTCAGTTTACTTCCACACCTAATTAAACCTATTTACACTCAAAATAACACTACCTGCATTTAATTACTCCACGGTTTCGAGATCCGACTTTATCGATTCCTATAAAACAGTTTTCTTCTACAGGCTTATGCAAACTTTTATTTTAACTGTGCTAATTAAAGAGGTTGTTATCGTTTGTTTCCTAGTAGTCTTCCAGTTTGCCAGCGCATCCCTATTTACTGGCACGTGAACTGGCTTTATCTGGTGGCCAATTAATGTAGCCTTCGATACATATAATTAGCTAATTGCTGTCCACAAACCTTTTAAAGGTTTTATTAGTCGAAGCTTTTTTTATAGAGTCAGCTGGGTTGTCTTTCTTATCAATCCATCGGAAATTTTCAATTTACCTACCTTTATAGGCTTTACAAAGTGCTATCACGTTAATTATCAGACGTTTTTTACTTGTGGTTTCGATTTTTAAAAGGAATTGGAACAGGCTCTTCGAGTTGGTAAAAATTACTAGCGGCATAGGAGGAATCTTCAACTTCTTTATAATAACTTTAAGGGTTTCTAATAACGCCATACCTATATTAAAACTATTTATTATGCCGTAGGCAACTGATGTTAACACGTTTCGTGTAATCCTTCTATATTTAACAGAGGTGTAACAAATCAGGTTACCGATGATCTTAAATTGGGTTTTCTACCTATTTCTATTAACAAAGGTGATTAGAAAGCTTATTTGAAAAAATAAATCGGTGTTGTTTGTAAAAACAACTATTCGTAAAAATCATTAATTTAGCCTTTGACAGGTTAATCGGAATCATATTAATCCTTCGGTCCCAGTATAGCACTTAAGCCTTTTATTTACCCAGTTAAAGTCTTTATCTGATGGATTTTATACCCATACCGTAATGGATAAATCGTATGAGGCTTCTGGTTGGCATAAAGTAGCGATATAATTACCACAGGTATGTTGTGTCAGGTATCTTCAAGCCTTATCTACGTCAATCTTATCAATTATAGTTAAATCAGCACTTTAGCTCTTTTAGCAGAAACTAAGGCCAGCATCAACACCAAGTATATGGATTAACGATTTATGAAAGTTAAGTTAGTTCCTTTCTGTAAACTTCGTAATCAGCATGTAATTCTAGAATCCAAAGTCCTTAATTACCCGTTATTCCAGTGTTATAAAGCCTGCCGTTCCAACGAAAAGGGTATCGTTAGTTTGCATACCTACAATGCCAAATTACTTTTGTTGCGCCTCCAACAATTACGGATCGTATATAAAAGACTTTATACTCAATGATTACTTAAAGTCCGACTAATAAATTAAAATCTAATGGAGTCCGGTTTAAGCCAGTCAGTATAGTAACTTAACATATTGTATTACTGATCCCGATTGGTAGGTAACACGCAGTTCTTATAATGAATTCAATAAAATGATTCGTTGTAATTTTGTCGTTAATTACCTGTATATTTACGTTATATCTCGGCTTTTAAATATAAATTTGAATCTAGTACTAGCTAATCAACCTATTACTATAGTACCCACTAAGCGCTATTTAATCTTTCAAATAGGTGGCGATCACACAAGGATTCAATTTTTACATTCATTACTATATCCTCAAACTATTAAACGTAACTTTTCGTACGGCCGCCCCGTGGTTTTACCTTTAACCTCGTATATTATCCTTGACTTAGAGATCGTAATATTTAGGTTTTATAGGTTTAAGTTGGTTTTAGGTACGCATTGTATAACTTCTCGAATTAGGAGGCCGCTAATCTCGACCCTATTACTTTCCTTAAATGGTTTGCCGATGGTTTTGATAATTACTTGTACCTGAAGCTTTAATATTAAATATTCGTCGTCTTTTTTTTGTTTACCTAAGTAGTATTGTAGATATTACCTGGTGTATATTCCTCCTCTTTAACATACCTCCCTTTCGGGGGTCATCCACGCCGGCGGCGTTTTTTTGGCTTATTGATAGCGGGTGAAGGAGGATCGTGTTAGCTCGGTGGTTTAGCTTAAAGGTCTTAATCGTTAGCTACCCTAATATAGGGTTTGACCTGGGTGTTGAAAAATATTATAGGGCTGTTAGTAATTTTTAATAACTACTTTAAGGTTGGAGATACTTCAAGTTTTAAATAGGCCCTCCCATTTACGTAACTCCTACTACATGGGAACTTTACTATCCAACGGAAAAATAATTATATTTATTATCGTATAGCAGTTCTTTATATTAAAGGTGTCGTTAACTTAATGTCGTGTCGATTCCTTCCGTAGTTTCTTTAGTGTTTTGCCGTAAATCACAACTTTTCTTTAGGTATTTGCTAATAACAGAGATTTAATCGTTAGGTGTAGGTACGCTCTAAAGACTAGTAGCGTTATCATTAAGCCGCCAAGACCCACAGTATCTTTCAAGCCCTTTACCTCCATTTAAAGGCGTGACTTTTGGGTTTTAAAGCTTTTAATCTTCAATGTAAGGATATTATACGTTCGGAAAAGTATTACGTATACTATGTTAAACTTTCCAATGCTTCAGTAAGCTTTTACAGGCACCTATTGATACTAAATATCTATTATCTTGGCATTTTTCTAAAACTTCACCGCTACAAAGTTAGTGCCAACATCGTAAACAACAACATCAGGTGGATCCAGATCCGTGTCAATTAACAGCATCTTTAACAATTCTCACATATCCTTTATTAATCAGGACTTGAGAAACTTGGCTACATGGAAAAACGTTATAGAGTTAACGACGTAAAATAAAGGCTTATTATTTAAGTCAAGCATATAAATGAAGACTTCTTTATTAAAGTCTTTATCGTTTTTTAATTTAAACTCAAATTTTCGGGGGGTTTAGTTATACGTTTGGCAATGGTAATAAAGCCTTTCGATAGCTTTAGAAGTTAAATATTCTACATTTTCATTCACTACATAATTTATGACTTTGTATAATTTTTCAATAGGTGGATAGTTCAAGCATTGGTGAAATTAATGTATTTCTGATTTCGTTGGATTGAATGCTATTACGTTTAGACATTAAAGATAAAACTATAGTTGTTCCCATTTAGAGGCGAGGGGAATCCTTTGGTCGTTTTTAACTACTTTATTGGCATTAATATTAACATTTATGCCGATAGTCTTCATATCCTTTAAATAAAAAAGAAAGGGGGCAGGTGACTTAAGAATATGGAACGTAATTGATTTAATAACAGTTTGAATTACCGTTATCCCTAATAACGATAGTTGTTTGTCTGGGCCAAAACTAACTTTAGCTTTACCAACATCGTGATGATTAATCTCAATGGCTGTAGTGTTTTCTCTACGCAATACCATATATTGCGAATATCATTCTATTAAATACATAGAGGCCTCTATATTTAACATAATACCTTAAAACGTATAATTCTCGTAACGATCGCAAAGTTTAAAGATTTATAACAGGCTAAAGACTTAGTTAAGGAAAAGGTAAATGTTTTCACTATTTAAGCGGTAGAGGAAGGCGTAGTTAGCTAGTTACTAAACCGCACCTAAAGTAATATCACTATACAACGTAACCTATTCAGGCACGTTTTTATTATAAATATTATTTCTGCCTTCGAAGGCTGTAATACAGTCAAAGTAACTTTTTTAAAGGAAGTGTGATATTGGGAGTGGAATATCGCCTGCTATTTATATTGTTTAGCCGATGGATGGCCAGTGGACCAATAACCGGACTTGCTACAAATCCAGTATTTCTTACCACTATTAACACGATAACTCTTACTATTAACAGATCCGCTTAAGGGTTGCCATTATGGGCGGCAACATGGCTATAACCTTCAGTCTAAGGTTGTTAAACCAGATTTTAAGCGTTTGTGGTGCTTGTAGCCATACTTATGGTCGACATAGTTAACTACCGTACGGTTTTCTTTCTACACATAACGAAAGTCATTATCTTAGGGATACACACTAAGAGAATTTGTTGTAAGCACCATTACTGTTGCAAACAAGGAGATTGACTGGTTAAAGAAGCTTTTGCAGGTGGCATTTGAGTGTTATAGAGCGTATTTAAACTTGTTAACGCCCGTAATAGCTATCCATACCTTCTTGCAAAATATGGCTTCGCCAGAGTAGACCTTCCCCATTGTTTACAGATATAACATAAGATTATTAAGCATTTGGTTTAATACATTTATTAATGTTTCCTCTTTTTTTCCTTCGCTATTATCGAAGTCCACCTAGTAGAGGCCCAATCCATATAATATTACATAAGGTATATATCTTATTCGAAGTGGCTTTTCATATTTTCGTAAATTTCGTAGAAGGTAGTCGTTCGAATCTGAAAGGTTAGGTAGTATTACTTAACGTACTTTGTAAGGATTTCGGAAAATAGTAAATGAAAAACACAAAGAGGAACCTTAATTTATTTACAAATATTCATAAAGTATATTACATTCGTATTGAAAAGGTTGTAAAGCTTCCCGGTATACTTCTTTACGTTGTTCCAGATTGTGGCGAAATCTGTAAAAAGCTTATAGTTAATATCAACTATTTTAACATATTTTAGAGAAAGGTCGCGATAATCATCCCAGTCGTTATTAATGTTTCCTGGAAGTTAAATCCATAGCGTTACCGAATCGCGGTGTTAAAAGTAATTAATAATCTCTTAACTAAAGAAGTAAAATTCTCTGGTAAATCATGTGATAGGCTTGTGCAAAAAGGTAAACCTACCATGAAAAGTTTTTTAAAAGGTTTAACAATTTTAATTAAAAGATTTGGTGGTAACAGATACTAAAAGGTTTTAAGGAACTTAACGATCTTATTTAATTGATTGGTAAAAAGCGCCAACGTCAATACCTTTTGTTGAGTTAACCGCTATTACTTTACGTATTTTGCCACCACTCAAAACGTATTTCACGTTATTATGTAAAGATTTTGGACTGCTAAACAAATTAACGAGTTCCTTATTGTTAGTATATAAAGAGGCATGAGTTAATTGAAAGTTAAGAGAATATCCACTAAAACGTGTATAAAAGCGTTAAGGTTACTTAATAACCTTCTCTTTGTGGCGTGAGTTTTGAAAGCATTCCTTAAGTTAAGCCAAATTAAAGAGGATCTTTGCCAACTTAGTAGAGCTCTTTTTTAATATGTATATTATTCGGCATTTAAGTTCTACTTTTAAATTTAACTTAATACCTTTTTAAATTTTCTTCCATATATTAATAGTCTATTTGTTAAAGAACTTATGATATTTATGAAAAACGCAATTACTACTGTTAAGGTCCTTGTTTCTGTCTTACTTAACGATAAATTGGCCAACGAAGTTGACCAGGTGCCTTTCGATTTTTTTTTATCGACATTTTTCCCCTAAAAATCTTGGTAGTATCAATTTCAAAAGAGAAAACCGAAGGCTTTAATTCCCTTTTATAATTCCTAAGTATTTGACACTTCTAGATTTTAGGTTAATAGAACTTGATAGGCGAAAAACTTGGTAATTTTGTAGGGTAAAAACTTGGCGATTTAATGTAAAGTCGCTCGATATATATTTCTTGGCGCGACTTGGCAATTTTTGGTGGTTTCGTTTAAAGCAACCATCTTAACAGATTAAGTTGGAGTGGAAAGAGAAGAAAAAATTAAAGTAGGTGTAAAGGTTTAGCATGAAGGGTAAGGTCGAAGGTTGTTTATTGGTGGTATAAGTCGAAAGTTAAAAGTTATAGGCCCTAAGACTTAGTCTTTTTTTGTAATAGTAATACCCACATTAGTATTAACTTAATCGTTTACCAATTTATCGTTTTATAAACTTTAGAAGCTAATCTTAACGTTTTTTAAAAAGGATTTGATAATGATTTTTTGGTGTTTTCAATAACGATACCTTTATTACCTTTCAACTGCCGTAAAAACTGTCGAATTCTAAACGTCTTCTTTACGTACTGCCGTAAAGATGAACATAGTAGTAAAGGCCCTTAGCAAGAATTTTTCTTTTACCCTAACCATTGTTTAACGTAAAACGTGACTGGAAAGTAACTTCTTCTTCTACTTAGCTAATTTGTACTTCACTTAATAAGTACTGATCAGTATTGGTAGAGCTTTAGACGTTGTAACGTTGTCAATTCGATTGGTCGACGTAATAGTAGTATTACATGGTAAAGTGGTGGATGTATTGTTCTAGGTTTGGCAGACTACTAGCCGGTCAGCACAGTAATTTATGTTGTCAATTGCTTGGCCCGTGTACTAGTATAAAGTGGACGCATACTGTACTTGACTTGAAGCTAATACAGTAGACCCACAAAAAATACACTTAAATTGCAGTCAGTACAGTTAACTTTACTGTAAGTAAAGTTGACCTAATACACTTCATTACTACTGTTCCAAAAATGACTTTATGTAAAACAGGATTCGAAAAAAGGTGGTTACATAACGAAACTATAATAAAGTATAAAACTATGTAATTATCGGTTCCAAAAGAAACGTATAGAAAGTTAAGATTACGTCATATTTTTAACAGAAAAATATTATTGGGTGTTAATATAATAAAACTTCGATTTTCGAACCCTTTCAACTAAATAAATAACTGTTTCGAAAAGCTTGATAATTAAAGCAACATGTTTGGCTATAACCTCCGCCGTTATTTTCGCATTATAATGTATTTTATAAGGAATTGAATCTTTTTTAACTGGTACTTCGACACGCGGATATATTTTCCACTCTTTCGTTTAAAAACCATTGAGTAATCGCCATGAAACGAAAGAAACGGTTCGTAATATTTTTAATACAAAGAAGTCGTAGAATATGGTTTAAAAACGTAATTACTCATCTAAACAGTATAATTAAGGTATCCGGTAGGGTAAATAAAACGGGTATTAATATATTATTATAGTATTTCATGCTTTCAAAATTAAATTTGTAACATTTATTCGTTACCCTTAACCGTTCGCTAATAATAAAGAGACGGAAAGATTTAGCGACCTAAAAAAAAAAAAACCAAATAACTTACGTCATTAAACCCGTATAAATATTATAATCTTATACCAACATGTGAAAGCTAATTAATATAATCTCATTTCAAATCATAATTTCCTATATTATTTCCTTCAGAGCTTCGATTGGTTTTTTGAAAAAGGATTTAAATATCATATTAAACCCTTTTTACCGCTTATATGTACTAGGACGAATAAAACTTGACGAATGTCTTTTTAAATATATAAAGTGATATTATTATCCTTTTTTGATTTTTTAAACTAAAATGTTGATATAACGTATAACGTACCTTATTAAAATTCTTTTTATCAACTTAATAACGAACGAATTTAGTTATATTGGTTTTACGAGAGCATATCAAAGGGAAAATCCTTTAATATTACGATTTAATTTTCATAAAATTTAAAAAAATCGTAGGTTTTCATTTTCCACCGTTATCTAAGATGTAATACATTACCCAAAGTAGTATTTCAGGTTGTCGTAAATAGAGTTTTAACAACCATTCGTATACGAAAGGGTCTTTTACAATGTCAAAAGGACCAGCGTCTTGTTACGGCCTATTTTCGTAGCTTATATGGGGTTTGGGTCTAAAAGGGTGAAGGGTTTCGTATCTTCGTTTGCTGGGGCGGCCGGTAATGTCTAAGTTATTCGGTAGGAGAGGATGTACGAAAAACCCCTTGGGAGGTCATTTATACCTATTCAGTTTACATAAAAAGGAAAGGGATACAATGTGTAGGCCTATACATAGGTATAAGCCTACTTACCTGCATTTTTAAGCCCATATTTGCAAAGTGGTCAATAGTGTGCATCATAATACATAAGGCTAACTCGCGATACTCAGTAAAATCGAATCCGTCAAAGCATGTAAAGAAGATATTGATAACCCGTTCGTAAGCTCTATGTACAAACTCTCGAACTACAAAATTGCGATTCTACGCATTGAGGATCCTGTAAAGGGACTCGGTACCAAAGTGTTAAATTCGGTAAGCAATAACTTTCTTTTTCTCCAGGGGTGGTTCCATTGGCTAACGATTTTCCTAAATTCCCTAAGTATTTTACAAAGGTTGAACGGCTTTTGAAGACGCACTGAAGGCGTAAGTGATCGATTTAGCTTCTTTTGCAAAAGTTATAGAGGGAGCCATTAATTTTTTTTTGCTGGCGATGTTAAGAAATCGTATGCAGGACAAGTGAAAACGTTAAAAAATGAAAATGCTGTCTATGAATGTGTTGACGTTATTGTTTTTGAAAATATTGTTCGAATATATAAATATATTATTGATATAAAAGAAATAAAAAATATATAGAAAGGAGCGTAAGAAGTTATAATTATATTATTAAAAGTTCGTTAGTGCTTTTGAAAGCCGAAAGTGGTTACCAGTCATTTGAAAGAATTAAAAAGAATACAAAACTCAATATTTCACCTATTCCACTATTTCATACGAAACTATTGAAAACCGGCTCTTCAATCACACTTGGTAAATTAATTAGCCCGTGAAATATTAATCAACATTTCTTTCATTAAGGGAAGTATATATTGATCATTTTTCGCAATAAGTTGACTCATCGAACATTAACGTAAAATGTTGAATCGCCCTTAGATTATATAACAAAAAAATGGTGGCACCCGTTAAAGAGCTACTTATATGGATATAACATCAATGTTGGAATAAAATCCAAATGCAGTGCAGTCAAAGTTGACTCTACTGACTGTAAGTCAATTGCAATAGAATGCCCCATTAAATGTGAGGCATGAGGTAAGCAATTGCTCATAAAAAGTAGTGTATAGACTGACTAGTGGTTTGCCAAACTTGCAAGAAACAATAATCCACCTCCTAACTTTTGAAATACTATTATTACTTTGACTATACTTCTAATCAACAAATTGATAATGTCCAAATTCATATTATCACTTATTAATGTTTATTATGTTAAGCACAGATAATGTAAATGAAAGAAGGGACGATTTCTTACAGAACTTAACACTGCAAAAGTAGAAGAAAAACTATTTCGAAAGTTCTTTACAAACTGCGGCGGTTTTTAAAGCAGTAGTTGGAGAAGAGTTCTAGATTTAGGTGGTATTTACGTCAATTTAGAGGTGAAAATGGTATTAATATTAGAAATACTAATAAATATTTATTTAAACTCTTTTTGAAAAAAGCGTTGGGATAACTCTAAAGAATTTCAATCGTCAAAAATCGATTACTACCTTTCTAAGACCTTTGTAATTGGCAAACCGTTAATTCATTTCAATTATAATTAAAAATAGTTAAATAAAAGGTCTTTTTAATTGGCGAACGTTTAAGTCGTTATAACTATACTTATAAACAGTAAAATCTAGGAAATTTTAACAATCAATAACTTCGGCGGTAAATAACCTAAAACTTTAATATTGCTTTTATAATATTTTATCTCATATACTAGAAGATAGTTATTTTTCCCTTACCGTAAGATCTTCGACATATAAGTAGATATAAAAGCTAATCTTACATGTATTATCGCTAAATTGCGACAAATAATTACATTATATAGATACTAAATCGCTAAATTCCCATCCCATTAAAATCGACGTCAATTTATTGGTGAAAACTTTAAGATGGTACTGGAAACCTTTAGGATAAATATTATCGAAGTATTTGAATTTATTTTAGCAAAGTATTACAACGAAGAATTCTAAATTCAAGACGTTTACGCAGATTAAATTGAGAAATACCTAAGTAATAAAAATGGTAAATTTATATTTGAGTTAAATGTTTATTGAATTCAAAAAAGTACGTAGGATTTTCAGATTTTTTTCGAATACTTTAGCGATTTGACTATTAAAATGTGGATTAAAACTTTGAAGATAGTGAAGGAAAAATGGAAGACAAGCCTTTGTGATCGTGTGATTTTTATTCTTAATAAGGGTGTGAATTTGTTATGTATCATTTTGGACTTATCTTAAATAGACTATAAGACTTAATATAAATCTTTAAAGAAGAAGGCAAAACATCGGTAATAAAATTTATTACATAAGTTTTCATGGATTATCTCTTGTTTCCTGGATAAGTCAAGATTTTAATTCTATTATATAATATGAGGAACTTATTCATTTGTTGGGTAGTCTTATTTCTATTTGTTATAGTACGGATTAAGTTGTTGGAAGATGAAAAGTACACGAAATAGCCGTTACTAACGCGGTAAGAGGAATTGATGTCAGCGCAATTAAACGTTTAGTTGGAAAAGACCATTGAAATCATTTAAACCATGACGGCGATTCCTAAAGTCGTTAAGGTAGTAAGGCTATGAAGAGCGAAACCACGTAATAACCAAATGAATATCACTACTTTTGAAAAACGTACGCCTATACACATAAACACACCGAAATCCTATTACAGGACTTTACCTTTCTAATGAAAATTACCCTTATTACCTATACTCTAAAGGATAAACCCTAAAATTAACCGTAAGAAATATTATCGACAACTAGAAATACTATCGCAACTTACCTTTTATGTTGCTTAAGATGGTTAACATGAACTATAAGCTATTTTTCGACATCTTTAGAATTTAGAATATTATTTAAAAGTATATTATAAAACCTTATAATTTGTTTAATATGAAGATAATAACTTTTATTACTGTTTGTGGGTAAATTGAAGTTCAATGTTATGGTTTGAACTTACTGTTTTCAGGAATGATTGAGGATTACGCTAAAACCTACTGCCTAATGTTTCTAATGAAAGTACGTACTCTATGTAAAATTCGTAACAGAATAAAAAGTTACTTCGAATATTAAATCTACATTAGGTAATATTATACGGATTATGTTATAATACGTTGGACGATGATAATAATGAAGGAGAAACAGGCGGTAATACCTATGTATATCTTTAACTAAATGCTTGACAAGTTTATGTTTTGCTAATAATGTATAGGGAAGATACACGTTAAAAAGACTACATTCTTTGAGCAGGTTAGGGAAGTTATTACAGGTGTTAAAGGGTTTTAATACACCTTATAATACCCAAATTCTATCTGAAAAGGTTTTTTCAACTAGCTGCGGTCATTCATAATTATAATAGTGTATACGTCAAATTTAGTTTCGATGTTTCTCTAAGTCAATGGTTTCTATGATTTACATAATAAACCCTTTTAATTGTATAATATATCCATTGTCAATACGATATGTTTAGACCCTAAAAATGTAGTCATAATTTCTTCACCCAAAAGCTACATTGGTACCATAAACGTGGCTAAAGCTTAAGCCTATATGTTGACCGTAAGAATTATCATTCTAATAATTATCAAAAGTGTTGGATTGATACTAAGTTTGGTTGTTAATCAAGTCGCAACCCTGATACTAAACATTAAAAAAAAAGGTGATATATTATACCGAATATATTATCACTTTTAAAACGACTTTTTAATCTCATTATAAATTTCAATGGCGAGCATGTATTACGTGACAAGGATCATGTGTTAATGACACAGGATATAAAAATATCATTTCGAAAGTAATCTAGTTATTGAGGAACTATATCTCTTTTTACTATTTAATAAGCAAAATGGGATACCACTATTATAGAGATTAAGTTCTTAGCGCTTCGTATAAATTGAATCTTTGTGATCGCTATGTAAAATATGTGTTATTAAAAATTATATTATATATAAGGGTAGTAAGATATTTTCCAGAAGGCTATTTGTAAAAAATATTATTTTCACATGAACATATTATAATTACGAAAATGAATCATTAAGATATCGGTAAAGTTGAAATTTTCTTTGGTTTGGGTGAAAAAAACTGTCGTTATCCGATTAAAGATTGAATAAACAGTTTTTAAACCGATTATCTTTCAAATTTTAAAGATTTATATACTATTTCATATTTTTTTAGAAAGTATGAAAATACTTAGCATCAACGTCAATGTTAATATTTATAAGTGAGTTGAAAGAATCAAAGTGTCACAAGCTAGTGCCTAGGCTAGTGGTCACTATGAATCTAGCCCTGGCGGTTACTATGCTCCCATGATGCTCTGGAACCGTCCTGTTATGTGACCGGATTTCCCCTTTCATGTAGCCTATAGAAGCTCTTTAGTAGAGGTTTTTTTCTATATCTTTTCATAGAAGATAATAAACAATATCCGAATCTAATAAGCGATATATGTATATTAATTCCTTCACATATTATCCTTGATTCTTTTTCCCGACGGTATTTCAACTATTTACAAAAAACTATAACCTAAAGTCATATTTTTAGACATTTGAAACCTGGACCCTTAAACCTTAAAATAATTTCTCGACGTACGTTTTAATAATCAGTTCCAAAACGCTTCAACGACGTAACATGATTAATCAACTATTTCATACAAACGACTTTCCGATACTTTACGTACGGAACTCGTTGAACAGGACCACGCCGTTCGCGAATACAGTTTACGTATCGAACAACGAAAACCGATATATTGACCATGTTAAGGAATGTAATCTGGCAACTTAAAATCGCTACCAGCACGCCCATATTTTTAAAACACCCCTCTCCTAAAGGGATCCCTCTCCTACGTTACTCACAAACAATGTAATTATCGCATCGCCCCCTACCGAAGACCACGCTAACGATTATAATAACCCGGATTCTTCCCATTACAATTGTAATATTAATAACTTATTGGATAACACTGGACGTTAACAAATTAAACGTAAACCCACCGACTACCTAGTTGAAATTTCTGACATCAAAATATACCTTTTAGTATAAAACGGTACGGTATTAAGTAAATTGCGAAGAAATCGGCAGTTTATCTGTATAAAAATCACTTTTATACTATTTTTCAATAATTGAAGGACCTTCCGCAAACTATTATAAAGGGTTATTATGTTCATAGTAATAACAGCGGTAATAACGAACCTAACGACTTTATAATAATACTTCGTGTATATTACTAGGACCTGGACATAAGAAAAACCGTTATCGCCCAGTTTGAAAATTCAAAATAAGAGATTAGAAACCGATTTTACGTCTTTTTCAACGTTTGGAAAACCTTAATTACGAAAGGTGGCGGTATAGCTTGAAAATCCGCCGTTAAATTTGAAACTTTGAAATGATTTATAAATAATATATTGTTTAACACATTCATCCCTTTCTAAATACCTATATATTCTATAGAATAGATACTCCATACCTAAATTATTAACAAAAGACTTTATAACTTTCGTATTCGGCGTGGTAGCGCCAGCTATGTTAATAATATTGGTGCTGGTAATGCTATTCATAACGGAAATAATAACAGCGATAAACATGCTCGCGATAACCAGTGAAATATTATTATGACCGAAGTAAATGCCTTGAAAACCAATACTAGGCAACGCGTTACCTAGGTTAACTATTAGGAACTCTCCCGTCGCAAAAAACTTAACTTATGCTTGAAATATGGCGCCGATAGTTATTGTATTCGTAATTACTTATTAAAGCCTATATAACACCCAAGTAACTTTAATAATACGGTTAATATTGATATTAAGGCTAATATTGGCATTTACCTTACCTTTACCAATAACCCTATCAATATTGAGGAGGAAAAATCGAAACTTCTATATATAACCGCGTATAGAAATTAAAAAGATTTTAACTCGATCCGATAACTCACCACTAACTTGTAAACAGCTTCCCATTTAAAGTAGAAATACTTTAAAATTCTATTTAATTTAGAAATAACTTAATTAATTAAGATCATACATATTATAACACTTGAAATAAATTATTTACCTACCGATTAAATTTACTACATATTCCTCTTCCACTTTGATAAGTTGACGAAACTACATATTATATGACTCAAATAGATTTACAGCTTATTTGTTTAATGATTTCTTAGAATGTTAAGCTCTATAAATACCGATATCGCATTTAGACCTATACTATTCCTTACTTACAATACGACGTTATTTTAAGTAATATATTTATAGCTTATTTGTTCAATGATTTCTTAGAATGTTAAGCTCTATAAATACCGATATCGCATTTAGACCTATATTATTCCTTACTTACAATAAGATGTTATTTTAAGTAAATGTTACAAAAAAATAAATAATTGATTTATACCATTGAAAAACATATACTATTTTTTAGGGAGAACGGGTAACTATCGCGTATAGAAACAGGATTTTGTATTATCTGATAAGAAACTGAAGGGTATCGTCCTAGCTACCTTTTATATTATATTTCGCAAAGCTCAAGAGGACTAGGATATTATTACATTACTTGCCACAATTTCCCCTCAAAATATTAATGAAATATTAGCCCCGCAACCACCCGTTTTCATAAAAAAAAAGCTCTCTGAAACCTTTAAAGTGTTCACTCTTTTATTAGATAAGGCTTTGAGAGACAAATTGCCTCCTTGCCACTCCAAAACCGATTACAAAATTTTCATTTAAAATAAAAATCAGGGCTAACCTTTCAAAGTGTTTTTTGGAGCTGTTTATAATATATTACGAAGGAATTGTCCAATATTATAATGGAAATTAACTAAATTATTAAATAAAAGTTATATTTACTTAAGCAAATCCTCAGCCAGTGCTCTCATACTCTTGTTTAAGAAACATAAAGGCGGCTTACACTTTTGTATCGATTATCGTAAACTTAACGTTATTATGAAATTTGACCGTTATCTATTCAACCTAATTAAAAATCATTTACAAATATTTCACGAATCAAATAATTTACCAAACTCGGCATTAAAACCGCCTTTTATAAGCCACGTACTCAAGATAGTAACGAATAGAAAAACGCGTTTCGTTTATAGTTTGGACTTTTCTAATAAATAGTTTCCCCTTTCAATGTTTCCAGTATACTTACTAACTTTTAAAGGTATATTATTCATGCGTTACGCCCGTTTCTAAATATTTTGCGTTCTGTTTATCTTGATGATATTACAATATTTTTGAACGATTCTTTTCACTATTACGATACCAAAATCAAATCAATATTAAATGTGCTAAAAGTCGCTAATTCCAATTTAAATATACCTAGGTATAAATTAAGTGTTTAAAAATTAATTATTTAGGATTCATTATCAAAACAGAAATCGAAATACATATAAACCTGGACAAAATACGTATGATTCAGAAATAAACGACTTTTACGATTATACTAAAAAAATACATGGTTTTCTCAAATTTGCTAACTTCTACCGGTATTTAAGTCAGAATGGCTTTATAATAATTTTAATTAATTTAATTAAGAAGGGCGTCACTTGCCTTTTTGAGCTCAAAAAAAAAAACCACTTTTAAAAGACTCAAATTTTCTTTTCTTTTAAAACCCATTATTACCTAGGAGGACCGCAACCAGAACACCTTCTTAAAGACCAACTATTCTGGTTGAGCTTTAGGAGACTACTCACTATAACCAGACGATTGGTGTACCTTACATCTAGTGAAATATTACTTTCGTTGTTTATCACCTGTCGAAAACCACTACGAAATTTACGACAAAATATTACTAGAAATCATAAGTTATTTACAAGCATAGAACACAGATTTTCGAGGTACAAGCTGTTATTTCGTTATCATTATACAATATGAAAACTTGAAATACTTTATAATCACCCGACGACTTTTCGAATAACAAATCTATTAGTCGAAAAGTATCGGTAAGGTCTAAATATTTGTTTATGTGAATAAGAAATCAGAAGAGTAATCGGAAAGATTGGTATTTGTAATATAAAGTAAGATGATTGGTTTTTGAGAAGTATTCCAAAGAGGGTACGCCACGGATGGGAGGTTATATACCTTCTATCCGGGCAGTAGCCCTTTTGCCGTACGCTCTGAAATACTCATTCCAGACCGCTCCATTCATTTCCGTTCGGCCTAGAATAGTTATTTCAGACCACTCCATGTATGATGTACTTTGAGTCTTGTAAGAGTATAACTTGTAGAATGATACGTTATCGTATACTTGATAAGAATATATCTTGTAATACAGTGCGTTGCCATTAGGCTTATGTATACTATTTATAAGGGTATATAGTAATATCCATATAAGCAATCTTTTCTTTTTTCCTTATATACCTATAGCTTAGTAGCGATAGTATAGTTATAGAGATTTCGTATACGTATCCTTGTAATGATAGTATAGTTATAAAGGTCTAAATTAGTAGTTTTTGTAGTGATAATTTTATTGTATTATTAATTGTAATAGGTCTGAATTAGTCGTTTCCATAGTGATATTATGGTTGTAGGGGTTCGAATTAGCAAGTTTCAGTTGCGGTAATAATTGTAATTCGGTTGGAATTAGTAAGGTTTGAACGCGGTAGTGATTGTAATTCGGCTCTGGTTAGTGTAGTTAAATAGGGGCGATATGGTTAGTGATAACGCTTTTTATAGTTTATGATGAAGGTAACTACGTAGGTGTTATAGAGGGTATTAACGTAGGGGTTATTACGTAATCACGTGTTAGGTTAGTATACAAAGATATATCGCTATAGGTTTAGGCAAAACCTCTTTTTTCCCCTTTAACGACGTGTACTATTAGCCAATGTAAGTCACTATCTTCAATTTAACCTAACCTTTATATCAAGTAATTAATTAAAACCGCTTTGATAGGTTAGTTACTTAACCAATACCTATATACTAAATTCCTTTTCAAACAGATAACGCGTAAGAACAAAATAACCAGGCGCCGGCTAGCGCGAAAACGCCGCAGCGCCACCGTCGCTACAGCTGCCGCCGCCACTACCACCGCTACCGCCAGTCCGATCTCAACGGGTAGCCTTTCGTCTATTAACGCCACGCCGCCCACCGCCACTACCCTTTTAGCTCCGCTAAGTCCCGTTGCCGCCTTCCCCCTTTCAGCTTAGTCCTCCACCACCGCCACCGCTACGCCGCTACCTGCCGCCGCCTCATCCACCCCCTTACCAGCCTTTTCTGCCCCCACCGCCGCCACAACACCGTTACCTACCTTCGCCGCCGCTACGCCGCCATCTTCCTTCGCCCCCACCATGCTGCCCTCTCTCTCCTCCCCCTCCCCCTTCCCTTTAAGCTTCTATGGGAAGGAGCTGAGGGGTCTTGAGTTTATAGACCTTACCCTCTCCCTACAGGCGAAGACCCCCTTACCTATAGAGCCCCCCCAGCCCCGTAAGCGCAGCCTTATGGAGCTCTTTCACGGTTTGTATCTCTTAAATCCACCTGTGTCTATATTTTTAATGCCTCATAAATAAGGACTAGGAGGTGAATCTGCTCCGTCGCCTGGAGTTCCGCAATATTAGAGTGTGCTGCGGGGCCTCTCTCACGCGTAAAGCGTTAAAGAGGTATACTCGGGTCTATCACTCCGGGCCATTAATAGATACGCCTTGCATATCGTGTGTCGCATCCGCGGCTGCGGGTAAGTCCATTGGTGATTGTTACAAAGAAGGGGGTCGTTCGGCCCTCTACTATCGTTACAAGCGGATTGACAACGAATACACCCCCATTTCATTAGTTTTAGGGCCGTAAGCCGAGGCCGTATTACGTGTTCGCCGACTTTATTATAAGTTTTAACCAAATGAAAAATTATCCTTACCTAGAATATAATATTCGGGGCGCTTTAAAAAATAACTGCGGTCGTAAATAACTAAAACAAGCTGATGCTAATCTATACCAGGCGTTAACAAGTAGACTAGAGAGTCAGTAGTCGTTATCGCTACCTAAAAATGGGGCTTACATATATACTACGCAGGTGAGTTTGACAACGTTATCGCGCATCGTCGTAAGAAGGGTAAAGACGCCCCTACGCCTTTGCCTAAGGGCATACGACTAAGGCGTAAGGTTATATATTCTCTGACGATGGTAGCGTCGAAGGTAATGGCGGCAATAGCGTTAGTATAAAGGGGGAGGGCGGTGAGAAAGATAGTAAGGATGTGACGGAGTCGCCCTTTCCTTTTAGTAGTGGATAGCTACCCCTCGGGCTAGGCTATAGTAGCCGGCTATAGTATAATACGCTATATAATAATATTATAACTTTTAATAAAATAATTGTTTATAAGTGATAAATATAATTCAAAATATATAAAATTGAAAAATGTAATATATTAAAATCGGTACGATATTATCAATTTAAATAAAGAAAATTAAATCAATAAGAAAGTTTGTCGAGTCGAAGCGTGTGAAATAAAAAGTGATAAAATATTAGGAGCGGCGCGAAATGATAGGGTTAAATAAAGGTAAAATCGGGGGGCAGCATGGATGGTAGATTTCAGACCGTTTCAAATTAGTAAAAATATTGTTAATACGTAATTATGGACGTTTAATATAATTATGAACGGTATTAATATACCTTTTGAAGTGATTTACCTTTATAGAAACGGCTTTAATACGGTTCCTAAAGTGTTTCATGGTAATAGGATCGCTTTTGGTTTTTTTATTGAGGCCTAATTGCGTATAAAGCATCTGGCTATTCCTTCTTTTAAAGTTGCGGCTTGGATCGGTATGTTATAGCCGCTATTGGTGGTTCTAACAGCGTGGGTGTTATGATCGTAATCGTTTTTGAATTCTATAAGCGATTTGGATATTGTATTTGCGACTGTTCTTAGGTTTCGTAAGCGGTTTACAACTGTGTATCCAAACCTTTCTTTTCTTAAGGTCGCAGCCAAGACTACGTATCCAAACCTTTATTCTTTTCCTTCTCTTGTAACTCTTTTTCTTCTTAAGGCTACGGCATAAACTATATATTTAGGCCTCTTTTTTCTTATAGGTGTTGCCTAGATTTCATACCTAACCCCTTCTTTTTTTCCTTTTTTTGTAGTTCTCTTTCTTCTTAATGTTGCTGCCCAAACTATGTACCTAGGCTTTTCTCTTCTTATAGACGTGAATCGGGTTATATACTTAGCCTTTCCTTTTTTTAAGGGTGCGGCTATAAATACGTATCCAAACTCTCTCTCTCCTCCTTTTCTTATAGCCCTTTTTCTTTTTAAGGTTGCGGTTTAAACCCTATCTTTTTTTGAGGACACGGCCTAGATGTCGTACCTGGCACTTCCCCCTTTTAAGGTTGTGTCCAGGAATGCGTAGTCAGATTTTCACTTTAATTAAAGCGTATAAAATACGCTTTTGGCCTTTCCTTTTCTAAAAAATGTGTGGGATATGTTTTTGATCTTTCCTCCTTTTTCTCTGGGCTTTTAACTTAGGGTACAGATATAGGACGAAGTCGTCCTTTGCTTCGTTCCCGTCGTTTTAACAACAGTTTTTTTAATTTGTAAGGTAATACCCTTTTACAAATTCCGTTTAATATAAATCTCTATCCTCCCAGTTTGGTACATCGATGAGTTATGCCGTTTCGAATAAGGCTTTTACAATATGGATATTTATGCCTCCTAGAGTGTTAATATCTTTAATTCGTAGTTAAATTCGTAAGATTTTAGTAATAATAGAATTTTCTATTTGTTACATATCTAACGTTTAACTCGAAAGGTTTTCATGGAAATTATTTACTAAGTTAGGTCTTTAGGTTTTTTTTCCCCAATAGCGAAACATAACGGCTAAAATGTATATATTAATCATATAGGCTTTTAGTTCCTTAATTGGCGTGTCGATAATATTATCACAAAGGCCCAGATTAATTTCTTGTATTATAGCCTTTTTGATTTCTATATATTCAAGTAAAAGATCGAAGTAAACGTTAGCTGTTTCTAATGTTGTTGTTTTTAGAGCCATAACTGTAGGTGTTTTTAGGCGGTTGGGGATGGTGATTTTTATATGTACTTGGTTTACCGGAGCGGTATAAATTGGCGATTTCGCATCGTAGTTGGATTTGGATGCGTTTAGATTTTAAAGCGTAGGATGATTCAAATTTTGGGGAAATTCAAAGTTTAGGATAATTTGGGAAATACAAAGTAAATGAGAAAATTAAATTGAGTGAAATAGGGTTTATTAACGCTTACTAATATAAAATTTCAAATGATATATGAATAAGATCAAGCTACAAACTAATTAGAAATTTTAAATTAGTTTTGTTAACGTTTAATAATGTTATGCTAGCTAAGTAGTTGGAAAAACATAAACTTTATAAGTATTAAACTTAGAATACATAGTAAGAATATGAGGAAACTTAAAATATGTAGAGCGAATATGGAAAAGGTAGGTAGGGTAAAAAAAGTGTGATTATGTAATCTGATGTTTGGTAATCGGTCCAGATTAATATATTATAGCCGTTTTTGATAAAGTAAGCGGTTTTGTTACTTTAAGAGTAACCGCTTTTGTTAAGGCGAGCGTTTTGGTTAGTGTATTCGTAACCGCTTTTGGGTTAAACGATTGGTTTGGATATTTTGTTTATCATCGCTACTTCATTTTGCAAGCAGTGTAGATTATCGATTTTGAATCGGATAGGTTTTAACGAAAGGTTCCGAAACTTCGTGGTTTTGGCTTATGTAGCCTGATGCCTAATAAAACGCTTTTTAAGAAGTGTCCGAGTACATAAAAGCGTTAAACAATGGTTAATAGTAGTGTAATAGTGCTTTTGGAAAATAAAACGCTCAATAAGGGTTAATAGTATCGTATTAAAGTTGTCCTTTTTAAAGTAACTTAGTTTTTACAGGCCTTATATACGTCGACGTACAATTTTTGTAAAAAAGAAGTGTTGGAGTACAAATAGTTAGGACCGTTATAGTATCCCGATATAGATATTCAACTTGTATTTGTCTCTTTTTTCCTAGGCTATCTGTAATCAACTGGGTCGGCTACTGATTAATATCGGTAGAGTCAAAATACTTGTTTACATGAATAGGTAAGCAAAAGAGTAATTAGAAAGATTTTTATTTGTAATATAAAGTAAGATGATTATGTTTTCAGAAGTATTTCAGAGAGGGTACACTACGGATGGGAGGTTATATACCTCCCATCCGGGCAGTGACCCTTTTGCCGTACGTTCTGGAATACTCATTCCAGATCGCTCAATGTATTTCTATTTGGCCTGGAATAGTAATTCCAAACCACTCCATGCATGATGTACTTTGCGTTTTACAAGAGTGCAGCCTGCAGTGTGATACGTTATCGTATACTCTACAGGAATGCACCCTGCAATACAGTGCTGTAATGATCACACTAAATACCCATGAGTATATAGAATGTGTCAGAGGGTTTATGTTATTAAGAAGGTAGCAGAGATGCTGAGTGAATAATATTGCAACTATGCAAGTAATGATCAAAAGCTGTGAGGCTATTCAGAATACACTGAGACTGAATACTTAGATTAACAACTGAAGATCTATGAAGGAAATACTATCTATGTGGTGATGRCCGTGTCCTTATAT
>JASMMZ010000001.1:16988739-17026322 GCA_038502455.1 Anisogramma anomala
AAAGGGGAGGGGGGGGTTAAGGGGGCCGGAGAGAGAGTTGCGCCTAAGGCGCGCTTGGCGTGCTTAGAATGTAGAGGCTCTCTAGCCTTGGCGCATCGGGCGCGGGCGCGAGCAGTACGGCCTTTACGGATGGGTACCATTAAAGAATAAGGTTAGCCAGGATACCTTAGTTAAAAGAGAGGCGGGGTATAGAGTATTAAGATAAAAGGGTGTACTTATTTTCTTTGATGATTGTGACGATTAATTAAGACAAGGTTTCAATTTTGGGGCTATGTTAATAAAGGGTGATTTTTATATGGGTTAATGGTGTATAAACCACCGCATATACGTAAGGGAGTCCCTTATCGACTAGAAACTTTTCTTAATGGATATGCGTTACTTTACGCGTTTTTTACGGTCGTTCCTTTCAAGGGATTTTACAACGTTTTCTTTAGCTTTATGGGGTTTCCCTTTTTAGGGACTAAGACTAAACGTATCCTCGGTACGATTAGGCGTTAGACGGAGACTAAAATGACCACTTTATGTAGCTCGACTAAGGCTGCAGTTAATATGTCTACGGGTTGCTAAACTACGGAGAACCCTAAAGTCTTGATTGGAGGGGTGGTGGAGGTAGCCAATAGGCCCATTAAGCCGCATCGGCTTATGTTACGACCTCTCCCGCTGGTATCTACAGGAATATTTCGCAGCAGCTAGTGTGCTGCTTCATGGCAGGTACTGCCCGGTGATATTATAATTTCAAAACAAATTTACGGTACCTTATATCTAATGGCGTATTACTTTCGTCGTTGGTCGTTTTTCGAATATAATCACAAAATTTACGATAACAATTACTGGGGATTATAAGTTGTTTGAAAGTTTGGAACACAGAGTTTCAGAGTATATCTCATCCGTTTATTAAACTTTCATATTATAAAAATTTGGAATACTTTATAATTACTGGATAGCTTTTTAAATCACGAATACGTTAGTTGGAACTTTTTCTCAATTTCTTCTTCAATTAGTTTATAATTAAGTGGTTCACCACATATGGCCTAATATACTGTCTCGACGAAACTAAAATATTCCTAGAAGCCTCTCTGACCTCTATTTTTTAGGCCGGGAATTATAGCTTTTGCGCCTCGAACATGTTGTTTTTAAGTCGTTTTCGCGCGTATATATTTTCCGGCTTAGTGTTATTAACAATTTTATTTCAAAATGTCACGAAGCTTTTACTAATATTAAACTTTAAGTAATTGTGACGCTGTTATTACCCAGAACATTAATTATCTTCGCTTGGTTCGTGCGGTATGTATAGAAAATAGGTTTTTTTACCTATATTTGTATAAACTATAATTAAATATTCAATATTTTTATGTCGAAATACTTAGTGAATCATAAGAGAATTTTATAATTTCGCAATTGTATTTGGGTTTTTACTAATAAGCCTTTTATTACCATATCAATTTAAACTATATACGATTTACTTTTTACTAGCCACCCGGATTTTGCCGTTATCATAGTTATTTTATTTAAAACATGCTTTCAATCCGAGTTTCATCGTACGATTGAATATCTTCACCAGAATCGTGATTTTTGTAATAGTACGATTTATTGACGATATTGTCCGAAGAGACTTTTCAAGTTTTCATTAGTTTCCTAACGGCTATAAAACGAACTTTGAGTCAATCTTATAATTGATTTCCCTTAGGAACAAGTTGGTAACCCATATTACTTCGTGGTTATTACCGACCGTTTAAGTTAAATTGTTACTCCGGAAATCATAAGTATTATTAATATCGAGGTTTACATAAAGCGTTTTTTTTAAATTATTATTGGCGATTTTATTGGGTTTTTCAAGTTGTTATTAACGATCGAGATTCAAATTCAAACGGTGGGTTTTAGAAATTCTTTTATAATTCAACAGGGGTGAAGTAATGTTTGAATACCGTATTTCACTTGGAGACAGATAGTGTTACCAAATCTACCAATTAAAAGGTCCTAAGATATCTATTTTTTTTTCGTTATTTATACCTAGTTCAATAAAAATTGTTTTTTTCCAGGTTACTAATGAGTATTAAATAATAAGGATATTTTTATTATCTATATTCATTCGTTGTTTATGATATATGATCATTACATCAACTTAATATAACCTATTTACCATTTTATATTTTCGGTTATAAAAATACGTATAAAAGGTAAAAATTTAGTTTAACGTATTTGAGATGTTACGAAGTTCGTATAGACCGTAATATTAACTATGTAACAGCGTATAGGGACACCGTTAATAAGCAGCACTATTCTTCGAAAAGTTTTTGGATCGGTAATAACGTTTAAGTTCTTTTTAAAAATTAGAAACCAGAATAATTTTCAGAATTAAATTAACTTTTTCATAAATAACGTATTATAAGTATTATTATAAATATTACTATATACCCTTATAGATAGTATACATAGGTCTAGTAGTAGTACACTGCATTGCAGGGTGCACTCCTGCAGAGTATACGATAACGTATTACGCTGTAGGCTGCACTCTTGCAAAATGCAAAGTGCATCATACATGGATCAGTCTGGAATAGCTATACCAAACCGAACGGCAATGCGTGGAGCGGTCTAGAGTGGTACGCTCTGGGTAAGAGCTTATAAACCCTCATCTGTGGCGTGTACCTCTAGATGCTTTTTTGTTGCATCTATCATCTTTTACTACTACAATACCAATATTTCTAATTACTCTTTTGAATACTTTATTTCACGTAAAACCAAAGGTTTTAGACCTTACCGACAATTAACGATTTTCACGTTATCGAACTTAATATTCCGGGTAGTAAACACCCCCAATTTTACATTAACTAACTTATCCAGACCACCTTCGACCCACTTCCGAACCAATAGGTTCGCAATTATCAACCACTTATTATCGAAGTTATAAATAACAATAAAACACAGAATTTAAATACCACGTCGAAAACATTTTACAAAGCCGAAAAAAGCTTCAAATATATTATCCCTACATTAATAACTCTCTAAAACGATAGGTTTTAGTTAAACGGATCAGTTATGTATACCTGACCTAAAAGTTGCTTCAATATTTTCGAACATTACGTCTTTCGACGTTTTTGAATTTCGTTATAATTTGGTCGAGGACAACAATAAACCTTTCTACCTAAACCATTTAGCAGTTAAAATTTTGTTTTTGTTTTTGATAACCGAATATTTTGGGAGTCCTTATTTCAAAGATACTCAATACGGTAATCAATTCACATTACTATCAAAATTATGATTAAAATTACTAAATTATTAGTTTGAATTCGATGATACTATTATTTGAGCCTCCCTCTAAACTATTGACGGCAAATAAATTTTTACGTATACTAATAAGTTTACCCAATTTGTCATTATTAATTTTAATGACTTGAACCAGCATTTTAATTAATTTTAGCTAAATTCATTACCCTTTTATTGAATATGACGCACAGGTTCATTACCAAAATACTTTTTTTACCTAAAAACCATACTTTTCATTAAAAAGCTACATAATACGAAGGCTACCGGAATGGATAGGCGTAAACATCATAGAGCTGCTAACGCCACGTATGTTGACTTTACATTCAGTAACTCGATGGACCTATATAACTTTCTTAACTATAACTGCCTAATTTTTGATGCTATCTAATCACTGATTAATACTTAAAAAATAACTTGAAATATAGGCAACTTATTTCGATTTTAAACGTCGAAACCAAAACAAGCCCCCGAAAACCTTTCAAAGACTTTATTTATATCGAAATGAAAATTTCAAGAAGTATAAGTGTAGTCAAAGCTCAGGTTAATGGTACTAACGGTATATAAACGATATCTAAGGCCAGTGTTTAACTGCTTGTTATGACCCAAGAACATCGGAGGTTCAAAAAACAGGCCAGTATAGGGCTAAGCCATTAAGAACTGGATGTCCAACACATCAGGTGGGGATATCTTTTATGTCAGCAACCTTAGGGTTAGGGTTACGCCTTAAGGATCATTGAGATCATGTTTCGATCCAACAGATTCAGGATCATTGGGATCATGTTTCGATCCAACATGATCCAGCACTGAAGGCGTATGAAGGATTAAGAATATAAGGACACGGTCAGCACCATATAGATAGTATTTCCTTCATAGCTCTTCAGTTGTCAATCTAAGTATTCAGTCTACCCTGAATAGCCTCACGGCTTCTGATCATCACTCGCACGAACACAGTCTTGATATTGCACCTTTTGTTACCTCTACTACCTTACTGCTAACATAAACCCTCTGACACTTTCAATATACTCACGGGTATTTAGTGTGATCATTACACTGCTCGTTAATAGATTCTCAGCAGCTACTCTGCTTTATACGTATCGTTAATCCATTAATAAACTTGAGATAATCATACTTTATCATATACACGCACTTAAAGATAGTCTACTTTATAATATCATTATGTTATATATTAATAAGGCGAACTAATGGAAACTCTATGCGTATTAACAGAAACTAAACAACTTCGAAGCCAAAACTCATGTCTCGGATAACCATGTTAACTCAAGCACTTAGTTTGGGATTCATCTTAGCGGCAAAGACGATAATAATGAAAAAAAGTCTTAAGGAATCCGGACAAATAATATGTATAACAGATTATAAATGATATGTTATGTTGTTATTAAAAAGGAAAGTTGTTGTTAAAGGAAGGATTATTTTCTATTTTAGAGGGGATTACGGAAACTATTTATAGTAAGGGCGCTAGGGAGGCTAATGCCAGCTCTTTCCACGCTGTGCCAAAATAATCGACGTCAGGAATCTTTTATACGATGCCACAACGTTTTGAGCTGCTTTAAAACGATTACCACGAACATTCTAAAACGGTTTACGGCAAAAGAACACTATCCACTACCTTCTATGGTTCTCCAACACCTTTTAACGTTTTTTATAAAACACCAAAACTTGAAAAAGTAACCTGTAGGTAATATTATAGGCTGGTGCTTAGGCTAGTGATCACTGGGAATCTTGTATTAGTAGTTTTCATATTCTTATGATACTTTGGGGCCGCTTAGGAGTATACCCTTAGACCCATTATGTAATGTGGTCATCCCTTTTCTGTAGCTGTATAGCAGCTTCTTAGCAGTGTTTTTTTTCTTCTTTCCTTCATTAAAGATTATAGACAGTATCCGACCGCCTTATATGAAAGCTCTGTCTCAGTCCCTTCACAATATTTTTTAGTCTAAAACGGACTTTGGTGACTCCAGCTTTATCGAGATAGAAATCTATTGCTAACTTTCCTTATCGTCAGGCAAGATACTAAGAATGACCTATAATAGAATATTTTACTACTCCAGTGTTATATAAAATCCCTTAGAAGATATTGTCATTTTAATTATCCTTAATAGCAAACAATTAAGAGGGTTTAACATCTGTATCATATGAACCGTTTTTTTTTGTGTTATCCTATAAAAGTGTATCTTTGGTCAATTAATGTATCGTCATGAAATAGTTATGAAAATAACTATTAGAAATTTCATTCTGTGTTTTAAAATTGTTACATGTTTTTTCTTCACGTAGTTTGTTAGAAGTCTCCATACGTAAAGGTTTTTTTTATCACTTTCAATATTGTTAAATTACTCGTAATCCAGTAAGTATTAGCCATAGTCCTCTTTTTAACATTATAATTATCTATCAAACATTTTTATTGAGTTTTTCATTGTTTATAACCTAGTTGCTTTATATATCAACATATATTTTTACTATAAATACAGCATTTTTCATCGAGTTATTGTCGTGAAAATCGATTACTTGGTTTGCTTTTTTTCCAGAGTGTTTTTAAGTTTGCTGTTTTAAAGTTATTAAAGCTAAATTTGTTGTTTTTCAAGTTTTTGTATCTCCGATTAATGTACCATGTAATATCTTAGTCCAGTTTATCATTCGATATATACATATTTAGGTTGTATATGCGTAAAATTACTATTTAAAGTAATAATTTTAATGAACTCAAAAATCTTTCATATGTTTCATCTAGTACTTTCTTTTAGTATATAAATAAGTGGATTCATGTAATTACTTCAAAAACATATTTATGAAATCTGCCTATTACAAAATAGATATGTCATATTATTTATTAACAAAATTTAATTGGTTGATAATTTAATTAAAAACATCTAAAAGTGTCTCCCCTTCCTTTTTATGACCATTATTATCGCAAATCTTATTATAACTCAATTGGTTTCGTATTGGACCAAATTAACATCATATTCAAAATACTAGTTCATTCCGTTATCTATATCTCGAAGCATTCGAATCATTATATAGATACTATAAAATAATAAGTTGTTGTTATAATAAGAATATATATGAAAAAAGAATTCATAAGTTTGAATGCCTATTTATCAACAAATTTGAAAAAACGATTTAAGTTTCACGTTCAATAAATTATATGCGGGTCCCCTAATCACACTTAACAAGGCCTAATAGCACATGCGACTGCGACGCGTCCCACCCTCACCCTTTTCATCGGCTATTTTCTGTATATTTTCTTTATAGCGCGCATCTGTCAAAGCGTATACACAGTCATATCCCCATCGCAAGCATAAGCTGGGCTGTGACTGATTAAAACGCGTTTCTCGGTCCGACTAGAGCTATAGTTTACATACCCACAGGTCTCTAAACTATGGGGAACCCTAAGGTCTTGTTTAGAAGGATAGCTCGAGGGCTTCAAAACCTACAAAGGTTTTCAGAGAACCCAAGTTATAATCTCTCCCGCAAATACCTACAGGATTATTTGGTATCAGTAGGTATAAATTTTCATAGATAGCTCTGTCTAGTAATAGTAAAACATTAAAATAAAATTATATGTTTTTCCATCGTAATTTTGGCATGTGTCCCAAATATTAGTAAAGTTAACGAAAATTTAATCATCCGCGTTTTCGAATTAGATTTATCCAAGAAGAAATATTTCATGTGAGTCATTTATTGAAATATTTTGCTGTTATAATTGAATCATCTTTAACTAAATTGTGATAATCTATAGATATGGTTTTATTAGTTATGAAAATTAGTATATGTATGTCATTAGGCGTATCCCAGGTTCTCGTATATATTTACCTTCGTTAGGTTATCCAAAAGAAAACTGTTTTTAATTTATATATTATTGATAATGGTTTTCAGAAGGTTCTTATATTATCGTACCTGATTGGCAGAGTATTCAGTTTGTATCGTTGATACGTTCCTAAACGTTATGTCTTCATTTTTCAAGATTATCAACAAATTATAACTTTGATATAAGTATTTGTTCAATTTGACGTCAAATCCAATTTTTTTTACTTATCCAACTTACTAATGAGTGAAGTTCTGAAATCTACCTTTTTCGGATTTTTGGATGGAATCATTTGTAAAGTCTTTAAGTTTGTCGTTTTTTGTTTTTTCACATATATTTTAGGTAGTTTAAGCAATTCATTTAACGAAATTTTGAATTTATTCAAAAGCTGTTATTTATATCTTGAAAATTATTACTTGGTTAGTTCTTGACGTGCTAGCATATATTTATTTTATCCAAGTATAGAAGGTTTAGGTTATTCATTATCGTGTCCTTTATCATTGAATATATCGATTGAATTACCGTTGAACTTTGATATCATTTTGCATTTTTTTATTACTTGAAAAAGTGTATCCAATATCACTTGTCTTAGTTTAAACCTATCGAATGTTCGCAATATTTCTTTGGTTCGGCATTAAATAGCTAGAGGTATTTTCCACCTTTATACATATATGCGTATTTGTAAGTAAATAAAGAGTCAGTCGTCTGGGTATTAGCAACAAATAGTTCAATTGATCATTTCTTAAGGTTCTTTTCAACTTTTATCTTAACTGATTTCTCCGTATTTTTTCCATATGTTTTTAGTCTAGTCTATAAAATAGCCTTAACATTCTTAGAAACTTAGTCTACTATTTTTATCGCCAAAATAATCAATTAATTCTGAAATTTCATTTTTCATATGTTCTTATAAGAATTCTCGGGTAACGTTCAAAATCAGAAGGTCGTAGTTAAATTATCGTCCAAAACAGCTTAGCATGTTGTCAACATAGGTTTAAAGTTTTACCACAAGTTATAATTCACTGAATATTCTTTGTTTACCGTTTCCAAAATATATTATCGATACGTTAACTACTATATGAATAGTTTCTTCTTCTAAATTTTTGTCTGCTATTATAATTATCAAGATATTTTCCGTATAATATATTCGTTTATGGAGGCATTTTTTAAGCAATGTACGTGTTTGTCTTGTACGTTTTCAATATTTTATTAGTTTATCCGTTTTTCTTATACGTGTATTAATTTATTATTAAGGTTGTATTATTCATTGTAAGAAATTGACAATCTTGAGCGTATCTAAACCTCTAGGAGTTTAAAAAATGGTATTAAAAACTATTGTAGATATTCAAAGTGATTAAACCTCCAGAAATTCCAAGAATCTATCTTCTTTGAATTCTAAAAATAGGTTTGTTCTTCTACCTTATTCATTTATATTCCGGTGAAACACCAATTAATATTGGTAGGACTTTATCTGTATGGTACGTAAGTCTCAATATTTGTTCTTCTAAATAAGATGGTATATTGTGATCAAATACAATTTAAAAATTGATAGAATTCGAATAGAACTAAGTTACGCCACTGCTAGTCAATAGGCCTACTATTCATACTGATAAACAATTATAATAATCAACTCTTTTATTAATGGATAGCTAGTTAGTAAATGGTATAAATCACAAACAGTTGACCTGTACCAAGCCGTACTTGTCAGATAGCCAGAGAAGTAGCCAGGTTTAGCTTGGATAGCTAGACTGTGACTTTTGTAAGTCATCAATTGAATTGTCTATGCTATATTAGATTCAATGGGTACGCACGTTGGTATGTATATTAGTTTGGTCGATATTCCAGCAGATACTATTAATAATTAATATATCTCTTTAAACTCATGATTTAGTACAATGGAACGATGATAAAAACCACGCGTTTATATACTAAATCAATTATGACTTTAGCTAACCAATATAATTAGAATAATATAAAGCCTTCAAATAGAAACTTGACTATTAATGAGCGTAGGTAGAATATTTTGAATTAAATTTTCAATATCTCCATGAATATCGTTGTTTACATGACATGAAAAACAAGTGAGTGTCTCATTTATATAACTATTAATTTAAACCTTATAATGTTGTTCAATATGGGTCAAAACAAGTAATATATTATACTCAATGCCCCTCAACTTTTAGCTACGAATACATTAAATGTATTACCAATTTTGAGGGTACGGAAACAAAAAATGAATACAGCGCTTCAAACCATTAGTTACCACAATAATACTGTTATTAACCCGAAAGCATTACAATAACTAGTTGATTTCATCTTCTTATATCACCCAATGGATGAAAACCCCTATTATTATCATAACAATAATATTCTTAAACCTACGTATCCATTGAATATCCGCGATCACTATACAAAACATATTCTTTAAGAAATGATATCAGACATGAAATCAATATGATACTCAACAGAAGGCTATTTGTAGTACGTTATACTATAAAGGGATAACAATACTATTATTGATATTGATTACACAAACGTCGATAAGGCCAGAGTGATATTAAACTCTGAAAAATAAATTTACCGTTGGAACAAAATTCAAATGTAGTATATTCAAGTCAACTATAGTAGGTTCTCACTTTAGACTAGGGCATGGGCTAAGCAATTGGCCATATAAATTAGTGTTTAGACCGGCTAGCGGTCTGCCAAACTTATAAGTAAAACTTCCACCATTTGACTAATTCAATACTACTGTTACTTCAACCACAATTTGAATCGACAATCGTAGAAACATATAAAGACCTATCAACACTGATTAGTGTTTATTAGACTAAATACAGATGAGCTTAGTAGAAGAAAAGGCTACTTTCTGGTTACGCTTTGTATTTCAATGTAGAGGAAATATTTTTGCGAAAGTTCTTTACGAATATTGTTGGTTTTTCACGGTAGTAAGTATAGAATATTTCTGGGTTACGCCGGTTTTCATGGTAGCTTAGAAGTAGGAACGGTATCGCTATAAAAACAATAAGAAATCTTCATTGAACCCTTTTTGAAGAAAAACGTTGAGATTGACTATGAAAAGTCTCAAATCATCATTAAAGCGATTACTAAGTTGCCAAGTTTTTTATATTTGGCAAAAAGCTAAGTCGTTACTACTACTATTGTAAATCGCTAGGTCCAAGACACTTAAAACGATAAACAAAAACTTCAGCGACACACAACTTTTAACTTCGTCCATTACATGAACTTTTTATCTTTACACTACCCTTTCTTTCCTTTAAATGACAAGATCGTGATTTGATATATCAGCAAACACGTTAAGATCATTACTTTGAACGAAAACATTAAAAAATATTAAGTCATGTCAAACAGCTAAGTTAAGTCAAAAAGCTACATCACACCGCTCCTAAATCTCTAAGTCCACTTAGTTAAATGGACAAGTCTTCATCCCATCTAAACTAACGTCGACGTGCTAGCCAAAATATTAAAATGAATAATTAGGAACGAATAAGAGAAATCAAGGCTTTTGGACCTATCTTTTTCAAACATTACAACGATTTTTTTTTTTTGAATCAAGCATGTTAATGAGGCTTAAATTTAAAAACATCTAACTAGTTATATTGGTTAGTATATCTTCAACATCAATATCGGTTGAGAATTCGGCCGCGGTGCTCGTATTTTACAAAACATTCGTAAGTTTTTAAACTAATTAGATAATGAACATGTGAAAGAACACTAAATATATTGTTAAAACCAAGTTAAAGATAAAAGTAAATTGGCGTGAGATCTTCATTTTAGACAAGACACTATCTGGACTGGCAAACATTTTTGAATTGGCTTCATTGGAGGATTTCCTTTAAGATTATTAACGTTGAGATCCTCAACCTTAAGACCCACGAGTAAAAAGAAAAGATACTGACGACTGTTAACGTTCATAAACACATTTTATGGGACTATCTTCTAATCCCCAGTTGAAATAAACCTTCAACCCCGGCAACAACTTTTTATACGTTGATGATCAAGAACTTGTTAATCTGTTAGACAGTTTAGTATTCGTTCGCGATAATGCAGAGTACGCGCTTAATGGAAATAGATAACACGTAGCAACAGCTGTTAACGCGGTATAAGGAATTAACTTCGACGTTATCCAGCATTAAATAAAAGAAAATCGTTAAGTTTTTAAAGTTTCCCACAAAATCAATAAGTTCTCTGAAGTTTTCCTTAAGGCGAAGTTTCCCGTAGCAGGGACGCTTATATACGCAAGTTTACTATGGGTATTACTACATGACTTTATCTCTCGGTTCAAGAGATTAGAAATTCCTCCTACTACCACGAAATTAAAAGTTTAGAACTTAACTTAGAAAAAAATACTATCGACGACTGGGACGATTACTGGAACCTTTCATCTAGCCTAGTCAAAATTTTCTACATGAACTATAGACTCTACCGACTTTGCTAAGATGTGAAATAATACAAAACATATAATAGAAACTCTACAATTAGCTTAACATAGAGATAATACTATTTTTCAATATTTATAAGTAAATGGAGGTTCAACCTTCTGGTTTCCATTGACTATTCCAAGAAATCCTTACAAGTCATGTTAAGGATTACTATCTGATTCTTTTAACTAAGATACGCAATTTTTGTGCAATCTATAGCGAAATAAAATATTACTTCAAACACGATGCCTATCTTTCATAATATCATATAAACTAGACGATAAAGAAGAGAACAGTGATGATAGAAAAGAATATAAAAGAGGAAACACCAATAGATTAAATTAAGCAGATGTTTGACAAGTTAATATCTTTTCAGAAAATAATGGAGAAAGCGTACGCTAGCGAGGCTACACTTTGCAAATAGGTACAGGTAGTTGTAATCGGTGTTAGTGAGTTTAAATACGCTTTATAACGCTACGATATTACTTATAAAGGCCTTTTTGATCATTTAAGGTACTCTCTTGCTATTATGATGGTACGCACACCAAATTTAGTCGGTATATACCTCTAAACTTAGAACTTCCGCGACGAGAATAATTATAACATTATAATTTCCCATTATATTGACCGTAAATATGGTAAGTTATTACGCTTGAAATCTGGTTTAAAGCATTCGAATTAAAAGTTATACTGGCTATAACAACGCGGATAAGACTTAAGTGGATATTTCAATCGCAACTGTAACAATCATGGTCATGATAGTGATAAAAGGTGTTAAATTTGTAGTAAGTCCGGTTGTTAGTCAAGTCGCTACTCAACTGCTAAACACCATAAACATCAGGTGATATATTATATCCAGTAGCTTATTAATTTTGAAAAGAAGTATTAGAATCGTTTCCCATACTCGAAAGGTAACGATATTTCAAATGATAAAAGTAACACGTTAACACTGTTTATGTAACATAAAAATACCGCTTTTAAAATAATCTAGTTACTAGCCGATTACGTTTTTTTGTATCACTTAACTAGATAAAACCCCTATCTTTGCTATAAGAATTAAATGAATTATACTTTATATGTCTTTAACCTTTGCGATCATTATACAGACTATCCGTTTTCATGTGTTAAGTTAAATACGAGCGTAACAAGGTACTCAATAGGAGAATATTTGCAGTATATGGTAATATAAAGGAATAGAATTACTATCAAAAAGATTAGTCGTTAAAATGCTGGTGAAGCCAAAGTTAGCTTCAATTTATGGAAGGAAATATCGTGACTGTAATCAACGTTTATATAAATAGTTACGGTACCAATTATATTTTATATCCTTAAATAATTTATCTCATTCTTCATTTATTTGGATGATATGAAAATTCTCGGTGTTAACGTTGACGATAACGTTGATCAGCTGATTAAGAAGAGCTGTAGATTCACTTTTTCCTTTAAATATATATATTTATAATTTTACCTTCAATGGATAGAAGTAACTGTAATAAACTTGACGAAATGAGAAATACGTTCATTATATCAACGTTTTAATTACCTATACATCGACATATTTTATAACGTTGTTAAGTCCGTAAAATATGAAAATGTAAAACATTTTGTTTTAAATGCTATCAATAAGCTGCATAATCATTTTCAAACTCACTCAAAAGTACGTAAAAGACTTAGTTTTACTTTAAAAAATGATAAAAACTTTAATCATAAATCTTTTTCTAATGTCTTTTACTTGAATAACAAACTCGTTTTTTGCGTCATGGATTCGGAAACATTTTTCCATAAAATTAAGTTCTTCAAGTCGATATCGGCAAAAGATATTTTGAAAACATTAAAAATGTTATGGATTTACACGTACTTAGAGTTATCAAACTTTATTGTTTTTAACGCTAACACTAACTTCGTTGCGGCGAAATTCCAAGCTAATATTAAAATAATAGAGAATTAGTATAAACAAGTATTTGTTAAAACCTACAAGGGTATACTTAATACTTTCTAAGCTGCATAATATCCCGGTATTAGAGATTGAAGGCTTTACAAACTAGGAGGCACGTTTTTAAACGGCGATAAAAGCCCTAAATAATACCGTAAGACCTAATAGTCTAGTACTAAAATGATTAAGTTTTAATTCATATACTTGTGTACTAAATTAATATATACAATTAACAAATAACTAAAAGACCTATGGCATATGAAATACTTTGAAGGAATTAAGGAAGGAATCTGTCAGATTCCAAGTTAATAACGCCCTTAATACTAGGAATGGCTCTACAACAATCGACGCACTGACTTTATTATTAAAAAGCGTAGTTCTCGTATAGAAAAATCTAGGCAAATAGAATGGTACATTGAAGATATTGAATATTGATAATTTAAAAGTATTTTTTCATACTAATAACTTTTTTAAATTGTTTCATACAATTCAATTAAAATCTTATATTAGAGCGAAAAAAGATAATAATAACGATAAAGATCCTTAAAATAAGCAAATCAGCTAATTAAAACCTCCTCCTCCCGTGATCAACAAGCAAATAAAACGACGGAAACGCAGCCAACCATTAAAAAAGAGGAATATTAAGGATAAAAAAACACATATCTGGTCGCATATATACTATTATTTAGGTTAGTAGGAAAGATAAAGACGATTAAAACTTGGCCTTTGAGCTCACGCATAAGTAATTCTCAAAACAAAAGACGAATATTGTGAATAAATAGATAGATTTGAGATTAGTAAACTTCTTACACGAGGAATTGTATAATTTACGCCCAAAATCAACTTTAATCTTTAGAACCTTACGGTTTAAATCTTTAAGTCCGGGATATAATATGAAGGTAAAGGCAAGAATATAGGGAAACCATACAAAAAATCACGTTTGATCACTTAATGATATAGTAATGAAGGAAAAGAGTAGATTTTATATAATGAATAATGATCGAAAAGATCAGCTAACGTCTGGTAATCATATTGTCAGAAAGTTTATTAGTAAAAAAATATACAATCACCCTTAATAGTAGTGATATTACTTGAGCATATACGTAGTTAGTAATTAACTTATAAAGGATCGTCCTGCTAAAGTTACTTTGAAAACTCCTCAACAAATACCTATTTTAAAAGGTTATAAGATACGTCAAATTATAATGCAGACTATCTAAATCCAATGTACATTAAATTTGAATCTATTACTTACAGTTGAAATTCAAATTCAACATGAAATATTCAACTTACAAATTATACTTGTTAATTATATAGGCCAATAAACATTTCAGCATGTTGAAAATGCCAACTAACGATACCCCTTTGGTCGTAATTACTAACTTTACGGTATCCAAATAACGTTTGATTAAGGACTTGGATTTCTGTAACTAAAAACCGGTCACGATATTATCTAAAGACAAATATATGGACTTTTACGGATCGTTAATCTATAAACATCGAGTTAACAATGTTGATAACTACCTTATTTTCGTTTAAAAGAGTCCAGAAGTTGGTTTGGTCAATTTTAATAATATTTACAGATAACTCCTTCACCAACAACACTCATATGCTGTAACAAATCGTGTTTTTATAACGATAGTTAAAGAGAATAAATTATTGGACAAATAGCTTGCAAAATTGGGAGATTTCATCAATTGTAATTTTGTGAAATATAAAATGATTACACCAAACGAACTTATTTTCGAGGTTTACGGTATAATAATTGGCTTTGATGTGGGAATAGCTATATAGGAAACCCTTAACATCGTTATTAAGTAGTTTCATATTTTATATATCCCAGTTATTATCTGTATTAACTCGATCAGCTTATTCCAATGCCGTTTGAATTAGGAACAACCAGCGAAAAGGGTCTGATAATCGACGTAATAACACATCGTAAAGCCTACAAAAGTAGAGAAATAGAGGAATTTGAATAAATTAATAGTAATGGCAATCTTGCTAACGTCCTAAGGATATCAATACCATATTGGGCACTAGCAAAGTTGGTAGATAGCAATAGACTAATATATATCGCGAGGGTTAAGTTCAAAAGCCGCCTGTTAAGATGTTACATAACGGGAAATAAGGGTATTCTGGCAAACTTAAAAACTTCTAGGGGTTTAAGGTCGAAGCTGCCGTTAATGAGAATTTGATTAATTGTTATGGTTAAGTTATGTATACAAGGTAGTAACGCATATAAGTTTGTAGCGAAGGACTTATGTACGGGAGTTAATGAAGATGAAACTAGGAATTATGAATCGAAAGGTTGTAATTGAAGTTAATTTGGATGCAAAATAGACCGGAATCAATAAGGTTCAGCCGACGAAAAGAGGAGTGACTTTAGGAATCATCACAACTAAGTGGTTAGCCACACTAACGTACGTAAAAAAAAAAAAAAGTCGCTATCATTGAAACAGCAGTCAATTGAAATACAGTCAACTCAACTATACTAACAGTAAATTAATGTTATTGACTTCAACTTGACTTTATTGTTGAAAATTTAAGTATAAGTCAAGTTCAATAGGTGTCTACTTCAAGCTAAGGTATATACCAATCAATTAGCTATAAAATTAGTATGTAAACCGGTTAACGATAGGCCAAATTTCGAAGTAAAACATCCACCACTTAACTACTGTAATACTACTATTACTTCAACCATAATTCGAATCGACAGTCGTTTTAACATCTAAAAGCCTACCAACACTTACTCACTTAGTTCAAAAATTGTAGTTATAATAGTTAAGTTTATTTTTATTTTATTTTTTTGAATCGCTGATATTTTCATTTTTTAATTAGAAACATGAAGAAACTTAATGTTAACTTTCAAGTTCAAACTGAAGAATTGGTTAGAGGTAACGACTAAAAGTCATCCCTTTGTTTGGAATAGAGGTATTTGTAATTTTACTTTTGAGGACTATAAGTAACGATATAAAACCTAATAAGGTCGAAATATAGTTAATTACACTTCAAGTTTTATCTCTATATAGTTCATCAAATATGAATTCCATAACTAAACTGATTATGAGAATATAAATTTACCTGTATTAGTAAATATTGAAAAGCATTCAAATTATTTCCAACCTAATTTTCAAACGCCTTTCAAGTTTAAATTCATTTTTTTAAAAGAAAGTTTAATTCTCATTATTCGATCGATATGCTTCGTTAAAATTATAAGCCTATACTTTATATGACCAATTAATAACGTTGTTTTATAATACTTAATTTCTCAATGTTATTACTATATAAGAAACAAGGAAAATCTTATATACATTATGGGTAAACGCGTACCTAAAACCTCTAAACCTATTAATTCAAAATATTAGCATCAACTATACTATAATAAAATGTTAAATTAATGATGAATCAATTGGAATTTAATTTAAATAAATACTTATTGAAGCTTATTAGATTATCGGTAAAATGAAAAGGTACATATGTTAATGTATAGTTTACTATATACTTACTTTATAAATCGATAGTTTTACTAATTTTAATATATCATTATAAATAGTAGTTAAGGGTTCTAACGGTACTATTCGTCCTATAATCTAATACTAACATTACTAGTATTTAAGGCGTATATAAATATAAAGAGTAGAATGCTCATATAAGTAAATACTGAGAAAAAAGAAACGATGAAGAAAATAATATGAAAGGAATTCAAAAAGAAATCCATTAAACATCAGGTTAAGGACTTCGTTATAACTAAACATAGAACTATAATAAAAATGATGTTCTTTTTACTGTCATAAACTAAACTGCTTACAAAAAAAAAACCCAAAAAAAACCGGGTCGATAAAACTATTTTTAATTTTTTTTTAAACATTATGAGCTCCAATATAGTAGTTAAAACCGTTAAAGGTCTTATTATTTTCCATGTTATTATAAGTCAACTTGGATTGAACGTCTCTCAAAGATAAACATCCTGGAACTCGAATTCCTTGAACCGAATATATTATATAATATACATAACATATATCGATAATAAATAATCTAATGGAACGGTAACATAGCAGATCATTACCCAAAACATATAGTTAAAGAGACAATGGTAATAAGAATCACAAATTTAGATAGATATAAACTTCAGCTCCTGCATTGTAAAAGGAAGATTTCAACAACGAGCTGGCCGTTGAACTACATATTAAATCAATTATCAATACATTGAGTAGGTTATCTAAAAAGATAACTGGTTTGAAATCAACGGAATTTCTACTTACAACGTGTTATAATTTACTTCATTAACACACTTTCAAGGATAAAATGTAATAAGCTTAAAATCAAAGATGATAAACGAAATTAAAAGCAAAATTACAAATGAAATATTCGAGAAATCAAGGTTGATCGTTTAAGTATATGGTAATCAAAACAAAATTACATTTAATTTTACCAGTAACGTAAGCAGTAAGTTCATGTTTGATAACTATAATATCGAGTCAACGTCTACTTAATCCATCACCAATTTTGAATACATTGTATTATTGGAGTTCTCAAAAAACAAAAAACAAGTTTTCTTCCAAAATGGTTATATATTATGTTAAATATCTTTGTGAACAAGTTGAAACCAACACTTATTAATTCCTTGTGTACCAAACTTACTAGGAGATGAAATTCAATATGTAACTATCAATGTTTAACCTGTATGAATTATTTACCAATAGTAAAGAGTTTGGTATAGTTTGTATATAAATTTATGATATGGGTTTCTTAGTTCTCGCAAGGTTTCTGATGACAATATCATATATTATTCAAGATTTAGGTCTATAAGTTTATAAGCGGATTGCAATATTGATAAATAATACATAATTAAACTTTAACGGATCGTACATTAATATCTACAATATAAATAATCAACGAAATTCATATTTCAACCTATGTTGAAATATTTTAGGTATTGACTTCATGAAAACAAAAAAACCGATAATATAATAAATCCAAAAAATCTTAAATAACGGAGTTAAGTAACTTGTACTATAACACTATATTAACTTAAGATATTCTACGATTAATCAATTACAGCTCAAATTTAGAACCGAAAAAGAAAAACATTGATATCTTGAATAATTATGTTCAATAATGATAGTGAATTTGAACACAAATATTAATATAATACTGGTTAAGTTTATGATGACAAAGTTGATAATTTTAACAGATGGAGCTTTACCAAAAACAATAAATTGACTTTCCCAATCAAATTTCTAGTAATACTTGTTTGTGAAACCAATTATAATTGGTAATATTCTAGTATCAAAAACATTGTTTCGTCAATATCTCTTCAGTAAAAAAATATGAAACAAGACATATCAATATCTAAAATTTATAATATTATGATAAAATTTAATGTAAGAATATTAATTAAATGTATTACAATAATAATTAATGATGTTAGAACTTTAGATATTGTATCGTTTTGTATTCGAATTGGTAGAAGTAACAGTAGTATTATATGGTCAAGTGGTGGATGTATTGTTCTAGGTTTGACAGACCACTAGCCGGTTTGCACACTAATTTGTATGGCCAATTTCGTGGCCCATGCCCTAGTTTGAAGTGAGCACATACTTTACTTGACTTTACAGTGAACTTACAAAATAATACTCTTAACTTGCAATCATTATAGTCAACTTTACTTTAAATAAAGTTGATTTTCTGCACTATAATTACTATTTTTCCAATACTAGCGGCTTTTTGTTTTTTATACGTACGCTATTGTGGTCAACCAATCGTTTCCGGTTACTACTGAATTACCTCCTCGTTAACTAGCCAAATTCCTACTAGTTTCATAGTCAAATTGACCTTAATTGCCTCATGATTCAGAGTTCCAACTCTATCAGTTTTTATAAACAAACTTTTTATTATGAACTGATTTAAACCTTTAATTTAACTGTATCAAATAGTTAAATCGTCTTATTGAATTCCTCTCTAGTCTTCCAATTTACCAGAGAACCCCTATTCTTTGGTATGTAACTTGATCTTATTAGGTGGCTTTTTAACGTATACTTGGATTCATATAGTCAATCTATTACTATCCATAAACTTTTCAAGGCTTTATTTAATGTTAACTTCGTTATGGCATTAAACGGATTGTTTTTTTCCATCAATCCATTTAAATTCCTCAGCCTTTCCACCTTTATAAGCTTTATAAAGTGCTATCATATTGATCATTGAGCGTTTTCTGCCAGTAATTCCGAGTTTCGAAAGGTCTTTTAATAAGCTCTTTTAATTGATATAAATTACTACTGGGATATGAAAAATCTTGAATTGCCTGGTAACAATGTTCAGGGTTTTCTATATCGCTACGCCTATATCGAAACCATTCATTATACCGTAAATCTCTAAAGTCAATACGGTTCTAATAATCCTTCTACATTTACTAAAAGTCTAATAAATTAAATTTCCGGTGATTTTCAACTGGTTCCTTTATTACTTTTATTTATTGACTACTGTCATAAAAAATTCAATTTTTAACAATAAGTTTCAATTTTTTGTTAAACACACATTTGTAAAAATCATTTACTTAGCTTTCGATAAATTAATTTTATACATATAAATTCCATTGTTTAGATTCCTTATTTACTAATCTAACCTTCCATTAAATCGGTTAAAGCCTTTTTTTGTTTGGTTTTACGCTTATACCAAAATCGAAAGTTTATAAAAAGCC
Organism: Anisogramma anomala; assembly: GCA_038502455.1. Classification (NCBI taxonomy): domain Eukaryota; kingdom Fungi; phylum Ascomycota; class Sordariomycetes; order Diaporthales; family Gnomoniaceae; genus Anisogramma; species Anisogramma anomala. The sequence continues at coordinate 17,008,893 of JASMMZ010000001.1, forward strand.
TTTGGTTAGCATAAAATAGCAATATAGGTATTATGATCGCATTGTTTAAAACATCTTTAAGCTCTGGCTACTTTAACCTTATCAATTTTTATCAAGACAACTCCTTGGTTTTTTTAACGGAAACTAAGGTGAATATCAGTATCGTCAATATTATATTTACGGATTAACGATTTATATAAATTTAAATGTTTGTCTTTCGCTAAAGTTTCGATCGGCTTATAATTTCAGAACTTTAAATATTTAATCGCTTGCCAATCTAATACTTTAAAGCCAATAATTCTGATTAAAAGGGTGTCATTAGTTTGTATACCCATCAAGCTGAAATCTTCATCTTACGCAACCATCAAATACGGGTCATAAATTGAAAATTTTATACTTAACTTCGACTTGAAATGCGACCAATCGATTAGGGATTAATGGACGCCTATTTCAGCCAATCCGTATGATAACTTAATATTATGTATAAATGTTCCCAAAATATATTTGTCACAAAGTCTCCTCGGGAATTCTAACAAAACAATCCTTTACAAATCAGTTACTCATTTCTTGTATATTTCAATGATATTAAAGTCATTAAAAGTAAATTTACCATTAATTTTAACTAACCAATTACGACTATAACGACCATCAAACTTTAATCAATGTTTCAAATCATTAATGGTTACGTAAGTATCCAAGTTTTACTTTTATTATTATATCTTTAAACGATGAAACTTAACTCTTTGTACGGTTACGTAATGGTATTACCCTTATCTTTATATATAATACTTAATATAAAGATTGTAATTTTGGGATTTTGAAAGTTAAAGTCGTGTTCAAACACAAATTGTAAAATGCTTCGAATAAAGAATCTATTAATTTCAACCTTATCGTTCTTTTAAAAAGGCTTGCTGGAGATGTTGATGATTCCCTATATCCTGAGTTTAAGAACCAAATCTTAATTATTATTCTCTTGCTTTTTAAACCAAATAGTATTGGAAATCTGGTCCAATGTGTATTACTCATATTGAACGTTTCACGTATTTAATGATCGGCCGTATAGTTGATATTTTATCAGCTTATTGATTACAAGGAAAGGGGAGTTGTATTAGTTGATTTGTTGGGTTCAAGTATCATTATCGTTATCGATATCGTTAATCGCCCTCATATAAGGTTTAACCTAAGCTATACGGAACATTGTAAAACCATTAACATTTTAAACAACTACTTCAAAATTAATAATGCTTGAAATTTTAAATAGGTCATCCTATTTGCTTAACTTTAACCATACGAGGATTTTTCTTTACGATGATAAAAAATACTTCGATCGTCGTAAGGCTATTTATGATGTTAAAGGTATTATTAATTAGGGGCGTGCTAATTCCTTCCGCAGTTCCTTCAAAGCTTTATTATATACAATAAGCTCTTTCTGAGTACTTATTGACAGCAAAAATTTGATTGTTAAACAAATATATACTCTTAAAACCATCAACGTAAATACTAAGCTATGAGGCCTACAACATCATTCAAGCCTTTCACTACTATTTGGAAACGTATCTTCTGGTTCGTAAAACTTATAATTTGTACGGTCGGGCGTTTTCATAGAATTATAAAATTTATAGGCGTACAAGTTACTAACAATATCGTAAAAAAGATTTTTTTACGCTTTTATCAATTTCTGGCCGATTTTAAAACAAGTTTTTCGTCAACTTTATGGTTTATTTCCTTTGAAAGCGAGCCAGTAACTAATATAATTTTATAATCATTGTGAACTACCTAATTGAAGTTATTAACTGAAATGTAATAAATATTATAGATATTGGAGTTTGTGTAAAGTGGTTTTCGAGTTGTTATTAGTAGTTTTATGGGGTTTTTTTCGTATTATTATTGACAATCGATGTTCGAATTGGATCCGTGGATTTTGAAAACGCTTTTATAACATGCCGAAGGTAAAATATCATCTGAATATTGTATTTCACTTTAAAATGAATGGTGTTACCAAACGCATTAATTAAGAAGTTTTAACGTACTTGCATTTTTTCGGTATTTATATTTGATTTACCTAAAGTTATTTTTAATTAGATTGTTAATACGTATTGAATGATAAAGATATAACTAATGTTTATATCTATCGATAAAGTCTCTATACATCAATATAAGAAGAAGACTATATAGTATTTCATGTAGTAAGGTAAGTTATTGGATGCAAGTGGGAGAAGAGGCATCTGGGGAGTGCACGCCTTAAGTAACTCTATCATACACTCTGCTAACGTCCCTTCTGGGGCGTGGCACGCTATTATTCACTCTGCAAGAGTGCCTTATGCAGCGCGAAACGCTATTATACACTCCTGAAATATAATATTCTACGCTTGCTAGTTATAGTAATATCTAATCATATTTTTACTGACAATTTTGTCATCTTTTATAGAGATTTATATTCATAATACAATAACACCAGTACAATTTATTCAAGCCTCCAATTAATCGTTTAATAGTAATAGTACAATCACTCAAAACCCTTCATCAATCATTCTGGTAATAATAATAATATGATTCGTTTAAGTTTTTAATTAGTAATTTTGATGATAATAATAATATAAACTTTGAAAAGTTATTCAGAATGGTTGTTAATCATTATAAAAGTGTGAGTATGAAGGTATAATTGTCGATATCACGTGTTTTAGAGCTAGTATAAAAGGATATATTGTTATCAGTTTAAGAAAAAAAATTCCCCCGTTAATAACATATCTTCACCTTTAAAGTAAGCCCTTAATTAGCTGTTCGGCGTTTGTATACCTAAACTATCCGTTCCTAATTAGCTATTCATCTTTCTAGTGTGGATTAATCACTTGATTAATGCTATGTCCCTACCGTTTTTTAAATAGATACCTTGTAAAAAAAAGATTTAAAGGCGTCGTTTAACGAAATAACAATGCCGAAATAGGCTACCAAAATCTTAACGCGTCGCCCCCCCAGTACTAGCTCTTCTAACACCAATAACGTATTTTTAATCCCTAACTTCATTTTTTATTTTCCATCCATCGTTAATAAAATCGTTACCCCCTTTTCCCCCCTCCCTTCCTCCCCCTTTTTTTTTCACCCCCAAAGTACAGGTATAGGGGTCACTTAAAGATATAAATCTTATCTTTTTGATACGGATAAAAACTTTCTTACTCGTAACAGTCCTTCGCCACTATAAACGTAATACTGTAGAGTTATAGCGAGCGTAATACGTAATAAATATATCTTTAAATGGTACTATACTGATATTTATCAAACGAAACGGAGATAGCGGAACGGGCTCGCATTTTCGAAAAACGGCTTAAGAAAGTGCATCGCGAGGCCTCTTTAGCGCTTAAATTATTAAAGCGGCGTATATGGGTTTATTTCCCTAGGCTGCTAATAGATACACCTTATGTACCATACGTTACATCCATCGCCACGAGTAAATCCATTAGCAATTATCGTTCAAACGAGGGTCGCTCGTCCCGTTACTATTATTACAAACGAAACGGCAACAGGTACGCCCTCGTTCCGATAATACTAAGGCTATGAACCGAAGTACTATCACGTACCCTCTATTTTCACGGAAAATTACCCAATTTTCCAATATGTAATCACGGGTTCGACCGTTTATTATTTGTTTATTTTCATTCCTCAATTGGAGATTTCTGAAAAACAATTACTTTTCTAAAACTTAAAACAAAAAAAGGATAATTATTGTTGATTATTGATTGGCGGTCGAAGGAGATGACGACTGTTTTCATCGTTTGATAGGCGGATTTATATATGTATTACGTAGATAAATTCGACGACATCATTACAAGGTATTTTAAAAAAGGCGAACCTATCCCTCGCCTCTTTTTCAAGGGCATGTAGCCTAAAGCACGGGGGGTATCTAGCTCTCCTACTACTTATAACGTCGATAGTAATATTGATGTTAGCAGTAACGTTAACGGCGACGACGACGACGATGACGACGACGATGGAAACGACGAAAACGGAGAGGATGAGGCAGAGTATGATAACGACGTAACCTCCGCCTTCCCCTACCCTTTTGACAGTAAATAACTGGCAACTGTTATATTTTCTGGATTTACCTGGCCTCAATGCAAATAGCGGCATAGAAATAGAATTGCATTTATATAACTCGTAAAGTAAATGATAAAACCAAATGATAAAATTAATAATATACTAGTAAAACGTCAAATACCAAATGTAAAAGATGATAATATATTAGAAGACCAGCAAATCATAAATGTCAAAAGTAATAATATATTAGAAAAACCATCACTAACTAATATAAAAAGTGATTATATAGTCAAAGAACGGCAAATAACTCATTTAAGGAGGAAGCGATAAATGCGAAACGTGAAATATAAAACTAAGTGAAAAATAATATACCTATATAGGGTTAAGTTGTAAAACAGTTTTAGTAACACCAATAAAGCGATTGTTTTTAGATATAACCGCTTTTAATACCTTATTCGGAACGCTCTTGGTTATTACATTCGTAAGTATAGATTTTCTATCAATCTATCTCATTTACTTAATTTCTAAATGCTCTTAGGATTCGCACAAAATTAAGATATCGATTATAAAAAGTTTTTCGTTCATAATACTAAGTTTGATGAGGCATTTTTAAAAGAAACAAGTTTATATAAACCATTAAAGTAAAGGGTTTTAAGGTAAAGTTTCAGATAATTATGCAAACCTTGATTGTTATAATAAAACCGAAATCTAACCCTTCAACCATATTAGAAATTTTGGAGGCGAGAAAACTCCGTGTAACCCGTATACATTTCGGTAAGTTGTTATAAATAACGTTATTATGAAAGATAAATTCGTTACGGGACGGTATTTTATTACCGATAATCTATATAAAATTTATCTACAAATTGTAGTATTTTCTATTTATAAAAGATCTACTAGTAAAAACAAATAACTTTGTTATATGTATATCGAGTAGCCTAAAGCGGAAGCCGCGTTTTGGATTATTGATTTACCATTCGAAATGTCCATATAATGCCTTACATATATTATCCGATGGGTTTATCTAATATTATAGAACGATGAAAAAGAGAAACGCCGTTTTCAATTATACAACCGATGTAACCTAAACATTTCGTATAAACTGGTATTTTGATTCGTTAGTTCTCCTTATATTTATCAAATAAACAAGGGAAATTTTATTTCATTATTCCTTTTATATAACCTCTAAAATATCCATTTAAAACATGATCGTTATACTATTAAAGCCAATTAGGTTGTCCTCCATCAAGAAAACTTTTGGCTTCGCTTTTGAATTTAATTTTTAAAACTTTCTTTACTTACATATAAGAAACGACATATTATGTAATATAAGTGTATCATATGTTTGTGTTTTATAAAACGAAAAGCTTTTTCAACATGGTATTGATACTAATAGGCAAAGGTCAAAGGTTAAGGTAACTATTTTGCAGCGTTCCTTATAATACCTTTAATAGGTATTAAATTAGTATATAACAATATTAGCAAAGCTGTAAAGTAGCTTGAGAATACGTAGGATCGTGTTTAATAAATAGTGTTTCTAGAGTTTTATAAATATATGGGAGTAAATACGTCATTTAAAATGCGTTTTTAATTATGTTAATTTTGTGTAATGTGTTAAATCTTAAGATAAAGGTTATGTGGAGTGCGCAAGGAAGCGGTAAACGCTAAAAATGATTAGTGATTTATATATTGTAAAATAAGTGATTTGGTTCTAAAATATTCTCTCCTAATATTATCGTACCCATTAACTATCAAGCGGGTTTTCTTATAAGATTTTCTAGTTTTATTTTTTACCTTATAAACAAATCGGGTAGGGGAAATATGATAATTGCTATAAATTATTATATTATACTTTTTGAAACGAAAACGCCCTATTCAAATAATGTGGAGACTTCTTTACAAGTCAACTTTTTAAAATAACCCCTTAAGGTTATAATAACTTCCGTACAATAGAGTTTTATATTTAACTTATGGTTCGCAGTCTTCTTTCAAGTAATCAAAAAGTTTTTAATAAAAGCTTTAAAACGTCTTTTGGTTTTCTAATTGAACAGACGCCCTCGTTATCGTAATATCAGTTTTATTTATTTTAGGTATCTGTTTTGATAAGGTAACGAAGGTAGTAAAAAGGTATTTCAACAGGTAGGAAAAAATTTGGATAGGGGTTATTTAAGTTATTATACAAGTAATCCGTTTATTAGCACTCGGCGGATTACGCTTTGAGGGCTTTATCATTTATCTTTTTCCTTTCCCACTTTTATATTATCGTTTTAATGAATGAGTTTGTGTTTTTTGATAAATCTTTAAATGTATCGTGTCCTTTAATGCTTTTCATCTTCCATAAGGTAGTCTACTCTCCTTTCATTCATTTTCTAAACTGAAACTTTGAATTATAAAGATAGGCTTAAAACACCCGTTTCGCGTAGGCTGTTTTGTATTGATGATCATTTATAAATATTCTTTTAGCCCTAAAGGAACGAAAAGTTGCTATAACTTTCTCTATAACTTTTGCTTTTGAAATGATAGATTATAACACCACGGAATCCGTATAAACAGACTTTGGAGTACACTTTGAAAATGAAAAGTATTAAAATATGTCTACTGATACTCAAAACATTATTTACAATGCTTATAGATATTTAGAAAATTAATTCCTTCATACTTATTCTTTTCGATTCCTTTTATAAAAATGTATCCGCCTTTTCAAGCGGAATGTGATACTAATTGCACTTTCTGATACCTTAAAACGCCTTTACCAATATTTTTCTGTATTTACTTCCAGCTATCTTAATTTTAATTCGACATGTAATCGAGTCGAAAACTATGTCTATATCGTAAGTAGTCTAGTTTGGAGGCTTAATATAGACATTCGTTTAGCAATTGATTAGTGTATCTTAGCAATTTATTATAAAAGAACTTTATATAAACTTTGTGACTTGAAATTATGTTGTAGCGTCGACGACTTAAAGAACCACTTATCAGTCAAAGTATATAATATATATAATAACTTTGTGATTAAAGTTAACTTTATTTTAGAGGTAAAAAATAAACAGTTGTAGGGTTTATAAGTATAATTGGTACTTGTAGCAAAACTTTTTCATAACCTCTAGGGGTTCTTTTCCTATATTCGTATAAATTTGTACGTTAAGTAGCCGTAAGTGGCATTTCGTAGCCGGGTATCCAAACTTTTGGTATAGTATATATAATTTTGGTTGTGTCAAGTGAGCGGCTTTGATTATACATACGTTTGGAAAAACCCACAGGTATACAAACTTTAGACAGAGCGGTATAAATACGCTATCCAAAATGTAAACGAGTTAATTCGTTGTATTTTGTACCTTAATTTCAACCTTTTTTATATTAGTTAAGTAGAGTGAAAATAGTGTTTTAGAATCCATTACATATAATTTGATTGGTCCGAATCGTATATTCACTATTATCATTCCGAATAAAGACGTTTTACTTTTATTGAATTAAACTTTCCAATGCTTTTTTATCCGGTAAAATTTGAATTTAGGAAATTTTATCGTGAATACATCGAATTATTGTTTTCCATCGATTAGTATTTCTATTTTGCTAGTATTTAACAAATTGGTATGACCCAAGCACGTTGGTGGGTCAGGAAACAGGCCAGCATGCAGCTGAGCTACCGAGAGCTTGAAGTCCAACACATCAGACGGGGAACATCTCTTTGTCAGCACCAGACTAGGCAACCCTATAGGGTTAGGGTTATGTAGATCACAAGTGCTCACTGAGCTTCAGTGAGCACCAGTGAGCCTCAGTACTGAAGATGGTATGAAGGCCATAGGATATAAAGACACGGTTAGTACCACATAAATAGCATTTACTTCATAGCTCTTCAGTTGTCAATCTAAGTATTCAGTCTACATATCTGAATAGCCTAACAGCTAATGATCATCCTACAGCACGAACTCATATCTTCTTGATATTGCACTTTTGTTACCTTTGCTACCTTACTGCTAATATAAACCCTCTGACATCTTCTATTTACTCACGGGTATTTAGTGTAATCATTACACAAATTTCTTTGGAACTAGCTATTATACTTATTAAATAATATGAATTACGACGCTATATATGCGTTTAATATAGCGTTTTAATTATCTAGACCTACCTTATATAACAATAAGGTATTTTAAAAACTTGTAAATACCTGTTGGTCTGTTTTCTTATTATAAGTCGTTATAAAAGTTTCGTTTTTTTCCGAGTCGTTTTCCTTAGCATTATATTCATATAGGTAAACGTCGAAGTTTTTATCTAAGTTTTCGTAATCGTTTATATAAATTGTAAAAAATGTCTTTTATTTAGTGTTCAGACAGGTAATCAACTTGAAATTGTTGTCTAACACAAATTCATTCGTAGAACAGATATTTTTTCAACCAATAACCCATTTTATCATATATAATATATCGTTTTTGGGGATCCACAAAGGTTTATAAGTTTTTCGTAGGTATGATAATATATGTAGTAAGCCTCGTTTTTAGCTGTAAGGGTGTTTTTGTTAATACCCGATTTATTTTCGATTTCCAAGATTCCCTTCTTAATTTCTATCATCCTTATACCCATATTCAGGGCTTTTATAGTTTTCATTTTGTAGATACACTTTAAATTAATAATTTAAAACAAGGTAAATTGTTTGGACGACGTTCGCTTTTATAAATTATAAAATTTTATCCCTAGCCTTACCAGTTACGAATGCTGATTTAGAACTCGTTTATAGGCGTATCGAAGTTTCAAATACTGTTTTAAGACTTATATGAAAATCTTTCAAATCCTTTTTCGATTTAAAGGATATAAAATTAAAGTATAGATTTCCAATATATGCTTTCTTAATCAATCAAATAAACGATTTATCGTCATTATACTTCGGTTTAAACGTCTCTTAATATTTCCTAGACTTTGTTAATAAGATAGTTAATACCTTTTGTAGTGTTTTATCTGTATTTTCACATTTATTTCTGACAAATGTTTCTATAATATCCGTTTAATTCCTGTCGTATAATTTGTAATTGATTTTAATATAAATAATGTATCATTAGGCAGTTGTAATACTTTAAAATATATATATATATACGTTAAATGGGATATATATCATTCTCTAGCTTGCTTAACTGGTATATAAGGTAAAATAATATAAAATTTGGAGGGTTCAATGTCTATTTTTTTCAAGTATTTAGTATTGTACGAATTTTCATATTAAATAAATCGTAGGGCTCGCCATTATAATTTTCACTTTTATCCTACAACTTGATAAATTTGATAAGATTAATAAGGTTACTACCATTAGTGGAGAACTAGTGAAGTAAAAGGTCGCGATATGGATCGTAATTTGGAGGAATCGGGTTGTAAGGTTCGTATAGTCTTTTGCCGCCTTTTATATTTACTTCAAAAGCACCGTTTTCATTATTCGGTGCGCTTTTATTACGGTCGGAAGGGATGTTAAATGCGTTTGAGGAGTGGCTTAGTTTGTGTCCCTCCTTAAAGGCGTTTATTAAAAAGGGTTTGTATTTAATACAAGTGATGGATGACTTTTGCGGATCTTTTTCCTCTTCCATCGATTCTTGAAACTCCGTCCTTTTCGCGGGGCGCAATCAATCTTTTGAAGCGCTGTACTTTTGATATACGTGGATTGCCTTCATGTTAAGACTTCTTTCGCATTTACTAAATAATCTTTTTTTTTTTTTGGTATTCCGTTAGCTAACATCTTTTTAAAAAGTTTACTTATAATACGTCTTTATTTTTCCAATTTGGTATTTAGTTAAGTTGAGTCGTTGCAAACAGGGTTTCTTAAATGCGGCCGTTTCTGTTACTTGGATTATTAATTCATTTGTTTTGTAACTATATCTGTATTACTTCAAAAACCGAATAATATACAGTATGTCACATAACTAGCATTTAATTCAAGTACTTCGGTCGAAAATAATTCAATATATAAAAGCACCAGACCTTTCATCTCTAATAACCAAAAATAACGTTTGTAATATACGTGTTTGCCACACAAATATTCAAATTATTTACCGGCGTTTCGATATTATTATTTTATAGGTATAGGTTAACTCTTGATAAAACGTTTCTTTAAAGCATCATATACTAAATCAATAGTTTTATACATTCGTTAGCTATAGCTGAGCTTCTTATATGTAGTGTCATGAAGACGAGGTTGTCGTATATAAAAGGTTAATACAAATAAAGTGTAGTGATAGAGTTTTGTATACGTTTGAGATAGTATGTTGAAAGGAATTTCGAAATTAGACAGTAAATGAAAGTGTATAACATATGAATGAAATATAATAAAATGCGCCAAAGCATTCTAAATGAGGTGTTTAGCGTTTATTAACACAAATAAAACGTAAATGACGCGTAATTGGAAACTATCAAAACGTTTTAAACTAGTTATTTATCGTTTATATTAATAAACTTCAAATTCGTTAATAATAATTTAAACAAGCGGGGTATTATAAGGCGAATGAGGGTAAATTTAGGTGGTTGTAATGGGGAATTGGTTTATAAGAGCTAAGAATATGTGTAAGAGTGAGTTGAAATGGTGTTGGAATGTCGGGTATTACTTTCAGCGTTTCCAGTGTGTAATCATTTCGAATATTATTTTAGGCGCTTGTAAAATATGCTTAAATGCTTTATAAGGTGTTTTAGATGCTTAGTGTATTTTGATAGGCCTTTCGGAAGTTGTTCTCAGGGCTTAGGGTAATGCTAAAGGTACCTTAAAAGTTGTTTTCACCAATTCCGAAGTGTAAGTAAACGGTTGAAATACTGTCTTTTAGCCGGAAAGGTCTTATCAAATGGGTCTGAAACTTAATAGTTTATGTAGTCGATACGTAATAAAACGCCTTTTAAAAAGTATCTAGATACATCCAAAACACCAATCGAGTTGATAGATAGTGTAACAGGGCTTTTAGTAGTTAAATAATACCAATCAAATTAATAATTTCGTATTAAAGTTGTCCTTTTCAATGTTACTTCAAGTTTTACAGTCTTTTCATATTTCCGTATATTTCTTGTAAATCGTAATATAAGAGAATGAAACAATTTCAACCAATACAGTATCTCACTATAAATATTAAACTAAGATTCGTCTATTTCCCCCCTTAGCTATTTCAAATCGACCAAATCAACTTATTAATATTGGTAAAGTTTTCATACGTTAATTTTAAAAAGATAGTATAGTATTTCAAGTTACAAGCTAAGTTATTAGATATGAAAGAGAGAAGAGGCATCCAAAAAGTACACGCCTCAGGTGAGAGCTTATAAGCTCTCACCCGAAGCGTGGCATTCTACCATGCACTCTGCCAACGTGTTATAACCCAAAGACCAACTGCAGACCATGGAACAAGTCAGCGGCCAGCTGCGCCATCAGAAGCTTGATGTCCAACACATCAAGCGGGGATATCTCTTATGTAAGGACACAGGGTTAGGGTTGGGACCGCAAGGACCGAAGAGCAGTCCAGTCGATACTACATAGAACCGCAGGAAACGACCAGCGACTTCAGCAGTCTAGTACTGAAGATGGTATGAAGGCCATAGGATATAAAGACACGACTATCACCACATAGATAGTATTTCCTTCATAGCTCTTCAGTTGTCAATCTAAGTATTCAGTCTACACACTTGAATAGCTTAACTGCTAGTGATCATTCTACAGCACGAACAAACATCTTCTTGATATTGTACCTTTGTTACCTCTGCTACCTTACTACTAACATAAACCCCCTGACACCTTCTATTTACTCACGAGTATTTAGTGTGATCATTACACAACGTTCCTCCTAGGGCGTAGCACACTATCATACACTCTGAAAGAGTGCTTTCTACAGCGTGATATAATATTACGCACTCCTCAAACGTAGTCCCCTACGCTTGCTTGCTATGGTGATATCTAATTATATCCACAATATTAGTTTGGTTTTCATAATGTACAGCTATTACGTAGATTTTATATAAATCGTTTAACGTTTACTTCTTTTAATTATATGATCGCGTGTAAGGGTTAAGAACTTCGTTTAAAGTATTTGCGACGTTACTAAATTTGTATAAACTGTAATAAATGTCACATAATAGCGTATGAAAAAAGCTGTTAATAAGTAGTATTCATTTAAAACTGTTTCGGGTTAGTACTAATGTCTTTCTCTTTTTCAAAACTTATAAATTGAATAAGTTTTTAAAAAAGCTAAGCTGGCTTTATAATTAATACTAGATTACTCGTATTGTTTTTTGACGTAATCGAGTTTAGTATTTCTGAAATAAAACACGCAAAATTTGAAGTAAATCAACTTATTCAGACTGTTTCAGGCCCATTCCCAAGAAAATAGATCCGTAATTATTAATTATATATTATCAATATTATTAATAACGATGGCTAAACCGAATCCGAATACTACGTTAAAAAATATTCCACAAATACGAAATAAGCTTCAAGTGGATTATCAACATATTAACGAGCCTTTAAAACGATAAGTTTTAGTTAAATGGGTAGTGTTGAAAGAGTATTACATGCAGTGAAGTAGGTCAACTTTACTTACAGTAAAGTTGAAGATACTAAACTGCAAGTTGAGTGTATTGCTTCATGTGGACTCAACGCATTGAGTGTAAGTCGAGTGCAGTACGCTGCACTTCACCCTAGAGCATGAACCAAGCAATTGGCCATACAAATTACAGTGCAGACCGGCTAGCGGTCTACCAAACCTAGAACAATACATCTACCATCTGACCACGCAATACTACTGTTACTTCGACCAATCGAATCGACGACGTTACAAAGTCTAAAGCTTTACCGACAGGTAGGTTATATATATTCAACTTAGAAGTCATCTTCATATTTTTCAAATACCGCGGCCCTCGACGTTTTTTAATTTTATTATAACTCGGACCGAAATAATAACGTTGGTTTCCGCTATGGTTATAAGCAGATTTAAATCAATTTGATTTTGTATTACCAAATTATATAGAAGTTGGTATTTCACGGATATTAAGCATCTAATAAGTTTATATTACTATTATTATTATTATTATAATTATTTCACTATGCTCTTATCTTTGCTGTTGTCCGAGTCGCCTTTTAAACTGTTAGAAGTCAATAACTTCCTACATATATTAATTAGTTTACCAAATTTACTATCAATAAGTTCGGCGACTTTTATCAATTACTTCATTGTTTCAAATGGGTTTCCCACCTGCTTGTTTACCGCTACGCCTACACTTATTACCGTAATATTTTTTTTATTTGAAAAATACGTTTTTTATTGAAAAGTTCTTCGATGCGAAAGCTATTAGAATGGACGGAAGTAAAGGGTACCGAGCCAATACTGTTATATATAATCACCTTACGTTGGGTAATTCGACGTATTTTTATTATTTTTTCGCCTCAACTACCTAGGTTTACACTTTATTTAGCTGTTTGTTAATACTTGAGAAGCGGTTTATAAGCGGGTAATTTATTCCAGTCTTAGGTTTCAAAATCTAAATACGCTTTAGAAAGCCTTTTATCAACTTTATTTATATTAGGATTATGTCTAAGGGAGTATAAGTGTAGCTAAAGTTCTAGCCAATAATTCTTATAATGTATATACGACCTTTGATACTAGTATTTAATCATTTGTTAATAATTTCTCAGTTGTTCCGTTGCGTTATACTTGCTCTCAATGTTATGGTAAATCTTACACAGATGATAAAATATCTTATATACATAATTAAAACATATTTTCTTACTAGTATTATCTATGTACATTGTAATAGAGCGTATCACCATAAACTATATGCTTATTGATAAATATTAAATAGTTTTGAAGAAAAAAACTTACGTCTTTTATAATATTATGGACCTCAGTAGAGAAACTCGGGTTTATCTTCGCAATGATATCGTTTACAACAGAAAAAATTCGATTAGCGGCTTTCGAAGGGTTAGCATATAGCAAAGTAAATATACATTACTACTTCGAGGAAGGAAAATGTTGTTATAGGAAGGAAAGTTTATTGTTTTTGAGAAGGAGCTTATAAAGACTATTTATAAGAGGGGTGGCAGAAAAACTAGTGTTGGCGCTTTTCATGCTGTGCCAAAACATTCGGTAACTAGAATCTTCCATACGATGCTACAGCGTTTCAAATCACTTTAAAACGGTTGTAACGCACCTTCTATAAAGTCTACAGCAAAAAAAACACCTTCTACTGCCCTTTACAGTTCGCCAACACTTTTTACCGTCTTTTATACAGCTTTGGAGTAAGCTGGAGGTAATGTTACAGGCTGGTGCCTAAATTAATGGTTACCAGAAATCTAGCTCTAGTAGTTGCTATGTTCCTACAATGCTCCTAAGCTATCTGTAAGCATGCCCTCACTGTTACATAACCGGGTCACCTTTTCTATAGCTCTGTAGCAGTCCCTTAGAAGGAATTTCTCCTTCGTTTCTTCATCGAGGTTTATAGATAGTCCAACCGCTTGAAACGACAGCTCTGACATAGTCCCTTGAAAACAATAATCCAATTACTAAAAAACTTACAAAAGGTTGGAAAGGAACAAATACTATAGTTAAACTCTTCATCACCGTTTTAGTCGAAAATATAGTAATTGATAAAGTTAACCAAATATTCTTTAGTTAAGTTTTTATTAATATCTTTTCTCTTAAGTTTCTTATTATAATTTTCGAGACAAAAGTCTGAAAGCCTCAATTGCGTTTCTATATTCCTGACTTAATACCATTTTAAAAGTTTGGCCAGCATAGGATTTAGTGGTTTGAATAAGTGAACTTAACTATTTATAAGCATGGAAACTTGAAGATTTTGCGTAATATCGCGTGATATAGCTTTTTTTGGCGCGACCTAACAGTTTTTGATGTTTTTGCTTAAAGCAACAATCTTTACGATTGACAATTCCATAATGTAAGGGGAAAGAGAAAAGAGTGGTATAAAAAACTTAGTGTAAAGGATAAAGCTTAGTATAAGAAATAAAATCAAAGATTGTTTATTATTGTTAATTGTAATTGAAATTTTAAAGTTGTGGGCCATAGAACTTGATCATTTTTGTAGTCGCAGTACCTATAATAATACTAACTTAACCATTTGAGAATTTAACGATCTTTAAGACTTTTAACGGTTATTTTTAACGTTTATCTTTATGAAGGATATATCAAGATTTCTTGATGTTTTCGATAACGGTACTGTTGTTACTTTTAGACTGTCGTAAAAACCAACGCAGTTCGGAAGTTTTTTTTTACTTACTGCTATAAAGACTAATACAATAGTAAAGGCCTTTTACAAGATTTTTATTTTATTTTACCCCAAGGTTAATATAGAGCGTAACCGGAAAGTGGTTTCTTCTTCCATCTTGCAAATTTGTTCTTAACCTAATAAGTACTAATCAGTATTAGTAGAACTTTCAACGTTGCAATGTTATCGATTTGAATTGGTTGAAGTAGCAGTAGTATTGCGTGGTCAAATGGTGAATTTATTGTTTGAGATTTAGCAGACTACTAGCCGGTATATACACTAATTCGTATGGCTAATTGCTTAGTCCATGCCCTAGTTTGAAGTAGGTATATACTGTATTTAACTTTACAGTAAACCCACAAAACAATACTCTTAACTTGCAGTCACTATAGTTAACTTTACTGTAAGTAAAGTTGATTTACTGCACTGCAATTACTACTGTTCCAATAATTAAAAAAACAAGATTACCTCTGATTCCAATATTTATCTGTATTAATTCCTGTACATTTGATGAATATATGTTCAAACTCTGAATACTTTATTAAAAACGTTGTGTGATGGATGTAATAAGGAGAAAAAGGTATATAAAACTCGAGAAGTTAACGAGTTCGAATAAATTACCAGTATAAAAAACATCTTTAACATTAAAACATAAGCTGTATTGAATAACAATTTGAAAAAGTTTGTAAACTGTAATAAATTAACTATTACTATTGAAGAATACATAAACTAGTTAGGATACAGTAGAAATAAATTGGGATATCTCAGCAAACTAAAAGATTGTTAGGATAATATAAATAAGAAACTTCAAAATTACAAACAAAAGTTACAAGATTAGTTGCGAATAGATTCGTAATATTTGTAACGAAGAACTTACCTGCAGAAATGGAAAAAGTGAATATTTTGAGTTGTAGATTGAAAGCTTGCAATTAGAATATAATTTGTGTATAAAATAGACTGGAATTAATAATGAAATACCAGCCAAAAATAGGCGAAACTTCCGCTATTACCGTTAATTAGCTAGTTAACATACTATCACGTATGTACAAAAGCAAAAAGTCGCCAGTATTAGGATAATGATCAATTGTAATTTAGTATAAATCCTAAACACGGTATCTCATTCAGTATAAAGCACGGGCCAAGCCGTTACCTATACAAACTAGTATGTAGACCGGCTAGCGGTCTGCCGAACTTGGAAGGAATAACCACTCCACCACTTTCAACGTAATACTAGTTACTTTAACCAGAGATTCAATTCAACCACGTTGCAACGATGAGAGCCCACCATCAAATTACCTATTTTAGTTTGCATTACATGGAGAAAAGAAATAAATATTCGCTTACTATAAGGAATATGTATCAACCCCATCATATAAACTAATAAGTGGGAGCCTGCTAACCGGCTCCCGCATTCAAGAGGAACCAATCATCCATCAACTCACTCCAAACTATACTATCGTTATTTGACCACGTGACGAATGATTGAATATCTACCAACAAAAACCATATTATTGTTTATAACCTTATTGTAAAGAGCTGGATTTTTCGGGCGCGCATGGGGTGTAGGGAACAATGAATACCCGCTGACAACCAGACCAATATATGCATTAGCGGGGTAGGTCCCTGTTGATACACTGCACACTTGGCATTGCGGAACTAACTGCAAGGTCGCCGTACATAGTAGACTACTGCAAGGACCGTTCCACGGAAATTTAAAAACTACTGCAAGTGTCAATGAACAGCATTCTGGGCGTGCCTAGAAAATTGTTCCGGCTGCGTGTGCTGTATATAAACCATTTATGCACCATGCACGACGTAGCACAGCACACATAAAATGCAACTGTCCCCCCACATGGTGGGTTGGCAGAGTTCCCCGGGCATATGCAAGGGCTCGGTTTTCAGGGCAAAAGGTCCGCATGATAGCGGGCTGCTGATTGGGTTACAGCGATGCATCTAATAAAAGAGGCACGCAGTCACAGCAGAATACTGACACGAGCAGGTGGGTTTTCTTTATGCCGAAGCAGGGCAAAGCGTATCGCCGGCGAGCCGAAATGACGCCAGGCGGCCGAGCGCCCCCCCCAATCCCCCTGTCTGTCTGTCGCCTATTCGAGGCCCCCGCAATTGGGCTACTGAACTGCCACGGCGTGCAGTACTTGGCACTTTACTAGAGTCAAAGTCTAGCCTCACTTG
>JASMMZ010000001.1:17026581-17079010 GCA_038502455.1 Anisogramma anomala
GGGGGGGGGGGTTGTTTCTGGCGGGCCACAGGTTGACGAGGCTGACGGGGTGTCTCGGATCGGCCATCAGCCGCTGCGGGCGTTTCGACGGCGCCCTGTTCTTGCGTGAGATGGACGAGTGTAGATGAATGTGATGGACTGGGGACGGACCACGGGCTTGCAGTCTCCAGTATGAAACCATGGTTCGTAAGTATTGACAAACAAGCCTCGCGAGAGTGAAATCAAATGCTGCATAAATTGTTGGTGCAACTGAATCGTATGGTGTTTGTACTTAGGTGCAGTGTAGATGCGGGAGT
Organism: Anisogramma anomala; assembly: GCA_038502455.1. NCBI lineage: Eukaryota > Fungi > Ascomycota > Sordariomycetes > Diaporthales > Gnomoniaceae > Anisogramma > Anisogramma anomala. The sequence continues at coordinate 17,026,878 of JASMMZ010000001.1, forward strand.
TCGGTTGACCAAGTCTGATTGGACAAGCTTGGTTACTGCATGTATGAGCCAAAGAAATTATTGCCTGCTTATTAAGGTAAAAGGGTTGTGGGATGAGGACTGTGTTGCCGTCCAGGAGGGAAGTGTTTCGGAAAGGCCCAATCACAAGGCCACAATAGTTCTAGGCGGCTGCCCCCTGCTGCCCCGCGGGCTTTTGGCCCCAGCATCGGCCCCTTCCGCAAACCTTGGCACCAGTTGACCTGCGCCCTGCCCGCTTGCAGCTTGGGCCTAGCTTGGGCTTACCTACAGCTAAGCATTGACCCAAGCCCGGTAGGTGGGCCCAGCAGTTACCTCAATACCTCAAATGTCAATGTGGGGAAGTTGTGCGGATTGAATCGACCTAACGAGTATGGTGGCTAGTTTATATGGCGACGTAACTGGTTTACTTTGCACCCCATTACTTAGTAAGGTCGTCGTATAAACTGATAGTAACTAGTAAATCTTATCCTAAATGGCGACCATATAAAGAAATTTACTTTATCAAGAGATTCCTTTTCACTAACAAGTTTGCTTATGAACCTAATTACTTGGCAACTTGATTGTATAAACTAATAATATAAACTATTGAATTCAATGTAATGCAACTTCAATAGTTTTATTTGCATGACCCGCTCACCTAAATAAGCAATATTAATATTTCACGGTTTTTTATGTCTCTTAACTTAATAGACTATTTAAATTTGAATATATACATAATATCTCCTAGTCATAACCTTTTTTATAGCTTTTAATATATTATTGGATATCAACGATTTATTAGCTATGTGACTGGTATAATCTCTATGTTTACATAATTTGTTTTCACTATTATTAATGTTGATTCTTTGAATTCTTTTTTTTATTTTATATATTGAAATGAAGTTGATTGTTTTAGTTCAACTCTTAATTCTCTTTAAACTAGCTACTTTATTTCTTTAACCAAATTATTTGTATCTATTGCAATTATTGCACATATAGTATAGTTAGCTCTATTGTCAACTACATTAATATGCAATTATTATGAATACTATTAATTGAATAACATGACTTTCATTTACCACCAATTATTTGAGTAATGATATAAAATAAGAAGAAAATAACAGACTTTTACTAGAAAAGGATTGTGTTAACTATATTATATAGACTAATAAATAGAAGTTTATTAGTCGGCTCCTACATTCAAAAAAATTAATTATTTATCAATCTTATTATAGTTATATAATTTTTTCTTTACTATATAAAATCAAATCAATAATTGAAATTCTTTAAAGGCTTACTAATATTGATTCGTAGGTTAATAGATAATAAGTAATGACAAGAGGTTGGGTAAAAGAAAGACACCCGACTTCTTTAATAAATTAAAGATTATATACAACAGTATTTTTATTCGATTATATTTTAGAGACTTGTCCAATTATGTGACCCAAGAGGTTAAATGATTCATTTCAAATAACGTTTATAAAGTTAGATCAACATAAATATTTTCATTATATTTTTTGAAAAAACATCGACTGAAATCGTTCGCAATTAATTGAGAAAAGTATTTGAAACATCAGGATTTATCATTAAAGTTGAAACTTATATATGTGTCTTGCATACAGAAACACGTATATACATATTGAAACGTTCAACATATGAAAAATATTCGATTACTATTAATAGATATTTGGACGTTGCAATGTTATCGATTTGAAGTATGGTTGAAGTAACAGTAGTACTTCAATGGTCAGGTGGTAGATTTTTATTTCTTCAAAGTTTTGTAGACTGTTAACCGATCTACAAAATACTTTATATTGGCAATTTTTTGGCTCATACCCCACATTGAATTGGGTACTCTACTGCAATTAAATTGCAGTTAGTATAGTTAACGTTAACTATACTACACTTATATAATATCCCACTACCAACAGCTTTTTATTTTGTAATGATAATACATCTTATAGAATAATTAACCGGTAACGCAAGTACTTCCCTATGCTTTTCTTACTATTATTTGTATAATAGTTTCACTTCTTACTATTTTTAATCTCAATAACAAGGGTTTTATCACTTTTATACTCTAATACCTCAAAATGTACTTAAGTTAACCGTATCAGTTACTAAAGTCATATCATTAATAGCTTGACAATCTTTTAATTTGTCAGAGTACCTCTACCTCCCATTTTATCCATTGTTGTATAGTTTGACTTTATTTAGTGACCTTTCTGCGTAGCTCTCAGTCGATATAATTAGCCTATTATTGTTTATAAATCATTGGGAGGCTTCGTTTAATATAACCTTCGTTGTGAAATTAACCGGGTTATCTTTATTATCGATCTATCGAAACTTTTTAAGATTTTTGTTTTTAAAGAATTTGCAGAGAGCTATTACATTGAATATTAATCGTTTTTGTTAATTGTTTCGAGTTTAAAAATGTACTTATTGATAGGTTTTTAGATCTTGCAATGTCGTCGATTCAAAGTGTGGTCGAAGTAATAGTAATATTACAAAGGTCAAGTAGTAAATTATTGTTTCTTATAAGTTTAGTAAACCGCTAGCCGGTCTAAATACTATCTTGTATAGGCAATTGCTGGACTCGTACCCAAAATTGAATTAGATACTCTATTGCAATTAACTTTCAATTAGTACAGTTAACTTTAACTATACTACACTTAAACGCTATTCCAACACTAACAGCCTTTTATTTTGTAGTGCCAGTACATTTTGTTGGACAATTATCTGGTAACGCAAGTGTTTCACTATATTTTCCTTACTGTCATTTGTAAAACAATTTTACTTCCTACCACTCGCAATCCCAACAGAAAATACTCTATCACTTTCACACTTTAATTTCTTAATATACACCACTTCATTATACCAATCAATAAAGTTCATACTATCAACTTAATAGTTTTCCAGTTTATTAGGATATTCCTATCTGCTATCCTATCCATCATTATATAATACCTTACTAAGTAGACTTTTAAAGTAGTATTATATCTATATAGTTAGCATATTACTATCCAAAAACCTTTTCAAGGCTTTATTTGATGTAAACTTTATTATGAAATTAGCTGGGTTATCTTTACCATCCATTCATTAAAGTTCTTTAATCTTACTTCTTTTATAAACTTCCCAAAAAGCTATTGCGTCGATGATTAAACGTTTTTATTGATTATTCCGAACTTAGAAAGAAATTAGAACAAGCTTCATAAAATGTTATAGATAATGACCAAAATAGGTAAAATACTTTACTATTTAGTAATGATATTTTTTTCTCTATAGATATTACTATATCAAAACCGGTTATCATACGATAGACTTCACCGATAAGTACGTTTCATATAACTCTTTTGCACTGAACCAAGGTTTAATAAATTAAGTTACCAGTAATAACGAATTCAGTTTCTTATGGTCTATCCTTATTCAAGATCATTATAATTAATTTCATTTATGTTTACAGATGAATATCATTTACGAAAAAGTTGTCCATGAAGTTTATTCATTTTACTTTCAATAAATCAATGGTATTTATATTAGTTTCTTAATATGAATCATCTATCTAACATCCCAATGATTTATTTACACTATTAAAGTTCCTTTCAACCGTGTTTTAAACTTATTATGTAAATAGCAGGTCATACGATACCTTTAGTTATTATAAAGTCGAGATGTAATTGCAATAGACACGTTTTTTTAATATTATTAAACGTTTATAACAGTTGTATACTCGATTTTATCTAGCCAAATATTTTACCCCTTTTAGCGAGATCTAAAGTATTTAGTATCAGTACCGATAATACTAGGTATTCTAATTAACGATTCATGAAAATATAGATATCTACTTTAATTAAAATCGTAATCGATTCTCAATTTCAGAAATTTAAGTTCTTAGTCGCAGGCTTTTTAATTACTACAAATAAGTTAACTCCAACGAAAAATATATGGTTAATTTACATACCTACTATTCCGAAATTATTGTCTGTTTAAACAATTAACGAAAATAAGTTGTAAATTTAATATCTAATATCCATTTTGTATTTCAAGTGCGACCGGTACCTTGAAACCTAAAAATACTCACTTCAGCTAATTCATATAGTAATGTAACGCATCATATAACTGTTTCGAATATGTACGTAGAACAAAGTTCTTGAAGTAACTGCAGTAAAACGATTATTTGTAAATAAGTAGAAAACTACATATCTCTATAAATAATATTATAATCATTAAAGATAAACTTCCTATTGGTATTTACAACTAAAGTTATTATTAACAAAGCTACTAAACATTAGAAAATCTTCTGAATAGTTATCTATTACACAAGATTTTAGTTTTTGCCTTTATCAATAGATGTTCAAACAGTCAGACGTAACTTTCTGTATAAATTTTCCGTAATCTTTTACCTCATTTCGTAAATAATTCTTAATCCAAAGATCGTAATATTAGGGTCACTAAATTTAAAGTCACGTTCAAATAGGAATTATATAACTCATTATATAAGCAATCTATAAATTTCGATCCTATTATTTCTCTTAAAAGGTTTGTCTAGGGTTTTGATAATTCCTTACATACGAAAATTAATTACTAGGTATTAGGTATCCTTATACTTTCGACTAACACAAACAGTTAGATATATACGACTCAACTCATATTTTATATCACTATCTTCATTATTACTCCTCTATAGTGATTAGCTAAATCAACTTCATTTCACAGGATTGTTAATCACTAGCAGAGGTAAGTTATATAAGCTTATTCGTTCAGCTTGAGGATCTTCCTTAATAATCTCCCTCATATAAGGCTTACACTAAGTTATACCAAATATAGTAAAGCTATTAGTAATTTTAACACCTCACTTTTTTGGCAATGCTTCAGATCTTGAATAAGTTATCTCATTTGCCTAAATTATGTCGCAAGAAAACTTTGTTTAGTAATAGTAAAGTTAATACGTTAATCGTTGATAAACAGTTTTTGATTGTAAGGGTATTATTAAATTAAGACCTTATGAATTCTCTATATAACTCTCTATAATCTTTACCGTATACCGTAATACTCTTTTAATTTTTTTCTGATATAGGATATTCATTTGTTAGACGAAGATATGTTTCAAAATCAGTAGAGTCGTTATAATATAATTAAGATTTACGGTATCATTTAAACCCTTTATCGTTATTGGAAGACGGGCTTTTTTTTTATTTATGAAGCCTTTAATTTCTAACATTGAAATATTATATACCCTTTAAAATAACACGTAAACTGTTTTAACTCTTTTAATACTCTATTTAACTTTAATAAATACGTATTTTATATTAGATCCCTCTCATTTCAATATCAGTCTGGAATTCTCTTACAATCAAGTTAATATTAGCGTCGTATACGATAATATCTAGTGATCTTGGATAAGTATCAATCTATAACATCTTTCAAGTTCGCTAGGTATTCTTTATAGACAACGATTTAAGGAATTTAAAGTTTTAAAAGGAGGTTAACAAGTGTATAAAGTAAAGAACAGGTTTATTATTGAAGTAAAAATTGTTAGCTAAGATCTTATAATTAAAGTTGTTATCGTTCTTTAAAATAAAATTTCACCCTTTGGGTATTTGAATGTTGGTTTAATATGGTAATAAAAATTTGGAATAACATTGAATATAAAATATTGTATATCCTTCTAATTTGCGGATTTGGAGACTTTATATAACTTATTGATGATTAGGTAGTTAAAGCGTAGGTGTATTCAACTTATTTCCGATTATTTCAATTTAATTACCGTTATCTTTGGTATTTGAAAATGAAATGACAAATATCTCGATTTTAATGCAAGACGAAACCTTCGACTTTTAAAACTAGCTTACAAACGTTAACGTTAGTATTAACGCCAAAAGAATTGATATTTTAAAAACAAGAAAAAGATAAGGTAGGGGTTTTTAAAATCTAAAAGACAATTCATTTCGTAACTATTTGCATTACTGTTGGTAAGCTTTTATCGTTACAACGTAGTCAATTAAAATCTCTGGTTGAAGTAACTAGTATATTGTATTGAAAGTGATGATGCGTTACTCCTATGTTTGGCAGACTGCTAGCCGGTCTGCATATTAATTTGTATGGGCTACTACTTGGTGCATACCCTAGTTTAAAGTAGAGACCTACTATACTTAATTTGCAGTCAATTGTAATGATCACACTAAATACCCGTGAGTATATAGAAGGTGTCAGAGGGTTTATGTTATCAAGAAGGTAGCAGAGTGTAATGATCACACTAAATACCCGTGAGTATGTAGAAGGTGTCAGAGGGTTTATGTTAACAGTAAGGTAGCAGAGGTAACAAAAGGTGCAATATCAAGACTGTGTTCGTGCGAGTGATGATCAGAAGCCGTGAGGCTATTCAGGGTAGACTGAATACTTAGATTGACAACTGAAGAGCTATGAAGGAAATACTATCTATCTTGGTAATGAAAGTGTCCTTATATATCCGCGCCTTCATACGTCTTCAGTGTAGGCTCGACTGGCTCGATACCGAGTCCATCGAGTCTCACACCATGCTGACCCTAACCCTTGTGTACGGTGTGTCTGTTGTGGATCCCTGGTGCCTGCCGAGAGGCTGTGTCCAACCGATTTCCTTTGTTATCTGCTGCGGGGCCGCCGCTGGTGCGCCCTGCAGATGTTGGGTCATAACACAGAGGTGCTGAGTGAACAATATCGCAACCGTGCAAGTAATAATCAAAAGCCATGAGGCTATTCAGAATATACTGAGACTGAATACTTAGATTGACAACTGAAGAGCTATGAAGGAAATACTATCTATGTGGTGCTGACCGTGTCCTTATATCTTTAATCCTTCATACGCCTTCAGTGCTGGATCATGTTGGATCGAAACATGATCCCAATGATCCTGGATCTGTTGGATCAAAACATGATCCCAATGATCCTTAGTGCGTAACCCTAACCCTAAGGTTGTTGACATAAGAGATATCCCCATCTGATGTGTTGGACATCAGGTTCTTAGTGGCTTAGCCCCATACTGGCCTGTGTTCTGACCCTCCAATGTTCTTGGGTCATAACAATTGGTATTACTGTGAATAATTTTAGTTGGTAGGATATTTAACTTTGACAAAGTCTGGAGAGAAAATGCTAGTAGTCGTATCTATAGAAGGTTCGCTCGTACATCTAATCCTTCCCTAAGGTTGTGATTATTAGTAAACTACTTGTAATTATATATGCTGCAAACCTTTAGGATTTCCATGGACTTGGTGATAATCCTATTGGTGTTAAGGGGTTTTCTAGGGTTTTCACATAATTAATGAATGGGTTTAAAGGGATGCATAGGCCTAAGGACTTATTACGCCTTTTTTAACTAATTATTCATAGTTACTAGTACACTGGTAAGTTAAAACCCTTAAATAGTAGGGTAAAGACATATGGAAACCATTCAAGTTCGAGTTGGTCTTTGCGAATGCGTTCAAAGGCGTTAAAGTATATTATCTTTAATGGTCCTTTTTCATTTACCTTTATGTTCAATTATATATGAACATGTTTCATCAATTGCGCCCTCGTAAAATATATTTCTCAGATTAACCTTTTTCTTTTTTTGGCACAAAAATCGACCCTATAATTCTTGAAATCAGTTTTTACCTTCGTCTTTATCTGTTTATTTATCTCGTTTTATGTATCCAAAATTCATTCGTCAAAATCGTCGAAAACAAGAAGACTTTAATTGGTTTCGATGGGGTTTTAATCGATAATGAAGTGGTTGATGTAATTGGTAAGGTGATTAGGGGTAAAGTCTTTATCGATTTCCGTAAAGTAAAGATTGTCGTTATATTGTTTGACGAATATGGTTTTTAGAGACTTGGTTACTTACTTTCTAACGGGATTGGTAACGACGTTAATTTTAATGTTTATGGTTGCTATCCTCACGATTATTAAAGTAACATTAGAGGGAAATAATTGGTATAAAGGGGTAGATTATGAGTTCTTTACCATCAAGTTCAATGTTCATAATTAAAAGTATCAAAGAACTAAGCCTTTTACAGTTTAAGATTTTTAGTAGTAATACCCGCAATAGTAGTAGCAACTTGGCTGTTTGCTAACTTTGCTAACTTGATAACTTAATTATTCAAAAAACTTATGACTTTTTGGCAGTCAGTTTCAATGGTTTTTTCCCCAAAACTAATTTAATGAGCATTTCTTAGTATTTTCGAAGGATTGGCGATACCGTCGCCACTTATAGACTGCTGCGAACGACTCCATAGTCCAAAAGCTCTCTCTATTTGATTTTGCCAACAACTGCATAATGTATATGAATACTTCGCAAATTCTTTCCTCTACCTTACCCAATCAAAACATAACAACCGAAAAGCAACTTCTTCCTCTACCTAGATTATCTATTCTTAAACTAAGAAATATTCATTAGTGTTAGTAGGATTTTATCGTTGTAACTTAGTCGATTCGAATCTCTAGTCGAAGTAATCAATATATTGCATTGAAAGTGGTGATGTATTACTTTTAAGTTTATCAGATTGCTACCCAGTCTGCAAATTTATTTGTATAGGCTAATAATGCTTTGACCGTGCTATAGTTTGAAGTGAGCACCAACTGCACTTGATTTTCAGTCAATATAATCAATCATACAAATAATACAATCGATTTTCAGTCAATACAATCAACTTACTATTCGTATAGTTAACTTGACTGTATTGCAATGAACTTCTATTTCAATTATAACTGTGAATTCGAATAAATAAAGTTCCTTACGTAAAATGAAACCGACTTTGTTTTTACCGGAATCTTAATAATTAATTTTCGTAATAATCATATTTTTCCTTCGTAATTCGATATACTACGAATACCTTCCTATTTAGTGTCTTACTACCTCCATCTTCGGAATAATTCCTTAAAATATATACTTCACATAATGATCATATAAATTAAATATATATAAAGGGTTAAAACTTTAATCGTTATAATGAAGGTAAGGACTTTCACTTATCAAACAGAATAAAAAAGTATAGTAGACTGATTATTAGGTTACTTTGAAAATGATATCTTTATAATACGCAATGTACTTTAGCGCATTCTTTTTATCGTGTAACGTGTTCTCATCATGACAATTTGAAACACTTTTGAAATAATTCTTATTAAAAAAAGTGAAGTACTAAATATAATATATTACCTTTCACTTATAGTATTTATCAACAGGCCAACTATTCAACTTATAACCGGACTTAGTATAATTTTAATATATTTTATTACCTTTATAACAACATGTCTCATAAGTACCGTATCAGTTAAAGCTTCTGATACGTAGTTATTGCTAATTTAGCTTTGAGTGTAATATCTTTAACAAAGTTCCAAGTTCTTGGATCTACCTTATTTTTAATATATATAATACGCGATGACGAGATCTTCATCGCCCTAGTTACGGAAATTATAAATTTAAGGAAAAATATCACCTAAGTTTAACGTATACGTTATCAAAATCGCTAACAAAAACTGCAACTGGTTAAAACCCCCTTTATATATAATATTTAGGCGTTGTAAGGCGTATTTAAACTCGTTAACGCCTATAAAAGTTACTTAGACCTGCTAGCAAAGTGTACCTTATCTAGAGTGTACAATTATCATCGTTCATTAACATATCATCAACTTATTAAGCATTTGATTAAGGATATCTATAGGTGTTTCCTCCTTTGGCTTCTTGATTATCATTATCATCTAACGTATTACTACTGAATCCGTATAATATTATGTAAGGTGAATTTCGTATTCGAAATGATTTTTCATTATGTTATAAATTTCACAGAAAGTACATACCTTAATTAGTAAAGTTAAGTAATATTTGTTGGTGTATGCTGTCAGGATTTCGGAGAATAGCGAATGAAAGCCTAGAGGCTAAATCTTTATTTACTTGTAAATATTGAAAAAATCCATGAAAAGCTTAAATCTAAAGTTTACCATTTGAACTGGCTTAAATAATAGGTTTAAATAGTTTTTCTAATTGTTAATAGTATATTTTATTGTTAAATTGAGTTTTATGTCCTCGAAGTTTTGTCAATAAGGAAATTTATCATGTTTGAACCTAATAGATAAAGGCTTAAAGTAAAACTTATAATATACCTACGTGTGTAAGTATACTTTCCTTCTAGATAATAATACTAATCTAGGTATTTTGTGGTCGCGCTCTGCGCAAATTTATTATCTCAACGACTATAATGATTACCCTAATGATAATTTTAAAGATATTCTTAAATTAAAAGGCCGATCGCGTCGACGTTAATTCGTTGTACCATATTGGTAACAATCACTTTACGTAATTTTCCTCCGCTAATCGCGTAATCCATAATATTTCGAACAACATTGAAATTACCTACCGAATAAACACATTTATCATTTTTGTAGTATAGAAGATCATTATTAGGGGAGATAAAATTTGATTTAATTGAAGATTAGGAGCTGGTCTCCTAAAACGTGTATAAAGGAATTTACAATCTCTAGTATTACCCTTTTCTTTCCTTTGTAGGTTATGGAACGAATCATTTTAAAGTTAAGAATATTAAATTCAATATTCGAATTTTACCAACTCAAACAAGTTTTCCATCAGTATGTTTATAGTATCATCTAAAATAAAAATCCTTCGCCTATGAACCTCTCTTCAATTTAAACTTAAATCCTATTTAGATCGTTTGCAACATGTTCATGTTTTAATCTTTAAAAGTCTTAAGAAAGTTTTCAAGGATACAAACGCCGTAGAGAAGGTATTCGGCGACGTTCAAATCGAAAATATTTTATCCAACGAACTTAATCAAATGTTTTTCAGTAAAGTTTTTATAATATTTTAATACTAAAACCCTTCGTTATAATACTCAACGAAAAAATGTCCAAAGACCTCAATTTACCTATATTTAGTTTTTTAAATAGTTATCTTGACGTCTTAGTATAGAAAGTCAACTTTAATTTAAATAGAGCAGGGACTTAACGATTTAAAAGCGATGTAGTGTAGCTATTTGTCACCACTTAATAGTTTTTCGTATAAGATTAACATGGTTTTATATTTTAAATTAACCGATATTAACTTTTGCTCACATACTCAATCAATCATTTTAAGTCATAAAGAAAAATATTGGTATATGAGTTAAAGTTATATATTATTTACCGGTTTAGTTGGTATTCATTACGGGGTATTTGACTTAGAGGTTTGAAATTTGTGATTTTTAACAGTAGTAGTAACAACTTAGCCGTTGACCAATTTTTAAGGTTTTGGCAAGTTGATAATCTCTTTTTTACAATTGATTTTGAAACTTTGACCGATTGATGTCAACGCTTTTCTTCAAGACTTGTTTAATGAAGATTTTATGGTGTTATAAATAGCGATATCATCGCTACTTTTAAATTGCCGTGCAAAACTAATACAACCCACAAGTGTTTTGCTACTAATTATCGTGAATAACCGATGTAATTTGTAAAGGCCTTTCATAACAACCTTTCCTCTATCTTTAAATTCAAAACGTAACCGGAGAGTAGCTCGTTCTTCTACCTAATTCATCTATACTTAAACCAATAAGTACTGATCAGTGTTTATAGGTCTTTAGACTTTGCAAGATTGTTGATTCAAAATTTGGTCGAATTAATAGTAGTATTTCAAAGGCCAAGTGTTGGATTATTGTTTCTTTTAAGTTTGTCAGACTGCCAGCTAATTGACACACTATTTTGTATATACTATTGCTTATCCTGTGCCTTAAATTAAATTGAGCACTCGATTTCAATTAACTTAAAGTCAGTACAGTCAACTTTGACTACACCAAACTTGAACATTATTCAAATAGTACTCGAATAATCTTCCTAAATCGGTATAAATAACCATTAGAATTAGTAAATGTCTGAACTATTGAACAAATATGTTGATAATTTCCTTTTTTTTTTTTTTTTTCATTTTTTTGCATTTACTATCATTGGGCAGTGCCGAATATATAACCAGTATATGTATGGCTCTTGCTTCTTCACATATCACTCGTAGATACTAGCGGGAAGAATCGATACTTGAGTGTCACTACCCTTCAACAACCACCTTAAAACCCAAATTTCATAAATACTAAGACCTGCCCTCCGTACTTTAGGTCTCAATTATGCTACCCGACTTTATCAGGGATTTTTTTACGCGCACCATAACCTAATCGGAGATCCTATTTTTTTTCGGTAATGTATCTTTCAATTCTGGTAGTTCATTTCCGAAAATGAAATATAAAGCAAAGCCTATAGCTATTACCAGATCAACGGTATAGCACGAACTATCGATTCGTAACAGGACTATATATCGGAAGTTAGACTTCTAAAGAACGCGAATACAACCTATATATATTAAAAATCCAGGCGCGTAACAATAGGTAAAGTCATAATATTTACGTGTTGTATTTTAAATTTTGAATTAGTGTAATAGATAAAATGGTCTTATTCGTTTCAAGTTTAGGGTTGTTTTGAAAAATCAAGGTTATCGGATTACTAAACCTAGTTTTGAGTCTAAAATAGTTAGCAAGACATCAACCGGACCTTTAATTCATATTTTAGAATTTGCGTCACTAAAGGAAAGGTCTCCGTTTCGTTGCGTTTGCCTATAAAAAGAAATCATAAAATAACTTATCAGATCAATAAAGTTCTAATATCTCTAAAAGGTAAATTTCTTCATTAAAAACCCAGATCCTACGTTATCATTTTCATTAAAATCTTTAGGAGCGCCATAATATAGAGACCCGTCATTTATAATGTGAGTAAAGGTTCAATATTATTCGAGACGAGATGTACAACTTAATTGATCCCCGCTTACTATCCATTTACGACGGAAATAATATATGTGGTTTTTATTAAAAGAAGAAGATATTTTTAAAGTATATATACCTAGTCGAAAGCATAGCGATGTGGCTTTAATAATAACACAAACTTAAAAACCATAACTTTTTGTTAAGAATCGCGAATCTAAAGTGAATGAAAGTAGAAGACAACTGTAGATGCCGTTATGATATAGAAGTAATTATGAAAAGACCACCAATTATTATCGAAGGAATTTTAGAGAGTGCAAATAGTACGCTAATCGAAGTAGTTGACTCTAGAGGTTGCTAGGGGTAAGGGCAGGCCTGGGAAGCCACCAAAGTATGTGTGTGAAATCGGTCGCAGGGGTTGTTATTTATTATTGCAGGTATTGTAAGGTGTTTTATCGCTTCTTCGTAGAAATAACAGAAGCTTTAAAGGCTGCTAGAAGGTCAAAGATATCATTAAGCGAGAAATACGCCGGTAAAGTCCAAGGTGGTTAGTTGTAGAGATCATTAATTATTATGTAGAATGCCGTTAAATTCAAGCGGAATGTTGTTAAAATAGCTTCTAAATTTGTTAGAATGTTGGAATAACCGTTTATTTGACGGTGAATCAATATATGCAGGTTATGGAAGCGAAGGTAAAGTTATTCAAGCCGATTATCAAACGCCCTGTTAAATTACCAAAGTTTAAAACGGGCGGTAATAGTCTTAAAAAGGCTATGAAAGTTCAGCGTTTGAAATGAAGATACTTTTAATCCTTTGCAAAAGATCTAACATGTATAAAAGCCGATTATAATGAAAAAAGCGTTGTTGTATAGGTTTGGAAAACTACGTTGGTATAAATGATAAGGGACGAAATTACTACTTCTAAGAGCTGATTTTTAAATAAACCGTTATGTGGATGGTAGGCTGGGCCGCCGATGATCTTTTAAGTCAAAACGAGGTTGAAAAGGAGATTTGGATAATGATAGAACAAATTGAATATAATATAATAGAATTGGGGGTATTTGAAGTAATAGTGCTGAGTGCGATTATATTTCATTTTTTCACAAAGATGAGCACTGTAAGGGATTATAGTATAGGCTAACAACTTTTCTTAATAAGGAGGTCAATACAACTACGCTAAGAAAGTTTAGGTTAAGTCGAAGATCAAAAGTTTCCCATATAGATATACCTATATCAAAGCTGGTTATTATACTATAAATTTAGAAAGTAAATATACTTCATATAATTCTTCTCCAATTCAAAAAGGTTTACTAAATAATATTTATCGGTGATAGCAAATAGTTTGTAGTATAATAGATCCTCGTTAACAATTATGATAAAAAATCCGATTGATAACGATAAACGAGTACTATGTATAAACAAGCCATTTGTAAAAATTATTAACTTAGCATTTAACATGTTAATTGGAACTATATTAATTCATGGGTCCTGAATAATTATATGTCACTTCAATCGCTTGTTTAAACGTTTATAATTCTTATTAATCAGGTATTATGCTTATACCGCTATTAATAAATTGTACAATACTTTTGGTTAATATAAGATCACAATAGAATTACTACGAGCGCGTTGTTATATAAATAATTAAGCTTTAGCGACGTCAGTTTCTTAAATTTTAACCAAGCAGATCTGTTATAAAATTCTGTTTTTTCTTAAAAAAAATGAGGTATTTGGTACCAATATCGTCAACACCATATATACAAATTCAATATTCATTGAAATAAAGGTATTTTGATTTAACCAAAGTCGCAATCGGTTTGTAATTTTAGAATCTAATGTTCTTAATCGTATGTTACTTTGCTTCCACGAAGCTAGTAATTCCAACTGGGAGTATATTATCAATTTATATGCCTAACATGACGAAATCTTCATCCATTTATGTAATTAACAAATGAGGATTGTAGGTTAAAGATTTTATATTTATTTTGGATTTGTAGTACAACTACTTTGTTTGAGACGAATTAACACTTGCTTCAGTCAGTTTGTATAATATTTTGACGTATATCATAACTTTACCTAATAATTACTTACCATGAAATCTTGAAGGTAACGTTATGATAATATTATTTTGTTAATTAGTAGCATATTGGATGTATGCTGAAATAATATGACGACTTTTAAGGGTGAACCTCCCATTTTTACCTGCTATAAAACTTACTACCGTTAGGACTACTAAGTATTAGCTAATTTTTTAAATCATGAACTATTTCTTGAGGAGTTAGTTCTTTTGTTACCGTATTTTCAAACAATCAATATTGATTTTTGATACGGCTTTTGTATAGGTATTTCTTTGACTTTAAATATTTTTTCAACTTAAAAATAGTGATGTTTGGGTCCTAAAAGTTAATGTTATATTTAAATATGAATAATATTATTTTTCGTATAAAAAGTCCTTTAATGTCGATCCTATCGTTTTCCTTCAACGGTCTGGGCGGAGTTTTCATATTTTTTGTGTACGAAACTTAATTAGTAGGTTTCAATCGGTTTTTTACTCGTTTCCTTTAATCAAAGCAGTAATATATATTGACCACAACTTGTTTTCCTTATCCTTGTCTTTATTATTTCTTGTCTTAAATAGTTAGCTATACCAATATCATTTTATTAGTTCATTAGTCACTATTAAACAAGGTTACATCAGTTCATTTATTCGACATAGTGATATTTATCAACGACTTCTCCAATGAATAGTTTGACCTAATTAATTCGTAATATCGTAAAACTGTTAACGGTTTCAATAACTACGTTTGGGTTAATGATACGCAAGATTTTGAATGAACTATTAAATTTACCTAGCTTATATTACACGAAAAGTTCGTTTCACAAACCCAAAATTAATACATTAGTTGTATATAAGCCGATCCAGATGTTAATCATGTAATGAATTCAACGACCTACAAATTCCCACGAAATGAACTAAACTTTTTACCTGACATCATAGCTTTATTTAAAGTATTTCCTAATAGAATAAATTCATTCGTTCAACAAAAATATCTTCTAAAAACCAATACAGTCGATAATAAGCCACTGAATCCCACGGTGGTATTCATATCATTTACAGATATTTAAAGGCGTGCCTACTGATTCCTAAAGCTTTCAATCTTCAACTCAAAGAATTTATAAGCTTTTTGAAAAGGAAAATACGCTATTTTAACCTTACGGATAATTCAATAAGCTTTAACAAATCCCTATTTATATCAAATCCATGTTATTTTAACATAAACTTCGAACTTCGTCACCACAGAGTTAGTGCTAACATCGTAAAAGATAACATATAATAATATTAAATATATGTTAACCTAAAATATTCCTTATGCATCTCAGATATCTTTTATCAATATTAGCGTAAGGAACTCAACGCCATCGAAAGAAGTTGCCGAGTTTACAACGTAAAAACAATTTTTTCATTCAAGTATAATTTTTTTTAAAAAAAAACCTTACAATGAAAATTCTGATCGTTTTTAAGGTAAATTTAAAAATTCAACTGCCAAAACGTAAGTTCAGTAATAATATTCAAGTTTTAAGATGACTTTAAAAAGGAAATATGAAATATTCTTATACCTTATGAATTCAAAAAATCATATAACCTATGAATAATTAGGTACTTTAAACATCTGTATTTTTAAAACATCACTGAATTCATCAAATTTCTCACTGTCATTTTGGGTCCTCAAGGGTAAAACTAAAATTATACCTATTTGGAGGCAAAAAAGAGCCTTCAATCTTTCTTAACCCAATTATTACCGTTAACGTCAACATTAACGCCAAGAATGTTTATATTTCCCAAAAAAAGAAAAAAAGAAGTAAAATGAATTAGAATGTGAATAGTAGTCGATGTAACTGTTCTTTATATTATCGTTAATTCGAATAACTATCATTTCATACCTAAATGAGAATTGAGTTTAGCCTCCCTAAGATCCTATTATTCAATTTCTATAGTAGTAGTACTTTCGTATCCTAACTAAATATACCAATAAGATCCTACGATTAAATATTTT
Organism: Anisogramma anomala; assembly: GCA_038502455.1. NCBI lineage: Eukaryota > Fungi > Ascomycota > Sordariomycetes > Diaporthales > Gnomoniaceae > Anisogramma > Anisogramma anomala. Next base: position 17,043,676 of record JASMMZ010000001.1, read on the forward strand.
ATTACCGTCGTATTTGACACGACTTTATAGAATGTATAGTCCTCGTAATGATAGCTAAGGTTGAAAAATATAAGGGGGTAAAATAAAAATCTTTATAACAATAACAGAAGCTCTCACCTTTTAAGATATATAAAAAGAAATAGTTGACTAGTTACTAAGCAACTTTAGAAACAATATATTTATGCTACGTTGTTTATTTTAAGACATTACCTCTATAGCGTAACATATTCTTACTTTATCTATTTATAATATCATATAAATAATATTTTTTCAAAGTAAAAAAATATTGTATATTATTGATGGATATAACCTGTTTATAGGCCTTTAAACGTTGCAATGTTGTCAATTCAAATCGGTTGAAGTAACAGTAGTATTGCGTAGTCAAGTGATCAATGTATTATTCTAGATTTAGCTGACCGCTAGCCGGTCTACACTTTATTTTGGATGGCCAATTGTTTGGCCCGTGCTCTAATAGGAAATAGACGCATTATATACTTTACTTTACAGTAGACCTAAAAATAATACACTTAACTTGCAGTCAGTACTGTCAATTTACGTTGATTAACTGTATTTCAATTACTACTATTTCAACACTATCAGCTTTTTGTTTTGTGCACGCACGCTAATGTGGTTAACCAAGTATTTCTAGATGCCGCCGAAGTACCTCCTTATTAACTGGACATACCTCTTCCATTTCTACGGCTAAATTAATCTCAATGAATGCATAGTTCCGAATCTAAACTTTATTAAATCCTACAAACAAATATTTTGTTATAAATTTATACAAAATTTCAACGTACTAATCAATTAAGTCGTCGACTTTATTTCCCTGTTAGTTTCTTAGTTTGCTAAGGTACCTACGCTTTTCTTCCTATTTGCCATCACGTAACTTAAAATTGGCAGGTAGTTACTTAATGTAGGCTTTCATACGTATAGTTAACTGATTATAAATTACAAACTTCTTAAGGGCTTTATTTGGTGTTATTTTTGTTATAAAACTGATCGGATCGTCTTCAACGTTAATTTACCGAAATTCCTTGATTTCTCTGCTTTAATAGGCTTTGCAAAGTGTTATTACATCGATTACAAAGCTTTTTTTGTTGATACTTCAGAATTTCGAAAGGCATTCGAATGGGCTTTTCGAGTCGGTATTAATTAACACGGAGATATATAGCATCTTTAACTGCCTAGTGACGATATTAAGGGTTTCCTATATTGCTAAACTTATGTCAAAGCCGGTTATTATACCGTGATATTTTGAAGTTAATACACTTCGATTAATTTTATTATATTTGACGAAGATTTAATTAATTAGGTTGAGGTAATTCTAAGCCAATCATTTTACATTCCATCCTTGTTAAGAATCGTGATAATAAATCTAATCTATAACGATAAATCGATATTATTAAAGAAAAAAAAACCTATCCGTGAATATTATTAACTTAGCTCTCGACAGATTAATCGGGATTATATAAATCCCCTAGTTCAAATTGCTTATCCACTAATCCAATCTTTTATTGAATCAATCAAAGTTTTTACTCACTGGATTTTACGCTTATACCGCAATCAATAAATTGTAAAAAGCTTTCAATTAACATAAAATATCAATATAACTACTATAGACGTATTGCTCTAGATATTTTCAAAGCTTAAATACATTAAATTTGTCAATTATATCCAAGTTTACGCCTTAACCCTCCTAACGAAAACTATGGTAAATATCAGAATTATCAACACAACACTTGCGAATCAATGATCTATTAAACTCTAGGTATTTACCTTTCGCTGAATTTGCAACCGGTTTATAATTTCAAAACTTTAAGTCTTTCATTGCTTGTTGCTTAAATGCCACGAAACCAAGAGTTCCGACGAAAAAGGTAAAATCAATTTACATACCAATCAAGTCGAAATCTTCATTTTACTTTATTAATAAACACGGGTCGTAGATAAAGGATTCTATACCAAACTTCGACTTACAATAAAGTTAATACGTTAAAAACTAGCAAATACCTACTTTTGTCAACCTGTATAATAGTGTCATACATATTATATCCGTTTCTGATAGGTATTAATCACTGAGATCTTACGGTTATTTCCACAAAACAATTATTTTTAAATTAATTGCTTACTACGTATACCTTGAAGTAATATTACAACCATTTAGAGTAAACTTCTCGTTAGTCCTAATTATTAATCTTGTTACCAAAATGACTACTCGACGTTAGCTAATTTTCTCAATCGTTGACGATTATGTGAGGATCCAGTCTTTACCTTTATAGCTGTATCATTAAACAATTAAACGTAACTTTTCGTACAGCCGCCCAATAATTTTGCCGTTTACCTCATATATAATTCTCAACTTAAAAATAGTAACATTAATATTTTCAAGATCCAAATCGCGTTTAGGTAAGAATTGTACTACTTCTTGAATAAGAAGTCCATTAATCCCAATCATATCACTATTTTTAATATCTCATAAAAAGTTTGAATAATTCCTTATATTCGAAACTTAACAACCAAATCTTAATTATCATTTTCTTTCCTACTAACCTCAGTAATATTATAGATTGGACCCGGTATATATTCCATATATTTATCATTTTTCCTCTTTGGTAGTCAGCCGCGCCATCGATGTTTTATCGGCTTATCTATCAACGTTTCATCAGCTTGTCGATTACAGAAAGAGAAGGAGTTTATTGGTTAGTTCATTGAGATTTTAGATTTTAATCTATATCGTCATCATTAATCCCTCTAATATAGAGTTTAACCTAAGTTATAGGAACCGTCTGTAAACCGTCAGCAATTTTAACAACCACTTTAAGATTGGCGATACATAACGTCTTAAATAAGAAATACTATTTATCTGACTATCTCTATACGAAAGAAATTACTTTATAACGATAAATTCAGTACGTAGATTATTATAAGGCCGTCTTCAATATTGAAAGCATCATGAACTCAACGCTGTACTAATTTCTTCCGCAATTCCTTCAGAGCCTTACTATATACAATAACTGCCTTCTAAGTATTTACTAATAAAGAAAATTTATCCGTTAGACACAAATATGTTTCAAAGGCTAGTAATGTTTGCATTATGCCATTGAAACCCACGTTATTATTAAAGCCGTTCACTGTCATCAAAAGACGTACCTCTTAATTCTTAAAGCTTCCAATCTCTAACGTAAGAATATTATACGCTTTACGGAATAATATATATATGTTTTCGACTTTTTCAGTACTCTAGTAAACCTTAACAAATATTTATTTGCACTAGATTCCCATAATCTTCGTATCTATCTAAGACTTCGCCATCGCAAAATTAGTACTGGTATCGTAAACAAAGACATTTAATAGGCTGAAACAAGAGCTAATATATAATATACTTAAAGTTTCCTATATATTCTTTACCGATAAGAACTTAAGGAATTCAGCTTTGTAAAAAAGATGACGAAATTTAGATCATAGAGAATAGGCTTTTTATTCAAGTAAAATACGTTAACGAAAATTTCGTAATTAAAATCTTAGTCGTTTTTTATTATAAACTTGAATTTTCGAAGTGCTTAGGTACACAGTTTATAATCATGACACAATATTTAAATAAACTTTAAAGCAAATAATTTAATACATTTAAACCTTATTCACTTAAAGAATTTATATTATCTATCGATGACTAGGTGATTGAAAAGTCGATACAATTAACATATCTTCGACTCTATCAAATTCAGTACCGTTGCCTGTGGATTTTGAGTATAAAACAAAAAGTGCCCCTATTTAGAGACGAAAAGAAACCTCCGACTATTCTTAACCAGTTCATCAATATCAACGTTAACGTTAACGCCTATAATCTTTATATCCATCAATGAAAGTAAAAATGTAGTAAAAATTCTAAGAATATAAAACGTAATCGGCCTAACAACAATTTAAATATTAGTCAACCCTAATAACGATAATCATTCGCTAAGACCGAAGTTAAATTTAGCTTTGACAACATCTTAACAATTAATTTCCCTAAAAATAGTGCTTTACCTTCTCAATACCAAATACTACTAATAGCATTCTATGAAGTACCTTGCTGCCTCTTTATTTAGCATAATATATTGAAATGTATGATTAGCGTAACGATCGCAAAATTTGAAGGTATGTAAGTAGTTAGATATTTAGTTATAGCAAGTATAGGGGTTTTCTCCAACTAAACGATATAAGAAAACTTGGTTAGTTAGTTACTAGGTCGTTTTAGAAACATTATTTTTATTTTACTTACCTTACTTAGATATATAATTATCGTTAATAACCTCTTTACTCTTATAGTCCACGATATAGTCCAATTAATTGAACCTGGAAGCAATAGGGTATTATGTGTGATCAATCACCTATTATTTGTAAAGTTTAGCTAGAAGGTGGTAAGTGAACCAATAATTGGATTTTTTACAAATCTAATACCTTTTACCACTATTACAACGATAATCTTTACTATTAGCAGGTCCGCTGAAATTTGAAATTGGTCATTAACGTCAATATAACTGTAGAGTCTATTTAGGAAACACTAGACTGAATTTTTAGCGTTAGGAATTATCCTATCTTCAATTAATATAATATGTTATTGTACGGTCTTTTTTATTCCAAGCGCGTAAGTTATTAGCTCACGGATATATATCCATCGAGTTCGATATTATAGTTATTATAACTGTGAAAAAAGATTTTAACTAGTTAAAATAGCCTTTACAAATGGTATTTATATATTATTAAACGTATTCAAACTTGTTAATACACATAACTAATACTCGGACCTATTCGCGAAGTGTTGCTTCAATGGTGTGAGCTTTCCCTATTTCTTATTGACATAATATTGATTTGACCATCATCTAATTAAAAACATCCAACGGAATTTACTCCTATCTTTTCTTAGCTATTATTATCATTCACCTCATCGTAGTCCAATCTATGTAATATTATGTAAAATAGACATCATATTCAAGTGACTTTTCATACCATCATAAATTTACCGAAAAGTTTTTACTCTCATTGGAAAGGTCAGATAGTAATCCCTGACGTGACCTATATAGATTCTATGAAACAGTAAGTGAAAATTGAAAGGAAGAACATCCCTTTACTTGCAAATGTTGAAAAGAGCAATATCTCTGTATTAAACAAATTTTAAAGCTTACCGTTATACTTTTTTACGTTGTTTAAGATCTTCATAAAGTTTGTAAGAATTTTATAATTAATATTAATCATTTTGATAAAACTGGAGAAAAGGTTATGATAATCGTCTTCGTTATTGATAGCGTTTCCTGGTGCTTGAAAATCGCGATATTAAAGGTAGTTACTAATTGCTTAGCCTGAGTGGTAAAGTCTTGTAGTAAAACCCACAGTAGGCTTATGCGTGTAGGCATATCTACTATAGGAAGCTTCGCCTTATGGAACTTAATTATTTTAGGGGAAACCTTAACTATTCTAAGGAAAGATTTAAAAGTCAAGGGAAACTTGGAGATTATAGGAAAGGTTTTAAGCGATTTGACGATTTTGTTCAATTCATTGCTAAATAACATTAATATCAATTCTTTTTGCCGCGTTTGTGGATGCTGCCTTACGTACTTTACCATCATCAAACGTGTATTTGACGTTATCGCGGAAAGGTATTGAAATACCGAGAAAATAAACAGGTTCTTTATTATCTACATATAAAGAATTGATATTAGAGGAGAGGTTAAAAGATTAACTGAACTAAGAATTGAGAGATAGTCTCTTAAAAAGTATGTAAAGATGTTAAACATATTTAACGCCATTGCTGTTTCCTTGTGGGGTTTGAAGTCAAGAATTTCAAAGGTAATCCTTAAGTTATGCTAATTCAAAAAAGGTCCTTACTAACTCTTTTAAAGTTTTTTCTAATACATAAGTCATACGCCTATTAACTTCTACTTTAAATTTGATTTCAATTGTACGTTCAAAAAATTTCTACATTTAAATAATCTAATAACTAAAAAACCTACGAAAGTGTTTGAAAACACGTTGGTCACAGCCAAAATATTCACCGACGTCTATTTTGAGAATGTACTAACTAATGTAATTATTTAGGTATTCTTTAGTTAACGAATAGTCAATAGTTTTAATCCAGACTTGTTTATCGATTTAGTGGGAAAAAAATAGTTCTAAGGGCTTTAATTACTTTGAGGTATATCTGACTAGGTATTAACTTGACTTGGTAATTTAGGCGAGGGGACTTGGCGATTTAGAAACGTAGAAACTTGAGAATTTAGCGTAAGGTTGTATGTCGTGGATTTCTTGGCGCAACTTGACAATACTTGGTATTTTATCTTGAAGTATCTATCTCGACGTATTCAATTGACGATTATGATATCAAGGGATGGAGAAAACATGATGAAAGAAAATTTGATGTAAAGAGTAAAATTTAGTGTAAAAAGTAAGATCTAAGGTTTTTTATTGTTATTGGTTGAAGGCAGTGGAACTAAGTTTTTTTTTTGCATTCATAACGCTTGCAGTTGTAAACTTAACCATTTTCTAGATTAACGATCTTGGGGACTTTTAATTGTTAATCTTAACGCTTTTTTTCAAAAGGATACGTGAATATTTTTTTAATGTTTTTCAATATCAATACCGTCGCCACCCCTCAATCGCTATTTTAGACTATCGTAATTAAGAAGTTTTCTCTATTTACTGCCGTTTTGGACTAACGAAATTCGTAAAGGCCTTTCGTAAAAATCTTTCCTCTACCTTGGACTTACTCAAAGCGCAACCAGAAAGTATTTTATTCTTCTAAGTAGCTAATTTTTGTTCAATCTAATAACCACTGATCAATATTGATAGGTCTAGCCTGTTGATAGGCCTTTAAACGTTGAAATATTGTCGATTCGGGTAGGTCAAGGTAACAGTAGTATTATGTAGTCTAGTAGTAGACATATTGTTCTAGGTTTGGTAGATAGCTAGCCGGTCTGCACACTATTTCGATGGAGAATTTCTTGGCCAGTACCTTAGTAAGAAGTGAGCACATACTGTGCTTGACTTTACAGTAAACCCACAAAACGATATACTCAACTTGCAGTTGGTGCATTCAACTTAGATTAACTGGATGCAATGAAATTACTACTGTTTCAACAGATATAATATATTACCTGATATTTATGGCGTTTAGTAATAATATAACAATTTAATAAACTATACAACTTACCATAAATCCCACATTTTTTATTATCATTACAACTATAATTTTTACAATTACCATATCGGTTTTCGTCTTAGCCAAGTAATTATAAAAAATGAAATTTTTCATGTATTAACTAACTCAATTTTGAATATTTGAACTCACCGTTTATATAGTTGATTAATATACAATAGAATGATTTTTGTCGTTCCAATTCCAAAAACTATAAACATAAAGGAATATAATAATTATATTTGTTATAGATGCTATTAAAACCTAAAAAAAAAACCGCAACTAGTTAAAAAAAGCATTTGTAGGTGGAATTTGGACGTTTTAACGATTATTTTAACTTATTAACGCTTATAATAGCTACTAGGACCAGCTTAAGTTATATAGCTTTTTTAAAGTGAATTCTCCCGATCTTTTATTAACAAATCATCAACTCATTAAGCGTATAATTAAGGATATTCATTGTTTTTTCCCTTTCTTTCGCTTTAGCTATCATTGTTATTTAATGCGTTGTAACCTAATTCGTATAATATTAGGCAAGTTGAATATACCATTCGAAATAAAATTTCATACCGTTATAAATTTCAAGAAAAGTATGTGTCTTGGTTAGACGAGTTTGATAGTCATTTTTATGTACCACGTAAGGACTTTGAGAAATAGTGAGTAGAAATCTCAAATTTAAGCCTCTATTCACTTTCAAATGTTCTAAAACGGTATCATTTTAGTGTTGGGCAGATTGTGAAGTTCTTTATCATTTTTTTTCGATATCATTATAAAATCTAGAGAAATACGTAAAAACTTATAATTAATATGAACTATTTTGACCGGTAAAATATTTAGGTCGCGATAATTATTCTAATTGTCGATATTATTATATATCCTTATAGTTTGTATACGTAGGTCAAGTGGCAGTGCACTAAACTGCAATTTGCACTCCTGCAGAGTTTAAGATAACTTGTCATGCTGTAGGCAACACTCTTACAGAGTGCATCATATGTGGCGCGGTCTCAAAGGGGCGTTTCAAAGTGTATTGCAAAGTGTCACTGTCAGGATAAGAGGTTTATAACCTCCCATCCATGGCATGCACTCTCTAAATGTTTTTTTTTCTAAATTATTTATCTTTAGTATTATAATACTAATCTTTCTAAATACTCTTTTAATTTTTTGAATTTACGTTAATCAGGCAAAAACCTTACTAACACTAATTAGTAGCCGATTCGGTCGACTATAAATAGTTCAAGAAAAAAAGACTAATACAAGTTAAATATCTATAGCAGAATCCTAAAACGGTTCTAACTGTTTGTATTTCAATACTAAGTTTTTATAAGGATAATATGTGATGTATAAAATGTTGTAAAAGTAAAGTAACTTTAAAAAAAAATTACTTTAATATGGTATTATTAACCCTTATTTGGCGCTTTATGTGCTAAAATACTCATTACTCTATTAATAACCCTTGTTTAGCGCTTTAATATACCCGGGCACCTCTTAAAGGGCGTTTTATCACGTATTAGGCTACGTAAGTTAAAACCACTAAGTTTCGGAACCCTTTGTTAGGACCTATCCGATTTGAACGTAATATCCAAATCGTTTGCAGCTAGTAAGAGCGGCTTTAACTAGATATCCGAATTTATTACTAATTATAAACTGAGACTTTTATACTAGATTCGTACCTATACATATCCACTTTCCCTCTTCTCTCCTATTTTCTTTATCTGCCTTTTAATTGTTTGCCTTATACCGCGTGTTTTAAGTTTAATACTTACGAAGTATGAGTTTTCCTAGCTATTGAGATAGTATGACGTTAATAAGCGTTAATGAAACTAATTTAAAACACCTAATTAACTTGTGGCTACATTTCATTCACGTGTTATTCAAATTTTATTCATACTAGTAAGCGTTAAAATTTTTACTTTGACTGCTTCATTTACCTTATTGACTTTGTATTTACGCGTTTGTACGCTTTTTATTTGTTTTGGAACAAATTACCCTAAACTTTGAACGTACTCAAATTCCACCTATTACGCGGGAAAAAAAATTGTACCACTCTAATATATCAGGTATATACAGGAATTACTATCCTCAATCACCTTAAAACAACTATAGCTATAACCTTAATAACAATAACGTCGAAAGAAACCAACGGTTATTTCGACATTTTAGCCGAATATATGGCAATTAGAAAGGTCATATTATATGAAAAAAATCCGAGACTTTAAAATAATACTATCGACATACCAATTAAGGAATTAGACTTATGAACTGAAAATATATAAATTTTAGTCGTGATTCTTCGCTATGAAGAGGAGAAAACTTAAGGACTTAATATACAGGATGAGTTTTATAAAATATTTTTGACTTGAACGTTAGACATGGAGAAAACGATAAACTCCTTTATTGTCAAAGCCTTACGAATTTAATTATGAAATAGAGGTATTAATACCCTAGGAGACAGGAATGACCTCCTTATAAAAGTTTTATTTGACATAATACAGCTTATTAACTTTCTAGATTAAAAGGATAAAGATGTATATTAGACTGAATTTGTAAAAAGATATTATTTAACGGAATACAAAAAACAGATGGTAAAGGATATACGAACAAAACGGCAAAAAAAGTATACTATACAAGTATAAGGCGTAGGAAGATCCGATATTATACCTGTACCCTACGTTAGCAATACAAAGCTTGAGGAAAAAGAAAAACGGCAATAATTATTATCCACTATACGGGTATAATATACCCCTATACCAGTATATATTGTAAAGGATAAACAAAGACTAAACCACTTTCTCAAGATGGTTAACACCTCCTTTAGACGTAACGGAAACGGTCGAAACACGAAAAATTACCCGCTTAAAAATGATAAATAGTGCGAAACGCTGATACATACTTTATGGATTAATACCTATTAACCATGACCCTTATCGTAACTTTTTACCACACCGCTTCAACATTGATAAAAGCGACCTTATAAATCTTATTAACTCCATTAAGCTTTAGGATAAAGATAAAAACTATAACTGTAAACTATACGACGTATTCTATAATAAAATACGTATAATATTTAATACATATAAAAGACTGAATAGTAAACCGTCTTAATTTTACGTAATCTTACCCGATATGCTATTTGAGTAAGTTAAATAGTGGTATATATTCTAACTTACGTCGGTAGACATATTTACGAAGTGTTACGACCGCTTAAAATTATATTTCGATACAGAAATCAACTATAAGCTTTACGATAGGAATTGGATTGACATAACTTGGAAATCCGTGAGGAATAAACGGAAAAACGTTGATGAAAACCTATAGGAAGTATTTACCGTCTTATAAACGAAGTTCTGAAAGTACCAAGGTGACTTTTAAACCATAATATAGGAGTAATAAACTGTTTATATTATTAGTGACAAAAGTATTTAGCAAAAACCTAAATTTCGACCTTATATTATTTAAACAAAAAAAGAACTTAAAGACCTTTTATACAAGTGTTAAAATATTAGTGAAACCTTTATACGCCGATAAGAGAGCTTTGGAATAGTATTTATAACAGATACAACTAAAGGTGGAGGTTAAATTATTGGAATAAACCTTAATAAAACCATTAACTACGTCTTATATCGAAAGTTTCAATTACACCCAAGATAAAATGAGAGTCTTAAATATAATTATCAGAAAGAAAGATTTTAGGGAGGGAGCTTTAAAAACGAAGGGTCAAGTAGCTAATATCGAGGACAATCTTACGGTTAGGGAAGAGATGTACCGCAGTTATAGCAATACTTACGAAAAGGTATACGGAGCCCTATGGGTTTGTAAAAACGTTATATTATATACGGAAAAATCAACTACTAATTTACTAACCACCTAATATACGGGTAAATTCGAACCAAACGACAGTTTTAAGCCGATTATGTATTTAAGGACCACATAAAAGTTAATTTTACAGTATATGTAACCGAATACAAAAGCGTAAAAGATAAATTCAACGCTTACCCCTATGAATACATCTCTAGAAAAAAAAAGACTCCAAAGTTAATAATACTTACCTAATGGTCTAAAACGATAAAACCATCTAACCCATTTTTATAGGCCTGTAAAACGCCTTCTTTTTACATAGTATAGGACTAAACTGCGAAAGCGACCTGTTACACGTATATATAGAGTAACAATTTATATTTTTAAAAAGGTACGACAACTTATTTTAAACCATTATCTGTAATACTGGCGCAGTTAAAATCTTAATAGTCAAAAAACAATAATTCGACGCGTTCGCAGCGAAATTCCCGAAGTTTCAACTCGACAGAATAGGAAAATATCGAAACTTTTATTCGGTAAAGGCAAAACGTCATCGTTTAGAACGGTTATTATAAATACGCTATTCGGACCGGTCAAGTTTTACATAATAAACTTTAAAGCGTTATTAATGCGTTCGTTGGCTAATATAAAGAAACTCAAAATTAAGGTCTGGAATACGATTAACCAACTTATCCGCGCCTTATATAACGTATTCGTATCACTTTAATTTAAGTTCGACTACTAATAGTCTTTCCCTGAAACACGTACTATCAAGGTTATTTATTTGACATAACCGGAATTGCGGATATTACACCGCTGATTTGGACACCTAGTTGTAAAACGCTTTTTATGGTTACTTTAGGCTGCGGCTTATATGGATATAGGAAAGGACGTATTTAAAGCCATCGAAAAGTTTTGCTATAAATACCAGATATACTTATAGGCTCCACGGCGATTTAAGTTTCGCTTTCAAGACGATGTAAACTCTAACTATGTGGAATTATTAATATTATATATTTAAATAGCCAACCGGTATTATATACCGTTAACGCTGTAACATTATTTGAGACAGCTAACGTTACATGGAGCGTTTTTACTATAGATTATCAGAACTCTTTAGTTAACTATTGTTTAACTTTTATTTAAAACCTCTGAAATAGATTACATACGACGTTGAAACGGCCTTCGACTTTACTAACTAACGTATCGAAGTTAAGATCTCCAGTAATAAATACAAATAAATACCAATAAAAGTATTATAAGGTATTAGCAAGAGTGAATGATACTATAAACCGCTTAAAAGGGCATATGCGGTATTGTCCAAAACGTTAAAAGATACCAATCTTAAGGAATCTATCCTGTAAAAATCGATTAACGCCATTAATAATACTTTCGTCTCCAGTAAACTAATTCTTACGTTCCTTATTTTTGGAACTAATATAAAAGTTTATACAAATTCTATACTATCGCTAACAACAGTACAAAAGTAAAATGTTACAGTGAAAACTATAGTAGTATTACAATCCCTACGGGTTAAGAACAATGTTTTTTTAAGCGTTGACCACAAGGAATAACCTAAGTAACACTAGCGTTTTAGACCTACTATTGAAATCTAAGGTTTTAGTTTGGAAAACTAATGACGGATAAATTAGCCCTTGAAATATTATAGAATTTGAAGGCTATAATATATTCGTTCATTTGACAAACGGTATAAGTTCGTTCCGCTAAATAATGGTACTGGAGTACAAACTAGAAAATGTGGAAAAAAAACCGGTTTAAAACTATAGTTTAACTAAAACCATCTACAAAGCTACTTTTGAAACTATAAATACAAAACGCTCCTCATTTCAATATAACTCCTGAATATTATTTCCAACACGATATTACTTTACAAAAACATCGACTTATACAAATACCACCAGAACTCCATCGTTAGGGCCGCCCTTTTAATTCAAAAACTCAAAAAATGTCGAGGACGTTTGTCTCAAACTCCTCTATTACTTAAAAGAAGATAATAAACCGCGAGTTGAACTTCAAACTCCATCGCAAGGGTATTATTACCATATTAAACGCCCCGTTCCAATAATTTACCTGAACGGAAATCTTTGCCTTAATCAACTAAGGCGTATTTTATCTTAAACGGTTCGATCAAACGGTTCACGGCGCTTATAGAATTTTTCCCACTGGCCTCGTATACGAAGTTAAAGATAAAACCGGAAAACTATACGAAAAGACCTGTCTAATGATGAAAAGATATAACGATAACGGTAAAAAGGATATTATAACTTCATCTCACACCTTAAAATAGGTTAACTACCATTTGATTTTGACTTTCGTAATATCCTTTAGTACCTCTTATAGCCTATATCTTGAACTTCTTAATATTACGTAGGCTTACACACAATTTTAGGGGTGGTTTAAAAGACGTATTTACGCCGATATGCTTATAGATTTTAAAAATTACTACCTACCTAAAACGATTATACGTATTATAAAACTGCTATACGGCCTGGTTAAAGTTGGTATTTACTGGTATAACATTTACTAAAGGAATTATAGGGAATATTTTGAAACACCTAACTTAACCTTCGACTATATTTATTAGTTTTAACAACCCGTTTTAACGGCTTGAAACTAACAGTTATGTAGACGAACGATATAATAACATTATATAACGCGTAGTTTTTCGTAATTAAAAAGAGGAAATTTTAAAAGGCCGGCCTAAAGGAAAAACCTACAACGTACCTGACGAAAAATTATGTAATCGATTTTAATAGAGTTATTATCCCTTTTCGAGACGGTTTTTCATGCCTTATGTAAAAAGAGAAATTGGATAAAGTTTCCCTTATCTTTCTGAATAATGCAACCCGTGTTAACGAATACAGGTACCAACGCGTACATAGTGTTAAGTTTGCTTTAGTAATATAACCGGAGATAGTATTCGACCTTTCGGTCACCGCGCAGTACTCAATCGGAGGCGGTATTCGACCTTTCGGTCGCCGCGCGGGACTAAACCGCCCCATTGGACGATATATACAAGGCGTTTAACAAGTGATTTGAATGTTAAATATACAATTTAAAGCGCGGTTCATAGTTTATACCATTGGATATACGTATTACAAAGTTATTTGTTTTTAATAATGGTTATTTTGCTAATAATCACAATTATAGTTTGTAAATAGGCTTTATTTTGGTTTTCGGTAACGAAACACTGGTTCGAAACGACTTTAACTTTCGAAAAAACATTATCTATTGAAGCTTTACCAAGTGTAAATAGGTTATAATAAAAGTTTTCGCCTTGGAAATCTATAATGTAATTGGAGGTTTTAATTCGGTAATTACTATGACCATAACGGTCCGAATCATTATTTCCAACCTTATTTAATCATTAAATCTTCTAGTTGTATATAATAATGCTTTTTCGTTTTACAAATATCTGGTTAAACTTGGTATTACAAATGAAAAACGCTTAATAATCGATATTATGGCCTTATACGAATCATATAAATTCCGGAAAATCGAGAAAACAAAATGGATCATTGGATGATCTAACTTAGCAGATATAATAATTAAAAATACCCAGATCGAAGTACTAGAAACCCTTATATCAACTAACACAATATTTATTAGTATTATTAGGAAAGTTTTGCGACATTAATAAGGCTAATATTCTACGCCGTACTTTTGCTTTTATTTTACGTTATTAAATTACTTTGAACGATGTAAAGTGGTTGAAACCCAGTATTTACGTCGTTCCCTACATTGTATTATGGTATTTAACTTATAATTATGTCGCTTTTAATATACTATTAATCTTTATTTTATATACTTCGATCCTACTAAAAATTTTACTCTTTATACTTTTATATTTAAATTTAGGATTTCACGCTGCTCGTAACATATAATCATTTTTTATTTTATATATATTAAACCCACTTTAACTTTTACGTTCATCACTTAAATTACGATTTTGTTTCATAAAATGTAATAGTATTACTGTATAATATATCACACTATAACCGTGCACGCTAGCCTGACCGAAAAGTGCAGCTATTTACTACTAGGAAAAGAGGGAAAAGATGACGTCATGTCTCTACCATTTTTTCTGCCACTCTACCCCTTTATATTAACGAATTACCCTCACCATTATCGACACCGCTATCGGTGCTAGCGAGGAGGTTGCCCTACGCCTCAGACCGCATACCCTTAGGTAAAGGCGCGAGGGGGTCTTCGCTCTCCTTACGGCGATGCGAGATAACGACGTCGAACTCGCTTACGTAGTACATGTTATGGTATTACTAAGTAAGCTCAAGCCGGTTAGCGTAGCTTCCATAAGCTGATGTTAGTCAGCTCTTTTGAACGTTGCACTATGTCAAAAGTACTAATAATTCAGACGTCCTGGATTACGCTAACTACACTATAAGGGCGGAACATAACACGACACAACATCGTGCACCACAATATATACACATGACTCATGACTCTAACTGACGACTCATAGTCTAAGTTCATAACAGTACATGCGTAAGTCCCGCTTCTAGGTAGTAATAGTAACTATTGACTCTTTAATCCGCCAGTTAACGCTTACTACTAATTATTATTAACTTATTTTAATTATTTACGAACATGGTTATTTTTAAAAGCGTTTTAAATATTACTTTTTTAGGAAAGAATATTTTCAGAAGCGATTGGAACTTATTATTAAATTGGTGGACACGTAATACAGCCTCGGCTTACGGCCTTAAGACTAACGAAACGAGAGCGTATTCGTTACTAGTTCACTTATAAAGGTGGTAACAAGTCGAACAACTTCCGCTTTCGTAGAAATCGATAATAAACTTACCCACGTCTGCGAATACGATATAAGATACGTAAGGCGTATCCATTAATAGCTTGGGCTACGGATCCAGATACGCCGTTTTAATATTTTATGCGTTAAAAAGGCTTCGCGATATACCCTAGCGATACGTAACTCGAGGCGGCGAAAGAATTCCGCCTCAACCTTTTCGTTTGAAAGAACATTAAAGGAAGATAAACGGGTGGATTTAATGAATACGAACCGCGGCGTAACTTCGACAAATTACATTTACGGTGTAAGGGGATCGCCGCGGATGAAAGGGTTTTAACCTACGGGAAAAGAGTAAGGTTTATAACTTTAGGAGCTCCCCGCTCCCCCCGTTAGGAGCTAGGGGGGAAAGGGGAGGGATAGGAAGGAGGTAAGGGAGTGTTAATGTGGGCGACGGCGGTGGCGGGTGATGAGATTGAGGGCGAGGCAGTGATAGAAGAAATAGTACCCAAGGAAGGGGGGCTATTAACTGTGGTGGCGGTGGCAGTGGCGGCGGCGGCAGCGCGTCGGCGTTCACGCGCCAAACGACGCCTAGCAGTTTTGTTTTTACGTGGCATTTATTTCAAAACGAAGTTAATATATAAGGATTAGTAAAGTAACTTATATATCGAAGCGATTCGAAATGGTTAATTAAAATAGGGAATTAGGTTTAATTGAAATGTGGACTTATATTAGCTTTAGGTATATATAGTTAACAGGGAAAAGAAAAAAAGTGTTACCTGTACCGATAACGATACATCTTTTTATATTAATCTAAAACACGTAACGGTGTAATCACCCCTACGTAATTACCCCTTTAACACCTGTATAATTATACCTTCATCCGAAATAATAAAAGACGTTATTAACAACTACGTTGTTAGCGATTGGTTATACCAACCAGACCCTTCCTACGATTATTACCGCCGTTAAAAACTATTAATTCGAAACTTTGTAATTGGTACCGTAACTACACTGTTACTATAAAAACTATTCATTTAAACATTTATACTTGGTACTATAACTATACTATTATTATAAAACTAAATATACATACTCATAACAACTATACTGTTATTATAGGATTATGAATATAAATCGTATAAAAACGAAGAAAAAAATGCCTGTGTAGATATTATTATATATCCTTATATTTAGTACTTGTAAGTTAAGTAGCAGTATACCACACTGTAAGATATACTCCTACAAAGTGTATGATAACGTGTTACTCTACAGAATATACTCTTATAGAGTGTATTATGCGTTAAGCGGTCTAGAAGGGGAATTCTAGAGTGTATGGCAAAGTGTCACTGCCCGGATGAGAGGTTTATAACCCCTCATCCATAGCATGCACTCTTTGAATGCTTCTTCCTAACTTATCTATCTTTACTACTACAATACCAATATTTATGATTACTCTTCTACTTTTTTACGTTCACGTAAATTAGGCAGAGACCTTATCGACACTAATAGTTAATATTATTTCTTTCGATTAATCTAAATTCTTCATCTTCAGATTTTCGATAATACTGGAAGTTGCTAATGGACTAACTTCATAAATTAAATCATATAATAGAACTAATAATGAACTCCTGCATATAAACGTACATTTCTTTAAGGCAGAGATACTAATATAGGTATTGAGTCATTACAATTTACGCGGCCTCACTATTTTAGTAGCTTTAAAAATAGACATGAAGATTTAAGTGGTTTTCTTCGATTAAGAATCAGATCACGTTGACGTTAATCTTTTGCATCGTAATAGTAATAGCTATTTTATATGTTCTTCCTCCAAATACGTAATCCGCATTACTGTAGACCGGTGTTAAATTGCCTAACAAATTAATAAGTTCCCAATATTAAAAACCCAACTTTATTTGGAGATTAGGGGGTGGTCCCCCAAAATGTGTATGGTAATGCTCTTTATTAACATCATTTTCTTTCACTTTAGAATTTTAAGTTCAATAATTTTATGGTAGTTTCTCATTTGAGCTCAGGAAAAGATAGTATTCAACAAATTTCTTCTTTAATTTAAGATATAGATCATATGGTTACAAAGGTTTGACTTTAACTTAAATTGATTTTTTTTTAAACTCAGGATATATTGCAATAGTTTAATTCCTAAAGTCTTTTCGAAAATCATAACAACGCTATACACCTTAATGAAGTTTGTTGAAGCCTCAAAAATATAAACTGACCAATACCGTTGGTCAGGTATTCCTTGATTGAATTGGTATCAGTGTTCTAAATCTAAAGTTATTCATTATAGTACTTGGCGAAAAATGAATCAAGTGCCTCGATAGTTTTTATCTTTGCATTTTTTGATATCATTTTGACCTTTTAGCTGATTTGTTTCCGTTAGATCAGGAAGCGGGTATTTAGAAATTTAAAAACGATGTTACAGGGCAGTTTATTACGACTTGACGATCATTTGTATAACATTAGCTTGTTGTATACTTGCTTGAATTTTTCATTGACGATGTCATAGTGTAAGGGAAAGATTTTTATGGGATAGAAGGTTAAAAATTATTTATTGCCGAATTATTTATTTGTTATCGAAGGGTTTATAGCTTGGATTTTACCATTTTCAATTTGAAGTGATAGTAACGAAGGCTTACTCGTTTGCAAACTTGAGGTGTTTTCATAAGTTGACAATCGCTTATTAACAATTAATTATAAGACTTCGAATTGTAAATCTCAACTTTTTCTTCAAGATTTGTTCAGTAGAAATATCATAATGTTTTCAATGGAGATACAATCGCTATACCCAAATTTCTGTAAAAACTCCTCCAATTGATGACTCATTTCTATCTGTCGCCGTAAAATCACCGCAGTTTGTAAAGGCCTTTCGTAACAGATTCCCATTGACTTTGCAAGTACAAAGTGATATAAGCAGTCGCTTTTATTGTTATCTAATTTATCTGTGCTTAATTCAATGTCAAGAATTGCTCATGGTTAATAGGTCATTAAACTTTACAACGTTGTCGATTCAAAATGTAGTTGAGCAGTAGTATTGCAATGTTCATATGGTAGATTGTTGTTTCTTCTAAGTTTGGCAGACCGTTAGGCGGTTTGTACAATACATTGTGTGAGCAATTGCTTGACCCTTACCCTATATTGAATTGGGTATTCCACTACAATGAAATTACTGTCATTATAATTAACTTTAACTATACTAAACTTGCATGTTGTTCCAATCGTAAATAATATCGAAATGAAATTTTATATAAATATTGCAATCAAAACTTTGAATGAACTCATGTTTTGTTGCACAGTTATAGGAAAGTTTTACGTCATTAACTCTATATATCGTACGTACGGTTGTAAATTTATAACAAGGAGAAAGATTCTTCAATATGTTCCATCATATTTAAAATTATTTGTATTGTTGATAGGGCTTTAGACGTTGCAACGTTATAGATTCGATTGGTCGAAGTAATAGTAGTATTGTATGGTCAAGTGGTGGATATATTGTTATAGGCTTGGCAGACCGCTAGCCGATCTGCGTAGTAATTTGTATGGCCAATTGCTTAGCTCATTCCCTCGTGTAAAGTGAGCGCATACTGTACTTGCTTTATAGCCAATAAAATAGGCCCGCACAAAACAATACACTAAATATACAGTTATCATAGGTCAACTTTACTGTAAATAAAGTTAACTTACTATATTGCAAATGCTACTATTCTAACGCTAACTGTTTTTTAGTTTATACGTGTAGGCATGTGTAGTAAACCAATCCTTTCCAGTAAATGCTAAACTGCGACCTCATTAACTATCTAGAACCCTGTCAATTTCAATTAACCTCCACATCGAATTGTACTCATTTACACTTGAATTAACCCCAATTGCCGTTACTTATCCCGCGGATCCGAGGTCCGACTTTATCGATTACCATAAAAAGACTTTCCGCTACAAACCTATATAAGCATTCGCTTTATCCATACTAATTAAACAAGTCGTTATCGTAAATCCCGTGTTAATCTTCCAGTTTGTCATTATATCTTTAGCTACAGCCTCTACGTAATTTACTCTTACCGGGCGGCTTATTCAAGTAAATCTCAATATATATAGTTAGTTTATTGCTATTTATAAACCTCTTAAAAGCCTTATTCGGCGATACCTTTTTTACAACATTAATATAATTTCTTTTGCTATTAATCTATCGAAAATATTTAATCACCTTCTTTGTATAAGCTTTATGAAGTGCTATTACGTCAATTATCAGACGTTTCTCGTTAATGATTTCGAACTTCGAAAGGCATTCTAATAGGCTCCTCGAGCCGGTACAAATTACCACCAGAATAGGAAAAATCTTTAACTACCCAATAATAAAGTTAAAGGTTTTCTATAATGTTATGCCTATATTGAAGCTTGCCATTATTCCGTTGATCTTTAAAGTTAATACGTTTCGTGTAAGTTTCTTATATTTAACTAAAGTTAAGTAAATTAGGCAACCGACAATATTAAATTAGTTTTCTAAATTATCTCTATCAACCAGGGTTATTAGAAAGCCGATTTATAAGAATAAATCAGTATTATTCGTAAAAACCCTACTCGTAAAAGTTATCAATTTAGCTCTCAACAGGTCGATTAAAACTATATTAATTTTTCGGTTTAAGTTTCGTACTTGGTATTTGAACCTCCTATTTAACCGGTTGACGTCGTTAACTATTGGGTTTTATACCCATACCGCGATAAATAGGTCGTACAAGGCTCCCGGTTAATACAGTGTAGCAATAAAGCTGTTGAGAACACGCTATTTTAGGTACCGTTAAGTCTTAATTACGTTAGTCTTATTGAATATAGCTAAATCAATGCCTTAGCTCGTTTAACTAAAGTTAGAACTGGTATCAATACTAAGTATACGAATTAACGATTCAGCAAAGTTAATTTAACTACTTTTCGCCAACATCGTAATCGGTTTGCAGTTTTGAAACTTGAAATCCTTAATCGCCTATTATTCCTATATTATAAAGCTAGACGATCTAACGACAAGGGTATCTTCAATTTATATACGCACTAAACCGAAGTCTTTTTTTACGTTACGAATAAATACGGGTTGTATATTAAAAGCTTTATATGTAACCATAATTTAAAGTGTAATTATGAGGTTAGAAACTCGTAAACTCTTATTTCAACCAACCTTATAAAGGCTTAATACATCGTATTATGGTTTCTAAAAGATAGATAAGCCGTAATTCATATAGCAATTCCAATAATATTATCCGTTGTAAATCTGTTATTAATTACGTGTAAGATTATATTATTTATCGGCTATTAAACGTAAATTTTACTTTAGTCTTAACTCATAAACTTATTACTAAAGCGACAACCATACTTTAATTAATCTTTTAAATAGTTGGCAATTATGTAAGGGTATAATCTTTGCATTCATTATGATATCTTTAAGTAATTAAACGTAATTTTTTGTGCAACCGCTCTGTAATCTTATCTTTAACCTTGTAAATAATCTTCTACTTAAAAATCATGAAATTTAGGGTTTAAAGATTAAAATTAGCCTTCGGTACGGATTATACGACTCCTCGAGTTAGTAAACCGTTAATTTCGATCTTATCGCTTTTTGAAGGGTTTATAGCAAGTTTTGATAATACCTTGTACTCGAAAATTTAATACCAAGTTTTCGTTATCCTTCTTTCTCCTGATTACCAAATAAATATTATAAATATCACCCGGTATATGTTTCTCCTCTTTAACGTTCCTCTCTTTTGGAGGATGTCCATGCCGACAGCGTTTTATTAGCTTACCAATAATGGGTAAAAGAGGTTCATATTAGATTGGTCGCTTAACTTGAGTGTCTTTATCGTTAACAACCTTAATATAAAGTTTAAAATAAGTAATACGAAAGTTTATAAGACCGTTAGCAGTTTTAGCAACTACTTTAAAACTAACGATACTTAAGGTCTTACATAAACTCTCCTATTTATCCAGTTTCCGCCATACAAGGACTTTACTTTATAACGGTAAGTTAAATACATCGATTATTTTAGGGATATTCCTGGTGTTAAGAATATCGTTTACTTGGATACGTGCTAATTACTTTCGCAGTTCCTTTAATAGTTTGCCGTAGGCCGCCGCTCGTTTCTAGGTACTTGCCAATCGCGGGGATTTACTCGTCAAAAATAGGTTCGCCCCGAAGAATATCAGCGTTAACATTGAGCAGTTAGGGCCCATAATATCGTTTAAGCCCTTCACTGCTATCTAAATGCATGCTTCCGGATCCGTAAAGCTTTTAATCTCCAGTGTAAAGATATTATACGTTCAGTGAAATAAATTGAGTGTATTTTTTAAGGTTTTCAATGCTCTATTAAATTTACACAAGCACCTATTTATATTAAATACCCATTATCTTCATTTCTTTTCAAAACTTCGTTGCTATAAAGTTAGGACCGGTATCATGGACGAAGACATTAAGTAAACCCGAATACGTGTTAATTCAAAATATACTCAACGTTTCCTACGTATCCTTTATCGAAAAGAACTTTAGAAACTCAAATTTGTAAAATGAAGTCACGGAGTTAACAACGTGAAAAAATAGGCTCATTTTGGATATTATTATATATCCCTATAGTTAGAATACGTAGGTAATATGGCAGTGCTCTACACTGCAAAGTGCACTCCTACAGAGTACACGATAACTTGTTACGCTGCAGATTGCATTTTCAGAGTGCATCATGCGTGGCGCAATCTAGAAGGGGTGTTCCAGAGTGTATAATAAAGTGCCACTATCCGGATAAAAGGTTAATAACCTTTCATCTATAACGTACACTCGCTAAATACTTCTTTCTCAACTTATTTATCTTTACTACTACAATAAAAATCTTTCTAATTACTCTTTTTTTACGTTAACGTAATAAAGGCCGTACCAATACTAATTATTAGCCAACTGGGTCGATTACAAATAGCACAAAAAGAGAAAAATACAAGTTAAATACCTATAATGGGATGCTATCACGATCCCAATAGTTTATAATCCAATATTAAGTTAGTGTAAGAATTACAAAAGACATGTACAAAGATTGTAAAAACAGAGTAATTTTCAAGAAGATACCTTTGGTACGATGTTATCAACCCCATACAGAATGCTTCATTTGCTAAAAATCAAGTTACGCCACTATTGACTCTTATATAATACTTTAATATACTCGTGAACTTCTTAGAAAACGTCCTATTACGTATTAAGTTACGTAAGCTAAAATCACCAAGTTCTGAAACCCTTCGTTAGGATCCGTTCGATCTAAACATAGTATCCGTACCACTTAAGAAACATAAAAGCGGTTACAGACGTAATATCTACACTGTTTACAAAATCTATAAGCGGTTACGGACGCAAAACCCAAACCGCTTCAGCTATTAAAAGCGGCCACAACTCGATATCTGAACCGCTTACCAAACAAACTAAACCTTACACACTGTATTATACATATACATACCTCACGTTTATCTTTTTTTTCCATTTACTCTATCCACCTCCCCCTGTTCACCCTACGCCGTATATTCTCAGTTTAATACTTATGATATTTAGGTTTTCCTAACCGATTAACTGGTATAACGCTAATAAAAGTTGATAAAATTCATGTAAAACGCTGAACTAGCCCGTAATTTCGCTTTATTTCCGAACTGTTAGATTTTATTTGTACTAAGAAGCGTTCGAAGCCTTACTTTCACCAATTTACTTTCCGTATCTACTTCGCGATTATGTATTTCAACGCTTTTTAATTTTTCGTTAGAAATTACTTTGAACTTTAAACGATTTCAAATCCCACCCATTGCACGAAACCGACAATTTATACCGCTTTAACGTACTAGATATACGTAGAAATCACTATCCTTAACCACCATAATACACCTATAACTATAATCTCAACGCTAATAACGCCAGAAAAACACAAGGGTTACTTCGATCTCTTAGTCGAATATATGAAAATTTGAAAGACTATAATACACGAAACGAACTTAGGTCTTTAGCATGACACCATTAATATACTAAATAATAAATTGAACATATATACGGCAAACACGTATATTTTAGCCGTGACTTTTCGCTATTAAGAGGAGAAATCCTAAGGACCTGATATACTAGATAATTTCTAAAAAAGGTTTTCGAATTGGAAAATAAATATATGGCAAAAGATAAACTCCTCTATTACTAAAGACTTACTAATTCAACTACAGAGTAGATGCATCAACACCTCAGGAGATAAAAACGGCCGCTTTATAAAAGCCTTATTCGAAATAACACGACTTATCGACTTGTAAAACTAGAAGTATAAAGATATGTATCAGAAAAAAATGTAAAATGATATTACTTGACGAAATACAAGAAATAGATAGTAAAGAATATATGAACAAAATAGCAAAGTAGGCACAACATTCGAATAGAATATGTGTAACGATCAGATATTATACCCGCGCCTTAAATTAGAAATACAAAGCTCGAAGAAGAAAAAAAACGCCTATAATTATCGTCCACCACGCGGGTACAATATACCACTACACTAATACATATTATAAAAAGGAGCAAATAATAAACTATTCCTTAAATACAGTAAACATCCCTTTCGACCGTAAAAAAAAACGTTAAAACACCGAAAACAACCCGCTCTAAGAAATAATAAGCGATACAAAACGCTAATACGTACTTTACAAACCAATACCCGCCAATTACGACCCCTACCGTAACCTTCACCACACCACTTTTCCATTAATAGGAACGACCCTATAAAGTTTACCAACTTCGCTAAACTTTAGGATAAAGACGAAAATTACGACGGCGAACCATACGATATACTCGACAATAATATATATATAGTACTAAATATGTATAAAAAACTAAATATGAAACCATTTTAGTTCCATATCATTTGACCCGATATACTATTAAGGTAAACCAAAGAGTAATATATATACTACCTTACGTAAGTAGACATATTTACAAAAGTATTATAACCGTTTAAAATTACACTTAGATGATGAAATTAACCATAAACTCTAAGATAAGGATTAGATTGACACAACTTGGAAATATGTAAATAATCAACATAAAAACGTTAATAAAAACCCACAGTAAGTGTTTATTACCCTATTAATGAAATTCCGAAAGTGTTAGGCAGCCCTTAAGCCGAAATAAAAAGGAACAAATTGTTTATCTAAATAACAACAAAAGTATACCTCAAGAACCTAGATTTCGACCTTACATTATTTAAGCCCGAAAAAGATTTAAAAGCCTTTTATTAAAGCTTCAAAACATCGCTCGAAACCTTTATACGCTGATAGGCAAGCCTCGAAGCAACATTTGTAACCTACGAAACCTAAGACAAAGACTAAATTACCAAATCAAACCTCGCTGAAACCATTCACCATATCCTGAATCGAAAAGTTGAGGTATACCTAAAGCAAGACGAGCGCCCAAAATACGGCTACTAAATAGGAATATACTATGGAAAAATCCCTAATAACAAAGGGCGGGGAAGATTGTACGACAATAGTCGACACGTACCGCGGCTATTATAATACCTATGAAAAGGTATATGAAACCCTACGAGTTGGTAAAAACTTTATATCGTATAAGGTAAAGTTGGCTACTAATTTACTAACCACACAATACACGAGGAGATTTAAACTAAATTACAGTTTTAAACCGATTATCCACTTAAAGACCGAATAAAAACCAATTTTATAACGTAAATAACCGAGTATGAAGGTACCAAAAATAATTTTAAAGTTTACCCTTACGAATATACTTCCAAAGAAAAAAAATGTAAAGGTGATAATATTTACCTAAAAGCTTGAGATAATGAAACCGCCCAACGTATTTTTACCAGCATATAAAACGACTTCTTCCTATATCTTATAGGTTTAGATTACGAAAGCAAAGTGTTAAACGACCATATAACGTCATTGATTCATTATTTTAACAAGGTACAGCAACCGGTTTCAACGTATTATACCTAATATTGACGCGGCCGAAATCTCAACGGCCAAAAAATGACAATTCGACGCGCTCGTAACGAAATTCCCGAAATTTTAACTCGACTGTATGGGGGAATATCGAAAGGTTTTATTCGGCAAAAGCAAAGCGTTGTCGCTTAATACAATCGTTGTAAACACGCGATTCGAACCGGTTAAGCTTTACGTAATGAACTTTAAAACGTTATTCCAACTTTCGTTAACTAACTTAAATAAACTCGGAATTAAGGTTCGAAATACGACTAACCTACTTATCTGCGTCTAAGATAGCGTATCTATTTTATTCTAGCTTAAGTTTAACCACTTATGGATTTTCCCCGAAATACACACGATTAAAGATATTTACTTAACATTAACGGAATTACGAATACTATACCACTTATTCGAACACCTAACTACAAAACGCCTTTTACAATTACTTTACGTCATAGGTTATATGAATATAGGAAAAGATGTACTTAAAGCTATCGAAAAGTTCTACCACAAGTACTAGCTATACTCACAAGTCTCACAACGGTTTAAGTTCAGCCTTTTAAACGATACGAACTTTA
The DNA here is from genome assembly GCA_038502455.1 of Anisogramma anomala. Taxonomy (NCBI): domain Eukaryota; kingdom Fungi; phylum Ascomycota; class Sordariomycetes; order Diaporthales; family Gnomoniaceae; genus Anisogramma; species Anisogramma anomala. Next base: position 17,070,005 of record JASMMZ010000001.1, read on the forward strand.
ATTATAAGGTCATTATTGATATTATATACCTAAATAACCAGCTGGTACTATACTTCGTCGAAGTGATAATATTATTCCACACCACCAAATTTATACGGAGCGTTTTCGTTATAAACTGTTGAAACACTTTAATAAATTGTTAGATAAACGTTTACGTAAGGTCTATACTCTAAATTACCTACGACTTCAATATGGATTTTAACTCTACTAAGTAGAGTACCAAAGCTATAATCGCTGATAACGAATATGAACAAATACTAGTAAAATTATTATAAAGTATTAAAAATATATACTATATTATAAACCATTGGAAAGGATGTACATGGCATTATTTAAAAATCTAAAGGGTAGTGGTTTCAAGGAATATATCCTATAAATAACAGTTGACGCCGTAAATAACACTTCTAGCCCGAATAAGTTGATTCCTATGTTCTTTTTCTTTAATACTTACCCGAAATCCATACAGACTCCCTACTATCGCCAAAAATATTACAAAAAGAAAATGCTGTGGCAAAATCCATGGCAGCATTACGTTCTGTATAAGCTAAAAACAATATTATAAAAGCGTTAGCTACAAGAAACGGTACACGTAAAACTAGTGTTTTAAACCTACTATTACAGTTTGAGGTTCTAGTCTAAAGAGCTAAAAACGAATAGACTAGCTCTTGAAATATCAACGATTTTAAAGGCCATAATATGTTCATTAATTTGCTAAACGATACAAATTAAATCCGTTTAATAATAGTACAAGAGTACCAAAAAAAGGGAAGTAAAAAAAAGCGACGTAAAACCGTAATCCAACCAGGACTACCGACGAAACCACTTTTAAAACAACGAACCAAAACCGCTTTAATTCCCATACACCTCCCGAAACGCATTTCCAACCCGTTACCACCATATGAAAGCGGTTCGTCTGTATTAATATCACCAATACCTCGCTGCTGGAGCCAGCCTTTTAGCTCGAAAACCAAAAAAAAAACGCCCTAGAAACTTTGTCGCAAACTCCTTTATTACTTAAAAGGAGATAGTAAACCGCGAGCTTAGTTTAAAACACCGCCGTAAAGGTATTATTACCGCCTTAAGCGCCCCCTTCGAATAATCTATGGAAACGGAAATCTCTGCCTTAATCAAACAAGGCGTTGTTCGCTTTAAACGGTTTTACCTAACAATTAACGACGCCCACAAATATTTTCATACTCGTCTAATATACGAAATCAAAGATAAAACCAGAAAACTATATGAAAAATCTCGCTAAATTGTAAAAAGATATAGCGACGATAATAAAAAAGATATTATAACTTAGTCGCACACTTTACAATAAGTCAGTCACCATTTAATTTTCACGTTCGTAACCTCTCCTAGTACCTTTTATGGCCTATATATTAAATTTCGTAATACTTAGCAAGTTTATATATAGTTAAAGAAATTTCTTAAATAATATATTGATGCTGATATACCTATGGATATAAAAAATCACTACCCACCTAAAACGATTTTAGGTATTACATAACCGCTTTACGGCTTAGATAAAGCTAGTATTAACTGGTATAATATGTACTAAAGATATTATACGAAACGGCTCGAAATAATTAATTCAACCTTTAACACGTACCTATTAGTTTCAATAACCGGTTTTAACAACTTAATACTAACGGGAATATAGACGGACGACACATTAACATTATGTAATACATAGTTTTCCGTATCCAAAGAAAGGAAACTTTTAAAAGCCGGTTTAAAAGTATAGCCTAAGATATGGCTAATGGAAGACAATAAAATTGACTTTGTTAACGCGAGTATCACTTTCCGAAACAGCGTTTTAAGCCTTATGTAAAAGGGAAAATTAGACAAAGTTACTTTTATCGCTTTGAATAGAAGAAAACAGGTCGACAAATACAAATAATAACGCGTACATAACGGTTGGGTTAATTGAATAACATAATGAAAAACGGAGTTTAACCTTCTAGTCGCTGCATAATAACAAACTGAGACTTTAAGCGATATATAAATGGCGCTTAATAAAAGTTTTAAGTGGTAAATATATAATTCGAAACGCGGTTTATATTTTGTACCGCTTAAAATACATTTAATGAAACTATTTATTTTTACCAACGGTTTCTTCATTAACAGCCCTAACTATGACTTGTAAATAAAGTTCTTTTTGTTTTCGGTAACGAAATACCGGCCCGAAAAAGGTTTAAGTTTCGTAGAAAGAATATTTATTAAAGTTCAACTAAATATAAATAGATTATACGAAAAATTATAGTCTTAAAGATTTATAAAATAGTTGGTGATTTAGATTTAGATATTACTATAGTAATAACGGTTCAGATAATTATTTTCAACCTTAATTTAAAACCTATCTCTCTTGTTATATATACTAACTCTTTTTCATTTTACGAGTATTTCATTAAACTTAGTATTATAAACGAAAAACGTTTTATAATCGATATTATAACCCTACGCTGTTACAGGTTAGTTCCTGGCTAGTATTATTAGGGATCCAACCCTGGCAGTTTTACACGCACTTACGATGATTTGGAGTAGGGATGAAGCTGTATGGGGACACGTTTTCACACGTTACGTGACCGGGAGATTATACCATTTTAGCTTTATAGCAGCTCCTTAGCGGAGAATTCTCCTTTTTCTTTTCATCGAGGTTTATAGACAAAATCCGATTACTTTAAGCGACAGCTCTGGCCTTAGACCCTTCATATATAAACCTTGATTCCTTTTCAACAGTATTTTAGTTGCTTATTAACGGCTATATATTAAGACTATATTATTATTTTTCGATGTACTAAATTTAAATCTTTTGATTTTGGATCAGTTACTCAACGCGCGCGTTAAAAAGTAGTTTTAAAGCGCGTTAACAGCCTAGTATAATTTCCTTACAGCTTAATACCAAAGTATTACTAACGTCATACGTATAGAACTTATTAAACGAAATTAAGCCATTCGAAAGTACGTTTTACACTTAAAATAATGGAGTACCGATGTACTAAACGCGTTAACAAATATAATCCGACAATTCGAAGTTGCCGATACGCTTACGTCTTCGGGATAACTTTACTTTTAAAAGGTTCCTCTCACGTATGTTACGAATAATATTACCGTTATACCTTTCTTGACTGGGAATCGTGTTAATTTCTTAAATGACGAAAACTCGGACTCCTTGAACTCCGAGTAAAATATCAGCGTCCCCTTTAACGGGAGTTACCGACCTAAATGTATATCTTTTAATTAGCCGGTTAAATTTTCCGATATTAAGTTATAATTTCCAGTATAAAAAGCAACAATAATACGTAAATAACGCCCAAATTGAAAATTTATTGATATTTTAAAAACTACTTATACTTTATATTTGAACAGTTAGAAGATCTCGAAAAAACTATTATAAAAAGTTATTATACCCACGAAATCGATGGCGGTATTAACGACCTAAACGCCTTTATAGCCATGTTCTACACCTATTACTACAACTCCAATGCGGTTGAAAAAGTTATTGTTCGGCTTACGAATATAAAATAAGGAATTTATAAATGATTTTATGTTTTTTTAACGTTTAGAAGGCCTTACTCGCGAAACTTAGCGGTATAACTTAGGGATCCATCGTTAAACTCGTTATTTTAAAGGGAGTTATTGATAATATATTCGTCAATACGTTCCTTCCCATCGACTTACCCGCGGATTATAACGAATAAGTTACTCGCGCCTAACTGATCGATGAACGCTTTTATAATCTTTGTACTCTTTATAGTGGCATTTGTATTGTTATCATTAGGGGCGTTTTACGTTAGGTTGATTACTCAAAACTCTCTCGTCGTAAGAACTTCGGGCTATACTTACGTTACGACGCGAATAGTGACCGTATCCGAAACTGCCTGTAAAAACCGGCGTAACGCCCGAACGCTTTGAACTCTAAAACCTTTATAAAGATTTATCTTATTTTAGCCGCAGGCTTTATCGATCTTATGAGGAGAAAGATGTAATTCGTATATATAATCGCATATAAAAGTTAATGAAATTTTAATTCAACTTGGTAACTGCATCTCAACTTTAAAATAACTTTCTTTTTATGGTAAATTTACTTTACAATTTTATTCGCTTTATTCACGATTTAATAAATATATGTCATAAATAGTATAAGGTTTCTATTCAATAATATATCAATCGTTTTAAGTTACCGTACTTTTTTATCCTATTACGACGATTCGATGAAGCTTTATATTACGTATCCGGTTTTCTCTTACGACTTATTTTTTTATCAACTTTTTGAATATAGATGTCGATAAATACCGTTACCGAATATAAACCTATATCGTTACCTTTTCATTATACGACGTAATTTAAAGTATATTTTGAATAAAATATTAATAGATTATTTACGACGTTTCGAAATATATATTACTTTCAAAGCGAGTTAGTAACTATCGCGATTAAAAGTAGGGATTCGCGCCCTTTCAAAAAAACACCGAAAAGGGTCGATAACGTTACATTTTACGTTATTTTATAAAAATCCTATAAAAACTGAACCGCTACTACGCCATTCGTCGCCGTCTCCTTCGAAAATATTACTAAAGTATTAGCCCCGAAACCGCTTATTTCCGTTCATAACAAACTTCCCGCTGACCTTAAGAAATTCGCCCCTTTATTAGATAAAGCCCTTCATGATAAGCAACCCTCTTACCGTTCCGGAACAATTTACGAAATCGTTATTTGTACCGATAACCAGTGCTAATCTTTAAAAATCTCATTGGGCTTTTTATATGGTATATCGCGTAAGAAGCTCCTTATATTACGTAAAACACTAACTCAGTTACTCAATTAGGGTTACATTCGAATAAATAGCTCCTTAACGGATACTCCCATACTTTTCATTAAAAAACCTGGAAAAGGGTTACGTTTTTATATCGACTACCGCCGACTTAATGCTATTACAAAAACGAATTGTTATCCGTTTCTTTGTATTAAAAGGAGATTCGTAAACATTTTAAATGTTAATTAATTTATTAAATTCAATGGTAAAGTCGCTTTCTACAAGTTCCGTAGTAAACAGAGAAACGAATTAAACATTGTTGTTTTATATACGTTTGGACTTTTTAAATAATTTATTATTTTTATTAGCTTTTTTAACGCACACGTTACCCTTTAACAGTTTTTTTATCATTTGTTACGCCCTTTTCTCGATATTTTTCATTTCGTTCACTTAGATTATATTCTCATTTATTTCAACAACATCTTCCATAATTATATAGTTAAGGTTAAATAAATACTTAACGTTTTGAATACCGCGGGACTTAACTTAGATATTTTTAAATACGAGTTTAACGTTTAAAAACCACAATACCTGGAATTTGTTATCGAGGCTAACGTCGGCGTACGTATAAACCTAGAGAAGTAACGCGTTATCCGGGAATAAACGGTTTTTATATCGGTTTTAGGAATACGAAGATTTTTTGGATTCGCGAACTTTTACCAGTATTTTATTTGCGACTACTTGATGATTATTAGATTAATACTCCGACTAATTCGTAAAAGTACTTTATTTCGTCAATTGCCCAAGAAATAAGTTATTTTCAAGCGGCTTAAGTTTGGCTTATTTCCCGAATCTGAGTTTACCCAATAAAATTATAATCGCGATACCTTTTTAAAAGTCAACGGTTTTAATTAGGCCTTAAAGGGTTGTATTTTTTAATGTAATGACTATAGTAACCTACGCTTAATAACGTATTACTTTCGTCGTTTATCTTCCAATGAATGTAACTACGAAATTTAAGGTAAAGAGTTAATCGGAATTATAAGCTGTTGAAAGTATAAAACGCGAAGTTCCGGGGCAAGACACGCTCATTTACGATTTTGATAAATTATAAAGACTTAAATTACTTTATCACTATATAACGTCTTTCTAAATGATAAGTCCATTGGTTTAAACGCCTTTTATACCTACTTTATCGGTTTGTTCGTAATTGAACAGCAAATTATACGCGGCTCGATACGGAAGTACGACGAAACTAAGATATTCTCAAAAGCCTTTCCGATTTATGTTTTATGAGTTAAAAATTACAATTATTACGTTTCCAATAATTCGGTTCCAAGTCGGTTTCGCGTATATATATTTTCCGGTTAACCGTTACCGGAGAATCTCTTTCTAAAAGTCGTAAAACTTTTACCAACGTAGACCTTTAAAGTTTTTAAAACGTCGTAATTATATACGATATTACTTACTCTCGACTAATACGTGTAATACGTATGAACGACCGATATTTCCCAACGCATATCCGTATCGACGATGATCGTACGTTGAAGGTTTCGATTTAGAAATATTTAATAAACTACGATAAGGTTTTGCGGTTTCACGACCACATCTAGGTACCTATTTATATGTATTTGACTATTACATTAATTTAAATTACCTATAATTTAGTTTTTACCAGTTACCTGAGCCGCCAAGTCACTTTTACCATTTTTTCCAAAGCGTACTTTTAACCCAGTTTACATTATATAGCCCGCTGTTTTCACCCTAATTACAAAGTTTACAAACATATAACTTATTAAAAATACCGTCGGAAAAAAACTTTAAACTCCTTCCGGTTTTCGAACGGTTTTAAAACGAGATTTATATTGACTTTACAATAGATTTACCTTAAAAATATATTAATCACCTACGTTACCTAATAATCATTTTGGACCACCCAAGTAAAGCCGTTACCTTGAAGGTTATAACTAATATAAACGCTGAAACTTAATAAAAACGGTTTTCGAGCTGCTATTAACGATTTTATAGGTATCCCCATATGTTTATTCACAACCGTAATTTAAATTGGACTAGTAAATTTCAAAAAACGACTTTATAACTTGATTGGGGTGGAATAACGTTTAAATATTACTTTTTACCTTGATACCGACGGTATAATCGAACGCGTAAATTGAAAAGTTGTAATATACTTACGTTTTTTCGTTATTTATATATAATTCAATTAGAATTGTTTCTTACCTCATTTTTAATTTACTTTAAATAATAAAAATACGATTATTATTATTATTAATCGGGTTTTAATTACCAGCGGTTATTACATTGAATTTATATAACCAACATAATACTTTTTCGTTCCGGTTACAATATTACGCGTAAAAGCCGAAAACTTTATTTAACATATTCACGAAGTTACGAAATTCGTATAAGCCGTAATAGTGGTTACGTAATAACTTATAAAGAAAGTCGCTAATAAATGAAATTCCCCCTTGAAACGTTTTCAGGTTAACGATAACGTTTAACCTTTTTAAAAAAACTATAAAGTAAACAATTTTTTTAAAAGTTAAGTTAACTTTACGACAAGTACCGAGCAACGCATATTATCGACCCCTACTTTATTAAATTCTATATATTAAACGGAAAATATTCCCGATTTTATATAAATTAATTTATACGAACCGTTTTTAATCCGTTCTTCAACTAGTAAACTCGAGACTTTCAATCGTGTGCCGTAAATATTATCGACGATGGCAGCGAGACGAAACCGAAATACTATGTCGAAAACATATTACAAGCCCATAACAAACCCTAAGTTGAACTTATTCCACTTTATAATTTACTGAAATGGTAGGTTCTGATTAAGTAGGTAGGTTATATATTTCTAACGTAAAAGCTAGGTTTAAACTTTTTCAATATTGTAATATTTAACACCTTCGAATCGCGTTACGAATTAGCTAAATATAACGACGGGTCTTTATACCTAATTCGTAAACGGGTTTAATATTTATTTTTTACTTTGGGAAATGAAACGACATATAAGCCGTTAATGAATAGGTAATAAGTAAACGAATTAATATCAATAAAAATAGAAACTCAAACAACAACGACTAAGTCAATTTAAATATATTCTTGAACTTATAATCTAAGTCGTTACCTAATAGATTTTTAACTATTTTAACCAACTTATTTAAGTTAACGTTTTTACAACTCAACTTGGTATTAGTACGCTCCTAAACCTTAAAAAACCTTTATATCATTTTTAATAACGCCCTCCAACCGTTCTTTAATCGCGTTCTCCACGTTTTTACCTTATAAGAAAAAACTTATTTCAATATTACGTTTCTTATTTATTAGCTATACAACCCGCAGGCCACCGGAGCGTACAGGGGTAATGGGGATAAAATACGCTCTGCTCCGGGTATTCACTTTCCGTTAAGTAGTATAACGTACCCTTATAACCTTTTTCGTAACGACTACCTAGGATAATATAGTTTTCAGCCGCTCGTTAATATTTATAAAGCGGTTTGCAGAAAACTGGACTTAACCCTGTTCTAAAAATCAAACGCTGAGTACGCTTCGGATCGCTCCTCCAAAGCCTCATTTATATCAGGATTAAGAGTTAGAGACGTATAGAAATAGCCAGAGTTACGATTTGTAGCTCTAATGGAATGAAGACGGCACTGAATACCAATATTCAACCGTTTATTAACAACTTCCTCGCAGTTATCTAAATTACTTATCCTCGGTTTCCTAATAAAATTTCCTTGAGTCATACACTCTCACATAAACGCACTTGAAACAAATTTGCTACAGAGTTCCGTCAAATTATATTTTAATATCTTGTAGGTCAGAGAACTTTATTCTCTCTAACAAAAACCAAGGAAATTTAAAGCAAGCTACCTAAATCTCTAATAGCCTTGTCGACCTTAGCAGGGAGTTGAGGATTCATCATATAGGAATATAAGGCGGGCTTGAAAGGAAACTTGTTGTAATCAGGCCGACACTACAATACTGATATCAAAAAGGGCTGTAATACCTAATACTGTACGGGAGGTTGAAGGTTGAAGGTTGAAGGAGGAGGAAAACTTTTTTTTTGTTTTGTTTGTTGAATTGGAGTATAGAGACTATTTATAAGTGGGGATGCTGGGGCACCTTCCACGTGACGTTCTGGCCTAGCACCTTCCATAAAACACCACAACGTTCTGAAAGGCACGCTTACCTTCATCGTACTTGCCGCACCACGCACAAAA
>JASMMZ010000001.1:17079139-17541045 GCA_038502455.1 Anisogramma anomala
GGCTAGTATTACCAGGGATCCAACCCTGGCAGTTCTACACGCTCTTACTATGCTTTGGAGCAGGAAGGAAGTCGCATGAGAACACGCTTCCACACATCATGTGACCGGGGAGGTGCACCATTTTAGCTCCATAGCAGCTCCTTAGCAGAGACTTCTCCTTTCTCTCTTCATCGAGGTTTATAGACAGAATCCAACCACCTTGAGCGAGAGCTCTAGCCTCAGGCCCTTTACATACGTGAGTTATATAAACACCGCGAAATTTAAAAAATAAATTTAATTGATAGAAAATTAAACCTAACAAACATAATAATCAAAAGCGTCCCAAACGAGGCATTAAAGGCGTTAATATAGATAAACACCCTTTTTTTTTGATGTTGTTAAAAAGGTTTTACAAGCTTACTGAAGTTGAAACTTTACGCCTTGATTTTTGTTTTGTTTTATACGATTACATCGCTTCTAACATTTTCGAACGGTCTGAAACCCGTTATTTGCATCGCTTTCCACATTTTTCTTTTATTTAAATTTAAAATTTCGTGCCATTCTTTACTTACTATTACTTTAGGTTTTATGAACTTTAACTCTATTGTTTTTTATGACTTATTTTGGTTTTACATTTTATTACTTACCTTACGATTTTGTATTTAAAAAATAACATTATTTTATAGAATACTACATTATGGCCGGGCGTATCGGTCCAACTAAAAAGGGTAGCTATTTACTATTAAAAGAAAAGGGAGAGGGTGACGCCATCGCATTCCCTCCATCCTCCTCACCGCCCTCTCCCTTTATGTTAACGCCATCGCCATCACCGTTATAGATGCCGCCACCGGCGTTACCGAAGTGGTTTCCTCGTGTTTTAAGTCTTACACCCTCGGGCAAAAGCGCGGGGGGTCTTTACCCTCCTTATAACTACGCGTAATAACGTCGTTGAACTCGCCTGCGTAGTATATACGTAAGCCCCGCTTCTAAGCGGCGATAATAGCTATCGACTCTTTAGTCTACCGGTTAACGCTTATTACTAAGTAGTATCGGTTTATTTCATTATTTATAATAGTAATTATATTTATGAACGCAGCGAACAATATGTTTAGGATATAATTAATAGGTATTCATTGTTGAAATTATAGTTTTTGAAACGAATCTATTAAGTAGGCGAACTCGTAGTATAGCCTTGGCTTACGGCGCCAGAACCAATGAAATGGAGGTGTATTTGTTACCGGTTCGCTAGTAACGATAATAGTGGAATAAACGACTCCCGTTTCCGTAGTAATCATTAATAGACTTGCTCACAGCCACGAACTCGATACATGGTACGCAGGGCGTATCCATTAACAGTCCGGATTTACAGACCCAAGTACGCCGCTTTAACGCGCTACGCATTAAAAAATACTCGCGACATACGTTGGTGATATGTAGTTTAAGGCGGAAAAGGAGGTTAGTCTCAATCTTTTCGTTTATATGGATATTAAAAGATAATAAACGCGTAGATCTAATAAATATGAACCGCGGCATAGCTTTGCTAAGCTGAATTTACGATGTAAAGGGGTCTACGCGGGTAAGGGAGTTTTTACCCCAAGGCGAAGGTAAGGTTCATAACCTTAGGAGCTTCCTGTTTCTCCTCTTAAAAGTTAAGGGGAGGGGGAAAGGGAAAAATGTAATAAGGGGGGTAGAAGCTTAGGCGGCGGCGACGGCGGGCGGCGAGGCGGGGAGCAAGGCGGGGATCGAAAAAATGGTGCCTGAGAAAAGGAAGCTATTAACGGTGGCGGCGGTGGCGACGGTAGCAGCGACAACGGCGGCGTCATGTCGGCGCTCACGCGCCAAACAGCGCCTGAAAATATTATTTTGATATGGCATTTATTTAAAGGCAAGGTTAATATATAAGTATTAGTTAAGTAACCTATCTATCGAAGCGATTTGAAATAGTAATTTAAAACAGGAGATTAGGTTTAATTGGAATAAAGACTTACATTAGCTTTAGGTAAGCACTGTTGAAAAAAAGAAAAAGATTTATCTAAACCGATAACGATACATCTTTTTTTACTATTATAAAACACGTAACGGCGTGATTATCTTTACACAATTACCTCTATAAAACTAACGTAATTACACTTTGATCGGCAATAATAAAAGAAGACATTAACAACTATGTAGCTACCATTTAATTACACTAACAAGGCCCTTATTATAATCACTACCGCGGCCAGAAACTACTAAGTCGAACTTTTACCATTTATACCGTAATTACACTGTTATTACAAAACTACGGATATAAATTACATTATAGTTGTACTGTTACTACAGATGCGAATTGTATTACAAATATATTGTTATTACTAAGCTATAGATATTAGCCATATTATAACTTTTTTATCACTATTGGACTATAGATACGAAGCGTAGGAAGAATGAAAAAAAAAATGCCCATATAGATATTATCATATATCCTTATAGTTAGTATACGTAGGTTAAGTAACAGTACCCTACACTGCAAGGTACACTCATACAAAGCACACGATAATGTATCACGCTACATGTTACACTTTCAGAGTACATTATACGTGGCGCGGTCTGGAAGGAGTGCTCTAGAGTGTATGGCAAGTGCCACTGCCTGGATGATATGTTTATAACCTCTCATTCGGGGCGTACACTCTTTGAATATCTCTTCCCTAAATTATCTATATTCACTACTACAATACCAATTATTCTGATTACTTTTCTGCATCATTAACTTAATAGAGACCTTACTAACACTTATTATTTAAGTAAAACATATTGATTAAAACCTCGTAATCAAAGTTTTCATTTCTTTTTAATAAAAAGTTAAATTTTTGAAGAGTTTAGGCATATATTTGGCAATGATAATAAAGCTTTTTACCAGATTTTAGTACAAAGTATTCAAAAAAATTATAACCTACAGACTTTAGGATTTTCTATAACCTGTTAACGGCTGGGTAGTTTAAGCGCCAGTATAGTTAACGTATCTCCAGCTCCATCAAGTCTAAGACCACTACCTCTATATCTTAAAGATAAAACTATAAGTGCCTCTACTTAAAGGCGAGGGTAAAGCTTTGTCCGTTTTTAACCTGCTCGTCGGCGTTAACGTTAACGTTAATGATGAGGGTTTTTATATCTTTTAAACAAAAAAAAGAAGGGGTAGGAGAATTCGAGATATAAAACGTAATCGATCTAATAATATTTTGAATTACTTTTATCCCTAATAAAGATAATTTTTCACTTGGTTCAAAGTTAACTTTAACTTTTTTAATATCATAACAGTTCGCGTAGTAACTTTCATACATTTTTTTGTAGTATTACGTACTACGAATAACCTCCTATTAAGTACTTTATTGCCCATATATTTGGTATATTACCTTGAAATGTATAGTCCGTGTTACGATCGCGAAGATTGAAGGTATATAAGGGATCTGGGGATTAGTTAAAACAAAGGTAAGAGTTTTTACCGCTCAAGAGATATAGGAAGACATTTTTGGCTAGTTACTAAGCCGAGTTCGAGGCAGTATCTTTATACCACTGAATTTACTTAGGATTATCGTTACTATTAATTAGCTCGTGACCTTTAAAGTATGCGATTTGGTTTAAATAATTTCGTTCGAAAGTGGTAAGGTACTAGATATAAAATATCACCTTTCTATTATTTCACTTGTCCGGGGGGTGGCGAATTAACCAATAGTAAAACTTACCACAAATCCAATATCTTTTGCTATCATTACGACGATAATTTTTACGGTTAACATATTCGTTGAAATTTCAACCTTGTTATCTCCAACCTAACTACTTCTTTTAGTTGAAGGTTGATAAATTAAACTTTATATGTTAAAACCTTCGTAACCGTACCTATGATCAACGTAATTAACTACCGAAAGGTATTATTTATTCACATCAAGTAAATTACGGTTTTAAGGTACATACTGAACAAATTAAACGTACGTATCATCACGTTTATTAATAAAGAATGAAATTGGCTAAAACAGCTTTTGTATGTGGTATTGAGGTATTATAAGGTGTATTTAAACTCGTTAAGACCTGTAACGACTAGCGTACCCATTCGCAGAATGTGGAATCGCTAATATGGGCTTTTTCTATTGCTTACTAATATCATATCAACTTGTTAAACATTTGGTTTTATATATTTATTAGTATTTTTTTTTCGTAGTCATTATTGTAGTACACCTTGTAGTAGCTTAATTTGTATGTAAAGGGACTAATACCGGAGCTGTCGCTCAAAGTGGTCGAATTCTGTTCATAAACCTCGATAAAAAAGGGAAAGAGAAGTCCCTGCTAGGGAGCGGCTATGAAGCTAAGATGGTGCAACCCCCAGTTATGTGACGTGTGGAAGCGTGTCCCTAAGCGGCTTACTCCCAACTCTAGAGCATCATAAGAGTGTGTAAAACTACCAGGGTTGGATCCCTAGTAATACTAGCCAAGCATTAGCCTGTAAAATCACCCCTACAAACATCCCCCCTCCCTCCTCCTTTTTTTTTTTTTTGTATGGCGTAGCAAGTATAAAGGAAGGTAAGCGCGTCTTTTAGAACGTCGCGGTTATTTATAAAAGGTATTAGGCTGTGCTAGTCCGAACGTTACATATAAAGTGCCCTAGCGCCCCCCCTATAAATAATCCCTAAACTTTCTGTTTTAAAACAAAAACTTTTCTCACTTTTTAACCTTTAACCTTTTTGTGTAGTATTAATACTTTCAGCTTTTAGTGCAGTACTATTTTGTAGTATTAGTAATTTTAGCCTTCAGTGTAGTACTAGCCTCGTAGTCCCTTTCATAGTTAAAGTGTATTATTAAAACTATAATGCTACGATAAATCTCTAACTTATTACTAAAGTAAATAAGGCTATTAGAGATATAGATTATATGTTTCAAAGCTGTTCGGCTCTTACTAACGAGAATAAAGTTCCCTGTTTTACGGGAAATCGATATATACCTCGATGAGATTCGGAAATGAACGTGTTTCGAATATATTTACAATATGGCGTATAACTTTAGGAAATTTTGTTTCAAGAGTAAGGGTAAGTAATTCTGGTAGTTACGAAGGAACTGTCAATAAGCGGCTTAATACTGGCGTTTGGTGTCGCCTTTGCTTCATTAGAGCTATAAGCCGTGATTTTGGTTATTTTTACACGCCGCTAAACTTGAATCCCGATATGAATAAAGCTGTGGAGAAATTGTCTAAAGCGTACTTAACGTTCGACTTTGAGGACCGGGGTAAATCCACGTTTTTATAAGCCGCTCCATAGGTATTAACGAGCGGCTAAAAAGCGTGTAAACATAGGTGATCGCCGTAAAGAAAGCTATAAAAGTACATTGCGTTACGTAACGTAGGGTCGATACCTGAGGCGGAGTAGGTTTTGTCCACGTTACTTCCGTACGCTTTGGGGGCTTGCGGACCGTATAGTTAATAAATAAGGAATATAATACTTAAGTAAGTTTCTAGTAATAAGGTGAAAACGTGGAGGATGCGATTAACGAATATTTAGGGTACGTTGTTAAAAGCGATATAAAAGCTTTTTAAGGTTTCAGAGCGTATTAATGTTAAGTTAGGTCGTATGGATATCAAATTAAGCTAGCTTATCGGGATAGGTAAGAAACTATTAGATAAGGAGTTAGACTAAAAGTTTAAGTATATGTTTTAGTAATTCCGGTTATCGTAGTTCGTTTTTCTTCTTTATTAATTTTCATACGTTTGTTTATTACCCGTTCTTTAACGGCTTATACGTTACTTTATTTCGTAAAGTAAGGTATAAATAATAAACCCGTCTATGGGCTGGGCGTAAAAGTCTATCGTTATATTCAATTGGTCTATTACGCGATTCGAAGGTATTGAGTGCTATGGTATTGAAAAAGTTTAGAAGCAACTTTTACGTTGGATATATATAACCCATCTACTTAACTAAAACCTATCGTTCCAGTTGGTTATAAATTTGAGTATGTTCGACTTGGAGTTTATTACGGCTTCGTAATATATTTTCGACTTTTTATTCCGGTTTTACGTTGCCGTTGTCGCCTTTCATCATTACAACTTGCGGTTAAAATTCTTGAATTTGATAACTTAGAAGCGGATCCGAAGCGGCTCATACGAGTTAATCTATATTAAATCGGGAATACTTACCGTCCAATACATTAATTTTAATAAATTAAAAGTCGATAATACGAGTTACTCGGTACTTATCGTAAATTAAACTTAATTTTTTAGGGAATTCGTTTGGCTTATTATTTTTAAGAAAAAGCTAAACATCGTCGCCGACTCGAAAACGTTTTAAAAGGGAACTTCTCTTATTAGCGGCTTCTTTTATACGTTGTTACGTAACCGTTATTACGGCTAATACTAATTTCCGTAACTTCGTGGATCCATTAAATAATTCTTTTAACCCTTACGTGTGATATCGTAACCAAAACGAAAAAACGTTGTACCGGTTATATAAGATCGATATAATAACCGTAGATTATAAAAAACGGGCTAATAATAATAATAATAATAATAGTATCCCTATTATTAAGTGCTAGTTAATATCCGGGTAACAAACGACTTTAGTCTTGTTAGGTATAAATGATCAAGGAACATAAGTATATAAAGGCTTTTTAATTTACGAGTTCGGTTACGCCGTCGGTTTTAGGGTAAAAGGTAGTGTTTAAACGTTTCTTTACCCCAGTTAATTCGTAAAATTGCTTTTAAAACCCACTGATCCAATTTGAATTACGATCGCTAACAAACGTACGTAAAAACCTATAAAATCACTAATAGTAACTTAAAAACCGCTTCGTATAAGTTTCGGCGTTTATATTAATTGTAACCTCGATAGTGATGGCTTCACTTAAATGGTCCGTAATAACCATAAGGTACCATAGGTTGTCAGCGTGTTTCTAAAGTAGTTTAACTATAAAGTCGATAAAAATTTTACTTTAAAGTTGTTCGAAAACCAGGAGGGGTTTAAAAAGTCCCTTTTAATGGTGTTTCCAATAGGTTGTACGCTTACAAACGTCGTAGTTGCGGTAAAAATGGCGGACCGCTCGATGTAAACCGGGTTAAAAATACGTTTTAAAAAATAACAATAGTA
The DNA here is from genome assembly GCA_038502455.1 of Anisogramma anomala. NCBI lineage: Eukaryota > Fungi > Ascomycota > Sordariomycetes > Diaporthales > Gnomoniaceae > Anisogramma > Anisogramma anomala. The sequence goes on from JASMMZ010000001.1 coordinate 17,086,222, forward strand.
ATGTCGCGGCTTGCATAGTCGATAAAAAGTAAATCGTGGGTAATTTAAATTAGCGAGGTAGTAATCAGCTCGTAAATAGGTATTTAAGTATAGTCGCGAAACCGCAAAACTCCATGGTTGTTTGCCAAACATTTCGAAATTAATACTTTTAACGTACGGTCGTCATCGGTATAGATATCCGTTAAAAAATATCAGTTCCCTATATATATCGTACGTACCAATCGGGGGTAAGTGATATCTCGTATAATAGCGGTATCTTAAAAGATTTAAAGGTTGACGTTAGTAAAAAGTTTACGGTTTTCCGAAATAAACTCGCTGGCGACAGTTAGCCGGGAGATATACGTACGCGAAGGCGACTCGAGGGTGGACTATTCGGGGCGTAAAAATTGAATTTCTCCACCTAAGTAACATGGATCCGGAAAGCCTTTAAAAATATCTTGGTTCCATCGTAACAATATATTGAGTCATGTATAATCTATTACTCTATTATATATTAACCTAAAACTGAACTACGAAAAGTATTTAAACAAGTATACTAATCGTTTGAAAAGCCGTCGTGTAGTTATAAAGTACTTTAAGTTTTTATAGTACGTTAAGATAGTAAACGGGTGTGCCGTGTCTCGAAGCTCCGTGTTCCATGTTCTTAAACAGCTTATGATTTCGAATAGATTTTTATCGTGAATTTAGTAGTTACATTTAGCGGAAGATAGGCGATGGGAGTAATACGTTATTCGGAGTAGATTAACATGGTTGTCGCGCTGGAGAAGTTAGTCTTTTAAGGTCTAGTTAAAACAATAAGCTTTTAAAAAGGTGTCACATCTAGAATCCCATTAGGCGAGTATAAGTTCGAAAAAAAAAGTAAAGTTTATATCGTTCGAAAACAACTTTTTCCTTAAACACTTCACGAAATAAGGTATCTTTACGTGTTAGTTAAAATAATAGTTCAATAATCGTTAAGTAGTCGTGGATAGAATAACGGTAAAATTTTGCGAAATTCAAAAAGCTTTGTACTTTTAAAACTGATATAAAAACCGTCTTTTTCGGGATAAAGCGTAGCTTTTTTAGGTTTATACTTATATCGATGCCAGTTTAGATAAATAATCCTAAATGTTTGATTTTATAAATACCAAATTCGTACTTATAAATGTCTAGGTTAAGTCTCACAGCGTTTAAGGCGTTAAGAATTTATTTAACTTAAACTATAATTATGAAAAGTATCATTAAAGTAGGTGAAGATATCGTCGAGATAAGCTAATACAAAATAACGATGAAAAGATGTAACGAATTGTTAATATATCGTTAAAAATTAATAAGGGCGTTGAAAATGCCGAAAGAAATAATAAGTTACTCGAAAAATTCGAAACGTATACAAAATGTAATTTTTCATTCATTTCTTTCCTTAATATAAAGCTTGTAAAAAACGACTAATATTTAACTTGGTAAACAACTTAGTTTACAAAATATTTCTAAACTTCTCTTTAATAAAAGGAAACGGATAACAATCCGCCTTCGTAATAGTATTAAGCTGGCGGTAATCGATATAAAAGCGTAATCTTCCTTCAAGTTTCTTAACAAAAAGTACTAGTGCACCCGTTAAAAAGCTATTTACTCTAAAATAGTCTTGATTAAGTAATTAGATTAACGTTTTACGTAATATAAGAAGATTTTTACTTAATATTCCATATAAAGGACCTTATAGAACCTCCAAAGGTTAACCCTAGCTATCGGTACGAAAGAAGATTTCGTAATCCTTTTTAAAGCGGTAAGGAGGCAGTTTATCGTTAAGGGCTTTGTCGAATAAGGGGGTGAATTCCTCAAGGTCAACGGGTAGATTATCGTAAACGAAAACGAGTAATTTGGTTATTAACATTTTCAAAGGAGACGGCGGCGAGTTGCGTAATAGCGGTTCGATTCTTACGGGCCTTTCGTAAAATAGCGTGAAATGTGGCGGTGCCAACCCCTTTCGACGTTTTTTAAACGGGCGCGAATCCCCGCTTTTATACCAGATAATTAACGACTCTTGCTAAAAATAACATATATTTCGAAGGGTAGTACATAAATTCCTTATATTTTAGGCAAAACTATTTTTAAAAACCGTTATATTGTAAAAAAAGGATAATATAAACCTATATCCGGAAACGGTATTTATCAAGGTCGACATTCAAAAAGGTTATAAAAGAAATAAGTCGTAAGAGAATACCAGGTATGTATTACGTAACTTCGTTAAGTTATCGTAAAAAAATAGGAAAATGCGGTAACTTTAAATAATTGGTAAGCTATTTATTCGTGGCGTTATAACATTTACAACTTATATTTATTAAGATGTAGATGAAGCGAAGGAAATTTCAAAGTAAATCAATTATAAACGGGAAGCTGTTTAAAAGTGGAATGAAGTTATTGAGTCGAATTGAATTTTTGTTAATTTTTATACGGGACTGTGAGTAAGAGTTACGCTTTTCCCTTTTTAAAGTCGATAAAATCCTCGGCCGAAGTACGATGAATTTCTATAGCGGCCTTAGCATTAAAGCCACTCGGGCGTTATGACGGATCCCACGGGTAGGTATGGATACAGTAACCGTCCGTACCGGAACTTAAATATAACTCGAGGTTTTTACAGCGGGAAAGTTTCGAATGGTTAAACTAAACAGCGCGTCGCTTGGGAACGGTTGGAAAGGCGCTTACGTTAGTTATAATCATATCGCTCTATTTATCCTAAACGAGTGCGTTGACGCCGATATTCTTACTATGGGAAACGCCCTCAATAACAATAATACTAATGTCGCTATAGCGAGCACGGAAATTGTAAAGGCATCCATCGATAAGTTAAACTCGAACGACTTATTTATCATAATCCGCGGGTATATCGAAGGGAAGCAACGTATTGGCAAGTATATTATTAATAGTTCCCTTTAAAATAGCGAGTTTAGCGGCGGATTTCCAAGTTATACCGTTAGTTATCGCGAATAAAGCTTTTCAAACGTTTAAAAACCCGTTAAATCGTTTGCGAAATTTTTACTTTATATTTTTAAACCGAGAAATAATTGCTTTCACCGTATTAATTTCTTAATAATAAGCGTAAAATATAGGTATAAAAGCATCGGAGTCGCTAGTACCGCCGTCGCTTTTACGGGTATAGTAACTTTTCATAGTAATTTTCGCGGGACCTTTTAACTATTAAAAGATAACGTAAAATAATTTTTTTAACAACGATAAACTTTTGGTCTCAACGTGATTCACGTATTATCGTAACTTTTTATATAAAGAATCGTAGCTTGATACCGGAAAATTTGATTGGCTAATTAAAAGGTTTACGTTTAAATTGTGAACGCCCGTTGAAAAGGGCGTTAGTATCGTAGTCAGAATCCGAGTTGTCATCGTTTAAAAAGTTAATTCTGTCACTGTTAAAAGACGATATAATGGCAATTTCGTTTGTAATGTACGTAGGGGAAACCTTTTAAAGGGGAAGTTAACCCAAGGACGTAAGCGTACCGATAGCTTTAAGTTATCGGATTATATTCGTTAAAGTGTTTAATACGTCGGTATTTCGTCATTTTAAGTGTAAAGCGTACTTTTCAACGGCTTAATCCCGTTCGATAAGTTTCACATGTGAGGAGTTGGTAAAACATTCGTATTAAAACGTAAGTTAATTGTATTAGGCCGTTAAAGCATTTTAAATCTGCTATCTAACGCGCGCGTTAAAAAATTACTTCAAGACCTAAGGGTCTAGATTCGGTAAGTCGGAAGATAAAAACATAACTTTAAACAAAAAGCTAAGACACCGTCGGAAAAAAATCAAGGTTTATATATAAAAGGATTAAAACCAAAGTTGTTGCTTAAGGTAGTCGAATTATATCAATGAACTTCGATAAAAAAAGGGAAAGAAAAGCCCCTACTAAGGAGCGGCTATAGAGCTAAGATGGTGTAACCTCCAGTCACATGAAGTATGGAAGCGTATCTCCAAGCAGCTTCCTCCCTGATCTAGAGCATCGCAGGAGCGTGTAGAAACACCAGGGTTGGATCTCTGGTAATACTAGCCAGGCACTAGCCTATAACATTGTATAGGATTAGGTAAGGTAAATGTCGTACTCGAAGTAGATTTTGATGTTATCGTAAACTTCGCGACAAGTAGTTATTCGGGTTAAAAAGGTTAGGTAATAATCCTTAACGTGCCCTGTAATAAAAGAAAACTAGAAAGGGGAACCTCCATATACTTACAAATTTTTTAAAAGGGTATTATTTTTTTATCGACAAAGTAGTAGGTCTTTTCGTTAAACTTTTTCGTATCATTTGAAATTGTAGCAAAGTTTGTAAAAAAAGCGTGTAATCAATTTTGATTATCTTAACAAGTCTTAAAGAGAGATCGCGATAGTTATCCTAATTTTCATTAATAGTATTCACTTATAGTTTAAGCTGTGAGGCCTCCGAAACACGGTGTTGAAGGTAATTGCCAGTTGTTTTACCCGAGGGTTAAAGGTTTATGGTAAAACTTATAGTGAGTTCGCGTGTATAGGCAAACCTGTTGTGGAAAACCTTTTGAGGAACTTTACTATTAAAGGATTAGAGGGTAATAGGAGTTTACAGGTTTTAAAGAACTTTGCGATCTTATTTAATTAACTAGTAGAAAGCGCTAACGTAAATTCCTTTAGCAATAATAGCGGCCACTGTTTTAAGCGCACTTCCGCCACTAAGAGCGTATTACGCGCTGTTATATAAAGGTGTCGTGCTTCCGAGAAAATTAATAGGTTCTTTATCGTCAACAAGTAAAAAGACTTAACTTAATTAAGGGTAAAGGGAATGTTTCCTAAATTACGTATAAGGGTGTTAAGGGTTTTTAATACACTTTCCCTTAAAGCGTAAATCTTATAGGTATTTTTCAAGTTGGGCTAAATTTTCAAGGGTTTTTGTTAGCTTGGTAGAATTTGTTTCTTCTATGTAAATCCCTCGTCGTTTAAGTTTTTCTTTTAACTTTAACTTAATAACAATTTTTTTTTCCCCACATATTAATAGTTTGGTCGTTCAACAACTTACAGTACTTACGAAAAAGACGATTGCTGTGTTTAAGTCTTCGTCTTTATCGTGGTCGATAATATAACAGCTGATAAAGTTAACCAAGTACCTTTCCGTTGAATCTTCGTCAACATTGTAACCCTAAAGCTTTTTATCGTAATGTTTGGAGATTTTTTTTCTCGAAAGCTTTAATTAACTATTTGACAACAGGGTTAATAATAGCTTTACATTAAGCGTTAGCGGTAGCCATTTTCATCTTCTTACAGGCGTAAGCTTAGTGTTTTGATATAAAGTTGCGTGGAAACTTAGCGATTGAATATAGAGTTATGTAACGTGTCTTTATTGGCCTGACTTGGTTTTTTCGTTTAAAGTAACGATCTTAACGATTGGATTGGCGTAGGGAAAGAGAAAGGAGTAAAGTAGGGGCAAAGTTTAAGTGAAAAGAATAAGGTCGAAGGTCGTTTATTATTACAGGTAAAGGTTGAAGATTATCTGTTATTTAGCTTTGAGACTTGGTCGTTTTTATAGTAGTAACACCTGTAGTACTACTAACTTAACCATTTACTAAGTTTCCGAACTTTAAAACTTCTAATAGTTAATTTTAACGTTTTGAAAAACGATATAGTAAAGATTTCTTAGTGTTTTTAAGTAGCGATATCGTCGATTACTTTTAGATTGCTGTTATGAACTGGTATAACCTCAAAATCTTCTTTATTTTCCTACCGTTGTGGATTGGTATAGTACTAATAAAGGCCCTTCACAAGAATTTTTCCTTTACCTTAGCCGCCGTTTTTTAATGTAAAGCGTAACCGGAAAGTAGCCTTTTATTTTATTTAGCTTATCTGTACTTAATGTAATAAGCAGCGATTATTATGAGTACAGCTTTAGACATTGCAACTTTGTCGATTCTATTGGTCGAAGTAACAATAGTATTGTGTGGTTAAGTGGTAGATGTATTGTTTTAGGTGTTACAGACCGTTAGCCAGTCTGCGTAGTAATTTGTATGGCCAATTTCTTGGCCTGCGCCCTAATATAAAGTGGGCGCATACTATACTTGCTTTTCAGCCAATACAGTCGGCCCTCACAAAACAATACACTAAACTTGCAGTCAGTGTAGTCAACTTTACTGCAAGTAAAGTTGACCTACTGCACTACAAATACTACTATTCTAACATGTATCGTGTTTTTGATGAATTACGGTTATTATTTGTTATTGGTATAATATTAACGTTCAACTTATCTGGTAAATGTTTCGGAAATAACATTTTGGATGGAGAGGAAGTAATGTATTATGTTGATTACAAGTACAATAAATTTAGATTATTCGGAGAATTCGGGGGATATGAAATATATAAACAACGTATTAGGAAAAGAGAATACATTGAAGGTTGAATTAGTGACTTGATAAACACACTAAGTCAAATGGTTTGAAAAATAGTTCTTAATAACATTAATATTTCAAGGGAACGAATAAATAATATTAGATATGTAATAAGTTTATTTATTGGCATATATTTTATATATTAAGAAACGATATGATCTTATAAGAAAGTTTTTGAATAAAAGTTGGAACATTGAAATTGAGGGGTATAAGAAACGGATGTTAGATTACGAAAGAAAGAAAATGGTTTGTGGAAAGATAAAAATATTGTGTAAATTTATGGATGTTATCATATATCTCTATAGTTAGTAACCGGTCACACTATAAGTTCACCTTTGCAGAGTGTATGGTAAACGTACTACGCTGCAAGGTGCATTCCTGCAGAGTGCATGATAGCGTGCTACACCCCAAAAGGGGCATTGGCAGAGTGTATGGTAAAATTCCACTATCTAGAAGATAGATTGATAGAGTATATAGTAAAGTACTACTGCCCGAATAAAAGCTTATAAGCTCCTACCTAAGGCATATACTTTCCAGATACCTCCTTTCTCTTGTATATATTTATCTATCGACCTTTAATATACACTAGAACATTTTTATTATTACCTTTACATTAAAGTACCCAGTAAAAGAAACATCATCAACGTCAATTAGTAGCCAACTCAGTCGATTATAGATAACCTAGGAAAGAAGAGACAAACTTAAGTTAAATACCTATAACAAGATGCTGTAGCGGTTTTAACTATCTGTATTCTAATATTATGTTTTATAAGCAATATATTGAAGAGTAGAAAGACTGTAAAGTAAAGTAACTTTAAAAAGAATAACTTTAGTACGATATTATCACTTGGTTGGTACTTTGTTCATTAAAAACCCCATTACCCTATTATTAACTCAGTTGGTATTTTGAACGTATCTGGGAACTTTTTGAAGAACTTCCTATCACGTATCAGGCCATGTAAGCCAAAACCACCAAGTTTTGAAACCCTTTGTTAAGACCTATCTAATCTAAAAATAGTATCCGAACCGTTTACAAACTTAGGCAGCGGCTAAAAACGCAAATTTTGAGGCGCTTCTATAATTACTTTACGCTGTAAAAGTAACATCTAAAATGCTTACCAAATATATACCATACGCTTAAAACATATTTCGAAACGCTCCAGTATATTTCACGAATGCCAAACACAGCATTCGAATCGTTTACTATACTAAATCTCATATACACCTTCCCATATCCTTCTCCCCGTTTCCACTACCCCGTTTGCTTTCCTTAGTTTTACTCTGTTCGCCTTATATCACACCGCTTATTTGAATTTGTTATTTACGACGTTTGAGTTTACTAGTTACTTAAATAATGTAACGTTTATACAATGCTAAACGGCTAATTTAAAACATCCGACTAATTTGTAGTTAAAACTTTTTTCTATTTCCTTTGTATTCTTAAACGTGAAACGCCTCATTTTGAACATATTGTTATATTTTATCCATTATGTATTTATACATTGTATGGTTTTATTGAAATACCTCTATTATGTACGTTTTCATTTGCCATTTCATTCCGGAAACCCTTTAAATAAAGCATTTTAAGCACATCCGAATCTCAAATATCACGTCATATTAACTTTTATACCTTTTCATTAATTCTGGTAAACGCCTAAAACAGTATCCCAAACAATTTAATACACTTCATACTCTTGTAACTATAACTTCACTTATAATAAGCTAAAATAAAATGAACGAATATATAAACCTCTTATTCGAATATATCACAATCAAAAGAAACCTTTTATAAATGGTTCACCTAAGAATATAGGATAATGTTATCGATACTCCAATTAAGAAATTAAACTCTGATACGGAAAATATGTATATTATAACCGTGATTTCTCGCTACTTGTAACAAAAGGCTCAAGGGCCCAATATATTGGACAATTTCCGTAAAGGATTTTCAGATTGGACGATAGCAATATGACATACACTATACAATCTGATTTCCAAAGTATTATGAGTAGAATTACGCAGTGGAGGCATTAATACTTTAGGAGACAGGAATGACCGTTTTACAAAAATCTTGTTTCATACGGACCGGTTGAGTGATTAATCAAACTAAAAGGATAAAAATATATAACAAACGGATTTTATAAAAGGATATTATATAAATGTATACAAAAAATAGGTTGTTAAACAGATACAGATAAAATAGTAATGTAAAGATATTGCACGTATGTAGAGTGCGGAAGGTTTCTAGGAATATCTGTATCCTAAATATGGTATAAGGAGGTTGAGAAAGAGGAGGAAAGACAGCGAATGTTATTTGCCACACGGGTTTAATACATTTTCACCTTTATTCGTATACTGGAGAAAAGACTAAGATTAAACCACTTCCTGGATACAATTGAAGCCCCTTTTGGCCGTAGTAAAAGCAATTCAGATAAGGAAAACGGCACACTAGAAAATAAAATAAGCGGTGTAAAATGATGATACGAACCGAACAAACTAATACTTATTAACTACGATCCCTACTGCAACTTTCCGCCACACCGTTTTCCCACTAATATAAGCGACCTTGCGAAGTTCATTAACTTTTACAGATAAAAAATAAGGACAAAATTTATAGGGAAGAGTCTTATGAGGTCATTGATAATAAAATCCAAGTAATACTAAATACTTATACAAAACTGAATTTTCAACTCTTATAATTTCATGTAGTGTTACCTAGTATACTAATTAGGCAATCAAAAAATTAATATATATACCACTTTATATAAGTAAATATATTTACAGTATGTTATAACCGCTTGAAAATGCATTAGGATATCGAATAAACCATAAACTCTACAATAGGGATTAGATGAATACCATTTAAAAATCTTTAAACAGTTAACGCGAAAACGTTAATAAAACCCTATAAAAATTACTTGCTGCCCTATTAACGAAGTTCCAGAAATACCAGCCAACCCTTAAACTAATTTATGAGGGAAAATACGTTGATCTAAGTATTAATAAAAACATATCATGAAAACCCAGACTTTACTTCGCATTATTTAAGCCGGAAAAGGATTTGAAATCTTTTTATACAAGCTCATAAGTATTAATTAAAACCTAGATATATCGATAAGTAAGACTCGAACTGGTATTGGTTGCTGAAAACAAACAAGGGTAAAATTACCAAAGCAAACCTCATAAAATAATTTACTACGTTTTACATTTATGGTTTATAATATACTCGAGGTATTCAAAACGTAACGGTCTTCAATACAGATAGGAAAATGATAACTACTATGAAGAAATCACGAGAAACTAAGGGTAAAACAGTTATAAGCGAAGATGATCATATAACCAAATAAGAAACTTATAACGTATATTACAATAATCGTAAAAAGTTTAACGATGATTAACACGCTTTCAAAACTATATTATATATAATAAAGTCGGCAATTAATTAACTGATCATCCAGTACACAGTCTCATTCGGATTGAAAGACGATTTAAAACCGATTACATACTCGATCACAAAGCGAAAGCCAATTTTGCAACGTACGTAACCAAATACACAGGCATCAAAAAGGAAATCGATGCTTACCCGTACGAGTACACCTCTAAAAACTATTCGGAAAATAACGAAACTTAAGTAACAATACAGGATAAGAAAACGAACTAGCGAGTATTTACAAGCCTATAAGATACCCTATTCCTATATAACGTAGGCTTAGATAGCTAAAACGACATGTTAAACACATATATAACGTAATAATTTACACTTTTTAACAGGTATAGCAATTGGTTTTATTAAATTATACTAAATACTGACGAAAGAGAAATCTCAACCGCTGGAAAACGATAATTTAATGCTTTGGTAACAAAATTTCTAAAATTGTAATTCGACCGAACAAAAAAACACCGAAAAATTTGATTTGGTAAAGTTAAAACATCTGTACTTGATATAATCGGTATAAACATACTATTCGGATCGGTTAAGCTTTATCTAATAAATTTTAAGAAGTCTTTATTATTATTTGAAGCTAGTATAAACAAACTCAGAATTAAGGTTAAAAATACGATGAACCAACTCATAAGCGTTTCGAATAACGTATTTGTACCGCTTCGTCTTAAGTTTAAATACTTATAAGTTTTCTTAAAAACGCGTATAATAAAAGCCGTTTACCTGATGTAACTAAAATTAAAAATACTTTACTATCAATTCGGATACCTGACCGCAATACACTTTTTCCAACTACTTTACGTAATAGGATACACGAATAAAGGGTAAAAAACGTTCAAATATATCGAAAAGTTCTGCCACGAATGTCAATTATATTCGTAATATAATGAGGATTTAAATTCTTCCTTCAAAATGATATCAATTTCAATTGTGAGATTATTATAAATAGAATACACCTTAAGGTTCGACTAGTATTATACGCTATCGATATGATAACATTATTTCAGGCTGCGAAATTCACGTAAAACTCTTTTGTTACGGATTGTGATCATACTTTGGTAAGCTATTTGATAAACGTTTATTTCATGTCGCCAGACTGAATTACCTACGATATAAGTATAGATTTCAACTCGACAGAATAACTTACTAAAGCCAAAATTACCGGTCATGATTACAGACAAATACAGGTAAAAGAAAGCTAAGGCATCGTGAAATACGAACAATATTACGGACCGTTTGAAAAAACATATACGATATTATCTAAGGAATTAAAGGGTGTTATTTTTAAAAGGTTAATCTTATAAATAACATTAAACACTATAAGAAATACTTTTAACTCGATTAAGCTAATTCCAATATTCCTTATTCTTGGTATCTACCCTAAGGTCCATAAAAACTTAAAATCATCGTTAGCTACAGTATTAAAGTCAAATATTGAAATCAAAGTCATAACAATATTACGTTTTCAACGGGACAGGAATAATATTCTGAAAATATTAGTTACAAGTAACAGCCCACGTAAAACTGGCGTTTTGAACCTACTATTACAATCTAAAGTCTTGATTTGAAAAACAAAAAACAAATAGATTATTCTTAATAGTATTAATTGGGTTAAAAGCTACGATATGTTTATAAACTAGCAAAACAGTATGAGTTTATTTCGCTAAACGATAGTAAAAAAGTACAAATAGGAAAAGGCAAACGATAACGGCTTGAAAACGCAATCTAAGAAGTCACAACAACCAAACCACTCCTACAATAACGAATCTAGACCGCCCCCAAAACCTATATACCCCTCGGATACACGTTTACAACCTCCGCTACTTTACAAAACCGGCCAATCCGTTCAGGAGAAACCGGTACCACGCTGTCGAAGGTATCTACTTAGCTTAAAAAAGAAAAAACGCTTTGAAAGATTTGTTGCAAACTCCTTTATTACCCAGAAGGAAACGGCAAACCACAAGTTAAATTTGAAACCCCCTATCAAAAGTATTATGACCGCCCCGGATACCCCTTCTAAACAGTTAAACTATAAATAAATATCCGCTTCAATCAAACAAAATGTCCTTCATTTTGAAAGGTTTAACCTGACAATTTACGGCGCCCACAAATTTTTCTCCACTCGTTCAATTCACGAGATAAAAGATAAAACCCGGAAACCCTTTCCAAAAAACCGCTGTATAGTTAAAAGGTACGATAATACTAGAAAAAACGATATTATGAATTAATCGCCTACATAATAACAAACAAGCCATCTTTTGATTTTAAGGTTTACCGCCTGCCTTCGTATACCTTATAATCTTTATATTAAACTTGACGATATTATATAAATTTACATATAATTAGAAAATTATCTTAGACGATATAATTACGCCTATATATCTATAAATCTCCGAAAACACTATTTACCCCAAACTATTTCACGTATCCTAAAACCACTTGACGTGCTCGTTTACGCTAGGAAGTATTAGTATAATACCTACCAAAAGTATTATAAAAAGCGGTTCGAAATAGCCAACTCGATTTTTGACCTATTCCTAATAGTCTTAACGCCACGTTTCAAATAATTTTCACTTATCGAAATATAAACGGACGATACTTATATTAGGCAATGCATAGACTTCCGCTACCATTTTTTTTAAATGACAGGTTAAAAAAGGAACCCACAATATTCCTAGTGAACAACCACCTAATTAGTTTCAATGGTATAATTACCATGCTCCAGAACAACATTTTAAACCTTATAAAAATGGAAATTGTTAGAATAGTAGTATTTTCGGTATAGTATGTTAACTTTACTTACAGTGAAGTTGACTATACTGACTGCAAGTCTAATGTATTGTTTTGTGCAGGCCTACTATATTGGCTGCAAATCAAGTACAGTATTCGCCCACTTTACACTAGGGCACGTGCCAATAAATTGGTTATACAAATTACTACGCAAACCGGCCAGAAGTCGGCCAAACTTAAAACAATATATCTACCATTTTAGTACTGCAGTAATACTATTAATACCGAGTATAACGAGGTATTTATTAATGGAACAATAGTTAACAATTATTAATAAATGAACAGATTTTAGAATAAGGTTCGAAAGAATTATTCGAACCATTATCGATATAGTAATATCAAGATCAATTTTTTTTACTATGTTATAAATTTATGAGACAAAAACGTTTGAAGTAACCAGTTTATACTTCGTTAAACCTTCATTGTTAAAGTTATTGTGTAACTTAAAACCGGTTCGAATCGTTATTTCTTTACCAAAAATAAATACATATTTTGTTTACGAATTATAATCGATATTATTCGCGAAAAATACACTGATAAAAATAAATAGCTTTACTATACATATATCGAGCGGTATGAATAGTAAGCCGCACTTTCAATTGTTTATCTACTACATTAATCGTTTATAACACACTTTATATACGTGATCCAAAAAATCCGTCCAATATTATTTAATAATAAAAAGGTTAAATAAGGCTTTCATATATACAACTGATACAATTGAAGCTTCACGTATACGTTAATATTTGTATTTATCAGTTCGTTTTATATGATTTAGGTTAATAAGGGAAACTTCATTTAACTACTTCTTTAGCATTAGGCTTAAAATATTGTTCTTAAACGTAATTATTATACCGGTCAAATCGATTAGGCGGTTCTTCGCTAGAAATTCTTTGGATTTCTCTATGAAGCCAGTCTTTGATAATTTCTTTTCTTTTACAGCAGAAAACATCGCTTTAAATAATATAAGTATATCGTCTATTGACATTACGAAAAGTATAAGCCATTTAAAATGTAATAATAAAGTTAATAAGCATAGGTTATAGATCAAGTAAATTATTTCGAACCGCTCCTTATAATACCTTTAATAGGTATTATACGAGTATACCTTAACCTTAACTAATCTATAAAATGGTTTTTGACTATATTGGATTGATTCGGGTGAATAGTACTTTCAGAGTTCTATAGATATATAAGCGTAGATACATCGTTTAAAATACTTTTTTAATTATATATTAACATATACAATAGTACAAACTATTGGAATAGCAGTCAAATGCAGTACAGCCAAGTTAATTTTACTTGCAGTGAAGTTGATTGTACTGACTGAAAAATTAGCTGCAGTGCAGTAGGTGCCCACCTCAAAGTGGGGCACAGGCCAAAGCGTTTGGCCGTATGAATTAGTGTGTGGACCGGATAGCAGTCTGCAAAACTTAGAACTTACGCATCTTAATCAACAATATCAACGCAACACCAGTTACTTCAACCACAATGATTCGAATAGACCACGTTGCAAAGATAAAAGTATACCAACACTAATAAGTGTTTATTAGGTTAAACACAGATTAGATAAGTAAAAAAATAGCTACTTTCCAGTTACTCTATACATTAAACGACAGCTAAGGTAAAGGAAAGATTCTTATGAAGGGTCTCTACTATTACGTTGATTTTTATAGCAGTAAGTAGAAAAGACTTCTATGTTACGTCGGTTTTTATAGCAAACTAGAAGTAGCGACGATATTGTTACTAAAAATACCAAAAAAAAATACTTATTGATTTTTCTTAAAGATGTTAATATTAATTGTCAAAATTCCTAAATTTTAGCAAATTAGCAAACGGCTGAGTTAGTATTACTACAACTACTATTATTGTAAAAACGACTAAATACTTATACCAAATAACTTTCACCAACAACAAACGACCTTCGACCTTACTCTTTACACCAAACTTTTGCCCCTACTTCACTCTTTTCACTTCCTCCCGCCAATTCAATCGATAAGTTAGCTGCTTTAAGCAGAAATACCAAGAATCGCCAAGTCGCGCCGAAAAAGCCACGCTGCGCGACCTGACGCCAAGTCATCAAGTCGCCAAATCGCCAAGTTTCCACGCGACTTCACACCGAAAACACCAAGTCCTTACGCCCAAAAATCACCAAGTCCCTCGACCTATATATCTTAAACGTTTTCCATAAGCTAAACTGTCAAAATAGCTTCAAGTCAAGCATTCATAGGAAAATTTAAAGCTATCGGATCAGTTTTCACCAAGTTTTACTACAACAACTTTTAGATACTGGATATCGATAAAGATTTAACGGAAAAATAACTTACTAATTTCGTCGGCTGTTATATTATTCAATGAAAAGGCGTCGAAAAGCTCGACTACGGTAGCCTTACCTTCCGCAATTATCGTAAGTTTTTCGACGACTGGACTATTAATATATAGAAAAAAAATGAGACAACTATTAAGTTTAAGCTAAAGGAAAAACTTCATTGCCGAGAGATTTACGTACTAGAGAATAGTTCTAATAGGCTGGAAAAGGATTTATTTAACTTAGCTCAGCTTAAAAAACGCCTTTGAAATCTACAACTTAAAGGGAAAAATGTTAAGAAACCTTACTGCCCCCATACATAATTCAAGTGACCTTCACTTTACCCTTAACTAGTTTAAAACTTTTTACGCATCGACGATGAAAAACCTATTAACTTATTCGACAATCTAACACCTCTACGTAATAACGCGGAATTCACTGTTAACGGCGACAGGGCACGTAAAGTAGCGGCCACCGACACAGCTAAAATATATTAACGTTGCCGTTCCATATGAATCAATCAAGTAGAAACCTCGCCGAACCCCTTATTTCCAAAAGTAATATTACCAAATCCCCCACAACGGAAACTGCTAAACCTATTTCCCCTAAGCTTTTCAACACGTCTAGTTCCAGTAACCAAATAAAAAAAGGACCGGCTTCATGCGAGAGCCTACTATAGGTACGCCCACTGGCTTTTTCCCTCCAAACTCAGCTAAAGGTAATCATCTGGTTCACTAACATCAATAACAAAATCAGTCTTTTCCGCGGCTAAAAGATATAAAGGGTCTCTACGACTAATATATTACCCTTCCCCCTCGACTCGTTTCCATGGTAAATACGGATTATATACCAATTACCAAGTTTGTTAAAATCTGGAGAGGAAAAGAAAAGTATAACGGTAAACTATATAACCTCCTCGACGTCAAGTTACGTACATTCTTTACCATCTGCCGCTAAATAAGGGTTAAATTTCCAGGTTTTTACTCGCTATTTCCCGATATTATTACCGGCTAAGCCGAATATTACTACCTCCGGTAACTAATGAACTGTTCCTTCTTCCACGAAATTTATAATGATCTAAAGGGATATTTCGAATACGATGTCAATCTTATCCAGTACCACACCGATTTATATATTATTAAGTAGTCCTATATGTTAAATCACAAAAGACAGTCGAAAAACAGGATAGACCTTCTTAATTAAAAGCTTGACAGGCTGATGCTTTGTCAATAAGCAATGGGAAACGTAAAGGCTAGCGAAAGAATTTTACTTCAACAGGTTCAACAAGTAATTACGAGTTACAAAAAGTTGAAATACGCCCTTCAATCCCCCGATACCACTTGAGAAGGGTTTTTTTAACAAATTACGTTTCTTGCTAACGACCGTAATTACTCGAGTTTCTGGATCGACTAGTATATATCCTTAAGCTCCGGAATTTAGTAACGAGGAAAAAAACCCTCCTTATTCGTACTATATTAATCGACGGTATGGAAAGCCCAGCTAATAAGGTTAACGGAAGGTCCGTACTCGTAACTACGGAGAAGGGTAAACCTCTTTCTCAAAGTCTTTAAGCCGGCTAAACAAGTTCATCTCAAACTCAAAAAGACACTAGATTTTCGGCAAATAAGGCTGCTAATTAACACGTTACACTGCCGCCAAACGTAAAGTAAAACATGTACTGTATTATACGTAATTCCCATTAACCTCAAACTGGAAATATATTGAAAACGTGATATAGTTTAAAGGAAGTGAAGATAAAAAAGAGAAGAATAGTCTAAAGGTTATCGACTGGTATAAAGATAATGGTACTAACACTATCACTAGCCCAAAAGCAACGTAATAACTAGCCGACTACACCTTCTTATACCGCCTTATAGGTAAATATTCCTACTGAAGACATAACTATAAAGACCTTAACCCTACATACCTCTTAACCATTCGAGCCCATTATGCAAAACAAGTTTTTCAAGGGATCATACCGGATATAGGGGTGGCTCGGTACTTAACAAAAGGATATTTTCAATATATCGCATTAAGAAAGGATACTAATACTATTAATGAACTTAATAATACGGATGCTAGCAAAGCCAAGGTTAGATTTGACCCTAGAAAAAAGCTATCTCTATTAGGATTGACGACGGTCAAAACTGTTATTAGCCTTATTGTTTCCCATATCTTGAAACACCCTACTCCCTTTCTCTTTTACCTAAGATATATAAAGAACTTCGACGTTAATGGTAATGTTTAGACGAACGAACGAATAAAAGTCAAAATCGGAAAAAGGTTTCCACTTAACCTCAAGTATAAGTATCTCTAATTTTATCTTTCAAGGCTAAAGACAGTAGTATTAAACCAAACTAGGGCGAAACTTCGTTAACTACATCGTAAATTTAACCATCCGACAACTAATAAGCTTTACAAGGTCTTAAAATCAGCTAACTACGAAAATGTAGACTTTACAACGTTGAAAGCAGTTAAACAGCTTTACCACCACTGTCAAACATACTTACAAGCCCCCTTAAGGTTTCAATTCACATTAAAAAAAAAAAACTTTAACTCGAAAGCCTTCGTAAATATGTTTTACCTGGACAACAAGCTAGTATTACACGTTGTAAACGCCGCCACGGCTTTTTACGACGTCAATTTTTTTAAGATGATTACGGTAAAGGAAACATGGAAGGCACTACGTACTTTATAGATTAACACGTACCTTAGGCTACTAAACGTACTAGTTTACGATATCGACACCAACTTTATTACAATAAAGTTTCAAATGAATATAAAATAAATATGGATTTAGTGCAAATAGGTCACCGTTAAAGTTTACTAAGGTATTAGCAAAATTAAAAAAGCACACGCTCTCTTACAAAGGGCCTACAATATTCTTATACTAGAAATCGAAAACTTTATAAGCCAAAAAGCACGGCTTTAAATAACGGTAAAAGGTCTTAACGATAATATTAGTCCCAAAGGACTTATACCAACTTTATTAGTATTTGGGGCCTACTTATATATAACAGCTAAATCGCTACTCTAGTTAATTACCCAGAAATTTTCCATGATATACAGAAAAACCTTAAAAATGTTAAGAAAGGAACTAGCATGCCGCTGGGTTAATAATACCCTTAATACCAGGAACGGACCTTTAACAACAAACGTGCTATCACTCTCCCTTTAAAGTAAAGTCCTTACGTAACACAAGCCTAGCAAATAGTATAGGCCATATGAAATCTTAACTATTCCTAACTTAAACATAATAATTTAAATTACTAAGGGCTCCGTAACTTTCTAAGTTATATAGATTAAGTTGTACCGAAAGCCTCTCGAGCCCCTTAAGTCTAAAAAAAACCACAACATCGATAACCTCCGAGCTAAATGAATTAACTAATACAACCCTCTGAAACCGATTATTAATAAGCTAATAAAACGTCGATAGCGTAGACGACCACTTAAAAGGAGGATATATACTAAGGAGGAGGACGGCGATAAGGACTATAGGCACAAAAGGGCGTATATAACGGTGTGAGTATTTTAAAAGGAAAAGTCTCACAGAAAACTTGCCCTTAAACTACGTGTTAAAGATATTATTAACACACTGGGCAAGACTTTTAGGGAAAATAACGAAGTGAAAATTAACGACCTCTTATTACGAAAGGTTATATAATTTGTACTGTTAACGCAATTTAAAGGCGAAAAAATCATTATCTTTAAGTTAAAGATGGTTTACAAGGTTAAGGGTAAAACTACCAACCGGCTATACAAAAAGTCACGGTTAATCGTACAAGAAGACGGTAATAAAGGTAAGGACTAAATCCTTATCCAATCACCTACAATCCAAAGGATCAGCCAACGGTTAATTGTCGTTATTGCTGCCAATTTGTCTGCTGGCACAAAAGGTCAGTTTACACTCAATATCCAGGGCAATACGAAAGCGTACACGCAACCTACAACCGATCTTCAACGGATTGTATTATTGGAACTGCTAAAAAAAAATTAAGGAACAAGTTTCCGACTAACACAATAATCCGTTATATCAAGCCTCTATATGGATTAGCCGATATAAACGTCCACTAGTTCCTAACGTACTAGGCGCAATTTAAAAACAGGCTAGGTATAAAGACTTTAACCCTTAACCTATGCCTATTAATTACAAAGAGCAAAGGATTTAGCATCGTAGGTATATAAACAAACTATACCCTTTTTTTCGGCGATGTTAGGTTTGTAACGGAGATATAGCATACCATCGAAAAGTCAGGCCTTTAAAAGTATAAGCCGATCAAAACGTTAACCGAAGGCACATAACTTAACTTCAATAAATCGTCACTCTATATCTATAGTGTTAAGGCTAAAAATGGTACTTATATTAGCCTACACTCAAAGGGGCAAGATATAAACCAGACGATTATCGATAAAACCGACGAGATAAAATTACAAAGATATTTGGAACAAAAGGCCTATATGGCTTATATTGCAACATTATATCAACCAAAAGTATCATACAACCTTTCCATTACAGAATAGGAATAAAACCCATAAAACGAATACTTTAATCAGTGAAATGAAAGGATTGAGTAACAAATAGAATATATAGAAAAAGGAATTAATATAGTCTTTGTGAATCTAACAAAAACGAAGTTAATAATTTTTACGGATGGGTTATTTGCTAATAATACTAACCTTATATCGCAAATCATCTTACTAATAAAATTCGTCAACGAAAATAGGTCTAAAAGGAAATTCACAATCACCGGGAACCTTATACATTAAATATCCGTCAAATACAAACGTATAACACGAAGCGTGTTAGCTTCGAAAGTTTATGTCATAATGACAAGCTTTGACATCGATATGGTGATTAACGGCATATTAAAAATTACTACCAAACAACTAAAGCTATTACAAATACCTGTAGTAGTATATACAGACTCTCAAAGCCTTTACAAATACCTATTAAAGTTAGGTATGACTAATAAAAAACATCTAGTAAATAGGGAGGCATACGGAGCCCGAAAAATCGAAAAATTCCAGTAAATTAACAGTAAAGATAACCCTACTAATTCTATAACTAAGGTCACCCTTAATAACATCTTAAAAATATTTGTAAATAGCAATAGACTAACTAAATAAATTAAGGGATACGTAAACCACCCAGCACGTAACATAAAAAAATAGGGTTACCTTAGCAAATCAAAAGACCGCCAGGGCAATAGTAGCGATAGTAATGGTAACAATAACAAAAGTGGCAATAACAGTAGTTTAAACTACTGGCAAAAGGTACGCAAGTGATAACGTACCTAATTTGCCTAGGTCTGTGGCAAAAAATCTGTGCACGGGATTTGAGAGACGGAGGTCTCGGAGGAGTAAAGCAAAAGGTCTTCAATGAGCCTTAATTAAAGTTAATTTCAATGCAGATGAATCGGAATTAACAGGAGTCTCGCTTATTATCGGCTTACAGATTAATGAGGGTTTTTAGAAGTTACTACCAATTGATAGTAAACCACTCTGGTATACAGATAAAAAACAAAAAGCCGCCAGTATTGGAATAGCAGTCAAATGCAGTACAGCCAAGTCAATTTTACTTGTAGTAAAGTTGATTGTAATAACTGCAAAATTGGCTGCAGTTTGTGAGACTACACTGCAAGTACAGTGCAGTAGGTGCCCACTTCAAAGTGAGGCATATGACAAAGCGTTTAGCCATACAAATTAGTGTGCAAACTAGCTAGCGGTCTACTAAACTTATAACTTACGCATCTCAATCAATAATATCAACAAAACACCAGTTACTTTGACTACAGTGATTCGAATCGACTACATTGCAACGATAAAGGTCTACCAGCACAAAAAGTAATATGAAGGTTATAAAAGATACGTAGGGAAGTGGTAAACTCTAAAATTAAACTTTGGTTTACTACTTATAAAGCAAGCGATTAGGTTATAATATCTCTTTTACTAACGTTATTGTACCCCTTAACCATAAAGTGGCTCTTTTTATAAGGCTTTCCGGTTTTATCTTTTACCTCGTAGATTCAACGAGTAAAACTAATTCTATAAACTCTGTAAATTAATAGCTCCAACCTCTTAAAGCGAAGAATGCTCTATTGAATAAATGATTTTTCTTCCTATAAATTAACTATTCAAAAGGGTTTCCCGGGGATATAATACTACCCTTATTACTAAGTTTTATATTTGTTTTACTATTCTCCAGGTTTTTTATAATAAAAGAACCTACGACCAATGTTTTGAAACTTTTTTTTTTTCAAGTTATGTAAACACCCTTAATCACGTAATGTCGGTTCTGCTTATGTAAATTAGCTGGTCATCTAAAGGGGCGAAAGTTATAATAGTCAATC
Source organism: Anisogramma anomala (assembly GCA_038502455.1). Lineage (NCBI taxonomy): Eukaryota > Fungi > Ascomycota > Sordariomycetes > Diaporthales > Gnomoniaceae > Anisogramma > Anisogramma anomala. The sequence goes on from JASMMZ010000001.1 coordinate 17,107,500, forward strand.
TAGGGGGTATATAAGTTTTGGGGGCGGTTCGAATTCATTATTATAAGAGTGGTTTAGTTAATATTCCTTCTCGAATTACGCTCTTCAGCTGTTATCGTCCATATTTTCCTTGTTTTAGTTTCGTATTATCGTGTAATGGAATGAACTCGTGCTATTTAGTAAATCCATAAATATATCATGGCCTTCAAACTCCTTATTTTTCCAAGGGATAATATGCCCGTTTTTTTGTTTTATAAACCAGTATTTTAAACTATAGTAATAGGTTTAAAACTAAAATTTTACGCGAGCCATTTTTTAAAGATGATACCTTCGAAATATTATTCTTAACCCGTAAAAAAAGTAATGATGTTATATATTTTTCCACAGTATTTGCCTTTTACACCATAACCAACGATAAAGTTTAATTTACATGGATTTTGGGGTAAACAACGAAAATAAAAAGTGTTGAAATTAGTATATTCGTGCCAAAAGTGTTATTCACGGCGTTTACCACTATTTACAAAATTCATTCACTAAAACTGGCACCTTTTAACTTTTGAAAAAATATCGTATACGCTTTTTAAACGGTTCGTAATACCATTCGTATTTTCTAATATCTTATAATCATTTTACCGGTACTTATTTATACTTATTACCAGAAATTTGAATTTGGGTATATCATTTGGTTTAGTCGAAAAATATACCTATATTGTGGGTAATCTAGTCCGAAGACCCCAAATAAACATTCGTCTAGAACTTTGTTAAAATATCATAGTAATTCGTAACAAAAGCGCTCCACGTAGATTCCGCGGCCTAAAATGTTATAAATACATCGACGGCATATAATAGGGGCTAGTCATCAAGGTATATAATATTTACAATAACCTCTTAATAAAAATTTATATAGTTTAAGGGACAGAATTTAAACTATCGTAAAACTTACGAATATAATTGGTACTTGTAACAAAACTTTCCGATAATATCCAGTACTTTTTCTCCTATATTTCTTTATTTTGCTACGGAAAGCAGCCATGAAAGAAGTTTCGCGAACGGGTATTTAAGACAACGATATAATTTTTTTAATTACCGTTACTTTGGGTTAATTGATTTAATTAAAAAAGCTTTTCGAAAAACCTATAAGTATCCAAACTTAAAACGAAAAGAAACGAATACGCTATCTAAAACGTGGACTAGTTAATTAATCGCATTCTGAACCTTAATTTTAAGTTTATTTTTGTTAGTTAACGATAGTAAAAATAGAATTCTAACTATTTTTACATAAAACTTAACCGGTGCGAATCGTACATTTATAATAATTATGTTATGTGATAATGTCCTACCTTTTTCGAATGAAACTTTCCGGTATTTTTTTATTCGATAGAATTAAAATTTGGAAAACTCTTTTATGAAAACGTTGAATTGAAGTTTTACAACGGTTGAAATTTCCATTGCGCCGGTGTTTGGTATAATACCCTAAAACTGATTATTTTACCTATTAGAAAGTGAAAATTACGACTTTATATAAGCGTTTAATACACCTTCTTCTTTATTAAAGCCTACGATATATAGAAATAAGGCGTCTTATAGGCTTGTAAATACTCGATGGTCCGTTTCCTTATCCTAAATTATTATGTATATCTTGTCCTTCGAGTCGTATTCTCCAAAGGTATACTCGTAAAAGTGAACGTAGAAATCTTCTATTGCCCCTTCTCTATCAGTTATATAGGTTGTAAAATTGGCTTCTGTTTGGTAATTGGATAGATAATCGGCTTAAATTTTCTTTCAACTCGAATTTACTTATGTACCAAATAATAAGTCAACCGATAACAGACTTTATTATATATAATCAATTGTTTTTAACAGCTTGTAAAACCCCCTATATTTTCCGCGGGTATTGTGGTATTTGTAACAAGTTTTACATATGGTTAAAAGGTCGTTTCCGTCAATAACTACTTTACTTTCAGTTTCCCAGGGTTTTTTTATAGTGTTTATTATGTTCATATCCGTATTTGTGGCCATTATATTCCTTATAACTCGGGTACACTTTGAATCGTCGATATAAAACGTGATACTTTATATGTTCGAGGTCTTCTTTTGTAATTCAACATTCGTTTTTAGCTTTTCCAGTTACAAATACTAATCCGAAACTTTCTTGTCGGTGTATCGAAATTCCAAATAATATTTTTAAACTCTTATAAATGGCTTCCAAGTAATTTTCTGGTTTAAATAAAGCAAGGTTAAAATTTAGGTTTTTATGATACGACTTTGTAACTAATTAAATGAACATTTTATCTCTTTCATATTTTAGCTTAAAGAATACTTGGTATTCCGGGATTTTCGCTAATAAGGTAGTAAACACCTCCTATAGGGTTTTGTTAGTATTTTTACGCTGATTCCTTACAGATTTCTACATATATCCTATCTAATCACTATGGTAAAGCATGTAGTTGATTTTTGTAGCGAAATATATCTTAAAAAAATTATGATGCTCTGCAAATGTATTTACTTCCGTGAAATGATATATTCATTTTTTTTTACTTTCCTGATTAATATATCATATAAAATCACATAAGATTGTAAATGGTTGATATTTTTTACAATTGTTAATATTATACGTTTTTTATTATCGATGATATTATAAGGTTTGCTATTATATTTCCTGTTATTATTCTTTATCTTTACGGAATTATTCATTATCGTAGGTTCAATTTTATTAGTAGGAAAGCAATATGGCGAAAGGTTGTAATAAAAATCGTAGTTAGTAAACATTAATTTGAAAGGTTTGTATTATCGTTTTAAGCTGTTTATCTTATCTCTGGAAGTATAGTTTTCCTTATTTCGGCCGCTTTCATTGCTGACGAAAAGGGAGTTAATGATATCTAGGGAGCAATTTAGTTTATATTCCTCTTCAAAAATAAATTTTAAGGAGTAACAGTGTTCAACGCAACTAGTAAATGATTTTAGTGTCTTTTCCTCTTTTTCTAGTCATTTCTTAGGCTTCTTATACCTCTTGAGGGGCGCGGTTAGTATTTCGAAACATCTTAAACTTTGCGTACATGAAGTATTTTAAATATTTTCCCTTATTTCTTTAATAATCCGTTTCTTATATTTCGCTAGCTTATATTCTTCCACAAAGTTCACTTACAACACTGCTTTATCTTTTGAGTTTAGCATTTCGTAGAGTTAGATTATAGAAAAGAAGGCTTTAACAATACAGGAGTTACTTTCACCTGAGGTATTTTTTTACCGCTCCGTAATTAGGCCCGTAATACTTTAGAAATCGAATTGTACACCGTATATTACATGTCCAATGTCTACTTGGTACTCTCCTGCAGGGTGCACGATAACGTGTCACGCCATATGCTGCACTATTGTAAGATACAAAGTACGTTATGTATGGAGCGGTCTAGAATGACTATTTCAAACCGAACGGCAAAAAGGTCACTACCCGGATGAAAGGTATATAACCTCCCATCCGTGACGTGCCCTCTCTGAAATACTTCTAGAGATATTATCTCACTTTATACTATAAATACCAATTTGATGATTACTTTTCTGAATACCTTATTTACGTGATAAAGGTTTTAGACTTTACCGATACTAATTAGTAGCCAACCCGATCAACTACAGATATCCTAGGAATAAAGAGACAAACATGAATCAAATACCTATAGTGGGATACTATTACGGTCCTAATTATTTATACTTTAACATTACATTTTTATAAAAATTACATGGAATATGTATAAAGACTGTAAAATTTAAGTAACTTTAAAAAAGATAACTTTAGTACGATATCATCAACCCTTATTTGGCGTTCTATCTACTAAAAGCGGTTACGTAAAAACCAACCAAACCGCTGACTTTACTAAAAGCGGTTACGACACGCCAATCCGGACCGATTACTAAACACCGGACCATATAATACACCTCTATACAATTACACTCCTTTTACACTACCTATTTTCCCATGTTCGCCTATATGTTTTAAGTTTACCTACGTTCACCCAATATATTTTATATTCAATATTTATGGGGTTTAAGTTTTCCTAGCTACTTAGCTAGTATAACGTTACCCAAAATTTACAAAACCAATTTAAAATACCAGACTAATTTATGGTTACATTTTATTAACATATAGTTTAAAATTTATTTATACTAACAAATGTTAATAAGCCTTATTCCAACCGTTTGAATTATTTAATTGACTTTATATTTGTCAAATTACTCTAAAATTTAAAGTACCTTAAACTTTTAACCACCTAGGACTTTGAAATCTTAACGCATTCAAATATAACCACAGCGCTTTTGCGAAGGCATAAATAATAGATTTAACACCTACCTATACGAATATACATCTGGAGAAAAAAACCTTAAGGGTAATAATACTTACCTATTAACCCAAAATAATAAAACCGCCTAACGTATTTTTATCGGCCTATAAAAAGCCTCCCTTATACACATTATAGGCCTAAACTACGTAAACGGAATTCACGACACCTACATAGCGTCGCAATTTATACTTTCTAACAAATACGGCAACCGGTTTCAAGGTATTATAACCGATACCGGTATAGTCGAAATCTTAACAGCTGGAAAACGAAAATTCGAAACGTTCGCGGCGAGGTTTTCGAAAATTCAGCTAAAACGATTAGGAAAACACCGAAAGGTCTTATTTAATAAAGTCAAAACGTTATCGCTTAGAACGGTCGTTGTAAATACACATTTCGAACCAGTTAAGTTTTATGTAATGGACTTTGAAATATCATTCCTACTTTTATTGACCAATATAAATAAGCTTAGAATTAAGGTCCGGAATACAGCTAACCAACTTATCCGCGCCTTAAATAGCGTATCTATGCCGTTCCGTCTTAAGTTTAGCTACTTATAGTTCTTTCCTAAAACACGTATAATTAAAGCTATTTACTTAATATAACCGGAATTGCAGATTTTACACTGAAGATTCGAATACCCGGTTATAAAACGCCTATTACACCTACTCCACGTCGTAAGCTGTACGGATTTAGGAAAAGACATTATCAAAGTTATCAAAAAGTTCTACCATAAGTATTAACCACACTTATAAGCCCCACGACAATTTAAGTTCCGCCTTTAAAACAATATAATCTTCAAGTACAAAATGATTATTAATGTTAAATATTTAAATAGTAAACCAATCCTCTACGTAATCGATGCAGCAATATTATTCTAAGTCGCCAAGTTTACACGAAGCGCTTCCGCTACAAATTATTAGGACGTTTTAGTTAACTATTAATTTAAAATTTATCTTAGGCCCCTAAACTTGATTATACACGACGTTGGTACGGCCTTCGACTTTATTGAGTAACGTACTAAAGTTAAGATAACCGATAACAACTATAAAAAATTATAATAAAAGCCTTATAAGGTATTAAAAAGTGTAAACGGTATTATCAACCGCTTAAAAAACTGTACACGGTACTATCTAAGGAACTAAAATGTATTAGTTTTAAGTAATTTATTTTTTAAATATCGATTAGCACCGTCAATAATACTTTTAACCCAAATTGGCTTAACTCTACGCTTGTTTTCTCGTTTTTAGTATCTACTCAAAGATTCACATAAACTTTATATTATTAATATTCACAGTATAAAAAGTCAATACTATAACAAAGACTATAACGGCATTACGCTCCCTACGCGCAGAAAACGACGTATTCAAAGCACTAGCAACAAAGAATAGTTTACGTAAAACTAGCGTTCTAAACCTACCATTACAATCTAAAATTGTGGTTTAAAAAACGAAGAATGGATAAACAAGCCCTTAAAGGATTGACAGGTTTAAAAGCTATAATGTTATCGTTTATTTACCAGACGGTACAAGTTCTTTTCGCTAAATAATGATACGCGAATATAAAAAAGAGGTGAAAAGAAATGGTCTGAAACCGTAAAACGAACAAAACCACCAACAAAACACCCCTTAAAACAACGATTCCACACCGATTCCAACTCCAACCCACCCACCGAAATACAATTCAGACTCGCTACCTTAAAAAAAACGATCTGCTTATATCAACCTTACCCGAACCTCGCTGCCAAAGCTGTCTCTTCGACTCGAAAAATAAAAAACGCTTTATAAACTTTACTATAAACTCCTTTATCACGTAAAAGAAAATTGCAAACCGCGAATTAAGCTTCAAGCTCCGTCAAGAAGGTATTATTACCGCTTTAAAAAACCCGTTCAAGTAATTCACTCAATGAAGATTTTAGCCTTAATCAATCAAGGCGTTTTTCGTTTTAAACGGTTCGAAAAGACCATTTACGATACCTATAAAATATTTTAAACTCGCCTCGTATACGAGGTTAGGGATAAAACCGAAACTTTACAAAAAAAACCCGCCCAATTATTAGACAATATAACGATAAAGGTAAAAAGAATATTATACACTAATCGCCTATATTATAATGAGCAAGCCATCGCCTAAACCTTACATTCGCAGCCTCCTTTAACGTATCATATAACTTATATGTAGAACTTTGAAATATAATATAGGTATACACCCAATTTAATATTAAAACGGTTTAAACGACAAATCTACGCCGATATATCAAAAGATTTTAGGTAATACCACCCGCCCAAAACGATCGTAAGTATTATAAAATCACTTTACGACTTAGCTAAAGTCGATATTTACTGGTATAACCTTTATCAAAAGGCAATATAGGAAATGGCTCGGGGTAACTAACTCTATTTTCAACGCGTGATAATTAATATCGATAATCGGCTTATAGGGCTTTACACTAATAAACATATAGACGGATAACACTTTAACTTTATATAACGCCTCGTTTTCTGCGTTTAAGGAAAGGAAACTTTTGAAGGCCGACTTGAAAGCGAAACACAAAACGTACCTAACAGAAAACCATATAATCGATTTTAATAACGCTACCATCACTTTGCGAAACGGCGTTTTAGGTCTTTCGCAAAAGTAGCGGTTAAATAAAGTTGGCCTTATCGTTTCAAATAACGCAAAACGGGCCGACAAATACAAATTTCAAAGCGCTTATGGCGCTTAAGTTGCTTCGGTAACACAATCCAAAATGGCATTTAACCTTTCGGTCGCCGCGCAATACCAAAACACCCCGATAAACAATATATATAAAGCGCTTAACAAACGCCTCATATAACAAATAAATAATCCAAAACACGGTTTTTACGGTTTGTACCGCTAGATATATATATTACAAAGCTATTCGTTTTTACAAATAGCTTTTTCGTCAATAACAACGACTTTAATTCGTAAATAAAATTTATTTTCATTGTAGACAATGAAATACGAGCCCTAAATCACTTTACGATTCGTAAAAATATTATTGACTTAAACGTTACCAAATATAAAAGGGTTACAAAAAGCGTCCTAACTTTAGAAATCTATAGTATGATTAAAGGTTTCTATTAGGGTATTACCATAACAATAACGGTTCGAATAATTATTTCCAACCTTAATTTACATCTTATCCCTCTTATTATATATATCAACTTTTTTTCGCTTTACAAATACTTGGTTAAACTGGATATTGGGAATGAAAAACGGTTAATGATTAATATTAGAAATTTACGCGAGTCGTACTAATACAGTAAAATCGAAAGAAATAAAAAATAAATTGATAACAATTCAAACCCAATAAACGTAATAACTAAACCTTCCCCCAAAAAATATTAAAAACGCTTATATCGACAAGAATACTATTTATTATTGTGATTAAAAAGGGTTCACGGCCCTAATAGATCATGATATCACTTTTACCAAATTTGAAAACGGCCTAAATTCTGCTATCCACACTGCTTTACAATTTATACCTCTATTTATTTCTATCATTTTACGCTACTACTTATATTTTATCCCTTTTCATTTTACCTATATTATTCCTATCTAATATCGCACTTTTTTACCTTCCCTATTCTTTTTTCCACTTTATGTCGCTTTTAACGTATTAACATACTTTATTCCATACACTTCGGCCCTACTAGGTATTTAGTTATTTATAATTTCCGTTTAAACCTACAATACCGTACCAATTTTAATATATTATATTTTTCTATTTTATATATTTTACATTACATTTTAAAAACAATTATTTTAAAGAAAACCAATAGAATTATTATAACTGGGCGCGTCAGCCCAACCGTAAGGGCAGCTACTTACTGCCAAAAGAGGGAGAGGACGACGTTATCGCATCCCTMCCGTCTYCCCCGTTMCCCTCCCCCTTTATATCAACGTTACCGCCATTATCGCTATCAACGCTATTAACACCAGCAAGGATATAGTCCTACACTTTACGTCGTATACTTTTGGACAAAAGCGTAAAGCAGGCTTTACCCTCTTCACGGCGACGTACGATAACGTCATCAAATTCGCCTATATAATATATATGTAGGCTCCGTTTCCAAATGGTAATAATGGCCGCTAATTCTTTAATCCACCGATCAACGCATACTACTAATTAGCATCGGCTTATTCTGGTTATTTATGACCACGATTATTTACGAAACACCCGATCGTTACATTTATAACAAAGGCAATTTTTAAGCTTGAACTTACTATAAAGCCGGCAAATACATAACACAGCCTCGACTTACGGCCTTAGGACTACCGGAATGGGGGCGCACAAACTACTAATCTGTTCCTAACGGTAACAGCAAGCTAAACAACCCCTTCTTTTGTAACATTCGCCAACGGATTTACCCGCGGCCGCAGACGCGATATACGACACGTAAGGTGTATCCATTAACAGCACGAAACTACGGAGCAGGATACGCCGCTTCAACGCTTTACGCATCAAAAAGGCTTTACAGCGCAACCTAATGATACGGAGCTCGAGGCAGCAAAACAGATCCGCCTCATATTCCACATATTAAAAAAAAATTTAAAGGTATACGAATGGACGGATTTATAATATACGAACCTTAGCGTAACTATGCTAAGCTACGTTTACGGCGTAGGTAATAGAGTTTTTACTCATGGGGAAAGGGTAAGGATTATAATCTTATGAACCCCTCGCTTCTTTCCCTAGAAGCTGGGAAAGAAAAATGAGGAAAAGGAGGGGGGGGGTAATAACGGCGGCGGCGAAAAAAACGAGGCGGCGGCGGTGACAGGGCTAAAAAAGGTGGTGATGGCGGCGGAGAGAAACGAGGCGGCGGTGGCAGGGCTTAACGAGGTGGCGGAGGCGGGCGGGGTAACCGTAATTAAAGAAATTGTGCTCAACGAGTGCGGGCTGTTAGCGGCGATGGTAGCGGTTACGGCAATAGCGACGGCGCGCCGATAATTTCGCGCCAAGCAGCGCCTAACAATCCTTTTTTTACGCGCCATTCATTCAGAGGAAAGTTTATTATATAGGTCTTAGTTAAGTAATTTACCCATCGGAGAGGTTTGGTTTAATTAATGGAATGAATGATTAAATTATGATAGGTGTTTATATTTACTTGAATTATACGCCTTGAAGGAAAAAAAAGTTTTTCGTAGACTGATAACGATATTTTTTATACTGACCCAACACACAATTACGTAATCACCTCTATATAATCACCCTTTCATAATTATCCCTTTATAATCACCTGTATAACACCTACGCAATTATCTCTGTCCAAAACCACAAAAGGCGTTATTACTAACCATATTGCTACCAATTAGCTATACCAAGCAGGGCCTAACTACAATCACTACCGCGGCCAAAACTTACTAATTCCAGCTGAATTACAATCACTACTGCGGTCAAAACTTATTAATTTGGACCTCTTAAAATGAATAGTATAATAACACTATCATTAGGGAAATTATTAATTGAGACCTTTTACAATTGATACGGAAACAAAAATATCACTACAGAAACTATTGATTTGAACCTTTTGTAATTAATATGACAACAACACTATTACTACGGAAATTTCTAATTTAAATCTTTACACTCACACTGTCATTATAAGGTGCTACATAAGAGGGAAAAAAGGAAACAATTTCCTATTTAGATATTACTATATAACCTTATAGATAGTATACATGGGTCAAGTGACAGTGCACTATATTGGAAGGAGCTCTCCTACAAGATGCACGGTAACATGTCACGCTACAGTCTGCACTCTTACAAAACGCAAAGTGCATTAAGCATGGAGCGGTCTAGAATGGAAATTTCAGACCGAACGGAAAAAGGGCCACTGCCCGGATGGAAGATATATAATTTCCCATTCGTAGCGTGCCCTCTCTAGAATACATTTGGAGAGATTATCTTACTTTATACTACAAATACCAATCTGACGATTACTCTTCTGAATACCTTATTCACATGATAAAGACTTTAGACCTCACCAACAAATATCTACATTAGTACTCCACTGCCTCAAATAATAATGAAAATATTTCTATTAACTCAAGTCTAACTAACAACCCTTAAACTTATTAATGATTAAGAAAAAGCCTCAACAATATTATCAGAAAAATCCGTAACTCTAATAAAAGCCTTACCAAACATACTAAAGAAATCTTTAATGGATATACGTATATATTTCATTGCAACCAAATCGATGATTTAAACTTCCACAATCTTACCGAGAAAGAAGTGATTTTAAGCGTAAACCTACGATTAAAAATACTACCAGCATTTTATCTCTAAACTCTACGACACGTAACTATCTTAATGATGAAAGTTTTTGATTCAAAAACTAAAACGAGTTGTAAAACCAATTTAATATAATTCTACCTCGAAATATTACTATTATAAATACGAATTACGTAATTATTACGACCGTAGAACAAATCTAAGGTAATAATAAAAATATAACGGTAAGATATAAAATCTTGTGAAAACCAAACTGTGAATATTCTTTGATATTTACCGTTAAATAATGATTGAACTAGCAGGTTTCTATTCGTTATTTCCTAGTACTCTCACCGGATAATTTAAAGATTTTTACCTCTGTTACCAAATGAATTACGTATTATTTTCTAAAATTTGAGACAAGTTCAAAAATCATTTCCCATACAATACGACACTTATCTCATACTATCTAAATTAGAACATTCTCAAGTAATTATCTATCGAAATACAAGAAAACCCCTCAAATGAAAATAGACTACCTTAATCAAATGTCGGATGAATTAATATGTTTCTAGCACTCTAAAGAGATTTTTGAAATTATATAAGACATATTACGTCAATAAGTTCACCAGGTTGTTACAGGGCGCAAAGAGTTTTAATACGCGTTACAATATCATACCGCAACCTATAAAGTCTTTTTTTAGCGAATTTTTCTCCTTGCCCGCAAATGTAACAATATTAATGCTAAACTTAACAGTTATGTTTCCATAAAATCGAAACATTGTAAATGAAAAAACAATAAAGATACAGTGTTTATCTATCACATGAAATTCAAATAAAGAAATTACAAATAGTTAAGGTAACAAAAAGCTTGTTATTCAAAACCAAAATAATAACAAATATAAAATGCTTACTTTGAATTTAATTTAAATATATCCTGGAAGGTTTCTTCTTAGACTGACGTTAAAAGGTGTTCAATTCATTGTGAACAAGACTATTGGTTAAGACGTGACACTAATGCCAAATGTGTATAAAAATCGGTAATATATGATATTTGATATCTTTTTACCCTTGATTGAAAATGAATTCAACGCTTTATTGATTTTAAAATCAAGACAGCAAACAAAATAAAAAAGCCCATAACAATAGATTTATATCAAAGAACTGTATTTAAAACTTTGTGGTAATTATCTTATCTCGCCTTTTTATACTATTCAATAGGTTAAAACCCCTATCATCGTTATGAGAATAATGCATCCATACTTGACCATCGGTTAACTATCCGAGATTGTTAGCCTAAGGATATGCTGTTAAAAATAAATACCAAACAGTAAGATAATACAATACTTAAGAAGATTCTATTCGTAATACTTCGTATTCCGAAAGGATGTTAATACTATCACAGATATTAACTAAATGAACATCGTTAAAAATGAAGTTATATTTAGACCTGTAAAGGAACTTTTTTTCATTAAGTAAACAATCATCATTATAATCATTCAATCAAGTATTATCTATATTTTTCAATATCTTACTCCTCTCCTTCTTTACATAAAAACAATGGAAATATCAACCTCCAAGTTCACATCGAATATGACAATTTGATAAAACGTAACAATTAAAAATTATCACTTTATCTATAATGAAAACATTTACTGTCTTGGTTTTGAAGACTGGAGATAATGATACTAAACTTAACAATATGTAAACTTCGTTAAATACATCAAAGGTTTAATTAACCCGCGACTAATGAGATACATAAAATCCATAAAGTAGCAGATCATAGAAACATATATTTATATGCATTAAAAAAACGAAATACTTTGTTACCCTTTCAAACTCACTTTGAAGCACCCGTCAAATTCAACTTAGCGTTCCAAAAAAAAAATTGGAATGTTAAATTTAACGTGCTAGTTCACAATACTTATAACCAATTTACTTCCGTAAATCTCCTAACTAATACCAAATCACAAGGAATCTAATATAAAAATATACCTCTTGAAGCTACTGAGACAGAAGTATTTTTACGTGTAACCTACGATATACTTACATTAAAATTCTATAGTTTTATAAACTTGGAGGTTAGACTACAAATAGAAGTAAAAGAATTAACGATTATATTGTTCTTAACAGCTGAACATCAGCTTTCCTAGTTTTCAACACGTACTCTCGTATAACAAATAAATCTTTTCGATTACAAAACACTTTCTAAAAAGCTACCTGATACAGCAGAACCTTAAAAAAAGAAGGAACGGAATGAAAAAGTCATAGAACTGATACTTTCAATAACAAAAACAAATCAGCGATAACTAAAATATTATCTTGAATGCTACAAAATAGAATATTGACTTGAAAAATACCAGGAAAGAAGAAAAATACCCTACAAAATATTACCTATTTAAAACTTAACTATAATAGTAAAATACGCCAAAGATTGTATCAATGCCTATGCCATACAAATCAAACTATAAAAAAAATCCTAAAGTCAAAAATTTCCAACTTAAAACCTTTCAGCCGAGCGAATTCACCAAAGAAATTCACCTATATAGAGCATTCACAAACCTCAAAAACTACAGCGTCATGGAAAATAGTTTTTAAAAAAGCTATGCAACGTGAAAGAAAAAGGTAATGATTACCATAAAACAGTATAAATATAGATTATAACCAAATTATATCAAAGAGGGAAATTCTAATAGTAACCTAACCGTTAAATTATATGATAAAAAAACTATCAATACAATAGCTAAACAATTCACAAAAACCAAATTAACATTAAAGATCTCTTTATTTTCAAAACGTTTTAGCCTATGATAATGGAACAGTTTGAATAGCAAAACGTTAATATCTTTATGTTGAGGATAATTCACAAAATGAGGGATAATACTATAAACCGAAACTACAAAAAGTGAAAGTTAATCACTTAGGTTTATAGTAATAACGGAATGAACTCAATCTATACTGAATTACTTATAATAAAGAAGATCAGCTAACGTTTTATCGTCGTGATTATTGTCAATTTAACTGCTGGCGTAAACGGTAAGTTCACTTTCAATCGCCGCGAAATTATGTAAGTGTAAACCTAATGCGCCATCGATTTTCAATAGATTATTCTAATGAAGTTTACAAAGGAAATACAGGATAAAATTTTATTGAAACCGTTATTTTTAACGTTCAACCTCTTTAAGAATTAGCTTAAACAGGCGTACATGAATTTTTAACGTACCAATACACTTAAATTCCAAGCTCAATATAAAGCTATTGACATTTTACTCAAATTTAATGAGTATGAGCGGTGAAATATTTACTATAACTAACATATAGACTAAATATACTCTCTTCCTAACCACTACCGGTGTTCTAGTAACGGAGTAACGTATTATTAAGGATTCAAGCCTTTCAAAATATAATTCGATTACAATACTAACTAAAGGCATGCAACTGGAGTTTAATGAATCGTTGATTCTAATACATAGTATTGATAACGATCTCAATACGTACTTAAACCTACTCAAACAAGAATTAACTATCAATCTGGCAAAAGTTTACAAATTTAACAACGCTAATTTATATCTTCAACATCAATGAAAAGCTAGCATAACGAATATTAAAATGATTTATGAATTTAAAACATCATACGACCTGTCAATTATGGTAATATTTTAAAACCTACATAATCAAGACTTAAATAAGTTTAACGAAAAAAAAAATACATAAATTAGATAATAGTATCAATATAATGCCGGTAAACTTAACGATGGAAAAATTGATAATTTTTACGAACAATCTTTTGGCTAATAGCACCGAACTGATTTCTGATATCAAATTTCTTGTATCATATATCATTAGAAATAGGTCGTATAAATAATTTACTATCAAAAATAATCTTATCTATTATATATAATATAAATGATAATATGTAGAAAATCACGTATTTGTATCTGAAATTTATGAAATGATAACAAAATTCGACATCAACATGATAACCGACAGAATATAACGAATTATTTTCAAGTAGCTAAAACTTTCCTCAATTCCCATAAATATCTGTAAAAATTCATGATACCTCCATGAATACCTTTCCAAAATCGAAAGAGTAGATAAAAAACGTTTCATAATGAATTTTATGACGTTAAGGAAATTATATGCAACACGACTAATTAACGAGTATAGGTGAAGTAACAGAAAATATAACCTTGCCAACGATATAACAAAAGCTACGGCTAACGACTTTTTGGAAAGTTTTGTAAACAATAACAAATTAATTATTCGAATCGATAAATACATGAACTTACGAGCATATAAAGTGAATGAATAAAGATATTCCATTGAATAAATAATTTGAGGTAGTGAAGCGCATAAAACCACTATATCAAATTATTAACAAAAATTAGGGAATTAGTGGTGTATTCGTATACAATATAGGACTTAGATATAGAAGTGAAGAAAGTAATAACTATAGTTATAAGATAAAGATGTACAATTGGAATATAACTTAGGTGTACAAAGATTGAGAATTTGTAAAATAGGACCAACAGGGGGAGGGGAAACATTTAAAGTTACCGTAAATTAGAAATAGACCACATTAATACGAATGCACAAAATGAAAAATTGCTAGTTTTGAGACAGAAATTGATTGCAATATAGTGAAGTGAATTATATAAACTACGCATAGATTATATTGACTGTGAGCTAAACGAAATATAGTGACCTATTTAATATATTATAAGGGCTAAGAAGTTAAACATATAAACTAGTCTAAAGACCGGCTAATGATTTGCTAAAGTTGGAAGAAAAAGACACTACTTTTTATACAATAAACTAGTTACTTTGACCAAAGATTCGAATCGACTACTTTTCAACTATAAATTCCAACGGATACCTATACCTTTATAATAAAAACCAATAAGACACATATCCTGAACTTCACTCAGTCGTTAATTCGTGAATCATAACAACTTTGAAATTACCTAACCGTCAACAGGTTGTAAAAAGTCATCAAAACCAGAAGACATAAAAATATGGAACAATTCACGCTAAAATCTATAAAAAGGTTACCACTATGGCGAAATATATTCTTTAATATACCAAAGGTTCAAATTGACCTCAAAAACATCAAAAATCTTGATCGTTAAAAAAAGGACTTATGTTTGCTATATGAATGATGAACATATTTTCACGGTATATATGAGGCCACCTCTTTCCACAAAGCTAAATCCCATAAATGAATAACAATAGAAAACAATGAAAACAAACTATCGACGTTGGAGATTAATACGTATTTTGGACCGCAAAATATAATCTGTTGCGATTTGAAACAAAATTAGCAATAATAAAGTTTGGAATAAATACTAAGTTCATTTTAATTGAACATAAAAAGGTATCAGTCGAATCATAATGAATTATTACAAAGATTCAAAGTAAAAAGTCTTCATTTAGCAAAGCGTATAAAATCTCTACTTTTACAATTTGTAGTTTGAGAAATGAAAAGGCACCTTTTAAAATAGTGGTAAAGGGATTCAATGATAATTTTAGTCTTAGAGTCTTAATA
Organism: Anisogramma anomala; assembly: GCA_038502455.1. Classification (NCBI taxonomy): domain Eukaryota; kingdom Fungi; phylum Ascomycota; class Sordariomycetes; order Diaporthales; family Gnomoniaceae; genus Anisogramma; species Anisogramma anomala. The sequence continues at coordinate 17,123,599 of JASMMZ010000001.1, forward strand.
CGGACTCCTCAAGGATTAGAGGCGTGTCCATGTTTAACAATTAAGTCTCCTTGATTAAAAAACAGCATTTGAAATAAGGCCATAGCCTACGACAAAGCGTTGAAGAAATTTCGAAATAAAATCCATAAAACGTTAAATCAACGCCATATTCAATACCAAAAATTATCTTTCGATAATGAAGGTTCTGTTAATTATATTGAAAAGAGAATTTTCGCATGATGCATGAACTAGATTCATAACACAGCGTAATTGAAATCTAAAGTATTAAAAAAAAAACCATAATCGAAATAAATAACCATAATATAACTATCCGCCTAAAGCAAATTGAACCTAACCTAAAAGCGTTTGCCGAGGACATTCCAACCCTTAGAGTCCAAAGATTAAATGATCTAACCCGCATCTGCCGGTTATGAATAAAAAGATGAAACGAAGGTGTCGCGAACAACCGAGCAAAAGTAGAGGTTATAAAGGAAAACATAATAAACAAAACTATAACCAAAAATATATAGTGACCTAAGTTGAACGAAATATATAATCAAGAAATAATTGCCAAATTTCGTATGGAAGTTATTGTTGAAGCCTAAAGAAAAATATTTAAGGAGAGCGATAAGGTTGAGATTTATGAATTCTGTATACGCAAAGTTATTCAATTCCTGCCCTGAAATAATTTCGATATCAATGGAGTAATGATGTTAAAGTTAATTATAATACATGAAATCAAGGACAAAACTACTTATAAACTATACCAATAGTTCAAACTGATAGCCCAACAGTATATTATCAAAGGAAAAAACTTAATCCTCATTTAGTCTTTAACTATCTAGAAAATTATGTGATGGCTGATGATCCTTTTGATATAGATTTTAATATCTAATAGTAACAAATAATTTATACTGAATAGTGGCGATATTTACTAAACATAGAGAAAATCTGCTATTTACCTATAAAATATGGCTTCGATTAAGTTTCCTACGGAGTATGGTGAACATTAATAATAGGTAATAAGTATATGACATATTGAAAAAATCATAAGAATTATTGCAAATAAGTTTCCACTAGTATTTAACGAATTAAATGTGATTTAAGTCTAAATTAGCTATAAATTCCTAAAGTTACAACCTATGACTACTAATATTATTAAATTAAAATGAGCACGTTAGTTGATTTAGTATACAAACTGACAATAAGTTATTTGTTACTATAAAAAACAACTTTATAGAAAACTCGAAACCTTGAAAATACAAACATATCGAAATTTTAAATAAGTATAAGCGATTACACTTTAACAAATTGTCAATCCATTCATATAGCAGTAAATATTTCAAATGACTAAGCTTTTGTTCAGAGGGATAAAAAACTAACCTAACCAAGATAAAAAGGATTAACGTCTTTAAAGCCTAAAGATAATTCAATTAATACGTTCGCGTCAACTACATTGCAAGCTTATACCAACTTGAATCATCATATGGTCTTTTCACTACGAAAAAAGCTTAAACCTTAACTAATAAAGATTAAAATTAATTCAATAAGTCTTTGGAATGATAGGCAAAGAATTTAAACCAAGTAATTGATACAATTCTAGTAATTCAACAGTTGATATATTAATAATAGTTGTAAACGATTCGTTTACTAACAATACTACAGTATTGTCGGAAACGAATTATTCATAATTATCGTTAATAAGTATACATCGCAAAATACGTAGTTTTATATCTATAATAACTTATTTTACTAGTCATCTGTCAAATACAAAGGGATCAACCCGATAATGTTTTTTTTCGAAAGTGTATGTTATAATCTAAAGCTTCAATGTAAGCATTTCTATATTGAAAACACTTAATAACGTCACCAAACAGCTGAAAATACCACCGATATGGATATTATTATATACTCTCATAGATAGTAAATATATAGGCCAAGTGGCAGTACACTATATTGCAAGATACACTCCTGCACTGTACACGATAACGTGTTATACTGTAGGATATACTCTTACAAGACGCAAAGTGCATCATGCATGAAATGGTCTATAATGGCTATTCCAGATCTACGGCAATGTGTGGATCGGTCTAGAAGAGGTATTATAGAGTGATACGCTCTGGGCGAAGGGCTTATAGACCCTCACCTGTAGCATACACCTCTGGATGCTTCTTTTGATGTAGTATCTATCATCTCTACTACAATACAAATCTAATGATTAATCTTCTCTATAACTTATTTTACGTGAAAAAACAAAGATTTTAGACCTTACCGATACTAATCAGTAGCTGACACGGTCGATTACAAACAGCCTGGGGAAAAAAAGACAAATTTAAGTTGAAAACCTATAGCAGGATAATGTAACGGTCCCAAATGTTTGCACTTTACTACTACGACTTACAAAAACTATACGGGAGTATGGAATTACGCGGGAGCACCAAGAAACCCGAAGCGTAACAAAACTGTAAGATCTGGAGTAACTATAAAAAAACCCAATTTTAATACAATACCATTAACTAATTGGTACTCTATCTACTAAAAAGCCTTATTGCGTTAACCGTTAACTTGTATTAGCGTTTTAAACGTATTCGGATACTTCTAGGAGAGCGTCCTATTACGTATCAGGCCACGTAAGCCAAAACCACCAAGTTTCGGAACCCTTTATTGGGACCTATCCGATTTTCGACAATTTACACCGATCGCCTCAGTAAAATCGATTACACATAAAGTAGCCAAACCGATCGCCTTAGCAAAATCAGGCATATACAAAATAACCAAACCGCTTACTCTACTAAATTCGGTTTCGACACGCTAATCTGATCCAATCACCAAATACCAAATTATACAATTACACTTCCTTTGCCCTACCCATTTTCCCCACGTTCGTCTCATGTATTCTAAGTTTGCCTACGTTCGCCCTACATATTCTAAGTATAATGCTCACAATATTCAAGTTTTTCTAGCCACTTGGCTATTGTAACGCTATTAAACGCTAACAAAACTAATTCAAAACGTTTAATTAATTTATAGTTACGCCTTATTTATGTACTATTTGGAATTCATTCGCATTAAAAAGTACTAATATATCTTATTCTGACAGCTTTAACTATTTTATTAAGTTTATATTAGCCAAATTACCTCAAACTTAAAATTACCCTGAACTTTCAAATACCTTGCACTTTATATAAATTACCCTTACCAAATACATAATAGCCTTACCAGTAAAGGATCTGGTGAAGACTAACAAATATATAGAGTACCTCTTTATACACATGTCGTTTCGTAAGAATATCCTAAAACACTTGAACCTTAACCTATGAGACAATAAAATCAAGGTACCGGTAAAGTGTTATGACCCAAGTACGTTGGCGAGTCAGGAAACAAGCCAGCATGCAGCTGAGCTACCGAGAGCCTGAAGTCTAACACATCAGTCGGGGAACATCTCTTTGTCAGCACCAGACTAGGCAACCCTCCAGGGTTAGGGTTATCTAGATCACAAGTGCTCACTGAGCCTCAGTGAGCACCAGTGAGCCTTAGTGAGTACTGGTGAGCCTCAGTACCGAAGATGGTATGAAAGCTATAGGATATAAGGATACGGTCAGTACCACATAGATAGTATTTCCTTCATAGCTCTTCAGTTTTCAATCTAAGTATTCAGTCTACATATCTGAATAGCCTAACGGCTAATGATCATCCTACAACACGAACACACATCTTCTTGATATTGCACCTTTATTACCTCTGCTACCTTACTGCTAACATAAACCCTCTAACACCTTCTATTTACTTACGGGTATTTAGTGTGATCATTACATAAAGGATTTAAACTCTTATACGGTAAATACGTATATTATCAATATTATTTTAAGCTATTCTAATGGCGAATTTTAAGGATACGACTTATTCGACAATTTTAAAAAGGACTGTACGAACTGGACGCCGGATATATAACAAATAGTCGATAAAAATACAAGAATATTACGAAAACAACTATAAAGCAAAGGTATTATTACGACTCATAATAGTTGTATCTCAAAATCCTTGTTAGCAACGGCCTAACTCATACAAATGCTAAAGTGGATAAACGATAAAGTAATGAAAAAGAGGTTGGTAAAAGGACACTACCTAAATAAACGCTAATAACGCTTATTGAAAATAAAGAAAGAGAAGAAGAAAGACCCTTAAGAAAAAAAAGAGCTAGGTATGCAATACGAGCCACTACCAGAAAAGAAGAGCCTAGATATACAGTCTAGGCCGCAATCTTAAGGAGGAAAAGGGCTACAGAATAACAAAGGCCTGTATATACAATCCGAACCGCAGCCTTAAAAAAAAAGGTGTTGTAAGAAAAGGAAGAAGAGATAGGTCTAGATACGCAATACAGGCTACGATTTCAAAAGTAAAAGGGGTTAAATACGCACTCCTAGCCGCGCCCTTAAAAAAAGAAAGAGCTAAGTATACAATCAGAGCCATACCTACAAGAACAAAAAGGCCTAAATACACAATCTGGGCCATAGCCTCAAGAAAAAAAAGGGCTACAAAAGGAAGAGGGGGAGCTAGGTACAAAATCCAGGCCGTACTCATAGGAAAGAAAAGGTCTAGATACGCAGTTTCAAACCGCATACGAACCCTAAGATCGGCCGCGAATACAATATACGCACCGATCGCTTAATTCAAAAGCGGTCACGATTACAACACCCATACCGCTCGTACCAACAGGATCGGCCACAATACACCAACCCAAGCCGAAATGTCACTTTGAAACATGACTTGGAGGACCAAACGAGCTAAAGTATAACAAATAACATAGGAACGTTCCTGTCACCACAAATACAAGCCACCTAAAGCAGTATTTCACCGCTTCCACCTACGTAGAACGCCCCAAATTACGTATTCAAAATATATAGGATGCTTTTAATAGCTGTCACGACCAACAATATTACGAGAAAGGCTACATAACCTAATCAGTAAAATTACTACTTTACTACGTAAAGAAAGAGAAAGAGAAAAGAAAAGATGTTTTGCCTGAAATAATGGCATATATCACTATCATTACCAACAAGGAACGATAATATACACAACTGTCATTACCAATTAGGAATATCGTTACTAAACGACTAATACAAACCGTACTACAACAATACTGTCACTACTGGATTACGAATACGAACCAAAGTTATATTATCACTACTGAATACGAAACGTACAAAGAAAAAAGAAAAGATTGGCTATATCAATATTATTATATACCTTTATACATAGTATAAATATAGGCCAAGTGGCAATGAACTCACTGTATTGCAAGGTGCACTCCTACAGTGTGTACGATAACGTATCATATTGTAGGATACACTCTTGCAAGACGCAAAGTACATTATACATTGAATGGTCTAGAATGACTATTACAGACTGACGGCAATGCGTGGATTGGTCTAGAGAAGGTATCCCAGAGTGATAAGCTCTGGGCGAAGGGCTTATAAGCTCTCACCTGTAGTTTGCACCTCTGGATGCTTCTGATATAGTATCTATCATCTTTACTACAATACCAATCTAATGATTACTCTTCTTTATACCTTATTTAACGTTAAAGAACAAAGGTTTTAGAACTTACCGACAACCGATTTCAATCATCATTTATAAAGATTTCAGAAACCAATTCGAATACTATTTCCAATTCGGAATAACTAATAAAAATGTTCAATAATAAACTTAATAATTTCCCGTACAGCTTATAAAAGTAGGTAAATTAAAGGATCTAGGTTAATTGATGGCAAAGATGATTTGTAAGATGCTATAATAATGAATACACAGAATAAGGCCTGAATAGAATTCATAAACAAATAGAAATTAACCATCCGAATTGAAGATCATATAAATAAGCCGTTGAAAAATATCAAAACTAGTGACGATAATGAGAATTCCGAACGAAAAAAGGCGAAGGTCAAGAGATTTTGTCAAACTAAAAAACTTCCAAGCTAATATAAATGTAGATTGGCTCAAATATTTTCATTTTTCAAAGGACTTGTTTGTAAAATTAAAAGTGACGAGATATAAATAATCTACGAAAATGATATAGAAAGGAAACAAGAAATTACTAATGCTACCAAACTTGTATATTAAATAATATACTTCCAACACAAAGTGAAACATCGCTGGTATTGAAATGAGAACTAATTACAATAGGTATAAGTCAATTACGTTTTACCCAATTCAACCTATAGTGAGAGCCAAACTTCGGCTCATTTCAATTAGAGTATAAATCTACTAACGGTTTATTGAACTTGGGATTTTACATACAAAATTTAAACAATATAATACTATATGTTACTTCAACCACAATTCGAATCAACATACGTTACAACGTCTGAACACCTACCAACAATGAGGTCACGCATTGAATAATACTAAGAATTGTTACGTTAACTACTTAAATTGTAAAAATAAATATACTTTGAATAAATGATTGTTATACAAAATTCATATCAAACTATAAAAACTTTGTCTTGTTAACTTCGAAGAACCGACAATAATTACATTTGGAGTTACAGTAATGGTTTCAAGGATCAATGAATTTATTCACCTGTTTTCTATATAGAAATATTAATTTAAGTACTAAGTATTATATATATATACCCTCCTTAATTTTGTAAGTTTTTTCAATCAATTTAAAATCAAATAATGGAACATGTTTGTTAATAAATTGTTTTCTAGTACCATCCTCGAAAATATATTTCTGAAAATATAGTTCAAGACAAGTAATATAGAAGTTGGGTAACATTAATTTTTGAAAGATGGAACCTATACTTAAAGATTATTGATATTATCAATTCGATAAAGTAATAGGTTATTAATAATAAGAGTAAACGTTATATAGGAATTGAACAAAAAGCGTTTCATTGAAAATTTGAAAATACATGGTGCTATTTCCTAATTTAAAAGAATAATTTTCAAACAAAACAGATTATTACTTGGATTCGATGAGGTTGATTACGTGAACGGTAATTGAAATTAGATGAACAATTTCTTTTAAATTCCACTGAATTTTATAACATGATAACTAGTAAAAATGTTACAACGGATTAATGTAAAATTTTGGACGAATTTTAAAATACGAATAATGAAAGTCTATGTCATTACAAGTTAGAATCTTTATCAAAATGAAAAATGAATACAAATTGTATGATTCCTCGATTTTGTGTTTTATTGAATTGTGAATGGATTAGGCTAGAGCTGTCGCTGAAAGCGGTTGGATACTGTCTCAAATTCTCGATGAATAAGGAAGTAGAAACACCTTCTAAGAAGCTGCTACGGATCTATAGAAAAGAGGGTGACCCGGTTACATGATAGGTGAAGGCATGCTCCCGAGCGGCTTTGGAGTATTGTAGGAGCATATTAACTACCATAGCTAGATCCCTGGTAAACATTAGTCTAGGTAACAGCCTGTAACATTATCCCCGGTTTACCTCCTAGTATAAAAGACGGTAAAAGGCATTGGCGAACCATCAAGAGTAATGAAAGGTACCCTCTTGTTGTAGACCGTTTCGAAAGGTATGTGTTGGTAGGCCTTTATCGTTGCAATGTAGTCGATTCGAATCACTGTGGTCGAAGTAACTGGTGCTGCATTGATGTTGGATGATTGATGGATGTGGTAAGTTCTAAGTTTGGCAGACCGCTAACCAGTCTGCACACTAATTTGTATAGCCAAACGCTTTGGCCTGTGCCCCACTTTGAAGTGGGTACCTACTGCACTGCACTTGCAGTGCAGTCCCACAAATTGCAGCCAATATTGAGTCAGTACAATCAACTTTACTGCCAGTAAAGTTGACTTGGCTGTACTGCATTTGACTGTTATTCCAACACTGGCGGCTTTTTGTTTTGTGCCTGCACGCCAGCGTGGCCTGCCATCAATTGGTGGCAACCTCTGAAATCCCTCAATCCACAAGCCCTACCCCTGTCAATTCCGATCAATCTGTACTGAAAACAACCTCGATTACGGCTCCTTATGGCCCTTTTGCTCCATCCTTTCAAAACCTTCGTTCCTTGAATCCCGTACACAGATCTTTCGCCACAGATCTGCGCAAATCAAGTACGTCACCACTTACGTACCCTTTACCAGTAGTTTAAACTATTGTTATCACCACCATTACCCTTGCTACCCTGGCAGTCTTCTAGTTTATTAGGGCAACCTTGTTCCTCCACGTTACGTGCCGGGCGGTCCACGTATCCCTCGATTCGTATGGTTAGTGTATTGCTATTTACAAACCTTTCCAGGGCGCTATTGGGCGTGGTTTTGGTGATGGCATCGATAGAGTTATTTTGACCGTTAATTTACCGGAACTTATCGATTTCCCGGGCTTTGTATACCTCCCTTAACGTTATCACATTTATTATTAGGTGTTTTTCATTGGTTGTACCTAGTTTTAATAGGAATTCGTAAGGGTCTCGTGAATCTATACACATTACTACAAGTATTGGTAATAATCCTAGCTATTTAGTGATAATCTTTAATGTGTTATCAGTTACTATACCGATATTAAAGTCTATTATTATATTATAAACTTTTCAAGTTAATACACTCTGGGTTACGCGTTTGTACTTAACAAATATCTAATATATAAGTTTTCCGGTAATCGTAAATCGCTCTTTCGACTTATCTTTATTAACGAGTATTATTAGGAAGCTAATTTACGATGTAAGGTTAATATTATTAGCAAATAAACCGTCTACGAAAATTATTAGCTTCGTCTTTATTTAATTAACAAAAACCACATCAGTTCTCTTTTTCACACGGTTTATTGAATACTAAATCCGCTTCTTTAATTTATTAAAGTTTTCGTCTTATGGTTCTTCTACCTATATCATAATAAAAAGGTCGTATGATACTTTCGGTCAATATAACATGACGATATAAGCCGTACGAGCCCTTTATTCCAAATACTTTTGTAATTTTACCTCGTCGGTTTTATTGATAATCGTTAGGCTTATAGCTTTCCCTTTTTAACGTAGGTTAATATAAGTGCTGCTGGAATAGTATTACATGCAGTGCAGTAGATCAACTTTACTTACAGTAAAGTTAACTGTACTGCAAGTGTATTGCTTTGTGTGGAGACTTTCCGCATTGGGTGTAAGTCGAGTATAGTATGCTATACTTCACTCTAGGGCATAGGCTAAGTAATTAATCATAAAAATTACAGTGCAAACCGGTTAGCTGTCTGCTAAACCTAAAACAATACATCCACCATTTGACTACTGTAATACTACTATTACTTCAATTAATCGAATCGATAACATTACAACATCTAATGCCTACCAACACTAATCAGTGTATACCTTCTTATTAGGCTAAGCACAAATAAGCTAAGTAGAAGAAGAAGTTACTGTTCGGTTACGCTTTATATCAAATAAAGGCAGCTGAGGTAAAGTAAAAATTCTTGTAAAGGGCTTCTACTACTGCGTCGGTTTTCATGGCAGTAAGTAGAAAAAACTTCTAGGCTGCGTCGGTTTTCACGGCAGCTTAGAGGTAACGACGGTATCGTTATTGAAAACACCAAAAAAAATTATTAATTCTTCTTGAAGAAAAACGTTAAGATTAACTATTAAAAGTATCAAAGTTTGGTAAGTTGGCAAACGGCTAGGTCAGTACTACTACGGGTACTATTACTGTAAGAAAAACGACTAAGTCCCTATGCTAAACAATTTACAACCTCCGCTTTTTACTAATGACAAACGATCTTCGACCTTACCCTCCACACCAAACCTTTGCCCTTACTTTACTTTTTTCACTTCTTTTACACCACTTTAATCATTAAGTTTGCTACTTTAAACGAAAACACTGAAAATCACCAAGTTACGCTAAAAAAGCCATATCGCGCGACCTTACGCCAAGTCATCAAATCACTAAATTGCTAAGTCACCAAGTTCCCACGTGACTTCACGTTAAAACACTAAGTTTCTACGCCCAAGATTACTAAATCCCTTACCCTATACGCCCTATATAAACCAAAACTTTAAAATAACTACCGTAAACCCTTACTTTAAAACTATTACCAACTCTTCTAGGAAAGAAGCAATTAAGGCCTTCGGTCATCTCTTTGCCAAACACTTTAACCACGATCTTTAGGGACAAGATATCGATAAGGAGTCAACTAAAAAATATCTAACCAACTTCGTCGGCTACTTTATCTTGGAATGTGACGGTGATAAAGATCCTGATCACGTTTTCTATAAGTATCGCGAGTCCTTCGATGACTAGACCATTAATATATGGAAAGCAGTCCAAAAGACCGTCAAATTCAAACTAAAAGCTAAGCTTCAGCTATAAGGTATCTATATACCCAAAGAAAACTTTACTAAATAAAAAAAAACCCTTTTCGAGCAGGCTTAAGTAGAAAAACGGCCTTAAACCCTTAAACCTTAAGACCATAAAGGAAAGGGGAAAGGCGTTAAAGGATTTAAACGCCCACATGAACGATTTAAGGGACCGCTAACTTATTCCTAACTAAGTTAAACCTCTTTGCATGCTAGCGATAAGGAACATGTTAACCTACTCAGCAGTTTAATACCTCCATATGACAACGCGAAATACGCCTTTAACGGTGGCAAAACACGTGAAACAACGGCTGCCAATGCAACCAAAGGTATTAATGTCAGTAATCTTCATTATTCAATTAAATAAAATCATTAAGCTTTCCAAAACCTTCAAATACCTACCGCCCTTTGAAAATTCGGCCGCCAAGTTCTTTAAAAACTTCAAAAACCTTCCCCCTTTAGATTTGCCTACGCGCGCAAGCTTACCACAGATCCTACTACTAGACTTTACTCCTTGGACAAGACGACTGGAAATTACCCCTAATACCGTGCTTCGGAAACCCTAAGACTCGAACCACTAAGAAACACCATCCAAGGCTGGGATAACTATCGTAGCCTTCCTTTAAAACCTGTCAAAATGGTTAACATTAACTACAAGCTTATAATGGACTTCGTAAAGATTTGGGATAACATAGAAAAGTATAACGGAAAACCGTATAACCTCCTCAATAACAAAATAATGCCTTTCCTAAATATCTGCAATCAAATAAAGGTCTCACCTTTTGGTTTTCATTTACTATGTCCCGAAATCCTCGCAAGTTACGCCAAAAACTACCACTTAACTTTCCTAACGAACGCCACCACGTTTCGCTAGATTTACGATGGTATAAAGGGCTACTTCAAATACGGCGTCCACCTTACGTAATACTATATAAAATGAGCAACTATAAGGTAAATTATAATAATGGCAAAGAAATAAAAGGAGAAATTACCAATGAATATTTTCAATTAAATGCTTAACAAGTTGATAATGTATCAAAAGGCAATGGGAAAGGCCTATGCTAGCGAAGCTATACTTCGCAAGAAGGTATGAGTAGCTGTTACGGGCGTTAGTAAGTTCAAATACGCTTTATAACGCCCAAATACCACCTGTAAAGGCTTTTTTAGCCAGTTACGTTTTTTTTTGCCACTGTAATAACATGTATATCAAACTAGCTCAGTATGTATTCCTAAGTCGACAACTTCCTTGACGTAGATAAGGAAAACCTTATGGTGGTTAATTACGTCAACCGCAAGTACAGGCACCCACACCGCCTAAAGTTAGGTCCATCGACCTCGGCCACAAACTAAAGACAGCACCCACGCTGGCATTAACAAAGTTTAGGCGGACCTGTTAACCGCAAGCACTATCGTCGTAATAATGGAAAAAGATGTTAAATTTGTAGAAAGGCTAGCTACTAGTTAACTTGGCACCCCCCTACCAAACGTAATAACAGGAAAGCAGTGTACCACATCCAATACCCTACTACTTCGAAACAAAATTACTTGGATTAAATAGCGGATGTTAAAGGCGATAAGACAAATAACGTCACCAACGCTCCTAAACAAATCAAGTAATACGAAAACGTTATTCCTGGTACGGCGGTTCAATAACTAACCGACTATGCCTTTTTATACCGTTTAAATAGTAAAAACACTTACCTTTACCTTAACTATACCCCTAACCCCTTATACACCTTTAACTTTCGCGATCGTTACGCGAATCATACGTTTTAAGGTATTATGCTAAACATTGGGGCGGTAACGTATTTAACAAGAGGCTATTCATAATATATAGTACTATGAAGGAAAATTATTACAGCTACTAAAATTAATCGTTACGATATTAGTAAGGCTAAAGTTGGCTATGGCCTAAGCAAACAACTATTGTTATTAAGGATAACAGTAATTTAAACTATTGTAAAACGATTACATTCCACATCTTCAAGTCTTCTACTCCTTTCTTACTTTATTTAAAGGATATAAAAACTCTTGGCGTCAACGTCAACATTAACGGAGACGAGCTGGTTAAAAATGACCAGAGGTTTTTACTCGTTTTGAAGTGGGATTACCTATAATTTTATTTTTAAGGCCCGGAAGAAGTGGTGTTAAATTTGACGAAGCTGGAAATACGTTCACTATACCGGCGCTTTAATCATCTAGTTATTAACAGGCTATATAAAGTCCTAAATTTTGCAGAGCATAACAATATGAAATACTCTACTCTCGAAGCTATCAAAAGGCTATAACACCATTGTTAAACGTAGAACTAACCCCACCGGAAATTCAATTTTATATTAAAAATCGATGAGGACTTTAATTACGAAATCTTTATTAATATATTTTACTTTAATAAAAAGCCTATTTTTTACGTCGTTAACTTTGCAACCTCTCTTTATAGGGCTAAATTTTAAAAATATCTTTCGGTAAAGGATACATGAGAAACTTTAAGGATGTTATAGATTAACACGAACCTAGGCCCACCTAACGTCGTCGTCCACGAAACTAATACCAACTTTACAGCGACAGAGTTCTAAGAAAATACTAAGATAATGGGTATCTAATGCAAACAGGTACCTATAAAAGCCTATTAAAGTATTGGAAAGGTTAAAAGGACATACGCCCTACTTCTCCGAGCATATAAAATCCTTGCGTTGGAAATTATAAGTTTTACGGATCCGGAAAAACGCTTATAAATGGCAGTAAAAGGCCTTAATGATACCGTAGGCCTCAATGGCTTGGTGCCAACACTCCTAGTCTTTAAAGTATACCTACGCCTAACGAGTGAATCTCCGCCTTCGACAAATACTTAAAAACGTGTTATTATCTATAGCAAAGCTTTAAGGAAACTGTAAAGGGAATCAACATACCGCCAAATTAATAACGCTCTTAACATTAGGAATGGTCCCTTAATAATCAACGTGCTTGCTTTGCCGCTATAAAGTGAAATCCTCGTATAGCGAAAGATAGGCAAATGGGAAAGACTATACAAAATATTGAATATTACAAACTTTAAATTAGTTGTTAAAATTACTAACGGTCCTATATTCTTTCGAACTACTTAAGTCAAGCCTCATATCAGGGGCACTAAATATAAAGACTCTTAAGCCTCTCAATTAAAGCGACCGAACCAACACGAACCTCTTCTACCCGTTGTTAATAAGCCGATGGAACGCTGCCAGCACGGGCGACCCCCGAAAAAGAAGGGAAACGTCAAAAAAGAGGAATATACACCGGGCTGCATTTATAATACTACTTAAGTAAGTAAGAAAGAAAAGGATAACGAAAACTTGGCAGTAAATCTTAGGGCATAAGGGATTATTAAAACTTTCGGTAAACTCTTTAAAAAAAAGTAACAAAGTCAAGATCGAAGGTCTATTAACAAAAAATATTATATAATTTATACCGAAAACCAACTTTAACCTTTAAAACCCAAACCTCATAATCTTCAAGTTAAAGATTATCTACTAAGTTAACGGTAAAACCATGAGACGGCGGTATGAAAATTTAGGACTAATCGTTTAAGGATATAGCAATGAAAGCAAGGATTGGATCCTTACGTAGTTTCCAACAATTTAGAAAATTAATTAACGCTTGGTAATTACCTTGGCAACAAGTTTAATAGTTAAGACTAAAGGAAAGTTTACACTTAATCGTTGTGACACTATGTAAGCCTATATATAATTAGTAACGGATTTACAAAGAATTATACTACTAAAATTACCGTAAGAGCTACGTGCTATTTACCTTTTAGAAACGATAATACGGTATGTCAAACCACTATATTAGGTAGTTCAAGTAAATTTCCACTAATTCTTAACCTATTGGTTACACTTCAAATCCTATTTAGCGATTAAGTCGGTAATATACGATTTGTATTTACTAATAACGTAAAAAAAGGACTTCGGTATGGTACATATGTAAACTAACGATACATTTTTCGTCGGAACGGCTGGCTTTATGGTATTGGAATAACAAACGATCGAAAACTTCAAGTTTTAAAATAATAAACCAGTAACAATGTTAACGGAAAACAATCAACTTAACTTTAATAAATCGTTAATCCGAATACTAAATGTTAACACCGGCCTAAATTTTCGTTAAAAGGGCTAAGGCATTATCTATACTACAATCGACAAAACTAATAAGGCTAGAGCTTAACAATACCTAGAATAACGTATATAGAGTAGCTATATTACTACTTTATACCAATCGAAGGCCTTTTACGATTTATCCATTACGGTATAAACAAAAACACTAACGAATAAAGATTTTAATTGGTTAAATGAAAGATTGGAGGGTAAAATAAGAAACCTAAACCATAAAATCAATATAATGTCAATCTATCTTTCAAAAGCCAGGTTAATAATCTTTACGGACGAGTCTTTTATAAACAACACCGACTTGTCTTTATAAATCGGCTTTTTAATTACTCTCGTTAACGAAAATAGGCAAGAAAATTAATTGAGCATTATGGGAAATCTGATTTACTAATCCTCCATCAAATTCAAAAAGATTATACAAAACGTGCTGACATCGGAAGTTTATGTCATAATAATGTGCTTTAAAATAGGAATAGCATTAAAGGAGACCCTTAACATAATTACCAAGTAGTTACGGATTCTCCCTATCCCGATGGTAATCTATACCGACTTAAAAAGCCTTTTCAAATACTTCGTAAAACTCGGGACTACTAGTGAAAAGCGCCTGATAATCGACTTAATAGCACTCCGCGAAGCCTACGAAGGGAGGAAAATCAAGGAGTTTCGATAAATCGATAGTAAAGACAACCTCCCTAATGTTATAACGAAAGCATCGCCAAACAAAGCCTTGGAAAGGTTTGTAAATAGTAATAGGCTAACTATACGTATCGAGAGCTACGTAAATAGGCCACCCAAAAAGCCCAAGTAACGTAACAGCGGACAGGGATATACTAGCAGATTGGAAGACTACCAGGGGATTAATGATGGTAATCTGTTTAAGTAATACAGTTAAAGTTACGAAAGTTTATAATGAAAGAACTTTTTGTGGGAGTTAATGAATTTGGACCTCGGAGCAACGGAGTAATCAAGGTTAAATGGGGTCAATTTGCATTCAATTGGGTTCAATTTAATATAGGAGTCAACTGGAATTGATAGCTGTCTGGCCAGTTAACGAGGAAGCAATTTAGTGGTACCTGGAAAATATTGGTTAGCTATACTGGCGTACGCGCACAAAATTAAAAAGACGCCAGTGTTAGAATAGTATTATATACAGTACAATAGGTCAACTTTACTTACAGTAAAGTTGACTATACTGCAAGTGTATTGCTTTGTGTGGAGACTTATCGTATTAGGTGTAATTCGAGTACAGTACACTGTACTTCACTCTAGGACACAGGCCAAACAGTTGGCCATACAAATTACAGTGCAGACCATCTAGCGGTCTGCCAAACTTAAAACAATACATCCACCATCTGACTACTGTAATACTACTGTTATTTTGACCAATCGAATCGACAACGTTGAAACGTCCAAGGCCTACCAACAAGTGCCGTTTTTAGCCTTGATACTATAAATATGAATTAACGATTCGTTAAAGTTAATGATATACGTTGAACTAACGTTTCAACTAATTTAAATTTTTAAAGGCCTAACTTTTCGATAACACGCTATTTCTCTACTATGACCTTAATATTACCAAAAAAAAGGGTATCTTTCATTTATATATTTATAATACCAAAGTTTTAACCTTTAGTCATTAACTGATACGGGTGAAATACTAAAGTCTGTATATTAAACCTGGTTTTAAAATATGTCCAATACGTTAGAAACCAGTGGAAGCCTACCTCAGCTAATCTATATAAAGATTTGATATAAAGTATTACCGTATCGGCCGGAAACTTGTCCCTTAGTTATTTTAGCAGTTTGAATAGTATAATCAGCTTAAGATCGATAGCAAACTACGTATACTCTTACGTAATACTCTGGCTATCAAGTGTAAGCTAACTTTTTACGCCAGCAATCAAACTGGTAGTAATAACAACGATTAAACGTTGGCTAATCTTTTAAATTATAAGCGATAAAGTAAGGATTTAGTTCTTACCTTTATTACCGTATCCTTAAACGATCAACCGTAATTTTGATATGGCTAGTCCGTAATCTTACTTTTAACCTCGTAAAATATCTTGAACTTAAATATAGCAACGTTTTAACCTTAAAATTACGTTAACGGCATAAAATATATAACCCCCCATAATAAAAGGCCGTTAATTTCCATGTAGTCACTTTTTTAAAAGGTTTGCTTGGTATATTAATAATTCTTTCAACAAGTAACTTAAGGGTAAATTTTTCGTTAGAATTTTCCTTTTAAGATACCCACGCCATTATATTCACCTTACTGGGACTATAATTCCTATCGCCATCATTTTTTTCAATGTGTATCCTCCTCTTAAGTAGTCGTCTACGCCGTCGACGTTCCATCAACTTATTAATAATCGGCTCGGAAGTGTTATGTTAACTAATTCACTCGGCTCGGAGGTTATCGACGTTAAAATCTTTATTAAACTTAGGGTGCCCAGGGAGGGTTCGGTACGGTTTAACCTATGTAACTCGGAAAGTTACGGGGCCGTTAGCAATTTTAACCATTACATTTAAGTTAGTAATACTTAAGATCTTATACGGTCTATCCCATTTACTTAACTTACGCTACGTAAAAACTTTACTTAAAAGGGGGAGTAAATATACGTTTGTTATTTAAGGTCTTTTTTTAATATTAAAAGCATCATTATTCTGGCAGCGTGCCGATTTATTCCTCAATTCCTTTAAGGCTTTGCCTTATGCCCTAATAAGTTTCGAGATACTTAACGAGGGTAGAGATTTCGTTATTATACATAAGTAGACTTTAAATACTAGTAAAGTTAATATATGTCCGTTAGGGATAATAGTATCGTTAAAACCTTTTACCGCTATTTAAAGTCGTACTTTTTGGTTGGTAAAGCTTTTAATTTTTAGTATAAAGATATTGTAGGCCCTTTGTAAAAAGGGTATTTCTTTTCGACTTTAATAATACCTTAGTAAGCTTTTACGGGGACTTATTTACACTAAATCACTATTAATTTTATATTAGTTTAAAACTTCATTATAATAAAGTTCATATCGGTATCATCAATTATCACGTTTAATAGGCCATGGTATGTATTAATCCATAAAATACGTAATGCCCCCCATATTGCCTTCGTCGTAATAATCTCAAGGAACTTAACGCCGTAAAAAGACGTGGCGAAGTTTATAACATGTAATACTAGCTTACCGTATAGGTAAAACACGTATACGAAAACTTTCGAATTGAAGTCTTAATATTCCTTTAATGTAAATTTAATCCTTAAAGGGGTTTAAGAGTATATTCAATAGTAATAGTACAGGCGTTTAACTACCTCCAATTCTAGAAAATCCATATTTTCGTATCCAACTTCCTTTAAAACCTTGTAAAGCCTGTTAGTTTCCGAGTGGTTAAACCTATAATATAGTTAACGAAGTTCCATCTTTGTTAAGTTTAACACTATTTCCTTCCATCTTTAAAGATAAAATCAAAAACACCCTTATTTAAAATTAAGTAAAAACCTTTTACTGGCCTTAACTTGTATTAATTAGTTAATTTAAATGTTAATGTTAACGCTGAGGTTTTTTATATCTTTTAAGTAAAGGAGGGAAAACGTAGGAGAATCCAGAATATAAAAAACAATAAGGCTGATAATAATTTTAATCGTCGTCAATCTCTGTGAAAATAGCTCTTTTCTAAGGTTCAAGCTAATCTTAGCCTTAATAACATCCGCGTGGTCAAGTTTCGTAACAATATTAGTATCCCTTTGTAACGCGATATAGTGCGAATAGCCTCCTATTAAGTACCATACGGCTCCCGTATCCGGCACGATCCCCTAAAATGATTACTCCGTATAACGGTTTCGGATGGTAAAAAGGTGTATAAGACTAGGGTCTTTATTGTCATGTTGGCGGTAGGGGTCTTTACCTATAAGGCGGTACAAAAAAGCATGGTCAACTAGTTATTAAGTTACTTCTAGGTTAATACCAGTATCTTCGTGTCAACCGATAGCCTTCGGCTTGTTTTCCTCCTCTTTAACTTCATTTCCTTTAAATTGTATAACTCGCTCCATATAGTTCCATTAAAAAGCAAAGGGGTAATACGTATAATAAATCACCTGTTTTACATCACATTCGGCGGTATTGTGGCGTATAAATCAACAGCTTCTTTTGCTGTAAATCCAATATCTTTTAATTTTTGAGTTCAACTTATTCAGCTGACTTGAAGACCTTAAGGATAAAGAATACCTTTCTTTGTAGATAAAGGTCAGAATCTTTCGTTAACCGCACTGACCAGGCCTTCCGTACCTTCGATTAATACAGTAAGAATGGGAAAGATCTTCTTCCTCGTCACTAAATTCCGAAGTTTAAGGGTATATACCAATTGAGCTAGATATTTAAATAATTACGGTCGTTAACGAGGAATGAAATTGGCCAAAAAACCTTTCAAAAGTGGCATTGAGGCATTGTAAGGCGTATTCGAACTCTTTGTAGCCCGTTATTACTTTCCAGACCAATTGAAATAAGGTGCCTTCACCAACTCCTACGTTCCTTATTACTTGTTCGCAAAACATTAACCTGTCGAACATCGGATTTAAAAAATCCATTTTACTCTCCGACTTTTTCTTATAATCCAATATGTAAGACTACTTAATAATGTTTTAATTTATATAGTATTAAATAAGATTAATATCGTACTCGAAGTGGCCCCTTATGCTATCGTATATTTATCGGAAAAAGGCAAAATTCTTTAGGTATCGAAAGTAATAATCTGTAGCTTATCCGGTAAAAATACTAAGAAATAGTAAGTAAAAACCTGGCAATTTAACTTTCATCTTACTATAGATATTAAAGAATAAATGTAACTTAATGTTAAAGAGGTTATATAGCTTACCGTTATACTTTTCTTTTCCTTCCTAAATATTAACGAACGTGGTAATTACCGTATAATCTATGTTTTTCATAGGAATATATCGAGGGAAAAGGGTGATTCACTAGTCGTAAAGACCCTTTTCACTTAATTAGGGAAAAAACAGAGGTTTTTACTAATATTGGTAGGCAGGATAATTACCTTTGGCCGAGTTTAGAAGGAAAGAGCCAGTAGTTGTACCCACAGTAAGCTCGCGTATGAAGCTGGTTCTTTCATAATTTGGATACTGAAACTAAACGTGCTAAAAAGCCTAGGGAAAGTAGGCTTCATGGTTTTTATAGCTGGGGATTTAACGATGATTATCTTAATATTAAGGGGTTCGTTAAGGTTCCTACTCAATTAATTAATATAAAACGCTGAAATCAATACCTTTAATCGCATCAGTAGCCCTTACGATACGCGCGCAGCCGCCGCTCAAGGTATACTCTGCGCTATTATGTAAAGGTACTAAACTACCTAGCAGGTCAACTTATTCCTCGTCGTCAACATATTGAAAGGGTTAGCTAATCTAAAAGTAAAGAAAAGGTCCTCTAAATCGCATATAAAGGAGGTAAGGTTTCTTAATGCCTTTTATTTTAAGCCGTAGGTTTGAAAGATTTTGTTTAAATTAAGTCAAGTTAAAAAAGGTTTATTCCAATCTCATGGAATTTTGCTATAATACTTAACCTTCGGCGTTAAAGTTCTTCCTTTAGTTTAAACTAAACGGTCTTCTAAATCCTCTTCCACATATTAATGATCCAGTTCTTGAAAAACTTACGGTATTTACGAAAAGCACATTTACTGCGGTCAAGTTCTTCGCCACCGTCTTACTTAATAATATAACAGTTGACGAAGTTAATAAAATGTTTTTATCGTTAATTTTTTATCAATATCCATTCCTCACAAATTATCGTCGTAAAACTTGGTAAAAACTAATCCGAAGGCATTAACTTTCTCCATAAATGCCTAACTTGGAGCCATCTTAACGGTTTAGCTTATAAAGGACGTATAAGACGTATATGGCAAGGGACTTAATATTCTTTAAGCGTAGAGACTTAGTGTTTAAGAGTAAGGTTGCGTAAGGTAACTTTTTTTTTAGCGCGATTTAACGTTTTTGCTCTCGAATTTAATGATCGAGATAAGGCAAAAGTTTAATATTAAAGGTAAGGTTGAAGTTTGTTGCTAGTAATAAAGTGCGAAGGTTATTTATTATTTAGCGTCAGTACTTAGTCGTTCTTTTTACGGTAATAACATCCGCAATAATATTAACTTAACCGTTTGACAACTTGCCGAACATTAAGACTTCTGACAGTCAATCTCAACGTCTTCAAAAAGGATTAATGAAAATTTCTTAGTGTTTTTAATAGCGATACCGTCGCGAGCTTTAATCTACCGTAAAAACCGCTGCAACTTAAAAGTCTTTTCTACTTAATGCTGTAAAAACCGACGCAACAGTAAAGACCCTTCGCAAAAATATTTTCTTTACTATAACCGCCGTTATTAACGTAGAGTGTAACCGGAAAGTAGCTTCTTCTTCTATTTAGCCAATCTGTGCTTAACTTAATAAGCACTGATAAGTGTTAGTAAGCCTTTATTGTTACAACATAGTTGATTAGAATCACTGTAGTTGAAGTAACTGTTGCTGCGTTGATATTGTTGGTTGATGTATGTAAGTTCTATGTTTGTCAGACCGCTAGCCGATCTGCACACTAATTTGTATGGCTAAACGCTTTGGCTTGTGACCTACTTTGAAGTGGGTACCTACTGCACTGTACTTGCAGTGCAGTCCCACAAACTGCAGCCAATATTGCAGTTAATACAATCAACTTTACTGCCAGTAAAGTTGACTTGGCTGCATTGCATTTGACTGCTATTCTCACAGTATGTGACAATTGCTACGGGGCGGTTAAAGACATTGAGGTATCGTGTAAAAAGTTCCAGTCATCGAACGTTTTGATATCACATGAAAGGTGTTAACACTAACCTCTTTAACGCCCTTCCTCTAAATAGTCACGTACCCCCCCCCAAAATATAACTTTGCCTTTTATATAATTACACGCCACTTATTAGTAGTATAATAACTATTTACCCTCACCCTATTAGGTACTTATATTGTAAAGGCAAACGAAAAAAATTATTTCATTTATATTGGTTATCGCAAACCCGTCAGCTGTTAATATCAATCAAAAACTTAACGCAAAAGCCGATAAGCTCATGAAAAACGCAAGTGTAAATATTTGATAACCGCTTGAACCCCTTTAACGAATATATAGTTACCTATAATACGACCTATTAAAATATATCTAGACAGTACCAAAGAATGAAAATATTTCGAATGTGTATATAAAATGGCTTATAACTTACGAAAGTTTTGCTAGGAAATTAAAGATAAATATAAGACTGAGTAGAGATTAGAAAACAGATAATAAGTGGTTAAATACTAATCACAGATGCCATATATATAAGATTAAAACAACCGGCCGGAATTCCGTCTATACGTATACTTTTTTAAATTCAAGCCCCAATATGAATTAGGCTGTCGAAAAGCTTTTCGAATCTTATCTGGTATTCAACGATTAAAACCAGAGTAATTAATTTATTTACAAGTCGTTTCCTAAGTGTTATCAAGCGGTTACATAGCATATAAATCTAGGTGGTTGCGGCGAAAATGGTGATAAGAATACGTTGAGCTACCGATTGTAAGGTGAATATACGTGGCGGTACCAGATTTTTTTTATTTTTTATTTATTTTTTACTTTCGTTCATTTTATTGGTTTTTGTATAGTATAAATCTTTAGCGAAACTCGTAATTTTGAAAGAAATAAAATAGGTTGGAAATAAATGTAGGAATCGCGGCTAACAAGCGAGTAATGAGCCTTTTTAAAGGTAATTAAGTAATTAGTGGAGGTTTTTAAGTGTATTAATAGCAGGTTCAGTCGCATCAATAGAAAACTTGGTAGACTGGTTAATATAAATAAAAATTACTTGTTGGTAGGGATTTAGACGTTACAACATTGTCGATTCGATTGATCAAAGTAACAGTACTATTTTGTGGTCAAGTGGCGGATGTATTGTTCTAGGTTTGGGAGACAGCTAGCCGGTTTGCATAGTAATTTGTATGGTCAATTGCTAGGTCTATGCCCTAGTGTAAAGTGGAGGCATACTGTACTTTACTTATAGCTAATAAAATAGGCTCATACAAAACAATGCAATTAACTTGTAGTTAGTATAGTCAACTTTATTGTAAGTAAAGTTGGCTTATTATATTGCAATTGATATTTTTTTAATACTGGTAGCTTTTTAGTTTGTATGCGTACGTTAATATAGTTAACTAATCTTTTCCGGTAAGCTCTAAATTACGACTGCGTTAACTGGCACAGCTCCTGTCAATTCCAATGAACCTTTACATTAAATTGTATCTATTTATATTTAAATCAACCCTAATTGTTGTCGATTGCCTTACAGCTTTGAAGTTCGAGTTTGTGTATTCCCACAAAAAGTTCCTTTACCACAAGTTTATAAAAACTTTCAATTTAACCTTACTAGTCAAATAAGTTGTCATTGTCAGTTTCCTGGCACTCTTTTAGTTTTCTAACATATCTTTGACTACCGCTACGTAATTTGGCCTTGCCAGACAACCTATTAACGTAGCCCTCAATGCGTATGGTTAGCCTTTTGCTGTTTACAAACATTTTAATAGCTTTTTTCATAGATACCTTGGTTATGGCGTTATTAGAATTTTCCTTCCCGTTAATTCACCGGAACTTCACAATCTCTCGGCTTTCGTAGGCTTCATGAAGTTCTATTATATCGATTATTAAACGTTCTTCACTGATGGTTTTAAGCTTCAAAATGCATTCAAACAGGCTTTTCAAATCAATATAAATTACTTCTGGAATAGGAAGAATTTTTAGCCATTCGGTAATAACGTTAAGGGTTTTTTCTAATGCTATGCGTACATTAAAGCCTACCATTATACCCTAGACCTTTAAAGTCAATACATTTTATGTAATCCTTTTGAATTTAATAAACGTTAAATGTATTAGGTTATCGATGATAATAAATTAATTTTCCAGCTTATACTTATTAACGAGGATTATCAAAAAGCCGATTTGTAAAAAAAAAGTCGGTGTTATTTATAAAGGACCTATCTGTAAAGATTATTAATTTGGCCTTCGATGAGTTGATTTGGATTATATTAATCCTTCGATTTAAGTTTCTTATTTTTATTTAAGCCTTTTGTTTTACCAGTTGAAGTCTTTATTTTTGGATACTATGTTCATGCCATAACGGATAGATCGTTGGAAGTTTTCATTTAGTATAGGGTAGCGATATAACTGTTAAGAGCACGCTATTTTAAGTATTGTTAAGCCTTAGCTACATTAATCTTGTCAATTGTAGTTAAGTTGCCGCCTTGGCCTTTTTGGAAAGAGCTAATGCTAACATTAACATCAAATATACGGATCAACGATTTATTAAAATCAAGTTGATTACCCTTCACCAACGTTGTAATCGGCTTATGGCTTCAGAACTTATAATCCTTAATCTATTGTTATTCAGATATTATAACGCCAGTTGTTTTAACCAAAAAGGTATCGTTAAATTGTATACCTATTAGACTGAAGTCTTTCTTTTACGTTGATAGTGAAATATGGTCGTACTTTAAAGGCTTTATGCTTAATTGTAACTTAAAGTGTGATTAATGGATTGGGAATTAATAACCTCCTATTTCGACTAATACATATAGTAACTTAATATATTGTATTACCATCCCCAAAGGGTAAACAGCACGTAGTTTTTATAGAAACTTTAACAAAACAATTCGTTATAAGTAGATTGTTAACTTCGTATATGTTTACATCATATTTTGGCTATTAATCGTAAACTTTCCTTTAGTTTTAACTAGTACATTTTTTCTTAAAAACAATTACTAAGCGTTAGCTGATTTTGTAAATCGTTGGTAACTACATAAGGATTTAGGTTTTACCTTTTTTTACCATATTTTTACGCGATTTAACGTGATTTTTCGTACGACCGCCCCATGGTTTTGCCCTTAACCTCGTGGATAATCCTCGATTTGAAAATCGTGATAATTGGATTTTGGAGATTTAAGTTGATCTTTAGTACAAATTATATAATTTCTCGAGTTAGTAGGCCGTTAATTTCTACTTTATTGCTTTTCTCAAAAGTTTTACCGAAAAGTTTAATAATGACTTATGTTTAAAGCTTTATTGTTAAGTTTTTATTATCCTTTTCCTTCTTACTTAGCCAAGTAGTATTTTAAATGCGGCTTGGTATGTATTCAACCTTTTTAATATTCTTCCTCTTTTTTAAAGGCCGTTCGCATTGGCAGCGTTTTATCGGTTTGTCGATAACAATTGGAGGAGGTACATGTTAATTCAGTTGTTTAGGTAAAGTTTTTCTTCCGTTAGTTAATCTAATACAAGCTTTAATTTGCATAGTACGAAAAGTTATCAAGCTGTTAGTAGTTTTAATAATTCTTTTCAAGTTAGCGATATTTAAGGTTTTGTATAAGCTTTTCCATTTGTCCAACTCCCTCCATACAATAACTGTATTTTATAACAATAAAGCAAGTATATAGATAATCATAGGGCTGTTTCTGGTATTAATGGCATCGTTAACTTAGCGGCATGCTGATTTTTTTTTTTTTTGCAGTTCCTTTAATACTTTTCCATAAGTTACAAATTGATTTTATGTACATGTTAATAGTGTAGATTCACTCGTTCGGCGTGGGGACGCTCTAAATGCCAGTAACGTTAGTATTGGGCCGTTAGGGTCCATAGTATCTCTCAAACCCTTTACCGCCATCTGAAAACGTGCTTCTGGGTTCGTAAAACTTCTAATCTCTAACTTAAAGATATTATACGCTTTGCGAAGTAGATAGTGTACCTTTTTGACCTATCTATTGCTTTAATGGGCCTGTACAGACACCATTTTACATAGGATTCCCATCATTTTGTCATCTTTTTGGAACTTTGCCATCACAACATTTGTATCAACATCGTAAACGACGATGTTAAGTAGGTTCAAATATGTGTAAATCCATTGAATCCTTAGTATTTCTTACGTATCCTTTGCCAATGAAGACTACAAAAACTTGTATCCATGGAAAAAGGTTACAAATTTAATAATATAAAAGGCAAGCTTGTTATTTAAGTAAAACATATTAATAAAAACTTCTTAGTTAAAGTCTTAGTTGGTTTTCAATGTAAATTTAAATCTTTGGGTGGTTTAGGTATATATTTGGAGGTATTAATAAATATTTTCGATAGCTTTGAAGGCAGAATATTCCACATATTTATGCGTTTCGGACTTTAGGACTTTCTTTAGCTTGTTCATAGCGGAGTAGTTAAAACGCCGGTATAATTAACGTATTTTTTTGGATTTATTAGGTTTATTACTACTGCTTTTGCGCTTTGAAAATAAAACCATAAGTATCCCTATTTCAAGGCGAGATGAAACCTTTCTACGGTTTTAATTAGTTCGTCGGTATTAACGTTAATATTAACGATAAGTGTTTTTATATCCTTTAAATGAAGAAGGAAATGTATAGGGGACTTAAAGGTATAAAATTTGATTAGTTTTATAATTGTTTCAATTACCGTTATCTTTGATGAATATATTTGTTCTCTTGGTTCGACACCAACTTTAACATTGTTAATATCGTCACAATTAATATTAATAGACGTATTGCTTTCTATCTACAATGCCACATATTTCGAATAGCTTCTTCTTAAGTACCTCATTGCCCCTATATCTGACATAATACCTTAAAACGTATGGTCCATGTAACGATCGCAAAAATAAAAGATATGTAAAGGGTCAGTGGTTTGGTTAGGGTAAAGGTAAGGGTTTTCACCGTTCAAACGGTATGAAAAGTCATAGTCAGCTAGTTATTAAGCCGTATCAGAAGCTATATCTTCATACCATTTAATTTATTTAGGGGTAGCGTCGCCGTCAATTACCTCGTCACCTTTAAAGTTTGTCATTTAATTCAAGTAATTCTATTGGAAAGTAATCTGGTATTGAATATAATATATTACTTTTTTATTGTCACGTTTGACAGAGGGGTGGCAAGTTAATTAATAAGCCAACATATCATAGATTCAACATCTTTTTCTACTATTACGACAATAGTTCCTACGGTGAACAAGTTAACTTAAATTTTTACCTTATTGGTGCTAGTATGGATGCTTCCTCCAGTTTGGAGCTATAGGCCAAACTTTAGGCGTTAACAACGCCTATAACCGTATTTACGGTTAATATAATTAATTATTACAAGGTTCTTTTCATTTTTGTTAGGAAAATTGCCGGCTTAGGGGTATATTCTAAGCGATTTTGGTATACGCGTCATATAGTTGTAATCGAAAAGCGTAACTAGCTGAAAAAGCCTTCGTAGGTGGTATTTGAACGTCGTAAGACGTATTTAAACTCTCTAACACCAGTAACAGCTATCCATACCTACTTATAAAGTGTAACTTCGTTAGCGTGGACTTTCCATATTGCGTATTAATATAAAATCATTTTATTAATTATCTAATTTAGTAAATTCATTAGTATTTCATCTTTTTTTCTTTGTTATTATCGTAGTTAATCTCGTTATAATCTAGTTTATATGGTATTAGGTAAGGTGGACGTTGTATTCGAAGTAGCTTTTTATATTATTGTAGACTTTGCAAAAAGTAAATACTTGAATTGTAAAGGTTAGGTTGTTGTTCTTGGTGTGCCTTATACGGATTATAGGAAATAGTAAGTAAAAACTAGAAGGAGGTACCTCTATTTACTTGAAGATATTCAAAAAAGGTATCATTTTTATGTTAAGGGCGTTGTAAGGCTTCCCGTTTTGCTTTTTTATATTGTTTCAAATTTTGGTGAAATCCTTCAAAAGCTTATAATCAATGTTAATTATTTTAATAAGTCTTTGGGATAATTAGAAATGGTTATCCCTGTCTTTATTTATGTTTTCCGGAAATTTAATCCTTGGAGTCTTCGAAACGCAATATTAAGGGTAATTGTCAGTCGCTTGACTTAAGGGGTAAAATTTTGTAATAGAACATTTAGTAGGTTCGCATGTGTAGGGAAACTTGTCGTAGGTAGGCTTTTAAGGGGATTAACAATTTTAACTAAAGAGATAGAGAGTAATAGGGAATTAAGGATTTTAAGGAAATTGACGATTTTTTTCAATTTACTGGTAAAGAGCTTTAACGTCAATTCCTCTCGCCGCGTTAACGGCTGTTAATTTACATGCCTTTACGCTTCTAAAATCGTACTCCGCTCTGTTACATGAAGTTTTTAGGCTGTCGAGCAGATTTACAGGTTTCTTATCGTTAGCACATAAAGGGGCTTAACTTAGCTGCGGGTAAATGAGAGGTTCCCTAAAACATAATAGGGGTGTTAAAGTTTTTAAATACCCTTTCCCTTGGGGCGTGAGTCTTAAAGATATTCCTTAAGTTGGTCCAATTTAAAAAGGGTTTTTATTTGTTTCGTAAAGCCCTTTTTTGGTACGTAAATCCCTCGACGTTTAAGTTTTACCTTTAATTTTGACTTGATACCCTTTTGAATTTCTTTCATATATTAATAGTCAAGTCGTCGAAAATATTACTATATTTGCGAAAAATACCGTCGTTATGGTTAGGTTTTTCGCCGCTGTCTTGCTTAACGATAAAGTAGCTGACAAAGTTAATCAGATGCCTTTCAGTTCAGTCCTCATAGATATCTGACACCCAAAGGTTTTCATCATATTAATTGAAAAAAAGGGATGCAAGGGTTTCAATACATTTTTGTAATTTTTGGGCAGATATCCTCTCAAAATAGAGGGAAAGATTGGTGTTAAAGGTAAAGTTAGAGGTCATTTGTTGTAGGTAAAAGTTGAAGGTTATTTGTTGTTTTGGCTGCAGAACTTAATCGGTTTTGTAGTAGAAACACCCGTAGTAGTATTAACCTAGCCGTTTGTCAACTTACTGAACTTCAAGACCTTTAATAGTTAAAATTAACGTCTTTAAGAAAAATCCGTAAATATTTTTGGTGTTTTTAATAGAGATATAGTCGTTACCTTTAAACTGCCGTGAAAACTGGCGTAGCCTAAACATCTTCTATACATATTGTCGTAAAAATATATAAAATAGTAAAGGATTTTCGTAAGAATATTTCCTTTACCCTAGCTGTTATTTAATGTAAAGCGTAACCGGAAAGTAGCTTTGTCTTTTACTTAGATTATTTATATTTAACATAATAATCACTACTTAGTGTTGGTAGGGCTTTATATATTGTAACGTTGTCGATTAGATTGGTCGAAGCAACAGTAGTATTGCTTGGTCAATTGGTAGATATATTGTTCTAGATTCGGCAGACCATTAGCTGGTTTGCGTAGTAATTTTTGTGGCCAATCGATTGCCCGTGCCCTAGTTTGAGGTGGGTGTATATTGTACTTAACTTACAGCCAATATAGTAGGCCCATACAAAATAATATACTTAACTTGTAGGAAGTATGTTTGATTTTATTGTAAGTAAAGTTGACTTACTACACTTTAATTACTACTATTCCAACACTAGCAGCTTTTTAGTTTGTATGCGTACGCCAGTATAGTTAACTAATCTTTTCCGGTAACCGCTGAGTTACATCCTCATTAATTATGTCAACCCCTATCAATTCCAGTTGACTTCCACATCAAATTGCACTCAAAATAACCTCAATTGCCGTAGATTTCCCTACGGCTCCGAAGTTCGATTTTATCGATTCCCACAAAAAGTTTTTTTACCATAAGCCTATACAACGTTTTAACCGTGTCAATTAAGCAAGTTGTTATCGTCAATTCCCTGGTAGTTTTTCAATTCGCCAGTATATCCCTAACCGCCCCTTAACTTAGCCTTACCGGGTGGCCTATTAACATAACTCCCAATACGTATGGTTAGCCTATTGTTGTCTACCCACCTCTCTAAAGCCTTATTCAATAATGACTTGGTTATAAACTCAGTAAGATTATCCTTTCTGTTAATCCACTAGAACTCCTTAATCTTTCAACCTTTGTAGGCTTGGCAAAGTACCATATAATGATCAAACTAAATACCCGTGAATAAATAGAAGGTGTTAGGGAGTTTATGTTAGCAGTAAGGTAGCAGAGGTAACAAAAGTGCAATATCAAGAAGATGTTTGTTCGTGCTGTAGAAAGATATCACTAGCCGTTAGGCTATTCAGGTATGTAGACTGAATACTTAGATTGACAACTGAAGATCTATGAAGGAAATACTATCTATGTGGTAATGACTGTGTCCTTATATCCTATGGCCTTCATACCATCTTCAGTACTGAACCGTTGAAGTCGCTGGTTGCTTCCTGCGGTCCTATGTAATATCGACTGAATCTCTCTTTAGTCCTTGCGGTCCCAACCCTAACCCTGGGTCCTTACATAAGAGATATCCCCGCTTGATGTGTTGGACATCAAGCTTCTGGCCGCTGGCCTGTTCCATGGTCTGCAGTTGGTCCTTGGGTTATAGCATACCATTACGTCAATTATTATGCGTTTTTCGCTGGTGGTTTCGATCTTTGAATAGCATTTGAACAGGTTCCTCGAATTGGTATAAAATACTACCGGAATACGAGAAATCTTTAGCTACTTGATAATAATGTTAAGGGTTTCCCACAATATTATACCTGCATTTAAGATGGCTATTATATTGTAAATATTTAAAACCAGCACGATGTATATAATATTTTGGTATTTGATGAAAGTCCATTAAATCAGGTTACCGATAATGATAAACTAATTCTCCCGCCTATCTTTGTTAACGAGGGTCATCAGGAAGCCGATTGGTAAAGATAAGTCGATGTTATTTTTAAAGGATCCATTTGTAAAAATTATTTACTTAGCCCTCGACAGATAGATTGGGACTATATTGCTCCCTCGGTTTAAGCGTCGAATTTGCTACTTAAACCTTTTATTTAGCTGATTAAAGTCTTTATTATTTAGATTTTGTATTTATATCGTAATAAATAGGTCGTAAAAGTCTTTCGCTTATTATAGGATAGTGATATAGCTGTTATAGGCACATAATTTTAGATATCGTTAAGCTTTAGTTACGTAAATCTTATCGAGTATCGTTCAGTCAACGCCTTAGCTCATTTTGCAAAAGTTAAAGCCGGTATTAATACTAAATATACGGATTAAAGATCTATTAAAGTCAAGTTAATTACTTTTCGCTAACGTTATTACCAGTTTATAATTTCAAAACTTGAAGTCATTAATCTCATGTTGTTCCGATACCATAAAACCAGCCGTTTTAACGAAAAGCGTATATTTAATTTGTATATCCACTCAACCGATTTTCTTTACATTTTTAACAGGTACTGGACTTATATTGAAAACTTTATACCTAACTCTAGCGTCAAATGCGACCAATAGCTTGAAAACCAATAAAAGTTTGTTTCAATAAATTTCTATAATAGCCTAATAGATCGTATTACCATCCTTAAAAAGGAAATAATACGCGATTCCGGTATCAATTTTACCAAGATACTTCGCTATAAATCGGTTGTTAACTACGTATATATTTGCGTTATCTCTCAACTATTCAACGTAAATTTTCTTTCAATCTTAAATAGTAAACTCGTTATTAAAATAACCACTAAACGTTAACTCATCTTCTCAATTATTAACGACTACATAAGCATTTAGTCTTTGCCTTTATTACCATATCCTTCAACTATTAGGCGTAACTTTTTATACGGCCGTCACGTAGCCTTACCTTTTATATCATAAATAATCTTTGATTTAAACATCGTAATATTCAGATTTCAAAGGTTAAAGTAGGCTTTCGGTACGAATTATACAACTTTTCGGATCAATATTCCGTTAATTTCGACTTTGTCGCTTTCCTCAAATGGTGTACCGAGGATTTTAATAATACCTTATATTCGAATCTTTAATATCAAGTTGTCGTTATCCTTTTCTTTTTTTATTTAACCAAATAGAATCATAAATGTATCTAAATGTGTATTCCTCTTTTTTAACATTCCTCTTTTTGGGGGGTCGTTTGCTTCAGTGGCGTTTTATCGGTTTGTCGATAATGAATAAAGAAGACTTGTATTAACTCGGTCGTTTAGGTTAAAAGGGGTTTATCGTTGGTTACGCTAATATAAAGCTTAATCTAGGTAATATAGAATGTTACGGGGCCGTTATTAGTTTTAACAACTACTTTAAAGTTATCAATACTGAAGGTTTTGTTTAGGCTCTCCCATTTACGCGGTTCCTACCATACCAGGACTTTACTTTGTAATGGAAAAGAAAATACGTCGATAATTATAGGGCCGTTCCTGATATTAAGGGTGTCGTTGACTTAGCGACGTACCAATTACTTCCGTTATTCTTTTAGTGCTCTTCCATATGCCACAAATCGTTTTTGAGTACTTACTAATGATAGAGATTTACTCGTCAGGCTTAGGTACGCTCTAAAAACCAATAGCGTTGGTATTAGACCATTAGGGCCCATAATATCGTTTAGTCCTTTTAACGTTATTTAAAGGCGTACTTTTAAATCTATAAAGCTTTTAATTGCTAACGTAAGGATATTATACGTTCGGCAAAGTAATACGTATACTCTTTTAACCTTTCCAATACTCCAATTAGCCTCTATATACACTTACTAACACTGAATTCCTATTATTTTAATATTTCCCTGAAACTCCGCCGCTATAAAGTTGGTACCGGTATCGTGAAAGTCGACGTTAAGTGGTCTCAGGTACGTATTAATCCACAATATTCTTAACGTTTCCTACGTATTATTTTCCAACAAGGACTTTAAAAACTTAACATCGAAAAAAACAGGTTACAAAATTAATAATGTAAAAAATAGGCTTCTTATTTAAGTAAAACATATCAATAAAACCCTCGTAATTAAAGTCCTCATCGTTTTTTGATATAAATTTAAATCTTTGGGGGACTTAAGTATATATTTGGCAATGGTAACCAAGCTTTTTGATAACTTTCAAAGTAAAGTATTCTATCTCTTTATACCTTATGGACTTCAAGACTTTTTACCACCTATTAACAGTTTCATAATGAAACCTCCGGTGTAATTAACGTATCCTCAATTTTATTATATTTGATATTGCTACTTTTAGGACTTAAAGTTAAAACAATAAGTACCCCTCACACTACAAGTCGAAGGGAAACCTTTAACTTTTTCTAATCAGTTCGTCTGCATTAACGTTAATATCAACGCTGAAAATCTTCATATCCTCCAAATAAAACAATGAATGAGTAAGAGATTTAAGGATATAAAATTCAACTGGGTTTACAATAATTTGAATAACCGTTATTCCTAGTAACAATAGTTACTCTCCTAGTCAGAAGCTTACTTTAGCCTTACTTATTTTGTAACAATTTATCTTAGTAGCCGTAATAATTTCCCTTCGCAATGCTAAGTATTACGAAAAACCTCCTATTAAGTACTTCATTGCCCCTTTTTCTATCATAATACCTTAAATCGGGTGGTCCTTATAACTATAGCGAAGGTTAAAGGTATATAAAGGGTTAGGGGTTCTGTTAAAGAAAAGGTAAAGGTTTTTACTTCTTAAATGGTATAAAAAGGCTTAATAGGCTAATTACTAAGCCGTATTAAAAGCTATATCATTATACCACTTGATTTATTTAGGGGTATAGTTACTATTAATTACCTTGTCACCTTGAAAGTTTGCGATTTGATTAAAGTAATGTTATTTAGGAGTAATAAGGTAATAAATGTAATATATTACCTTTTTGTTACTACTTTTTGCGGGAGGGTACGGGTTAATCAATATCCAAACTTACTACAGATTTAATATCTTTTATCACTATTACGACGATAATTTTTACGAAGAATGGATCCGTTTAAGCCTTAACCTTATCACTGTTAGCGTAGATATTACCTCCAATCTAAGGTAGTTAAGCCAGATATTAGGTGTTCAGAACGTCTATAGCTATACTTACAATCGATGTAATTAACAACTGCAAGGTATTTTTTATACAGTTCAGGAAAGTTGTCAGTTTCAAGGTACATACCAAACGATTTAAGTGTATATACTATTATAGTTGTAAGCGAAAAACGCAACTAATTCAAAAAGCCTTCATAGGTGGCATCTGTGAATTAAAAGTCGTATTTAAATTAGTGAACACCCGTAACTGCTACTCATACCTGCTCGTAAAACATGGCTTTGCTAACGTGGGCTTTTCCCATTGCCTGATAGCATAATATTAGCTTGTTAAGCATTTGTTTTAGTACATCCATTGGTGTTTCCTCCTCTTTTTTCTTCGCTATTATCGTAGTCCACCTCGTAGTAGCCTAGTCCGTATATTATTGGATAAAATAGACGTTGTACTCGATGTGGCTTTTGATACCGTTGTAAACTTCGCGAAAGATGGTTGTAATGATCACACTAAATACCCATGAGTATATAGAAAGTGTCAGAGGGTTTATGTTATCAAGAAGGTAGCAGAGGTGCTGAGTGAACAATATCGCAACCGTGCAAGTAACAATCAAAAGCCGTGAGGCTATTCGGATGTGTAGACTGAATACTTAGATTGACAACTGAAGAACTATCTAATGAAGCTACCTAACGTGGTGATGACCACATCCTTATATATAGTTCCTTCAGTGAACGTAGTGGCGTGGGATAGGTTAGATATGTGCGCGATCTAATATATCCAGACTGAATCATTTAGATATGTAACATATCCAACATATCCAGTCTCCGGTTCTCGGTGTACCGAGTGGGTCCCTAACGACCCCAACCCTAGGGGGTCTGTAGGATCAGATGCCTACAATCAGGCTATGTCCAACTGATTTCCTTCATTAGTACTATGGGCCGCTGCTGGTGTAACCTGTAGCTGTTGGGTCATAACAGTGGTTACTTGGATTAAGAAGGTTGGATAATGATTTCTGGCGTGCCTTGTAAGGATTTCGGGGAATAACAAGTGAAAAAACAAAAGAAAGAACCTTCATTTACTTGTACATATTTTAAAAAAGTATCATTTTCGTATCGAAAAGGTTATAGGGCTTCTTGTTTTACTTCTTTACATTATTCAAGATTTTAGCGAAGTTCGTGAAAAGCTTATAATTGATATTAACCATATTAACAGGTCTTGGGGGAAGATCTCGATGAATACCCTAATCTTTGGTAGTATTTCCTAGCAGTTTAAGTTTTAAAGCTTTTAAGACATGGTATTAAGGGTAATTGCCAGTCGCTTAACCCAAGGGTTAAAGTTTTGTAATAGGACCTGAAGTGTGCTAACGTATGTAGGTAAAACTTCCGTAAAAAGACTTTTAATAGGCTATACGATTCTAATTAAAGAGCTATAGTGAAATAGAGACTTGATGGTTTTAAGAGTCTTCAAGATATTGCTTAATTGACTGGTAAAAAACGACAACGTTAATTCCTCTGGATGCATTGACAGCTATTATTTCACGTGCCTTACCGCCGATAAAAGCGTAATCCGCGCTATTATGTAAAGGTGCTAGGCTACTAAGCAAGTCAACAGGTTCCTTATCGTCAACGCGTAAAGATACTTAACTTAGTTAGTAGTAAAGGGAAGGTATCTTGGAACGTGTGTAAGGGCGTTAATTTTTTCGAAAGCTTTTCCTTTCAGACGTGAGTTTTAAGAGCATTCCTCAAGTTAGGACAATTTAAAAAAGCTTTTTACCAGTTCAGTAAAGCCCTTTTTAATATGTAAATTCCTTGTCGTTTAAGTTTTAACTTTATTTTAAACTTAATACCCTTTTGGATTTTATTCTACATACTCATAGTCTAGTCGTTGAAGAATTCACGATATTGATGAAAGGCGCAGTTATCGCGGTCAGGATTTTCACCTCCGTTTTACTTAAAGAAAGAGTGACTGACGAAATTAACTAGGTACGTTTCGGTTAAGTTTTCATCAACATCTAGCCGTTAAAGGTCTTTATTGTATTACTTTTAAAAAAAAGGATCTGAAAGCTTCAATCCCTTTTTAAAGTTCTTAGGTAGGTGCTATCTTAAAGTTCTGGGTGGCGTAGGAATTGGTGATTTAGCGTGAAGTTGCGTGGGAAATAAGCGATTTTGGTGTTAGGTTACGCAACGTACTTTTCTCGATACGACTTAGCAAATCTTGGTGTTTTCTCTCAAAGAAGCGATCTTAACCATTAAATTGACATATGGATAGTAAAAAAATTTAAATAGGTGAAACTTGGTGTTTAGGTAAAGGTTTAGTGTAAAAGGAAAGATTGAAGGTCATTGTTGTATATAGAAATCAAAAGTTGTTTATTGTTTTGGCCGTGTGACTTAGTTGTTTTTGCAGTAGTAGCATCTGTAATAGTACCAACTTAGCCGTTTGCCAACTTGCCGAACTTTAAGACTTTTGACAGTTAATCTTAATATCCTTAAAAAGGATCTTTGTTGAAGATTTCTTGGTGTTTTCAATAGCGATACCGTCGCTAACTTTGGTCTGCTATAGAGACTAGCGCAAATTAAAGGTCTTCTTTATATACTATCGAAGAGACTGATACATTAGTAAAGGCCCTTCGCAAGAATCTTTCCTTTACCTTAGCTGCCATTGTTAGTGTAGAGCGTAACCGGAAAATAGCTTCTTCTACTTATTTTATTTGTACTGAATCTGATAAGCATTGATCAGTGTTGGTAGGGCTTTAAACTTTGTAACGTTTTCAATTCGATTTGTCGAAGTAACATTAGTATTGCGTGGTCAAGAGGTGGATGTATTGTTCTAGGTTTGGCAGACCGTCAGCTGGTCTGCGTATATATGTCCAATTGCTTCGCCCGTACCCTGGAATGAAGTACAGTGTACTGCACTCGACTTACACCCAATGCGATAAGTCCGCACAAAGCAATACACTTGTAGTACGGTCAACTTTACTGTAAGTAAAGTTGACCTACTGCACTGCATGTAATAATATTCCAAAAATAATATATAATAAACCTCATTTTTTAACCTTGATCGAATAAAGTAATTTTAAGAATGAAATCATACATCTTGAAAATAGAAACCTTTATTTACCTTTTAAATATACTTATAAATGTATGAATATTGGAATGAATACTTTGATAGACCTTAAAATGTTATTGGAAAAATTACTTATACCTTTTAAAAAAAAGCAACAAAATTTTTACAAAAGACAAATTAGAAAGGAATTTTACAGTAAACAATACATTAGTTTTACCTACATTTAATAAACGTTACACGGAAATAATGTACCTGAAATACCTCAAGCACTACTTTATTGACACCTCAACGTACTTTCAATTTAATTTTTTTTTGCCACTTATATCGGTATACAAAGGTCGAGATTAGAGAAGGTGCAATTGAGTTTGCGTATATGATTGTTGGCGGCAATAAATGATCAATTTAAGGTGGAATTTAAATATGATTAATGGGGAAGCGTGAACAATTTGCAGCAAAAGAAATTTTGTTGTAGATAATGTAAGTTCGATAAAGTAGGGTTAAATATTAGTAAAGTAGTGGAAAATTGGATATGGGAAGCCTTATAAGCCTTATATTATTAATGTATTAAATTGAAGATTTTTGTTTGTTTTTGAAATAGCAATACTGTCAATTTAATCATCAATAATTGAAAATTGCGGTGTTGAATTGAACGGGGAGAAAATTATATTAATTGTATCAAAGTTTTAATATTTTGCTAGTAGAAAAATATTACTGGGGGTTTCGAAACTGACAACAAAAAAACATAAACCAGGTTATATTAGAGATCATTGAAAATAATTGCCATTGCTTCCATATATATTTCCTTGTTATTACAGAGTCTAAATGAATTCCTAAAGGATAAAAACGTTAATAAGAACAGTTTCATTGATATATTTGTGTTAAACTCATCATTATTATTATATTTTGGTAATTCAATAATGATTCCGTACGTTGTCCAAATTATTATCTCGTTAACGGCAAGAGAGATTAAAAATATCCTGAGAATATTGAAATTCAGTATGCTCTAACAAGCTTAATATAATTGGTTACTTCATAAGAAGCAATATCATGATATTAAAGTTCTAACATAAACAACAACAATAGAGATTAAATACGACAAAAGCTCATTAAAAACTATTGTAGTATTATAAAGTCTGTAAGATAGATATTGTATCTCGAATAAATATAATTTTGTTCGCCTGATATCAGATTTTTCATAAAGAAAGATGTTTTGTTTCAAATAGAAATAATAAAAAGTAACGACATTATTCAACCAGAAAAATCATTTTTTATATTACGTTCGTTTTACTTTTATTCAATTTTAACCTGCCAACGCATCCCAACTTATATATCTATATTAACAAGAGTCTTAACTTGTACCAAGACATTAAGATAATTGTTAAAACACTGAGTTACAAAACAATTTCAAGACGCCTAAAATTCTATTAATAAGCTATTAATAACTATAGTATTGTTTGATAGCTTGGACGCAACATTTTTATATGAAGAAAACAAATTGAATAAGATGAGCTATGTAAAATTATAAGTATATTGGATGGTAATATAGTGGTGAATAATGTACACGACTTTGTAATTGTTTAAATAATACGAGATAAATTATATTACAGCACTGACTATCATATCGCACTATGCATATTCATCATCAATATCACAACCTGAATTCATTAGCATAATTCGCGAGTATTATTAATTGATAAGCTATTCAAATAACAACGGCATAAATATTTGTTAAAAAAGAAAACACCAACTAATAACGACAATTACCATCCCAAATGATCTTATACGACGGTATAGATAACTTAAAAACGAAAAATTGATTATAAGTTCGTTTTGAAGGTAAAGAAAATCGTAATTATTAAAACATTCGGTCGACTTTGCAAGTAAAGTATTTGAGTTAAAATCGACGTACTATTTACTCTTACAATAGTAAAATTTGTATTAAGGATAAAGTCAAATAATTCAGACTTAACTGCAGGAAATCATGAACAATCTATGGAATCAAAGAAAAAAAAATGGAAAACCCTATAAAACGTTAACATTTATACCCTATATGTGGGATAACAAAAAACAAAAGCAGATTTCAATGTAATTAATAACGATACAAAATGTTCGTTAACAATTCAAAATTACAATAACTCTTTTCATATACATTTTACTATTATCGGGAAGTACCCACTATATGGCTAGTATAGTATAACTTTCACTAATGTTAAGTTACATATGCCGGCGGGAAGACACGCAACTTAAGTATCCCAACCGTATACAACTATCACCCTATTAAATTTCCCGTTTTTAGGTCATACATTTTTACCTGTTGAACAAACCACCTCATTCCGTATAATATAGATATATACAAACTGAAAACGTACCCTCCATATCTGTAGCCAATTTCATGACCCTGCGTTATATTTAGTTGTTGAATGACTGCTAAAGGGGCCTTATATCAACTATATACATTCCAGCTTTATGGAAAACCTTTCCCCCTGTGACGATTATGGATCGTATTCGTATTGGTGAGTTTCATATGGTTGTAGAACGAGAGGACTTACCATTAGATTTATCGAATATTAGTTTTCAAACCATTACACCCGTAATATAAGAAATATAGCCTTCACCTATAGAATGATTTGTTAAATAAAACCATTGACGGGAAACCGAACCTCAAACCAACCTTCCAATCAAGGCCTTAAGGTACCTTTCAATTGAGTGACCTGTTACATTGTATGGGCGTGAGAACTATAGCCTTAGACGAGTTGTGTTGTGCTACCATCTCAATCAACGTTCGACGTTTCCCCACATCGAAGATCTGAAAGCCTTGAGACAGTAAAGGGCTTATAAAACACATATATCTTAATCGAAAGCCCGCGGCGATAGAGAAGATATACTTCATAACTTAGTCACCTCTTGGCTATGGGCCGCAAATCTTAAAAGTGTAAAGGAACGTAAAGTAGGGTTCACCACTAGGCGGGTGGTGTGCCAAGAAAAAGTCGTTTATAGACAGCCAAATGTATCCAAAGTAAAGTTGAAAGCCCCGCTCAATGGGTGGGGCGCTGGTATAGGTAGTGACGACTCATGAGTAAATAAATAAATAAAGCCGTGATATGCGAACGATTATAATTAATGTTTTTTTAGGACCTTGAAGAGCAAAAGAAATCAGACTTTGATTTTATCGTAATTCAAGTCTGAAAGGCTACGTTGGTACAAGTAACGAGGGACGGAATCGTTGGTTGTGAGGACTGTTCTCTGGATGCAGTGCTGCGTGGGCGGTGCGCCGGGCCGACAACGATCTTTATGGCCAAAAAGGGGTCGCCGGAAAATATTCAAGTGGTGATTGAGCCGATTAGTAATGTTGTGTTGGAATAGGGTGGGTGCATATGAAGTGATGGTGTTGAGAGCAGCTAAACCTGACAAAAATTCTCAAAGGTGGGCACTATTAGGGTTTACAGTGTACGCACTAACCTTTCTTGACAAGGTGGTCCGTGCGCCCATGCCAAGAGAGTTGGTGTCAGGTCGAAGTTGAATATTACAATAATAGTGAACGTGGCAATAAAAAGATAATTTAAATTTAAATATAGAGATATAACTTAAGTATCCACTTCATTTGTTATAAACCTATAACGTATTCTTTGTGAAACCTTGATCCGTGAGTTACGTGATACTTGCTCATATAAGATACTGTCGTACAAGTGAGCCAATATAATATGTATTGTTTTGTAATATACTAAACTTACTTTGAATTTCAATTGACTATAATAATGATAATTGTTCACAACGATCAAAACCCGCACAAACGATAAGATTTTTATGGTAAATGCTTTTTTCCTTCAGCGAAACATGATATACGATATGGGTAACTTGTTAAAAATATATACTTCTTTGAATGTGAAATAAATGTTTATGATGCTAATTGAAAATATTTATAATGTTTTTTTTTACAATAATTACAACGTTAATAGTATTTAAATCTATTTACGTTGGTATAGAAAAGGTGTTATCTTGTTTAAAATCAATAAAACAGATAATGTTAAAATACAAAAATTTTCGAATAACGTATCCTGAACGTTTATATCAGCACTATTTGCAAATCGAAAACGGCCTATAATATATCTGTAGCTATTGTAGTTCAAAAATGATAAATATTAGGTAAAACAACATGAATGAGAATTTTAAGGGGAAAAAAAGGGACTTGCATCTTGATGTTAATATGCTATTGATATATTCATCTGTAAATCAAATATTCATTGTTATGAAAAAATTTTTGTTTTTGTTTATAACGTAAATACGAACTTTCAAAGAGATTTTTTTTTTGAAATATTTATATATAACAGCAATGATTAATATAAGAAATTTGCTACTACTGGCAACCCAGTTTACTAGATATTTATTCTATGTAAAAGGGTAACATATTATGTATTCATTGACTTTAGAGGTTTACAGTATAATATTCGGATTCAACATGGTATAGCAACTATTAACATCTTTAATTTCATAATAAAAATGTGGTATTTACTGTTTATACTGGTTGTTATATATATTATCTTTCGCAATCTCAGTTTATATCATTGAAACTTCGAAATAATTAACGAAACGCATTGAATAATGAAGATCATTTGTTTTGGAAAACATATAAAATAAATGAGATTCAAGAGTCTTCTGAAATTAACGGCAAAAATAACTTTATAGATATTATAACCGGGATAACACCAAATAAAAACCTGAAATATTTGTTGATATTAATAGATGAATGATCAGAATTCAATGCGAAATTAACCAAATATTTTGTAAGCAAAATGAGTTATATAGGGGAAAAGAAAAAGATGAGTATAATGTTAATAATTACGATTTAGTAATAATACGGAGTTTTCAAACGATTATTCTACCTTTATACAGTATACAATCGTCGTATGTTTCTTGGATAAACCATTTTCGATGTATATTTGTTTTCATATACATATTATTTGGCGGATATTCACAATGTATGCTTGCTTTTTTCAAGGATTTCTTTATTATGATACAGTGTTTTGCGCTATATTGAGATTATGTAAAATCATTCTTCATTTGTAACGCATCCACAAGATTCTTCTTGATATATAAATCAATGAAACGTATGATATTAAAGAATTAAACGATAAATAGACGTTCAAAAATAAATAAACAGATACGAATAGAACGGATAAATAAAACAGTTGTTTATTAAATGAACTAGTAAATATTGAAGATGAAAATTTCAAAATGTAAAGAAACATTTTCAACCTTACATCAAATTTCTTGGTATGAGTGAACAGACCACCTTGTTAAGAAAGATAGGGTGCCTACACTGTAAACCTTAATAGTACCCACTTCCGAGAAAAAATTTCAGGCTTAGTTGCTCTTAACACCATTACTTTACATGCATCCTATTTCACCACAATATCTTTAATCGGCTTTATCACCACTTGAATCTTTTCCGGCGACCCCTTTTTGGCTATAGAGATCGTCGTCGGCCCGGCGCACCGCCTGCGTAGCGGTGCATCCAGAGAATAGCCCTTACAACCAGCGATTTCGTCCCCCATTACTTGTATCAACGTGGCTCTTTAGACTTGGACTTGTACTACAATGCAAGTTTAATTCCCTTTGTTCTTTAAGGTCTTAAAGACCTTTATCATAAGCACTCGTACTTGAAGGCTCTATTTATTCATTTATTTATTTATCTTTAAGCTGTCGCCACTCATACCGGCGCCCTATCTGCTCAATGGAGCCTTTAACTATACTTTGGACAACTTTTATTTGGCTGTCCACAAAAGACTTTTTACGGCATACTATCCGCTTAGTGGTGTACCCTATTTTACTATTCTTTTACACTTTTTTGGCTTATGGTCCGTAGCAAAAAGATGGCTCGATTCGTAATTTTTCAATCTAGTTGTGAAGTACGTCCTTTACCGAGTTGTAAAGTATATCTTCCCCACCGCCACGGGCTTTTAACCAAGATATATGTGTTTTATACGCCCTTTACTTTCTTAGGGTTGTTAGATCCTCCATACGAGTAGGCGTCGAGAGGGGATTAAGATGGCCGTATGACACGATCCGGCTAAGGTTATAGTTTTCACTACCGTACAATGTTACAGGTTCTTAAGCTGTGAGGTTGCCTTGAGGCCTTAATTAAAAAGCTAGCTAAAGGCTCAATTTATAAAAGGTTTCCTTTTTGTTTTGTAACTTTTGTTTTTTAAATAAAGGTTATAGCGTTGGATTTTTCTTTACAAGTATATTCGGTTAAAATCCTTTTCAGATACACCTAGTATTGTATTCCCTCTTTTACGTAGCACGTGAACAAACTTATATAGATATGGTTCATATTTGAAGCCCCTGCGAGTTTATACGATGTAGTAAGAACTAATACGGTTGATTATAAGACCCCAACGGTATTCAACATATATATACAACACATTGCCCGAAAATTGGCTACAATTGTATAAATTTAGGTTTTCAACATTATGTATTTGTTTAGTTGAGAGCGCTTTCAATGGTTTATTCAACGGATTATACGGTTTAGTTTGGAAGCAACAGGAATTTTCGAATAGGGGGTTTGTTGTGGGTAGGAATACTTGGGTTGTGAGCCTTCGCACCGGTATATGTATGTATTCCATATTAGCGACCGTCACACTATAATAGCTACATAGTAGGCACTACCCGGCGATAGTAAATAAAAAAAATTAGAGACTATACTATTGGTATCTAAAAAGGAAACATATGAAACTATATATAATATTAGTTATATATTATTCAGAAAACGTATAACATTGTCAATATTCCATCGGAATTTGAATAAAAAAGATTTATTTACGTCAAAAGATAGTTTATTTTACCAGTGACAAGTGAGTGATATTAAGGTATCTGAGTCAAGTTGTTCAATTTTACGATTATAAGTACTACGATTTCAAAACTTTGGACAGAATTTTAGTGAAATTTGTGGAAAATAAATGCATCTCTGGTGTACTGTTTCACAACGCAATAGGTAATCATATTTCATACCTTATAGGTAGTTTACAAAAGACTGAGTATTACATAGTCATTCATGAATATGAGATCTGAAATTCTTCGTTATAAATTTCAAGAATGAATTTAATGGTGCGATTGTACAACTCAAGCAACTTTCCAAGCTAATTGTAAATTCATTAATTGTATATCCAGGTTGGTACAAGTGACTGTGTGCTCAACACCATAGGTAAAATTCATAATCGATGAAGAACTTCATTTGAGCTGCCCTCAACTCTAACCCAAACTTATTAAAGGTTTWTAATACACGAAAATAATGATAATATAATTAGTCTCAATATCGGATTTGAAATATTGAGTCCTTAAAGAATAATGTTTTAATTAATATTCGGGCTTATTATATTGGAGTTATCTCTTATATTATTGACATTTATAGGTTCTAGGTTTTTTAAATAAATGGCCGTTAGTATTGTAACTATTTTATATGTAATTTATATTATTTTATCATTCATTTCACTAGTATGCGATATAGACAATAGTTCATTATATAAATTCCTACGGAACATATGAATCCTGACCAAATTTCAATGATATAAAAAGATCTTATTGGTTCATTTT
Organism: Anisogramma anomala; assembly: GCA_038502455.1. Lineage (NCBI taxonomy): Eukaryota > Fungi > Ascomycota > Sordariomycetes > Diaporthales > Gnomoniaceae > Anisogramma > Anisogramma anomala. The sequence continues at coordinate 17,167,485 of JASMMZ010000001.1, forward strand.
GAAATGAAAAAAAATAATTTGACCGGTTCATTTTTATTGAAATATAATAATTACGTGATTCATCGGTTTATGTTTGTTTATAACGATTGTTTGGAGTCGATATTATTGAGAGGATAATTGTTAGCTTGTGATATAATTCAGCATCAGCTTCTTGGTACGAATAAATAGTTATTTACAAGGTTGGAGTTTATGTAGTTTGGATAATATTATCAACACCTACATTTATGTTAAAAAAAATTTGTTACCTACATAATAATATTTCAGTTGATTACCTCATTATTATTTGAAGATATTTCAATACCAGACGATTCATATGCTGTAATTTGGCGGTTTATTGATATAAAGAAGTGTTCTGGTAAGTGATTCATTGATATTATTGTCGAGAATCGTAAGTTTATCAATTCGTTTAGCTTATATGACCCATCTCATTTAATATAATGTTATAAGAGTTCAAGAGAATTTAAATTTGGGTTTGAAAGTTTTATTATCATTATATAAGTTTTTACAACGTCAGTTTCATAATGCAAATATTGAAATAATAACGCACTAAGAGAACCATAAACGTATCGATATATCTGTTATATCTTTTACGTTACGAATATATTTTTATAGTGCCTCATAATTGTTTGGTACAATTGTTTGCAAAAGTTCTTAGGATGGTTTCTTTTATCACCAATAAAGGCGTTGTTTTTATATGATTTACCTGGAGATTGGTTTTGAAATAGAAAAATTCATCTTGATCCTCGTGAATTTTCAGAGCTCCATAAATAGCTTACGTTTACATATGATATTTGGGTGGCTGAATTCGTTAATATTATACTCTTCGTTGTTATTATGATCGTTGTTAAGTTGGTTGGTCCTGGTTTTAATAAGGGTATTTATAACGTTTTTCTTGTAACATCTTAATACATTCTATAATAAAAATAATATATTTAGCATTGATGAAATTGAAAATAAAATATTATAAGTTACAGAAACCGCAAAGTAGCTCTCATCTCATTTAGTATGAAACAACCTCAATTAGTACATATAATACAACTGAACTCTTCATGAGTAACATACATAAAACCAATGAAATTGAGAATTACACTAATTGATATGAAGGGAAATTATAATTGATTCATGAAAATCCTGACACTAGCGGCTTTTTTTTACGTATATTGAAATACCTTTAAGAATAGATACAATATAAAAACAGTTTTAACTTTTATATTCCATATACACTCAAAGTCATACTATGAATTCGGAAATCAAAACTCATTACAAAATTTAAAAAATCCGACAGTTATAAACCTTGTATACGTTTCTGTCAAAGTTGAACGTAGCTGATATAAAATTCTATAATATCAGCTAAATTTACCAATAATAGTAAACATATCCCATTAAATTTAGAACTTAGAAATAGAAATTGAAAGTTTATGTAAAGCTATTGAACCTATTTCTTTTGTCATGTCACACCGTCAAACTAGCCCTCCTAAACATACGGAAACAAGTAGAGGTTCAACGGTTGAGCCGGATAGATACCTAACAATAAAGTCCTCATATATTAAAGAAATATTATGACGTATCAATATGACTCAAATGAAAGATAATGATTGAAAAATATATAGAATTCACGGACTTTATTATAATTTTCAGGCGTATTTGTAAGATCGATATTCATTTCCGCGCAAAGAATATTAACTTCATTAGGGTAGGGTAATAATAATCGACTCTTACTACCTCAAATTATTTACTTTTACATAAATTATATCGCCTCTTTGTTGTATTACTAATTCTTCATCCTTAATATAAATATCAGGCTTGTTCGACTGGATAAAAATTATTAATCTTCTACTTTTTGATAATAACTTCATTAAAATGTTACCGTTTCCTGATAATCTTATCAATAAAATTATCAAATTCGTTTACCACATTACCAATCATGAGATTTTTTGACGCCAAAATATTCGATTATTGTCGTGAATTATTCAACATTCCAAAAGAATCCCAAACTCGAAAAAATGTATACCGAAATGAAATACAAAACTTATATGCTTTATTGAAGAAAAATAAGAAAGTTTAATATTTTATCTAAATACAAAATTCTCCGAATGACCGATATAGTTCCTAAAAAAAAATAAGATTCAATATTCATACTAAAACACCACAATCGACCAATTATTCCATCATCAAAAAATTCAATCCATTACCTATAAAAATACAGAAAAAAACGTAATAGGCAAAGCAAGTTCAAACACACCATACAAATGCTGAGACCGAATATATAAGCCGTAATAAATCATCACAGAAAACAAACACATAACTTTGTAACTTTGATTACTCATAGTTTCAATTCTTATCATCAACCAAGGTAATGTTAGTTACAATACTTAGCACGTTATATAAAATGTTCGTAGATTCTGATAAAATTACAATAAATATATTATTGATCATATTACTGTAGTATTTCAATAGTATTGTTATATGTATTGAATATATATAACTTCGTTTAATAATATATCCATATTAACATAATATGTTTCAAATTGTATTCGTACAATTTGCTTAATATTTTGAGATTATCCTATATATAGGTGTTATCAGTCTTCTTTATTTGCGGACTTAATATAATCCTTCATTGCATATTCACCTTCACTAAGGCTTTACGTACTTTATCTTTCGTGCCACTGGATAAACTATTCAAATATTTATTAACAAGAATCGTCTTTGTACTACCATTTACTCATCTATTGAATATTCTATGCGATATGACTTTCGTTTGAAAGTTTACCAGGTTATCTTTATATTGAATTTACTCGAATCTCTCGAGTTCCCTAACCTCGCACCCATTTTGAAAATATATTTCGTTCATCATTAAAAACTTTTCATTCATTTGTCTGAATTTTTGAAAATTTCTATACAGTTAATAATTTGAAATATTTCCTAACAACTTCATTGAACCTAACAACAACTATCATTATATTTTAACCTATTATAATCCTATGAACGACTGAGGCTAACGAACTTCAGGTGATATTCTTACATTTAATAGATGTCAAATAAATGAAAATTCCAGTAATGCTATATTATGACTTTTATAGCTTACTCGGAGAAATAAATGTTATGAGAAAATGGATTCAAAATTCAAATTCACATTATTTACGAAAATTACAATCTTAGGAATTATGAGCTTACCTATTATCCAAATTACTCATATTGTCGGTAAGGTCTCAAGCTTTGATATTCACGTGAATTAAGGTCTTTGAAGAGTAATCAGGATAATTGGTATTGTAGTATAAAAGATGATGATGCGAAGGAGCATCTAGAGATGCACGCCACAAGTGAGGGTTTATAAGTCCTCACCCAGAGCGTACTAATTTAGACCGCTCCACGAATTGCAGTTCGGTCTGTTATAGCTATTATAGACCGATCTATGCATTGTCGTTCGACTTGGAAAAGTCATTCCAGATCGATCCATGTATGGAGCACTTTGCATCTTATAAAAGTATAGCCTATAATGTGACACGTTATCGTATACTTTATAAAAGTTCACCCTACAATACAGTAAACTGTTACATACCCTATGTATACTATTTATAAGGGTATGTAGTAATATCTATACAGATAATCTTTTCTTTTTTCCTTTATATACTCCGTACCTATAACTAAGTAATAACAGTGTGGATATGGTTACGAAAGTCTAAATTAATAGTTTTTGTAATAATAGTGTTATTACCGTATTAATTACAAATGGTCTAAATTAACAAGTTTTCGTAATAATGGTTTTATTACCGTATTAATTACAAAAGATTCAAATTGGCAAGTTCGGCTAGGATTAGTAAAGTTTAACCGAGGTAATATTTTAAGTTCGATTAGGATTAGTAAAGTTAAATCGAGGTGGTATTTTCAATTCGAGCCCAATTGGTATAGTTAAATAAAGGTGATGTGGTTAATAATAACGTTTTTGGAGATTTCTAATAAAGGTAATTGTATAAGGGTAATTATATAAGGGTAATTACATAGGGGCGATTACATAATTACGTGTTGGGTTAATATATAAAAAATATTGTTATCGACCTAAATAAAAGCATTTTTTCTTTTTTAAAGGCGCGTAATTTAAGTGAATACAAATACCTATTTTAATTTAACCTTTATACTTATTAAATAAACCAAATCGTATCTTCACTTTACTTTTATTCCATTTAACTAAAACAAGCTATTTTTATAGGTCGGTTACTTACCCAATACTAATTACTACCCTTTTCTTTAAACAAAGAACGCGTAAAAACCGAACCGTAAGGCGCCGTTTGGCGCGTAAACGATGGCGCGCCGCCGCCGTTGTCGCGGCTATTACCGTTGCCGCCTATAGCAGCACCATTACCAATAATAACAGTCCGCCCTCCTCAGGCATTATTTCTTCCATCGTCGACACACCGCCCACCATTATTACTCCGTTTGCCGTTACGCTGCCAAGTCCCGCCGCTACCACCGTCACACCGTCTAGCACCGCTGTCGCTACGCCACCTTACCTTACCGCCGCCTCCGCCTCGCCCCTCCTCGCCATTACCGCCGCGACCTTTGCCTCCCCCTCCTTTGCCTCCCCCTTCCCCAGCTTTTAAGGGGAGGAGCGGAGGGCTTCTAAGGTTATAAAACTTACTTTTTCCTTACAAGTAGAAACTCTATTACCCGTAAGGCCCCCTTTACGCCATAAATGTAACCTAACTCAGTTACTATGAGGTTCTTATTCCCTAAACCCACCCGATCGAATATTTTTAACTCTATTTTTCACGTTTAAGATAAGGAGTACGAAGCGAATCTTCTTCATCGCCTCAAGCTTCATATCGTTAGAGTGTATAGTGAGGCCTCTTTAACGCGTAAAGTATTAAAACGACATATTCGGATTCGTAACCCAGGGTGATTAATAAATACACCTTGCGTGTCGTGTGTTGCGTTCGCGGTTACGGGTAAGTCCGTTAACTATTACTATGAAAAGAAGGGTCGTTTAACCCGATGTTATCGTTACAAACGAACCGGTAACTCGTACGCCTTCGTTTTGGTAGTTTTAGAGCCGCAAGCCGAAGCCGTATTACGTGTTTACCGACTTTTTAGTAAGTTTTAATCGAACTTTAAAACCTTTCTTTGATATAAATGTACCGTTTAAAGCAATCCGAAAACATCCGCAACCGAAAATAAGTAAAAAGATCGATATTAATTAATAATAGATATTAACCGGCGGACTAGGGAGACGTTAATCGCTATCGTCGCCTAAAAACAGAGTTTACATATATACTACGTATAAAAGTTTAATAAGGTTATCGTACGCCGCTATAAAAAGAGTAATCACTCTCCTACGCCTTTACCTAAGGTTATAACTAATAAAACGTAAAGCCATATCTTTAATAACGTTAATGACGTCGATAACGGTAACAACGGTAACGTCAATATAAAGGGGGAAAACGATGGAAAAGATAATAAAGACGCGACGACGTCGCCCTCTTCCCTTAATTAATAGATAAATAACCCTTTGGTCAGTTCGGCGTACCCAACCATAGTATAATACGTCATAAAATAATGTTATTCCTCTTTACAAAATTATTGTTTAAATATAATAAAGGTAATTTAAAGTATAAAAATAAAGAAGATAATATGGTAGGATTGGTGCGATATCGTAAATATAAAAAAGGTAGAAATTGGGGTCGGTGTAAATAGTAAAATTAAATAAAAAAAAGAATAGTAAATTCCGCTAAGTCGAGGAGTTTAAAATAAAAAGTATTAATATCTTAGAAACAGTATAAATTAATAAGGTTAAATAAAGTTAAAATCTAGGATCGATATGAGTAATAAGTTTAAATAAAGGTAAAATCGAAGTTCGGCGTAAATGGTTAGGTTAAATAAAAAGAAAATCGTATATCGGTGTAAATCACTTAATATAAGCCGATTAAAATTAATGGAAAAGTAATGAAATAACCTATTAAGGTCGTAAAACCTTTTTAATAACTCTAACAAATAATATAATTATCTATATAAGTGTTTCCAATACTCCGTTTGATGTAACCTTAGCTATTATATTCATTAGGTTAGAATTTCCATCGATTCACCTCATTTTCCCGGTTTTATGACATTTACGTAGCTTGCGTAAAGCTATAATATCTATTATCAACCGTTTTTCGTTCGTAGTACCCAAATTAACTAGGTATTTATAAATCGAAAAGGAGTTAATATATATAATAAAAGGGACAGAATGTAAATTAAGGTTAAAATATTTATTCGAACCGTTATCGTTATGGTAATACCCGAATCGAAGCTTTGAATGATACTATAGATTTCGGAAATTAGGATGCTTTTCATCATCTTTTTGCATTTGGTAAAGTTTTAATAAATAATATTTTCTCGAAACGTAAAGCCATTGCAAGCCGGTGTTTCGTTACCAAGGATTAGGACGAAGCTTATTTATAAACTATAGTCGTTATTATTAGTAAAGAAGTCGTTAATAAAAACAAACAACTTTACAATACGTATATCTAATAATAAAAATTATAAGCTGCGTCTTAATTTGTATATTTGCTACGAAAAACGTTTATTAAACGCTTTACATATATCTTTCGTTGGGTCGGTTTAATATTACGCGGCGACTAAAAGGTTTAATACCGCCTTTAATTATCTTACAAAAGTAACCAAGCCCTACGTATACATTAGCATTTATATTCGTCGACCCATTTTATGTTATCCAAAATAATGAAGATAACTTTATCTCATTGTCCTTTTTACGTAAAACTTAAAGTACCGTTTCGAAAAGTAATAGTATCGTTATTAAAATCGATTACATAGTTTTTCGGTAGGTACGTTTTTGGTTTAGCTTTTAAACCGACTTTTTAAAGTTTCCTCTTTTCAAAAACGAAAAACAAAGTATTATATAACGTTGATATATTTTCCGTTTCTATACCTATTAGTATTAAGCCCTTCGAACGAGTTATAGATATTGATAAACACGAGTGAAAGATAAAGCTAATTATTTTAAATCAATCCTTATAATACCTTCAATAAGTTTTATACTAGTAAATACTAGTTTCGGCTAAGCTGTGAAGTGGTTTTAAAATACGTAAAATCGTCTTAAACGGGTGGTAGTATTTAAGGTTTTTAGGTATATCGGCGTAAATGCATCGTATAAGCCGCTCTTTAAATTGGGTATATACCTACGTTATGTTTCGAAACTCGATATACAGGTTATATAGTATGTTGAGGTAGGTCGCAAGTATAAGAATTAGTTGATACTTAACCCGTTATAACGTATGTAATTAGGTTATAATATTATTTTTTCCCCTGTCGTTGTATTTTTTAACGATTTGGCGGTTTTTTTTTTAGGTTTTCAGGTTTTATTCTTAATTTTGTAGATCAAATAAATTAAAAATATCTTATAAGTGCCGTAAATGGCTAGGTCAAAACTTGTAAAACGAAATACATCTTAATTAATTAGGGTTGATATTTACATTTGGATAAACTATACGAATAAAGCACTTAGAATAGTAATAATAACCTCTCGGTGAAGCTTTAAACTAAGTTCGCGGTTTGATATTTCCTTGAACGTAACAAAGGAATCTGTGGCGAAGTTTTTAAGTCGTTTTTTTAGTTTTCAAACCGAAAGAGCGCCTTCGGTGACAAGGTTTTAACGGGGTTAATATAAATAAGCCGTTCTTATTTAATGTAATCGGATTAAATTCGCGTTTCAGGAATAAAATGGAAACTGGGTTCGGCTTAAATTCGTCGTTTTAAATAATGTTTTATAAACGGTTTTGTTAGTATTACGGTTTCGAGCCGTCCTGTTTTACCTTTCTTTTCTATTCACGTACCATTATCTATCGAAACGAATTCTTCCCGTTTAATAAGTTAATAATCATATCGTAGCCTTTAAACCCATTGATCCTTTAAGCGTTAATCCATTTATTTTTCGTTTTCCAAATGAAAACTTGAAATTACAATAATAAATTCAAAACTTTAATTTTATATGAACCATTCCTTATAACTAACATATTAAACACAATATTTTTCACTCGTAATAAATATAGTATTGTTATAAATTTGGCTACAATATTAGCCCTTTACATTATGAGATAGTAATAGGGCTAAGTTTATATAAATCCTTGGATAGGCGCTAAAAATAAGGAGCGTGGGGATAAGCCTACTTGAGCCAAAAGTGTTTTCAACGGCGCTAATCTCTATCTAAAACATAGATTTTTTAATGCTAACACCTTTTAGTTTTTTAGATAACACTATATACGCTCTTCTTAATAGTTTATAATACCGTTTACACTTTTTAATACATTGAAAAGCTTTCACTGTAGTTTTCTTATATTCGTTGTCGGCTATCCGAGTCTTTGTACATTATTCGGTAAAATTAATAGCCTTGTCGACGTTGTACTTAATTCAGTTTAAAGGCTTGAGGTAAACATTTAACCAACCATCATCTAAAACGTCCTAATAATCTCGAATAAAAATGCTTCGTATAAATTTAACGACCTGAAATGATGTTATCGTATTGATGACGTGAAAGACCGGTTGGTTGTTCGAATACATAATATTGATAATTACTTCGTAATTAAATTTTTTATCGTTTTTAAGACGGAATTAAAACCGTCTTGGGGACTGTAACTGTAACTGGTATTCGTGGTAAAATCTTTCGATAACTTTAAGTACCTCTTTTCCTACGTTTATATAACCTTCTACGTAAATTTAAGGTAAAAAACGTTTTGTAATTAAATATTCGAATCGTCCGTGTAAATTCCATATTTACGGTTAAGTTAAATAAATAACCTTAATTATACATCCTTCAGGGGAAAATTACAAATAGTGGGATTTAAGTCGAAATGATAAGGATATGTTATTCAAGACGCGGATAAATTAATTAGTCGTATTCTGGACCTTAACTACAAGCTTATTTATATTAGCTAGTAAAAGTAAAAATAGTGTTTTGAAACCTATTACGTAAAAATCAACCTATTCAAAAAGCGTATTTACAACAACCGTTCCGAACGACGACGTTTTACCTTTACTAAAAAAAACCTTTCGGTGTTTTTCTATTCGGTTCAACCTAAACTTCGAAAACTTCGCCGTAAACGTGAAGAATTGCCGTTTTCCAGCCGTCGAAATCTTGGCTACGTTAGATTAAGGTATAATACCTTAAAACCTATTTCCGTATCTATTAAAAAAGGTAAATTATGACGTTAAATGGGCATTAAACACTGTATTTACGTAATCCAAGCTTATAATATATATAAAGCAGGCGTTTTGTAAGCCGGCGTAAATAATTTAAGCGTTTTCATCGTTGTAAACTAACAGGTAGGTATTATTTTACTTAAGGTTGTCTTTTCCTGATATATCTTCGTAAAGTTTAACGTCGAGTCCGTTATCTATTCCTTCGCACTTTATTATGTATAATGTAAAATTAACTTGTATCCGAACCTCATAATTATACTCGCTTTAAAATTATTGTTTGATCCAAATTTATTCGGAAACGGGATGGTTTATAAACTAATAACCAACTTTACCGTATACGATATATCACTTTCACAAACTTATAAGGCTCCGTATGTTTTTCCACAAATACTATTATAGTTTCGGTACTTTTTTTTCACTTTAGAACGATCGTCCTTGTATTTCATTATTAGAGTTTTCTCCTTAATACCTATACTTTAAACGTTTGTTTTACCTTGAGTAATTTTTGAATCGTCGGTTTAAAACGTAGTAATTTTTTTTGGCGAGGTTTGTTTTCATAATTTGGCCTTCGCCTCTCATTTCATCAGTTACAAATACTAATCCGAGGCTCTTTTGTCAGTGTATGAAGGTATTAAACAATTTTTTAAAGTTTATATAAAAATCCTCTAGGTTCTTTTCCGATTTGAAAAGTGTAAAGTTAAAATCTAAGTTTCCGCGACAAGTATTCGTTACTATTCAAATAAACAATTTATAACCTTTATATTCCGGTTTAAGGGATATTTAACACTTCCGGAACTTCGTTAATCAAGCGGTCAAGATTTTCTATAGTTTTTTATCGGCGTTTTTCCATTGATTTTTTACGGATTCCTAAGTCGAAGAGATTTTATTTTTATCGTAAAATTTAAAAATAATTTTCGTATCTAAATAAAGCTTTAAACGATTATAACACTTTACAACTGTATCTATCTATATAAAGTAGTATATATATTACTTTTTTAATTATTGGGAAATATAGTGGCTAGAATAATATAATATTAAAATTTCTTTATATCTAATTTTATAAGTATCTAATATAATACGTATTTTATTGTTTAGTACGTTGTACGGCACGCTGTTATAATTATGATTCATATTTTATAGCTTGGTAAAGTTAGTTAAATTTATAGGGTTTATTTTATTTGTAAGGAAGTGGTGCGGTAGGAGGTCGCGGTAAAGGTCGTAATTTGCGGGTATTAGTCCATAAAGTACGTATTGGCGTTTAACGCTATTCGTCAATACCTAAATTGGGTCATTTTCTGTATTTTAGCCGATTCTTCCGTGGTTAATCAGGTTATTATCGGTATTTCGACCGTTTTCTTTATAGTCAAATAAGTTGTTTCCAATATTTAAAAAGTAATTTAGTATTCGGTTTCATTTCGTAGTATATGTCGGCGTAAGGTTGTATCATATTTACGTGGTAAATAAAGATCGTAGCCGTTTTTTACTTCGGTGTTTTTATTTTTAACTTGTAATATAGATATAAAATTAGGTCGTTTTACGCCTCGTCTTCGTCGTTTTAATAACTATTTCTTTGACTTCGTAAAATAACACCCTTTTCCAAATTTCATTAAGTATAAATCTTTATCTTTTTAATTTAATACATCGATGAGTTATACTATTTCGAACAAAGCTTTTACAAAGCGGTTATTCCTCCCCCCTAGGATATTAATACCTTTAATCCTGAGTTGGAGCCGTAAGGCTTTGTTAATGGTAAAATTTACTAATTTTTACATATTTAACGTCTAATTCGAAAAGTTTTCATGAACATTATCTAACAAATCAGGGTTTTAGGCTTTTTTTTAAATAGAGAAATATAACGTCTAAAATATATGTATTTACTGTATATAGGACGGGTTTTTTTACCTGGAAAATAGATGGTGTTATCTTAAAGGCCCAAGTCTATTCGTGTACTATAACCTTCCTAATTTCCATATTTTCGACCAGGAGGTTGAAGTGAACTTTAGTCTTCTTTAGTAATATTGGTTTTGGGGCTATAATCATAAGCATTTTGTGGTGGTTTCTATATATATTTAGTATGTTAAAACGGTCGAAGTTGGTGATTTCACGCTATGATAAGATTTAGATACGTTCTGGTTCCAACGTTCAGTGTAATACGTTTTAAATGCAAAGTAAAAAAAGTAATTCAAGTGATCAAAATAAGGTTTACTAACGTTTATTAATATAAATAAATTGAAACGATAAGAAATACGCATTATAAACTAGTTAGAAGTTTGAAATTAGTTTTGTGAATGCTTAGTAACACCACGTTAGTTAAGTGGCTATAGAAACTTAGAAGTCGCAAAAACTAAATTTAAAACACGTAGGATAAACGCGGGAAGTCGAATAAGGTAAAGAAAGTATAAGGCAAATAAAAGGTGTAATTTTAGGGAGGTGTATTATGTAATCCAGTGTTTGGTAATCGGTCCGGATTGGTTTGTCGTAACTGAATCTGGTAAAGTAATCGGTTTAGTTGTTTTGTGCGTAACTGTTCTAATTAAAACGATCGGTTTAGATAGGTATTTCATAACCTCTTTTAAATTAAGGGAGCGGTTTATATATCAAAAATCGGATGTATCCCAAAAAGGTTTCCGAAACTCGGTGATTTTAACTTACGTAGCCTGATAAGTAGTATAACGCTTTTCAAAAAGTACACGGGTACGTTCAAGCGCCAAATGAGGGTTAATAATAACATAACAGGACTTTTAGTAAATAAAACGCTAAATTAGGCTTAATAATATCGTATTAAAGTTGTCATTTTTAAAGTTATTTAGTTTTTAAAGTCTTTATACACGTCGACCTCCATTTTTTTTAAAAACAAAGTATTAAAGTACAAATAGTTAAAACTGTTATAATATCCTGCTATAGGTATTTAATATGTATTTCTTCCTTTCTTCCTAAACTATTTGTAATCGATTGAATCGACTATTAACTAATATCGAAAAAGTCTTAAGCTTTAGTATTTACTTAAATTAAGGTCTTTAAAAAGTAATTAGAATAATTGGTATTATAGTATAAAAGATAATAATGCGAAGAAATATTGACAGGTGTACGCTATATGTAAAGGTTTATAAGTCCTCACACAAAGCATATTAATCTAGATCGCTTCAAGTATTGCCTTTCGGTTTGTTATAGCTATTCCAGACCGATCCATGTATTGTTATTCGGTTTGAAATAGTTATTCGAGACCGATCCATTCATGGAGCACTTTTCGTCTTGTAAGAGTGCAGCCTGCAGTGTAACACATTATCGTGCACTCTGCAGGAATGTACCATGAAATACAGTGTACTGCTACTTGCTCTATGTATACTACCTATGAGGGTATGTAGTAATATATACACATATTATATATAATCTGTTATTCAAATTATTTATTAATATTAAGAATTTTTGTTTGATTTCACGCAATTCTCGTCAATTAAATTTTGTATTCAACTACAATAAGCTGAAATCATACGTTGATTTCCATTAATAATCAATTCAGATATATATATTGGAGCAATCTTGATCAAAATATCGTTAAATTATAATCAAGCTTACTTTATAAATCTTAACTAGATTCTTGCTTTATTTACTTTAATATCTATTAAAAGTCCAATTACCTGTGTCTTTGCTAAAGTCTTGAAAAGTTATCAAATTATGACGATTTAGTTTGAAATTTATATCCAAAGTCTTTATAGGCGTATATTTGAAGCGGATAACCATTGCAACATACAATTTCCGTTGTACAAATATCAATATACCTGAAATTACGTCATAGATATATATGACAGTTACGTCAAACTATCTACCGTTTGACGTTATTCGAAGATATGGATCCAAATTTCAAGATACTATATGGAATATATTCAAAAGTACACTGAAATTTCGTAAGCCAATACACACATAATTCAAACAATTTATATTAAAATGCAATATCTCGTATTATCATCGCAAAATTTAATCATTACGTAATACAATGAATGAATATTGTATAACAAGTTGTCATAGATCAACAGTAAATATAGCGTATGTTTATGTAAAAATTTCATTCTAAAATATCAACTTACCAGTTATTAAAAAATTTATAGTAATAATAGCAATCCAATGTTAATTTATTTTCGAAATTATAAGAAAATAGATAAAAATAAAACGTTTCCCGTTATCGCTGTAAGTTTGGGCAATTTGAAAAAAAAATATCATCCGTTTATTACCCTTCTACGTTCTAAATTATTCTTAACAAAAAAGTGTTTACATTCTATCCTTAACAATTTAATATAAGTCTAAATAGAATAACTCACTGACTTGTAAGCCAATTTATTTCGACTTAATAGTTTTCCAAACCGACTTCTGTGTATCATCAAAGTTTTCTGCATTTAATATTGAACAATGAATTCACAATCGTGTTTTTCTCGTGAGTAATTAGAATCATCGTATATACTTTCCTCGTGTATAATTAATATTCTCATTCGGCGTATTTTATCCAACAATCATCTGAACGTTATAATTTCATCAACTGATGAACGATTAATACGAATAAATGAAATTTACATGCCGGAAAACTATCGAAACAGTTCATAAATTCATTCTGAAGTAATCAATCATTACAAATATACGTACAACGGCGGCTTCGATTGTAAATTCTTTTACATCGGCGTCATCAATATCTCTCAAGTCAACTAAATCTATATTATAATATGAACCAAAAATCAAATTATTATATTTACCATCACATTTATGTTAATTATACTAAAAGTATATAAGGCTTCATAACAATTATGTAACTCCGTTCATATAAGAACCCCAATCATAAAGTAAAAAATATCATTCTAAATATCTATAACCCGTTTTTAATATCAAAGACATTGATGATCTATTTTTCAACCGATTTCTTTTACACTAACTTTATAAGTTTTACATAAGTTAGAACCCCTTTCAATGGTAACGTCAAGGCCAAATATTGAAAACTTCAACAATGATACACACTAAGAACAAATAATCTTTATCCAAGCCAATTATTATTACCAAACGACAAAAAACGTAATTCCTCTAAGACTTGCCTATTATAAAGTAAAACTATTATTCGCTTAATAAAACAAAGTATTTTTTTTCAATATTATCAATACACTTAGTTATTTCAATGAAACTCTATTCACAGTAGATCCCTATATTATTAGATTCACCTGATACATAACTTCCATGAACTTTATTTCATCATCGTAAATTATTACGACAAACGAATTAAGGTAAATTCTCATTCAAAAATTACATAAAATGATTTATATTATTTGTACTATTACCCTTCTAAAATTTCACAGAATAAAAAAACATCATGAAATTCATCATATTAGATATAAATTCTTTATTTCAAGAGTGAAAAAAATCACGAAAATAGATCATTTACAATTTCTCATATTTTTTTCATAATAAATTTGTACTCGCATGCTAATATTTATGTATCTTATCAAGTTAGCATAATTTCTGGATAATCTCTTATTATAATTATCTCCTCATATCTGATAACATCCAAAACTTCACCCAATCGACTAGGAACCGGGAAATTGAATATCCGATATAATATACATAACTCCCTATTTATCATATTCATTACTAAAATCTTCAGTCCGTAAAAATGGTACCATGACTATCACTATTTCTACAATAAATGAATATTCCATTGGAAAGCATTTATCTCAAAAACTTAGAAGATTCGAATCATGATCGAAATAACTAGTTTATTTAATGGAAAGTGGTAATGTACTACTTCTAAGTTTAGAAAACCAATAACCGTTCTGCCCACTAGTTTGTGTGGGTATTTGCCTGTCCTGTTCCTTACATTGAATTTATCACTTAACTGCAATTTACTTACAGTTACTTGATTGTATTATAATTAACTATTATTCAAATACTGGAAAGGTTTTGTGCAGTACGTACGCGCCAGTAAAATCGATTATCAATTTAAGGTAATGGTAAATTTTTCTCCAATCTCT
This sequence comes from Anisogramma anomala, assembly GCA_038502455.1. Lineage (NCBI taxonomy): Eukaryota > Fungi > Ascomycota > Sordariomycetes > Diaporthales > Gnomoniaceae > Anisogramma > Anisogramma anomala. The sequence goes on from JASMMZ010000001.1 coordinate 17,182,682, forward strand.
GTTGGTATTAACCCACCAATCCCAACCTGTTTTCACATCCAAATCAACTCCAATTGATATCTTCCCTCTAAGAACTACTAATATAAACTTCCTATATTTCTATACTTAAGTCCTTCATTGTAAATATGTACGTCACTGATTCTGTACATTTTACTAGTAGCTTTAGGTAAGTTTGAAATACATATTATCTAGCGGGTTCCTAATTTTCTAGGGCATCATTGTTCCTTCTCGTTACGTACCTGCCGGTTTACTTATCCCTTAATACAAACAGTCAACCATTTACTATTTATAAACCCTTTTCAAGCGCTATCAAGAATAATCTTAGTTATATGATTAACAATATTTTATTTACCGTTGATTAACCTAAATTAGTAATCATTCGAGTTTTATATGACTCCCTTCTTAATATTCATTATTTCATTAAACACTTCTTAGGAGTTGGTCCAATATTTGAAAAACTTTTATGTAAGCTTTGTAAATCAATAAATACAACTAAAACGTATCCTTCCAGACATATTCTTGGGCAGCCCCCATATTTGCTTATGCTGCCACCTGACGTATTTACGATTCGTTAACATCGCACCGAAAAATTTACATAATGGCCCCCTCTGTAGCCAACACCAGAGGGGCCCAACCAACTACACGTGATGTTAGTGCGCCTGCAAAGAACGCTCGACCTTTGCAAAATACTTAAGGGCCTATGTAAAAGCGCTAGACAATTGGTCCGCCTCCAGTGAAGAAGAATGTAACTATGTACCGCACCTATAGATTTAACGCCAAATCTCTATATAGGATCCTCGATATATAAAGACGTAACCTCGAGGTCTAGGAATCCGTATATAAAGCCTATAAATAGGTTATTAACGCTTTCGTTACACGCTTTAACGAGCCCGGTTTTACGAAATACAATGCGTTAATACTACGTATCGTAACGTATGTTACTAACTACCTTATAAACAGATATTGAACGATACGAACGGGTGTATTTGAAACGGAATTTAAAATCTTGTTTTGTATTACCCGAGGCGAATAAGTACAGGAATCTCTTTCAAGGGTTTCCCTTTCGCTTTAGCCTTCGTCCTCCTCTGGCGCATATAAGATTACTTCGATATTACTAATAAACCCCAAAATAAAGGGTACAAAACATTTTACGCCGTTAATATAGGCCGCAGTAGTAGGACGCGATAACAAGCTAGTCTTTTTTACGCTTTAATAGACCTCGAAATATAATAAGAGCTAATAAACTTTTACGTACAACTTCTCGAAGTACTACTACACGTCATATTTCGCCTTATAAAGATTAATAAAGGAGGAGGATATACGGGTTTTCATTAGGATTTACAAAGGCCTAAAGCGGGAAGTAAAATGATTTTTCCTTCAATACAAAATTATTAAACGTATATGATTAAACTTAATCGTGATAAAATAGATAAATAAGACCTTTATGTAGTATGTAATTTGATACACCAAGATTAATATTAAAAGTAAACTCCTTTTTGAAGATATCCTACCAGCTTCACTATATTTATTAAAAAACAACTTTTCCATTTTCCACTAAATATAATATACGAATAAGATATAAAGGGTTCCCAACGTTATTCACTCCCCTTTTTAAGAGTTTTCCAGCAAAGTCTCATAGGTAATGAAACATAAAATTCGGCTTTAAATTAAAACCTTATTGGTCGATATATAACTATTTGTCAACAGATAAAACGTTAATATGAGTTTAATAATTTGAATTATACTTTTTTTATGGCTCGTCCGGCTCTTTCGCTCCTTTGGTATTAATAAGAGGCTGAAAAGATTCTATGAATGTTACCAATTATAATTTTATAAAAGAAGGTATATAAAATAATATATTCATTTACGTTACATCGGCTGTATATAATTCCCTACATACACGGTATCAGCTCAAAATCACGTATACAGGCCTTATATAACTTTACCATAGTATTACAATTATTATAACTCGTATACATTTACCTATAAGGGCAATCTGATGGCTTTAAAATTGAAGGGAGAGAAGTATATCCGCGTTTCAGGGTATTGGTTGAAAAAAAATTAAATACCTTAGATGAATCCGGAATAATATAAAAACGGTTACGGAAACACTTACTAAATAGATTATTGCCATTGGGCCTAGCAAAACGAACCTACGATCGGTTTAAAAGGGCCGAAAAGCGAAATCCTTTTATATTAGTATATGGTAATACTTTACTAAAAAGAATTTGACCTGTTTTATAGCGCTTACACGCGGTATAGCCTACGGCGATATTAGGGACTCTTTAGCTAACGCGGCCGTATTACGCGGTTTTTCTTTTCCGGATAATACGTTAGTTACTTTTTTCAGAAACCGCTCAGATTTCATTACTTTTAGGAAATAAAGTTTTCGGCCATCCGGTAAGCTAATGATAAGGGCTTTATCCATCCCTATAAACCTTAAAACCTTTAAATTTATGAAGAATAGTATTATTACTTCGAAAACTTTGATAATAAATATTTACACCGACTAGACTAAAGGGGATAAAACCGCGTATAAGGGCAGTCTTTTTATATTTAACTCGACTACCTTTATGGAAAAAGCCTATTTTCTCCCTGTTTCTAACGTTATCTTTAACTAATGGGACACGACCCATAACCCCTCGAATAGGAGTAACAATATAAATAAGGACCTTATTATCCTTTAAAACTTAATTAATATTAATGTTACAAAATCTGAGGTACGTTTTCCACGACTATATATAAGGTTATTAAATGTTAACGAACGCCGAAACTGAATACGGGATTAAGGATTATATAGGTAAACGTAAGTAAACTAATAGCCATATATTGGGCCTTTTTTATGAGTTACGCGGACAAGGACGAAAATATCATTAATATATAGGAACCGTAATATAATAAAAAGAATAACAGATAGGGGCTTATACAACATTATCTGGCATATGACCTCTTTTTCCCGGTACATAATTGGAGAGAGAACTTTTTCACTTAGAAAGGTTAGCGTAAACTGTTTTTGGTAATTTGGCACCATATCCTTTCATATGTTAAGCTAAAAGCGACCCTTATAACTACTTGAACGCGTTCGAGCTTCGAACGATACTTTTTAAGATTACGAGTTAACGGATACGATATAATTAACGTTTGCAAAGAAAAGTTTTCGAATAAAGTTTTTAAAAAAAGTTTATATATAATTGCCCGAAATTCAAGGTATCGTTTAGAGGGATTTTAACCTTAAATATAACCGGGTAAAGAATATTTTAGGGAACGTTTAAAATAGATACGACTTGAACAACTAGGCCCTCGCGATAGGTATTTATTATAATGACCATGTAAAAGTTTTTATATACCGGCTCAACTACGCTTTCAAATTTACTTTTACTAGTATTACGAAAGTCATTACGGCGATACAATCTAACCTAGAGTACGGATCGGATCATAAGATTCTTATTATGTAATTTTAACACAATGATTATATCTCTCCGCTGTTTCACATAGTAAACTTCCGAAAAAGACCTGTTGAAGTTTAGGAATTCAATTATAATTAAATTAAGTTTTTTACCTCACGTTAAAGATATCAAAAACGACAGGGCTACATACGAGTAGGCAAAAGCTTTTATCAAGTAATTTAAAAACTATTTCTACGTAGTCGGCAAGTCCGTTACGATATACATTGAATCTTTAAAGTAATTAACCCCTCAATTAAACCGGTTAAGTTCATATATAAGGCTAACGGATGCGGTGTAGATATATGGTACGAGGTTTATTAAGAATTAAAGCTTTCTCATCGAGGTGTAACAGGCTAAAAATGTTCTTTAAAAAACCTAATTCGATAACACCGTAAACTTAGAGAAGGTTTATGATGTTATAAGCTAGCATAAGTTACCTTAACTATTACGAATTCCTTTACTTAAGTCTGAAGGCCGCCTTATCCTAGATATTAACCAATTAGCCTAAACTTTACGAAATGATATCTATAATAAGTTTTTCTCCGACAACGATATCCCCGATAACCATTTTAATATTTAGTTAAAAGCCAAATACTTTATCCTCTAAGGGTTTATTATTTCAAAGGAGAAGGCCCGCTGTAACATTATAAAAGTTAGTAATACCTTTACATGACTGAACGACATTATAACCCGTTGATTTAAAACGTACTATAATATAATACCTAAACCTTTATATGAATTTTACAATATGTATTAACGATTAGGCGTTTTTATATAAGTTTAACGGTAATTGAAGGTATTGATAATACCAAAATTCGGAAATTACGACTTTTCTAACCTACGGTCGTAAATCTCTATTATATTAATACCGGTTTACTCTAAAGGGCTAAAACGTATTGTAACCCGGAGGATTTTATAATATTTCATTATATGGGGCTTAATTGATTACTAATACGAGGGAGCGATATTTAAATGGTTTACTTTCGAATTAATTACGTTTTTACATACAATATGAAGCTTTTTCTCGTTAAGGGGAAAATCATATCAATTTTATTACGAAACTTATGAAAAGCTTGGAATATACTACTGTATAATTGCCTAATTTAAAACATAGAAAGTTTAGGGTTTTATCAAAACTTACTTACTTTCGTTCAAAACCTTTTTAATAATACAATCATACGAATACAATATTAATCAGCGATTACAGACTTTTTAAATATTAATTGCAGGACTCCATAGAGCTTACCATCTTCTCTGGTCTTATATATAATTTATATAGTGGACCTCGTTAAGGTATGCCTAAGTCTTATATTCATATACATTAGCAACGTGCTTTTCCTAAGGATATTTGACTTCTTAAAACGAAACGCGGAAAGCTAGAAAACCGATTTAGAAAGAACCGACTAATAGGCGGATGAAATAATTTTATATTCGTACCTAAAACATCTAAATTACTTTATATGACAGATCTTTCATGACTTACTAATTTAATAAAACGAGGAAACTTATACTTTTATACGAAGTTAGGATCGATTTATGTAATTATTAATGTTTTTCTGAATGTTAGGTACTTTGGTATACGATAGCTAGAGTATTGGTTTAATAAAGCTTTATTAAAAAGGGTTTACGTTATGAAACGTGTAACGAAGTCCTTAAAGATAACTCGGTATTATAATTGACTTTTACGGATAAGATACAGGTTTCCGCCATACCTTTTAATAAGGTCATATTCGAATAAAATCCTTTTCGCTTCACGTAACGCTTAAAGACCTTCGACGTTTAGTACCTCTTTATCTTACGTATAAATAAAGCGAGTAATAGGATTGGACTTATAAAACTGTTACATTCATCGTCCGGTTTCTCCCATAGCGTTTAAAACATCTTTTCCTTTATGAAAGGCCTACAAAGTTTTGCCTAGCTATGAGAGATACGTAGGGATTACGATGTATCCAACGGAAAAGGGATAATCTTTCGTATAAGCTAAGGTCCTCCAGCGAATAAGCCCTTACTCAAGTTATTAATAAACGATGAGGAATTCCCTCATTTTTTAAAATTAGTATTATTAGTCCCTTAGTATATATCCGAATTCTTCGAACTTTTGATAAACGGGTTTACGAAAAGAACCCGTAGTTATTAAGTTTAAAATATAGTATTTTGACCTAAACAATAATTATACTATAGTTTTTATAAAAGGCTTTCAATAATTAATAAACGGGTAACGATACGTCGGATACGGATTTACGGTTTTCCGAAAAGGCCGTACGGTTAACTAAAAATCCAGAAAACTGTATTATATTATATGCGTTTTCGACGTGAAAATTGTAGGTGCTCTTCGCGGCTTGCAGGTAACCGTACATACTACGATAGGTAAAATGACGATTTACGTCGATGATACCTTAGTAATATAAGATTTAAAGTAAAACCCGGTTATTTTATCATAATAAACGTTTATGGAATTCTATACGATAACTAAGTTTTATATGGACTAGGTTATAATACTTCAATACCTTAGGTATATAGGTATCGGCGAAAACAAGGTCTCGGATGAATTAAAGGATATTAGTGTTGAACCTATTTTACTTTTGGATAAAGATAATAAAGCTTTTGTAAACGGTGGAAAATCCTACTTAAAAATAGGTTGAAGGACGGTAAAAAGGAAATAATATAGTTGGTAAAAAAAAGAATTTCCCTATAATATAAGCGATAGGGCTTTATGTATTGGATTAGGCTTGGCCTAAAGTACCGAAAAACGAAGCAAACCGGTTTTTCTCATCCTGCATTACCGTTCGCTCGATTTCTTTTTTACCGTTTTCTAGTTGTAACACATGGGTATATGGATTTCGCATCCTGTTACCGACAATTTCGACTATTAAATACCGATGAACGTTATTTCCAATGTAACGAGGAATGTAGCGTTTTATATATAGTATATTATCCGGCTTTTATTAATGTATAAAAACCGTAGTTAAATCTGTCTAAAAAAAAACTTAATAAATAATTACCTAAAATCTATATATAAAAGGTTTTAGTGAACCTTATAAATTTCCGGGTATTTGTATATATTACTGCTTATTTTAGGTAAAAAGTTGGAAACTAAGATTTTTTAACCTACCTTAACCGAGTTTAACGCCCACCAATAATAAATGTAGTTTTACGTCCGCCGAAGATATCTACGTTTTTGGTCCACCGGCTATACCTTATACCTACATTACGATTATCGGGTTATTTATTTAGTAACTTTACCACCGTTATTACTAAAGCTTTTATGGCCGTCGCCCTATGGCTCAAACCTTATTTAAGAGGAGGGATAAGGTTAGGGGATAGGTAGGGGGTAAAGGTACACCTGGTAGTAAAAGGAGAGGGGGTTTAAAAGGACGAGAGCAACGAAAACGGGTTTATTAGCGATAAAACCTGTATTGCCATTATTAGAACCGTCGTCCAAATTCTTACCGTTAACCTCCTCTTAGGCGGATGTAAGGGCCCGCTGACCTATTAACGCCGCGGCCACCGCCTACACCGCGCCGCCTTCGGCTGCCTCGATATGGGTGCGAAGCGGGCTCTGTAAGGTGGTAAGACTTTCGGACGGCGTTTTAACGTCGAGAGCGGCACGATAGGCAGCGAAAGGCCCCGTAGCATCGGCGACGACGGGAATGTAATCGCCTTTACGTTTTATTACTATCGGTAAATAACAATAAGCATTTATTTTTGAATTTTATTTCATACGAAATACTGGAATCTTTTATAAGCGTAACAGCCGTATGAGAAAAAAAATGCCTGGGCCTTTTCCCTTAATGTATACATCATTGGACGTCTTAACTAAAAACAACCGAATATAATTCTTATAAGGCCGTAGCTCGTAAAGCTAAGGGGGACGGATCGGGGTAGCGAGGGGGGGGGGGGGGGGGGGGGGGGGGGGGGGGGGGTAGGGAGGAAGAGGGAGTGGAGGAGGTTTAGATACGGGCGTATGTGGCCCACGTAAGGGTGGTAAAAAAGCGCGGGGGGGTAGTTAAATGGGCCCGACGACGCATCGCATATATAAACCGGTTTTTACGCGAGGGAGCTATTGATTTACATTAATATAGGCCTTAAAATTGATAGGAATTATAATACAAAAGTTTAAAACATTAATTATACAGAAAGTAAATAGATCTAGTACGTATTAGTATATACGCGATTTGTAATTAATAAGAGAATTTGGGGTTAAGGGTAAATTAAATAAATGGTTTCGCTTTTAGGAAAGGATTCAATATTCGCATTATTTCGCGTATAGAGATTCTTCAGGTAAATATTAACACGATAACAGGCGGATACTTTTATATATAAGTACGTACCCGTACTTATATACGGGCCTTAATGCGTTCCCGCGCGTTTCGACTTTGTCAATACCTTATTATATACGGCTTTACTTCATATTATTATAACCTTTATAAGGTCTTATTAGGGGGGCTGTATAGTTATATCCCTGGTGTAAGGAAACGCGGGGTGGGAACTATGCCGGAATGATAATGGTGCCTAATTAAAGCTATAGCCCTTAAGTATATAGGGCACTAAATTATCGTGTACCTTAAGGTTTTGATTAGGAAAATAACGCGGGGTCTTACTAGCCTTACGTGCCTATACAGGGCACGCGTTACGATCCACCCAGCTGGTATCTACAGGAATATTTCGTAGCAACTAGGACATCTCTATAAGGAGCTCTACCCAGTGAAAGTAAATCCAAAAAAGAAAACGACTAAAAATATCGAAGGAAATCCCAGGTATTTTATAATAATACTTAACAAGTTGTTAGTTATTATATCGATGTAAAATCCTGCCATAATAATATCAACTTTAAATAACAATATACTTCGTATTATACGTTTAAATTTAAAAGAATTCCAATATACGAGGTTACTAGTAGTAGAAAACTGCCAATTATGTTTACTTTCTTTAAGAGAAATTATTAAAAATCAGATTTGAAATACTAAATATACTTGACTGGAAAACAAACCATCGGTAAAGAAATTCAACTTTTCCGTTACTAAATCTACCAATATTATATTATTGTCTTTATCAGGATTATCTATTTAATATAATATAGAATTATGTAAACTATTCAAGTTGAAATCTTATAAGCTTTATACTTATGTTTAAACTCATATATTATTAAACGGCTTGATTTAATATAACGTCGCGTTGTAAGTTGTTTGAGCTTTTAGCTTAGCATATAGATACAGTTTTTTTATCTTTACTTTTATTATTTCTTTTTCAATTTGTTACTCGTTCCCTTCTTTGTAGTGTTTGGTTCATATCACAATCGTTTTGAACATTATAAATACGGATGAACGATACGTTGAAATCAGATTACGTATATATAGCTAATCTTTCGATTAACTTACATTTTTAATGACTCAAAGTTCTAATATCAAGTGTTCCACCGCTACATATCTAATGATACTTAAGAAGAGTGTATAGTTAGTTTATATGTTGACGATACCGAAACATTTACCGTTTGTAATTAATATGTATAGGTTAAAATGTTGATAACTTCATGTCTAATCTAGTTTCAAAATGTATTTCATGCGTCAATAACCAATAAATACCAATTTCATGCAATCTATAGAGACATTTAATATATCATAAAACCGTTCTATGAAAAAACTTGTTCTGTAGTTCTTTTAGAAACTTTAATAGTACAATTCGTTTAAAATTGGTGGCGGATTACGTGAACATTTGCATAATATTGCGGCTATGAAGGATAAACTTACCGCTTATGCTATCAGTGAAATAAGCAACAATTGCGAAGATTAGGTGTTGGCTAATCTTATAGATTATAAGCGATTAAGTAAGGATTTCATTTTTCCCTTTATTATGTTATCTTTAAATGATGAACCTTTTATTTTCGTATGATCCGACTGTAATTTTACCTTTAACTTCGTATACTATCTTCCACTAAGAAATTGTCATATCTTCATCTTCATATTACACTAATGACGGAAATTACACCACATTTTGACCAAGAAGATTATTAATATTAACCTGATATCTTTTTTGAAGGGATTTTATGGCGTTTTAATAATATATTTCAGATGTATCTTAACAGATAATTCGTTAGTTGAATTCTATTTTTGTGATACGCAAGCTGTAGTATATACCTAACTCTGTTTGTAATCCTTATCGCTGTCGGTATTTTTATTATTTGTCCTTCTCTTGAGTAGTCTTCTAATGTGTCTTCGTTTTATAAACTTGTTAATAATTGGTTTAAATGGGTTATATTGACTGATCCGCTCCGCGTCAAGATTTTCATCAATTCCATTGGTTTTTTTCTGTAATTTTCATTTAATAATACAAAAGGTGACACGGTCATTAATGGGTTTAACCTCTACTTATAGATTCTCCATGCTCAAAATCTTAAAAGATTCCTCCTACATACCTAGCTATCTCTATATCGCAACTTTAATTCAAAGAGAAAGAAACAATATATCTGTTATTAATATTCCATTCCAAGTGATTAATTGATCATTGATCTGAATTTATAATGTTGTTTTTTAAATTACTTTAACGCTTAATTATTTAGGCAAATTCCTTTTTCATTTTCAATATTAAAATTAATTTTCTATGGATATGTGGGTACTTACCAAATACTAAAAAAGCTGATAATATTTTGTTAAAACTTAAACTACCCTTAAAGCCGTTCACTATGATCTTAAATCATACCTCCAAGCTTCTAAAATGCTAATATATAGTACAAATATATCGTAAACTTGATACAAAAGTATATATATTTTCGACCCTTGCCGATACCATATTCAAATTCAACTGATATTTATTTATATTGAATCATAATTGACTTGAAGTTATTTCAAACTTGATTACAATAAACTTCATATTGAAATTCTGAAATAACATATTTGAAACTTCCCTGGTACGTGTCAATCTACCACATATGAAACACTTTTTATGTTTCTTACCTTAATTTTTCTGCGTAATTAGCGTCTAAAAATTGTTATCAAATCAAAAATATAAATTAAAATTTTGCTATTCAAGTAAAATACGGTAACAAATCCTTTCAAATTGAAGTTTTAGTTTTATTTTAACGTGAATTAAAATAAAAAAAGTTCGTTTGGAAATAAGTTTAGAAATAATAACAATGTGTTTTCATCTCTTTAAATAGGGATAAATCCAAATTATTATAACTTATTTCTATCATTAAATCTATAGAGTTTGATTGTTAAATGGTAATTCAACTGTCGCGAAAATGAATTAAGTTCTTAGTTTATCAAATTCGATATCATAGCTTCCGCTTTCTAAAGACAAAGTTACAAGTATTCTTATTTAAAATGAAATAGGAATTTTGAACACTTACCTTTATCCAACCACAAAATTTCAATATTCAGTAAACATAGAGGTTTTATATGTCTTTCAAGTAAGGGAGAGAGAAAGTAGAGGATTTCAATATATGGAAAATAATAGAGCTAACAACTATAATTGCAATCTTCGAGCCAAGTAAAGAAAGTTCCTTCCGAATCCAAATCTTACTTTCGCCTCACTGGCGTCCGTATAGTTAAGTTCCTTGACAATGTTAATATTTTTTCGAATTACGACGTACTACGAATAGAAATCTATTAAGTATCACACTGATCCAGTGTCAAGAATAATACTTTAAAAGATCAATTTCGCGTAAATACCACGAATGATAAAAAATACGTAACTATTGTTTTATTATCTCCATAACTATAATAATAGTTTTTATTTATCAGGTGGCACAAAGAGGCACGGCCGGCTAATAATTGAAATTATTTAAAGCCAATTTATTTATACCAGATGATAATATTAGGTGGTTTTTCCTTTTCTATATATTTGTACCTTCTCAATCTACAATCCGCTCAGTATATTCCTAGTCTATGGGAAAAGTGTATTGAACGTAATATATCACTTTCTTTGCTCAATTCTTGACAGTAATATAATATCATAACCAATAGCTTTACTTACCACAAATACAGCAACTTTTAACGTCATTTTCATAAAGGAACTTACGGGGTTAATTTAAATTTAAGTTAAAATCCTTTCCTTACACGTGTTGCTATTGAGGCCTCTAGTTGAAATCCATTCATTAATAGAACCATTTAAGTTTGATAAAATCGTGATGAATATAATGGATAAATATAAAGTTATTATTGGGTTCACAATCAACGAAAATATAAGCTTAAAGGAACGTATCAACTGAACTTGAGACTGGTGTTATTACAGCAGTAAACGAAGAACTTCATTGTCCAAAGAAGTCTTTATAGGTGGTATTAGAGAACTATAAAATGCATTGAAACTCTTTGTATTTTATAAAATCTTAGCAAACTTGCTAGCGTAATATAATCTCTTTAAATTCTATATTTCCCGTTACGTTTTGGAAAAATAGAATTTTATTCAACATTTAATTGAGGAGTTCCATTTTCGTTTCCGACTCTTTCTCGTATTTAAATATTTATACCTACTTAATAATATTCCAATTGGTATAATATGATACGAAATGAACATTTTCTATCAAATAATCTTGAAACCCGTTGTAAATCTCGCGAAATGATACTTAATTGCTCAACTAAAAGAGGTAGTAATATTAAGCTTAGCAAACAGGAATACAGAGGAGTAACAAATGAAAATCGAGTAACTAGGATCTTCATCTGACAACAAGTATCAAAAACTAGTTGCAACTTCATATTCAGGGAGTTATATAACATACGCTTATACTTTTTTTGACTACTACAAATCTTTTCAAAAGTAATAATTTATGCGCAATTCGTATCTACTATAGCCATATTTATTTTATTTCTAATTTTATATCACTGGGCAGAGCTGACTACGAGAGTCAAACTAGCTTCTACGAAATAGTACTGTAAATACCGGCTGGAGGGATCGTAATACAAGCTTCGTTAGAGCCCGTACAAACTCAAGGGACCCTGAGCTACCCTTCTAATCAAGACTCTAGGGTACCCCTCAATCTAGATATCCGTGGGCATGTGAAATATAGCCTTGGTCTAGCAACATAATATTGCCGTTTTAGTCCCCACCTAGCATTTACTTACGCCAAAGTTAGAACTATATAAGCTTTTAAAAATAGAGCCTTATAAAGCTTTGGTCACGAAAAAAGAGTCCGTATGTTGGGTGAAAGTAAAAATACGTAAAGACGCATAGAGGCCTAGGCGTGTACGTATGTATACGTATATATAGGCAAGTTATGACTTATTATTGTTGAAACGCGTCGTAGGAGAACTTTTGTACATAGGGTATCCTATGTTTTAAATCCTAAAACAAAAGAGGCCATTTATTCAAATTTCCCCCAATCCTAAACCTTATTTTATATAATAATTAAATTGCATTAACGTTAGTCAATACCCCTAGATTTCAACCACAATTCTTTAAGACCCTTTGGTGCTCCTTTTTATAGTTAAGGTTCTTATATTAACTTATATAATTGTATTTCTACGAAAAAAACAGCTTTTAATGTACCGCGCGACGTTATACGCGTCTATAGGTCCCTTCTAAGTGGTTTGACACTTTGAAGCGTACCTTTTACATCTGTAATTGTTTTTCTTTCCTCCTCTTCCCCCTCCCCCCCGCCACGAGCAACCTCTACCCGTTTTTCACAACCTCACACAATATAGCCTTATACGGATTGTATTAGTTTTTTTTTAATAGAGATTAGTCACAAGATTTATATTACAAGGAAAAATTTGAAAGTCTGATATACTCGATACGTTTATGAAGGTCTTCATGTCGTGTGAAAATTGTGAAAAGAAAGTTTAAATGTTAATTGATAATATTAATTAAGTTTAAAAGCGGGTATATTACTGACAATATTAGCTTCGCAGAGCCTTTGGATAATAACCGCGTCGCGGTAGCCATAAAAACGTCTTTTGGGCATCAAACCGGTTTACGATGACCTTTTTATATCGTTATCAAGGCGGCGAAAGGTGGCGCGGCTTAAGTCGCGGTCGCAGCGATAATAAGTCCACAAAATGTTACCTTTACCGGAGGAAGGGTTAAAGGCGAAGATGAGAACTCTTATAGTAACAAGGAAACGAACTTGATCACTAATAAACCCGCGTCTGCCACCCTCAGCTTCATCCTCACTTTTTCCTCCGCTGCTGGGTTTACTCTCGTCCTAAATCTAACCCCATGCCTTACCCCTTTTAATAAACAGGGACGTGACTGACGAGTTACAACCGTAAAGGTTTTGGTAATGGCGATGGTAAAATTATTGGATAAATGGGGCTTTCGGCTAGGTGGCGTATATAGGGTGGTCCGGCAGTCTAAAAACACGAATATCGTTGGTGGGCATATAACGTATTCATTGCCGCGGGGGGGAACACGGGCTTGTATAAGCTAAATCTTTAATTATTTTTACTTTCGAAGAATAATTCGTAATATGTATAAATACCCGGAAATTTTTCAAGTCCATAAGAACCCTATATATATAATTTTCGCATGCTTATTCATTTAGGGGCTATTTGGAAGGTCGTAGTCATAATTTCAAAACTTTCAAGAAGGCGAAATAGTAACCTAGGTGGAAGGCGTTTTGTTTCCCATCGTATCGGGTACAAAATCCGCTCATATTTTAAAATCGAAAACGCAGGTTATGAAATATAGAATCCCTATACCCGTAACTTATCGTTAAAAATGATACAATAAGGGTTGGAATAAAAGTGGTAAAAATGGGGATGAATTTAAGACTTCAAATTTGTAATATTTTGGACTAGGCTTAGTCGAGTACATAAAGATCCTTAACCTTTATATTAAAGAAAAAGATTGCCTTCAATTTAATTATTTTAATCCTATTTTACCGTTTTTAAACATATTTCAAGGTAAGATTTACTATAGTTAGCGGAGGGTTGGTTATTATTGTTAAAACAAGTGTAAAACTAAGTGCTAATATTGGTAAATCTATCGACGACTTCGTTTTCATCGATATTTATATACTCCAGGCAATATTTTACCATACCCAACTTCAAATAAGATTCCACTACAACGTAAAAACCTTGAATGACGAATTATGAAAAGGTATTCGAGTTCCCTTTTAAGCTTCCTATTATGAAGGTTTTGTAGATATACATTATAATTTCCCCTAAAATAGTATAGGCAGGTATTTCTAGGCTTTAGAATACGTCGATAACCATTAAATTATAAACTTATATAGTGAAGTGAAATTCGTAGGACCCTGGCATTATTAAATAATACTTACGATAAATTATATATCTGAGCCAAACTTATCGTTACCCGTTGAAAAGTTATTCTGATTTGTTTGTAAATATTGTAATATTGTTTTTGTTGAGGTCGCAATATTATTCCTTCAAAGTTATGATAGCAAATTCTTTCGTTACCATAACTATAGGGAATTCGAAAAACTCAGAGGAGTATTGTAAAGCTAATCAAATAGGTCGTAGAAAATTGGAAAACTTCTTGTTTGTTATAAGTATGTGTAAGGAGAGTCTGGTTATTAGGTGTTGGCGTTATGAACAATAAAGTTTTCCGAAATTAACGGGGACTTTGTATGTCATTAAAGCTATCAGAAACCAGTTGGAGCACTAGGAAGCCTCTATAGTATAATATGGCGTTTGTTTTTCGATTAACGTAACGTCCGGAACTTAAAACGCGGTTATTAACGTCAAAACGGTAGCCGCCATTATAATAAGTTCTATAAAAAGGTTCCTAACGTTAAAGACCTTGAAACGATAAACGAAACGGAGACGTTATTACTTATGGGTAACTTTGCCAAAGGGGATGCCAAAGTCCTTAAGGGCGGTAATGCTAGGTAGAGTCCTATATATCGGGGCAACCGCCTTTATCGTAACGATTTATGGGGCCGTAATTTCTTTTCCGAAACCCTATCACTCATACCTATAATACCAAACTTCGACGTAATATATCAATATAAATATAATCGCAACAACAGTAACTATATATAAAAGAGATAGCGAAGGCTCTAAACTTATACGCAAAAGTTCTTTATAATGAAGGGCGATCTTTACCGTCCTTATTAAGAGTTTTTCAACTGAAACCAGTTTTAACAAAACTTTATCGAATTAAAATCAAAGTTATCGTATATTTGAAATTTAAATCTTTAAAAACGTAATTATAACCAAATATAACGGCTTTATTGCAGTAAGAAGTAAAATTCTACTCCATTTTGGAAGGTTTAGAAGAACTTGACATCCAATAATGTATCAAAACTTAAAGTTATCTAGGGCGAAAACAAAGTAATTATTAAATGTTTATTAATCCTCCTCCCTCAAATTAACCTTGAATCCCTTAATATTTGACTTGAAAAAAATACTAAACATGAAATAAAAGACGTTTTTAACGTGAAGAAACCCACGATTAAAACAAAACCTAACAGATTTAACATATAAATCAAATGAAGAACTAGGAACAGATGAAAGCCTTATAGAGTGTTTTGATTGAACTTTTTAAATCCTATAGTTGCTGTTCAATAACAAATTCTTACCACACTATTTATTAAAAAGCTTTTAACGAATTGAAGTAAACTTTAATAAAACTTTATATCTTTCATTTTTCAAATTGGGTTATTATGATGTGAGGCGTCGAAGGCGTTTTGTAAGTTATATAAAAAAATTGATATAATTTTGTCCTCAGTTTGGGCGGATTGGACGTAATATAAAAAGGATATAATCAGGTTGAAACCGGACCGTTTTAACGCCTCCCCCCCACCCCCCATATTAGAAACTAAGAAGGTTTTAGGTGATAGAAAACTAGGTTATTCTCTGAATTACAATACGTTCCAACCTTTTAGAGTAGACTGAAATTCATACGATAAGTCTTGACAACCGTAATTTAAATAGTCTTCGGTCGCCGAATTTCCATATCATAAATATCTCCAATTTTTAATACGCTTATACAAAAAGCCCAATCGCAAATATTTGTTATAGAACATGTAAAAAAAACCCTGTAATAGAATCCTAATACGTTTTAAATAAAAGTACGACAATATCTTTTAATTCGGTCGATAAACTACGTATTTTCATAATATTACAACAAATATTTTCGTTGGAAATATCAGAATTTGAAAAATGATATATTCGAACTCATTCTAATTTTCTAAAGGGTCGTCTTCGATATTATCGGTAGTTAAAAATTCATTAAGAATTGTTGGAACAGTAGTAATTACAATGCAGTAAATCAACTTTACTTACAGTAAAGTTGACCATAGTGAGTGCAGGTTGAGTGTATTATTTGTATGACTACTATATTGGCTAGAAGTCAAGTACAGTATCCACTTCACACTAGGGTACAGGCTAAGCAATTGTTCATACATATTACTACGTACACCGGCTAGCAGACTACCAAACCTAGAACAATACATCCACCACTTGACTACATAATGCTACTGTTACTTGGACTAGTAGAATCGACAATGTTACAACGTTTGAAGTCCTACTAAAACCGATCAGTGCTTATTAGGTTAAGCAAAAATAAGGTAAATAGAAGAAGAAGTTATTTTCCAGTTATTCTCTACGCTAAAAACGGCGGCTGGAGTAAAGGGATGGTTTTTGCAAAAGGCCTTTATTAGTATTACGCTAATTAATAACAATAGGAAAACAGAAAAGATATTTTGGTTGCGTTAGTCCACAACAGAAATTTGGAAGTAAGCGACGGTAACTTCATTAAAAACACTAAGAAGTCTTTATGTATCCTTTTTAAAAGAAAGTGTTGAGATGAACCGCTAAAAGTCACAAATTGAAAAGTTGGCAAACGATTAAGTCAGTATCACTGCAGGCGCTACTATTGCAAAAAAGACTAGGTCTCATGCCAAATGACCATAAAAAACAACCTTCGACTTTGACCTTCACACCAAACCTCTACCCTAAATATCAAGTTATTTCTCCTATTTTATACTTTTCACTTCCACTATGCCAATTCAATTGTTAAGATCGCTAATCCAAACAGAAACACCGAGAATCGCCAAGCCTCGCCAAAAAAACCTACGTCGCACGACTTCATGTTAAATTAATAAGTCTCCTAATCACTAAGTCCTATGTCAGTTAAAACATCAAAATATCATCTACCCAAAAAAGAATAGAAAAAATTGAATCTTTCGAATCCGCCTTTACCAAGCATTATGATAAAGACCTCAAAGGGCAAAATGTTGACGAAAATCTAACTGAAAGATACCTAATCAACTTCGTTAATTATTATATTATCGAGTAAAACGGTGGCGAAAACTATAATCATGGCAACCGTGTTTTTCGGAAATATTACGAGTTTTGGGACGATTGAATCCTTAATATGTAAAAAAGGATTGAAAAGGGTATTGAGACTAAATTGAAGGTGGAATTTGAACTAAACGTAGTATATGTATTAAGTAAAACCATTTTCAAGCTGTTCAAAACTTTTTATAAACTGATTTAACTTAAAGAACCCTTCTAAAATCCTAATTCCCAAGGATTTCGAGGGAAAGATAGAGGTATTCAAGATCTTTAACGCCCTTATATTCGTTTAAAAGGATATCCACTTAATCTTTAGTTAAATTAAACATCTTTATATATTAACTTTAAAAATTCTATTACTTAATTCAGTAACCTATTACCCCTACAAAATATCGCGGAATATACTTTTAACGGTGTTAAAATGCGTAAAGCAACGGGCACTAACATCGTAAAAGGTATTGACATCGACTTACTTTACCGGTTAATTAAACAAGACCGTTAGTTTCCTCAAAATCTTCCCCAAAGCCAAATCCATTTTACATCTTAATCTTTTCCTTAAAACCGTCAAGTGTCTTAAGGCGAAGCTTTCTGTCACAAGCATACCTATACAAATAAGCACACTATAATTCCTACCACAGGCCTTTACCTTTTAAGCCAGGCGACTATTAATTACCCCTAATACCGCAACTTGGAGGCTTGAAAACTTTAGTTAAAAGGAAACAATAACGATGACTAGGACGAATATTGCGATTTTCCTCATCAACCAATTAAAAAACTCAATATTAACTGAAAGCTTTTTACGAATTTCGATAAAACCTGGAAAAATATAGAGAAATATAATGGGTAGACTTATAAACTTTTTGACACTAAGATAATACTCTTTCCAAACAACTTTTAGTGAATAGATGTCTTTTCTTCTAATTTTCACTGATTATTCCCCGTCAACATTACCAAGTATGATAAGGATTATTACATAATTTTCCTAACGCGGGTAAAAGATTTTCGAAATATTTATGACGATATAGAAAGTTATTTCGAACACGATATTTACCTCGCATAATATTATAAGAATTAGGCTACTACAAGGTGGATAAAGATAATGTTAAAGAAGAAAGACGAGGAAATAACGATAGACATTCTAAATTAAATGTTTAACAAGCTCAGATTATGCTATTAAGCGATGGTAAAGGTACATGCTGGTAAAGTTACGTTTCGCGAGCAGGTTTAGGCAGCTAACACAAGTATTAACGAGTCTAAATACACCCTATGACGTCCAAATACCACTTGTAAAAGCTTTTTTTACCAATTAAGGTCCTTGTTCGCGACCGTAATAGTACGTACGTTAAAATCATTTAATATGGACTCTCGAGTTAATAACTTCCCCAATGTAAATAAACAGAACCGCATAATGATATACTATATCGACCGTAGGTACTGGCGGCTCTAACGTTTGAAATCTGGTCCAATATATTCGGATTAAAACTACAATCACACTGGCGTTTATGACGAGGGTAAGACTTGAATAGATTTATTCACCATAAAAACTATCGTCATAATAATAGTAAAAGGTGTTGTATTTATAGTAAATCCATTCATGAGTTTACACGCTACCCCTCAGTCTAGTGTTACAAACAATAAGTAATATATCACTTCTAATACCCCACTACCTTTAAATAAGACTACATTGACCGTATCAAAAACTTCAAAGGCGGAGAAGATTTTAACAACGATTATATGCCTAATCGAATTACGTAATATAATAGTAATATTTTCAACACGACTCAATAATTAGCCGACCACGCCATATTATACCGTTTAAATGGTACAAACCCTTATCTCTACTCTAACTAATCCCCTAACTCTTTATATACATTTAACTTTTGCGATTATAATGCAGACTATACGTTTTAAGGTATTATGTTAGATATATGGATAATAATGTATTTAATAGGAGGCTTTTCGTAGTATATAGTATTATTGAGAGAAAGTATTATTATTACGGAGATTGATCGTTAAAATTATGGTATGGTTAGAATTAGCTTCTGTCTAGGCTAATAACTATCATTAATGGGGATAACGGTAATTTAGACTATTTTTAGGTCGATTACATTTTATATAATTAAATTCTCCACTTTTTTTCTCCTTTACCTAGAGAATGTAAATATCCTCGACATTAACGTCGATATTAACATTAATAAACTAGTTAGGAACGGTGAAAGGTTTCCCCTCGCCTCCAAGTGGCAGTATTTGAAGTTTTATTTTCAAAGACTAAAAGAAATAGTGTGAAATTTAACAAAATAAGGATTTCGTTAACTATACCGGCGTTTTAATTACCCAGATGTTAATAAATTATATAAAATCCTTACGTCCCGGTAGCACGACGACATTGAATATATCACCATGAAGGCTATTAAAATACTTTGTTATTATTGTCAAACGTATACGCAAGTCCATTGGAAATTCAAATTTACGTTAAAAATAAAAAAGAGTTTAATTACAAGATCTTCATTACCGTATTTTACTTTGAAAATAAGCTTATTCTTTATGTTACTAAATCTGCAATCTCTTTTTATAATACCAAGGTTCTGAAGTTATTGTCGGCAAAGGATATGTGAAAAACGTTAAGGATATTATAGATTAATACGTACTTAGTCTCACTTGACGTCATTGTTTACGATGTTGGTACCAATTTTACGGCGGCAGAGTTTTGGGCCGACGTTTAGATAATATGAATTCAGTGTAAACAAGTGCATATTAAGGCCTACTATAGTATTAGAAAGGTTGAAATGGTATACGAGTTACTTCGTAAAGCGTATGATATTCTTACACTTAATATAAAAAGTTTTACAGATTAGGAAACACGCCTTTAGATGGCGGTAAAGGGCATGAAAAACACCGTGGGTCTTGATAGCCTGGTACTAACGCTATTGGTATTCAAAGCATACCCACGCCTAACGAGTAATTCTCCATTATTAACAAGTTTCTAAAAAAGATATATAGCCTATGGTAAGGCATTAAAGGAACTACGGAAGGAATGAACACGGTAATAAGTTAATAATGCCATTAATATCAGAAATAGTCTTACGATAATCGACGTATTTGCTTGACCACTGTAAAGTAAAATTTTCGTATAGTGGGAGCTAGTTAAATTGGATAACCTATATAAAATTATAAGTATTATTAACCCTAAAGTAGTGATGAGAACTGTTAACGGCCCCATAACGTTTCGTATTACTTGGGTTAAACCTTATATTAAGGCGACTAAAAATAGCAATAAAAATCCTAGCTTAGTAAATAAGCTAATATAACCTTCCTTCACCTATTATCAAGAAATTAAGAAAACTCTACCGATACGAACGACTACCAAAGAGGAGTAATATTAAGTATAAGGAATATATACCAGGCTGTATCTATAATATTACTTAGGTAAAGAGGGGGAGAAAGGACGAAAAGGACTTAGCGTTAAAGTTCCAGGTATTAGGCGTTGATAAAGCTTTCGGGAAACCTTTTAATGTATCTGATAAGTTCTAGATTAACGGTATTTTAATTCGAAGAGTTATATAAATCGTATCTAAAACCGAATTCAACATTTACGACCCGAATATTATAATTTTGAGGTCGAAAATCATATACGAGGTTAACAGAAAAACAACGAGGCAACCGTACGAAAGGTTATGTTTAATCGTTTAAGTTTATGGTAATAAAGACAAAGATTGGATCTAAACTTAATAGTTAACGATTTGCAAATATACTTCATATTGATTGGTTCTTGAAGTAATGAGTATGTGAATTAAACCTAAAAGAACATTAACCTTAAATAAAACCAATACAATGTAAATGTTTACGTAATTATCAACCTATTTACAGCTGATTATATTGCTAGAGCTATTATAGGAGCTGTATTTTATGTACTCTTCGTAAAAGGTAATACAATATATTAAAATATTATACGGTTTGACTTAAATAGATATTTATCAATTTTTAACTTATTCATCGCATAATAACTTACGAATAGACATAAAGTCCTTAACATAAAACCTGTATTTATTAGTAATGAAAAAAATATTTCAGCTTAGTAAGTATATAAATTGATTATACGGTTTTCGTTAAAATGTCTTACTTTGAAGTATTGTAATAACAGAATATTGAAAACTTAAAGGTTTGGAATTAAAAGTCAGTTACAACTTTGGCGGAGGGTAATAAACTTTAATTTAAAGAATCATCAATTCGTATATTTAGTATTAATATTAGCTTTACCTTTCGCTAAGAGAACCAAGATGTTGACTTGTTCAAAAACTAAAAATATTAACGTAACTAGGGCTTAATGGTACTTAAAATGACGCAAGCAAAACAGTTATATCGTCAGTATATACCAACTGAAGGCCTTTTATGACCCATCGATTGCAGAAAAAAAGTAGAATCTAACAGATAAAGACTTCGCATGGTTGAATGAAAGGCTGGAATGATCAATAAGGAATCTAGACCAAGTGATTAATATGGTTTCAATTAAACTGTCAAGGATAAGTAAAGAATTGCCACAGACGACTCCTACATGAATAATATAAATTTATCATTCGAAATCAGCTTTTCAATAGCTCTAGTTAATGAAGATAGACCAAAAGACTATTTTTATATTACCGGTAACTTAATATACTAAACTTCTGTTAAATGTAAGAGGATTATACGTAACGTATTAGCTTTAAAAGTTTATGCTATAATGGATAGCATGATTGAAGGTATAATATTACGAGAAACCCTTAAAATTATTACTAGGTAACTAAATATTCCCTTTATCCTAATGGTAATTTGTATCGATTCGAAAATCCTATTCGAATGCTTTCTACAGTTCGGAACCATAGGTAAAAAGCATCTGATAATAGACGTAAAAATACTTTTCAAAGTCTACAAAAACAGGGAAATCATGGAATTCTGGTAAATAGATCATAAGGATAATTCTATTAACGTTATAATAAAGGCATCGATAAATAAATATTTGAACAGGTTAGTGAATAGTAATAGGCTGACTATATGTATTGAAGGATACCTTAATAATATACGTAGTAAGTTAAAGTAAAGTATTCACGATCAGAGATATGCTAACAAGTTGAAAGACTATTAGGGGAATAAGACCGGCGATAACAACTTTTTTAAATGGCACGGTTAAATTGGAGGCAATAATATGTCAGTTATTCCACGTAGGTTAAGAAAAAAGGATAAATAACTTGACCTACATTGGTTAAGTTAGCCAGTAGCAGTTGTGGGTCAGTTAACTTATATAGGTTAATTAAAGTGGCAAACGGCTTAACCCATATGAGGTAAAACAGCTAGTGACTGAAGTGAGCCAATGCATATAAGTTTTTAACGAAAGACATATGCATAAGAAGTAGTAAAGTAAAGACTCGGAGTTTTAAAGAGAAAGACGGCAATTGATGTTAATTTAGTTATTAGAGTTACTTAGAATTGACGGAGGTCTGGTTAGTTGACAAGGGCATAATTCATTAGCAACAGAAAAAGTTGGGTTGATTACACTAGCGCGTGTATACAAAACAAAAAGCCGCTAGTATTGAAATAGTAGTGATTGTAATATAGTAAGTTAACTTTATTTACAGTAAAGTAGACTATATTGACTGTAACTTAAGTTTATTGTTTTTGGGTCAACTGTATTGGCTGCAAGTCAAGTACAGTATGCGCCTATTTTACACTAGAGTACGGACCAAACTATTAGCTATACAAATTACTGCATAGAACATATAGCGGTCTACCAAACCCAGAACAAGTCATACACCACTTTACCAGACAATACTATTATTACTTCGACCAATCGAATCGACATCATTGCAACATTTAAAACTTTACCAACAAAAATATTATTACGTGAAATTTAAGTTTATTAACTACTTTCTAAAATAAATTCATTACTAATTTCAAATAAAAGGGAGTATAGCGGTAAAGAAGACTTATATCAGCTAATAATCTATTATAATTTCGCTAAGTTAACGGTCTAATCGAATTAAAATTTTCGTAAATTATTTTTCATCCGCTATACCTTAACCAGAAAATTCTTACATTTGATAAGCCTAGTATCGCACATCCGCGCCGCGTCTTCCTTTCTTATACAATAACGAAACCGGTTTAGTTTAAAGGTACACTATTCCGTAGCCTTTATGTAAGTTGTAACAGGCCTTCAAACCGCGTGTAGAACGCTTATACATAACCGGTTGAAGGTCATTACTTACTTATGTACTATTGCCTTGTTTTCAACATCAGTAACACATGGTATCAAGGTTATTTCAATAGCGCTTAGGTTATCAAACCTAAACAGGCTAGTTTCTGTTACTTCAAAATACGTAATGAGTAATGTAAAAAACCTGTGCGTTAAAACGGTCGTTAATAAGACTTTATAATTGAAATCTTATTTAAGGTTGAGTTAAATAACCGCAATAATATCGGCGATATTAGTCGAGGTAAGGTTTAGAACGTGTCTTAAATAGTATGGACAAACTTTTACCTTGCCATTTAAATATATGCTTATTACGAGAGCCCAGGTTTTTAAGTTACGTTTTTCGTAAACTTGGCCCCAAGTCGGTTTCGCGTAATTATATTTAAGGTCAAAATACTTACTGATAATTTTTCAAAACCCGAGAAACTAGGCGCAAATATTCGTTAGTATTTAGTTAGTAAATTCGTTCCAGTATATATTAATTATATCAATACTGTTAATACGTAATTATAACGTGTTTCTCCTAGAACTAAGGTGTAATTCTATAACAGTAAGAGAAGGTTTTTTCCGAACAGAAGATAAAACTTGGAATCGGGTTCCCAAGAGCAATTCGCGCCGGCGTTTTTACCTAAGGGTAAATATCCCCTGATTACGATGAAAAAATCAAATTTTAATTCGGTTAACGTTGCGTAAAACCCTAACCGTTATTATTATTACTATACTAAGGTTTATATATATTTATAATTTCAGGGCTTTCGTCCATGTAACCTATTAAAAAGGTTTAGTATATAATTATCATTTTATTTACGTTTACTCAGATAATTATAAGCCACGTATATATTTTCGATATTTAGTAACATTTAGTGGACTCATACGTATTTAAAAAAAAGTACATTTAATGTTTGGAAAATTTTAACGTTAAGAAAATCCAAAAGAACCGTTAAGTGTTTATCTTTTGCATTACTTTAGTTTATGAATCTAATGATGGCTTAATGGGTGGGAAGAGCGTTGAGAAATAAGGGGAATACGAATTTATATGTAAACGTAGCCGAGTTTGTCGTCAGAAAACTTATATTATGGGAGGTCTCAATTACGATTACCAAAACGAATTAGATTTCTACTATTTAAGGTTTTGAAAACCTAAAACTGGCTTTTATAACCTTAAAAGACCTTAGTTTAATTATATTTGATTCAAATTTAGCGGAAGGGTTGTTGACCTAACAAGAATCGAATTTCCCTGGTCTGGTAAAACCTTTATTTATTGCAAAAACCCGGACCTCATAGTAAATAGAGCAGGGCATTTTTCGCCGGAATTTTATGTCATTAACTCCCCTTGAGTAACATTAATCCCCGTTACCTCGGGTAAAACAGGGTTCGAGGAAGAGGGTTCAAGTAAGAGGGCCGCGTTATTATATAAAGTTACGCAACCTTCCAAACCAAAAGGATGTGTAAAAAACGTAGGCCGTGCTGTGTTTTTTTTGGTAAAATATTATCGGATATTCCACCTATAAATGTTTTACTTCAGGACCCCTTCTTATAGGGTGAAAAATAGTTTCACTAAGCCTAGGAGTGATAGCTTCTTTTTATAAAGCCTCTACCACCACTTTCGTATTCTGATGAATTTTTATCGAAAAGCTTGATTTTTTTAGCCGTTATCTCAAAACACAAATATATTGTCTACCCTTTCGTTTGGGGGCCGTCAGAGCTATTTTTGAAACCTTAGGATGAGTCCGTAATGGTTATAATATTAGGAAATCTCTGTATAAGGTTTAAGGGCATAAAATTTCGCCGGAACTATATAATTCAAATATTATGTCGGTAGAATATAACTTATATTCTTATATTATTACAAATACCTATCGTAGTAGAATTATAACCGATGGCATTTATCCATCGCCTTCTATTACATACTATTAACAAAAAAGTGGGAAGACATAACTGGTTTTAAAAAAAACGATTTAAATTATTCAACCCGTATATACGTTTAAATTGTATAACTATAAATTAACGTGAATTAATAGAATTTTCGGTAAAATTGTAATGTCTTCTTTCATTACCATCGAAAGCTTAATCGAAATCTTATTAAAAAGAAAGTAAATAATGCGAAAAGACCTTTGTACTACGTATGTATATCAGAATGAGTAACATATATAGGAGGTTCTATTGAATATATAAACTAATATCTGAATTTTCTTTTCAAATAATAGTTTATTTTTAACCTTAATCTTGACAAATCGTATAACACACCCAGTCAAAATTTTGTTTCTAGATTTAATTACAAACGTATTAAAATTGTATTCGTTTTACAAAAGTATACCTAAAGGAAAACCCTTCGATGGTATACTTTAAACCCTTAGAAACTTGAATAAAGACCCGTAAATCTTTCTCCACCACCGCTCCCTAAGGTATAATATATTATACCAAATGCTATTTCGAGTCATCGTAAATGAATTTCAACGGATTTTCTTATACGGTAAGATTCTGTTAAACGTTAGGAAACCCGGCGTCATATTATAACCTCCTACCACAATCCTCGTAATACTTGGATTAGATGAGGTAAAGGATTTTGTATTTTTATCCTCCAAAGCGGTCTGTAATGTCAAAATCGTCGTATAAGCGGCGGGTAAAGTCGTACGAAAAACCCCTCAAAAGGTTTTTCTTATCTATTCGGTTTACGTAAAAGGAGAACTGGGGAAAAGCGCGGGCTTACACACTGACATGAGCCCATCTATCTACTTCCGCAAACCTTCATTAATGAAATAATTTGTAACGTACACCACAATACCTAATATTAACACCCTATATTTCATAAAGCCGGATCCGTTAAAATATACAATGAAAACATAAATAACTTATTCGTAAACCTTCTATACGGATTCTCGAACTTTCAAAACGCACCTCTATGCATCCAAGGTCTTATGAAGATACTCGACGTTAGAACATTAAGTTTGGTAAGCAATAACATTGTTTTCCGCTAGGGGCGGTCCAATTACCTAAAATTTTACTCAAACCATTCAATACTTTACAAAGGCATGGCAGCCTTTACAGGCGCACTAAGGGCGCACGTTGTTGGTCTAGCTCCTCTGGTGTTAGATATAGAGAGATTCATTGAAAACTTTTCGCTAGCGATATTGAGGAATCGTATGCATGTCTGGTGACAGCAATAAAAAATGTGAGAACTGCCCATAAATTCGTCAGGAAGGATGCATATCAATATATTAAGGGGAAAAGATATTGTATTGTTTGTATGGTGCTTTTAAGTCTTTAAATAGGAAATATTTGTGGATAAGGTAATTACTTTTGGTAAAATTTAAAAGGAAAAAGTCAATATTTATACCTACCATAAAACTACGCGTGAAGACATTCGTTTCCTTTTAGTCCATCGGATATTATTAGCGATCCTATTAAAATTAAACGTGTTAAGAGACTTATGAGGCATTTTCATAAGCTTGGTAATGTTTTTAATAATACTAAGAGCTCCTCTATTAGGATTACTAACGTTCTAGCTTTACCAATTCATAAACTTAAAGATTTGTCACATAAAAATATATTAATACCTTATTTTCATTATTGAAGACGATGTAGCTTTACAGTACTTGGGAAATAATGTTAGAAACACCTATTGAAATAGGATGTTGAACAGAACCTTATGAATTTATATATAGATGTTAACAACTATTATCGCTATCCTGAATGATACTTTTATCTTTACATTCGCCTGTTCAGTAGGGAATTATCTTCATAAAGACATTAATGTAAAACGCTTTGACGAAGGTATTTGCATCTTCAAAAAAATTTACTTTCGTTAAGTTAAATTTTTAACCTCACTTTCACTACCTTAATAATTTTTGACCATATAGTAAGTGACCAATTCCTTAAGTATTCACAAAAAAAAGTAAATGTTAACGGTACTATAAATAAACTTGTCAACTTCGGAATCTAAAATGAACTGTACAATTGAGTTCGTTGGGTATTTCTCTATTAATTAATTGATAATATCACTGTATTAGAACTAGTCGTTGTAATATTTTAAAATGTGGGAACATGAGTCAAATACAGTGCAGTTAAGCTCAATATAATAGCATTAAGTTTATTTTACTGAGTACAAGTTAACTGTATTGACTGCAAGTCGAGTACCCAATTTAATAAGAGGAACGAGCTAAGAAGTTTCCTATATAGATTAGTATATAGACCGGCTAGCTGTATGTAAAACCTATAAGTAACACATCACGAATTTCAATGTCATTCTAGTTACTTCAACTAAAGATTCAAATCGACTACATTACAATGATAAAGGCCTACTAACACTGATAACTATTTATTAGGTTAAATATAGATTATCTAGGTGGTAAAAAAAATAACTTTGCAGTAATGCTTTGAAATTACATAAGGTAGAAGGAAGATTCTTGAGAAATACTCCTATAAATTGCGTTAGTTGTTTTCGGCAGTAAGTAGGGAGATTTTATAGCATGCGTTATTTGTTTGCGGAAGATTATAAGTGGGTATACGACCGAGATATTTTCATTGAAACTATCTTGAAATATAAGCGATGAAGATTTACCGCTACAAGAATTTAAGTCGTGAAGTGACTAAACTTGTTAAGGCTTTTAAAGTTTACTAATGTTCAACAAGTTATTGTAAATCGCAAACCGCTAAGTTTTAAGATCATTTGGCAAATAATGACTTGAGCGATAAACAAATAAACCTATAAATCACATTGAATTTCCTACATCAATCTTTCACTTCACTACATGATCGTTAATAAAGTATGTAAGTAAACTTTTAGATGGTTACTTGAAACGCTAAGATCGACATTGTTACCGATTTTGTTAAGAAAAAGTGAATAAAAACCCTCAGATTTACGTTTACTAAGCACTTTGACAATGATTCTTGGCAAATAGAAATCGATTTTACCGTTGTTGTGAAGAATTTAATCAATTATATCGGTTACTTTATCCTTGATATGTATCTTCACGGTATGGGTTATAGTATCAAGACCTTTTCAGACTTCGTTAAATGCTTCAACGACTGATTACTACATATATAAACGAAAACAGAAAAATTAGTTTAGGTGAGATTGAAATCTCAATTACGTAAACAAGGAATTTTAATACCAAAAAAAGTTAAGAAGGAGTGCAATTTGGGCGAAATAATTTTCTAATACACTATAAATAAAGACCTTGAATAAATACGTTAAAACCAAGTCAAATATATTTTTGATAACATCACTGTTCAATATAAACGTGTTAATAGAGTCGTGTTAAAATACAACCTATATAATTTATTTAACCCTTTGCTTACAAGCACCCTAATGCGTTACTTCTACTAACAACGAAAATGATTTAATTGATTTATATGTCGCAGATACATAAGTCTATCAATTGGTAAAGTAAAACCCTTATAAACCCTACTAAAAAGCCCCTTAATACTACTAAAAACCTCCCTACAAACCCCTTTGACACTAGCAAAAATATCACTCAATGTACATAAATATTTAACAAATTCTTCAACACCACCAGCACCTGCGACACGTTTAGGTTTTGCAGGTTTACCGGTTGTACCACACCAGCAATGGTAAAGAAGAAGCTATACGCGAGAATTTATAATGGGTATAACCACTGGCTTTTGCCCTCCAAACTCCACCAAAGGTAATTACCCTGCCCACCAGCACCAGAACTTTGGATACAAATACCAAAAAAAGCCGTACGATCAATACAGTACCCTTCTCTCACGAGAAGTTTCCATAGAAAATACGGATTGCGTAGCTATTACGACTTTCGTAAATATTTGAGATAGTAAGTAAAAGTATAACATTAAGCTTTAAAGGCTCCTGGACTTTAAGTTACGACTATTTGTTAACATTTGTCATTAAATGAATACTATTCTTTTAGTTTTCAATTTATTCTTTATTAGTATCTTTATCGGCCAACATAAGTATTTCTACCCCCGATATTTAACACATTTCATATTACGTCGAGAGATTAATAACGACTTTAAAAGTTCCTTCGAATACGATATTGACCTCATCTAATACTACACTAATTGGAACATTATTAAGTGGTTGTACATATTGAAATACAATAAAAAGTCGAAGAAAGAGATAAACCTCCTGGATTAAATACATCATAGACTAATGCTTCGCTGATAGGCAATGGTGAATATGAGAGTTAGATAAAATATATTGCGCTAGCAACGTCGCTAGATTATCACTGGCTACAGAAAATTGAACTTCGTTCTATAATGTTTTAACGCCACTTATAAGAATTTTTTTGGCTAGTTACATTCTTTGTTTGCGATTGTAATAATATGGGTGCAAAGATCAACTGGTATGTATCCTTAAACTTACAACCTGGCAAATTAGAAAAACGATAAAGACCCCGCACTTGCCCATTACATCGATTGAAAGTATTGAAAATACGGTTACCAAAAAAATACGGATTGTAAACTTGAATGGTAATGCATATCTGGAGGAGCATACTATATCTTAATTTTAAGCTATCCCCGCAAATTTCATTATCAAAACAACGTCAAAATGTTCTGTATTTATGGTAAACAAGGTTATTATTAAATAATTTATATCATTATATAGTGTCTATTGAAACAGGTGATATGTTTTCCTCCAAAGACTTTTACGTTTACTTCGAATATATTAAGTACTTTGTGAATGAGAGGGACTTGGAAAAAAAATACAAGGAAGAAACGCTGAAACATATTAATAGGAATGAAGGTACTGTCAAGCATCATAGTAATTGGATTGCCTCACCTTTTTATATCATCTGATAGGTAAAGACTCCTAGCGTTGTTATAATGATAACTATCCCGGATTAATCCACCTGTTTTGTATTTACGATATATACTCGTAAAAAATATTTGAGGGTCTCATACTGGATATTAGAGCAACGCAGTATTTATCAAAAGGCTATTATTAATACGTCGCATTGCGAAGGAACACTTATACTGCTACAAAACTTTCTTAAATAAATACCAGTAGGCTAAAATTGAATTTGAATTAAGAAAGAAACTCTTCTCACTTATGTCGACTATTGTAATTATAGTCATTATACCTTTTGTTTTCCACATTTTGGAATATCTTGCCCCTTTTCTTTTGTCCCTAGAAAATATGAATAACTTAGACGTTAACGTCAACGTTTAAAATATAGAATTAGTTAAAAAAGATAATGGTTATAAGTTTTCAGTTCATTTGAAAGAAATATATTTGTAGTTTTCACTCTAATAACCGAGAGTAGTTGTATCAAAATTAACGAAGTTAGAAACTCATCAATTATATTGAACTTTAATTACCCCATGACTGACAAGTTAAAAAAAGGTCTCAATGCATCTGGTTAGAAATATGTATATTAGTCCACATGAAAAGAAATAGGTAAACCATTTTATAATTGCCAAATATATTGTCAACCCCTTTTTAGCTTGAAATTCATGTTAAAAAGGTCAATATTGTAATTGCTAAGTTTTTTTGAACCTATTTTAATGGGTTACAAAACCTGAATTTTATGTCATTGATTCCTTAAAAGTATTTTACGATCTGAAATTCCTTAAAATTATCATAGCGAAATAAATATAGGAGGCTTTACGTACATTATAGATTGACACATACCTGGAATCATTAGATATATTCGTTTACGATGCTATCACCAACTGTCATACGATTAAGATCTAAGTTGACGGTAAGTTAATGGGAATTCTGTTCAAATAGGTTCTTATTGAAGCCTATAAGGGTATCAGTATTATATTAGTAAAAAGCTTCAACGATACTATTAGCTCAAATAGCTTAGTACCAACTTTACTGACTAAATTGTCTTCATCACTAGATACTCAAAAAATGGTTGTATTATAAAGCCAAGTCCTAAAATAACCAAGAAAGAAATCAATAAAACGCAAGATTATTGATACTCTTAATACCAGGAACGAATCGTTGATAACAGATATGCTATCTTTACCTCTTTGAAACGAAAGTCCTCACTTAGAGAGAGCCAAGAAAATAGGATAGATCCTATAAGTTTTTAAGTATTAAAAACCCAATTTTTATATTTAAAACCGTTAATAGTCTTATTACCTTATACATTACTCAGATTAAACCGTCCAAAATTCGAAGGAACTTTTTTCTTTACTATTACCAGGAAGTTCTCACTATATAGCCAGTATAGTATAACCCTTGCTAATCTGAAAATACATATATCTATCGGTGGAAAGGCTCGTAAATTAAATATTCCTACCCCACAGCAACCACTCTATTCGAAAATTCCTGTTTCCAAGGCTTACCTTGTAATCCATTAAAAAAACTTTTGCGAAAGCATTTTCCCCAATTGAATAATTATATAAGAATGGAAACAACATCCTAAACACCTATGGTTAATTTTCGGGTAATATTTCATATATATGTGTTCAATACCGTTAGAGTCTTATAATTAACTGTATTAGTTCATACTAAGTATTATGAACTTAAATGAATTGCAAATATAGACTATATTTTTATTAGTTTATCTACGTGCTATGTTAAGCAAGACAGGCACCACCGGGTGTTTTAGAGGGGGATTTCAACCAAATATACTTATACAAAACTCTACCGCCCTATATCACCTTTATTTATAGAACAGAAATATAAATAACAACATTTACTACAAATCGAACCTTAATCCCACCTTTTAATTAAGTCCTTAAGATATCACATAGCTTAGAAACCTTAAACATTGTACGGACGTAAAAACTGTAGCCTTGGCCAAGCCGTGTTACATGGCTATTTTATTTTTCGTTTGACGGCTACACATATCGAAAATCTAATAGCCTTACAAAAAGAAAATTCGTATAAAACACATATATCTTAGTTAAAAACCTGTGGCAGTAGAGAAGATATACTTTATAACTCGGTGAAAAACGTACTTTACAACTTCGGTGAAAAAATCACAACCCGAGCTACCTTTCTGCTACGGCCGCAAAGTCAACAAGTATAAAGAATAGTAATATAAGATATATCATTAAAAGGGTAGTATGCCATGAAAAGTCTTTTGTGAATAACCAAAGATATCCAAAGTATAGTTGAAGGCCTCACTAAGAGGGCGGTACGCTAGTATAAGTAGTAACAGCTCAAACACAAATAAATCAATGTGTTGGAATAGTATTGCAATAGTATTATATGCAATACAGTAGGTCAACTTTACTTATAGTAAAGTTGACCGTACTGCAAGTGTATTGCTTTGCGCAGACTTACCGCATTGGGTGTAAGTTGAGTGCAGTACGCTGAACTTCACTCTAGGGCACGAGCCAAGAACTTGACCATACAAATTACAGTGCAGACCGGCT
Source organism: Anisogramma anomala (assembly GCA_038502455.1). Lineage (NCBI taxonomy): Eukaryota > Fungi > Ascomycota > Sordariomycetes > Diaporthales > Gnomoniaceae > Anisogramma > Anisogramma anomala. The sequence continues at coordinate 17,215,861 of JASMMZ010000001.1, forward strand.
AGTGGTCTGCCAAACCTAGAACAATACATCCACCATCTGACTACGCAATACTACTGTTACTTCGAAGACCAATCGAATCGACAACGTTGCAACGTCTAAAGCCTACCAACACTGATCAGTGATTGCCTGCTAGGTTAAGCACAGATAAGCTAAGCAAAAGAAGAAGCTCTTTTCCAGTTATTACGCTCTACGTTTATCGTTAGGGTAAAGGAAAGATTATTATAAAGAGCTTTTATAAGTACTACGTTAGTTCACAATAGCAGGAAAACAGAAAAGATTTTAGGTTACGCCAGTCCACAACAGCAATCTAGAAGTAAGCAATGGTATCGCTACTTGAAAACACTAAGAAATCTTTAGTAATCCTTCTTAAAAAGCGTTGAGATTAACCGCTAAAAAGTTTCAAACGACAAGTTAGAAAACGGCTAAGTCAATACTACTGTGAGTGCTACTATTGCAGAAAAACAACTAAGTCCCTATGCCAAACAACCACAACAAATAATCTTCTACTTCTACCACCACCACCAACTTTCGCCCTTACCCCCTACATCAAAACTTTGCCCTACTACACTCTTTTCACTCCCCGCGTTACGCCGATCATCAAGTTCGCTATATCAAACGAACTAAGCCGCGCTAAGAAAGCTACGTTACGCGACCTCTCGTCAAGTCACCAAGTCTCCACGCGACTTCACGCCAAAAAACCACGTTTCCTACGCCTAAAAATCACCAAGTCACTCGCTCCACACACCCTACACGTCCTCCACAAGCTAGAACGTCAAGATGTCTGCCGTTAGCACCCAGTTTAAAGCTATTACCAATCCTTCTAAGAAAAAAGCAATTAAAACACTCGGAGCTATTTTCACCAAGTTTTACAACATACAACTCTGGACCACGGACGTTGACGAGACCTTTAATAAAGTTTACTTGACCAACTATGTTAGTTAGTACATCGTCAAGTCTAACGCGAGTAAAAAGTTTGGCCGCAGCGCCAACAATTTCCAAGACTTTCGTAAGTTCTTTGGTTATTAAACCTTTAATATATCGAAAACAATTCAACGCCACGCTAAGGCTAAGTAAAAGAAAAAAATGAAGAGGCGTAGGATTTACATACCAAAAAAAGCTTTGAAGGGAATAGCAGAAACTTTTTTTCAACTGGCACAGCTTAAAAAATACCCACAAAACCCTTAAGAAAAGGGCAAAGCTATTAAGGAACCTTAACGCCCTTACACATGATTTAGAGGGCCTTCTCTTTACCCCTAGATAAGTCAAGCCTCTTTACACGCTAACGATAAGGAACCGGGCTTACTACCACCACGTAACAACGCGGAGTACGCCTTTAGCAGCGGAAAAGCACGCGAAATGAGGGCTGCCAACGCGGCCAAAGGTATTAACGTTAACGCTCTATACCAGTCAATTAAGTAAGACCGTCAGGCATTTCAAAACCTACGAAGCCCCATCGACCTTTCGCACTACAATTGTTAAACACCTTAAAAACCCTCTCCCTTCAGACCCTACACACGTAAACCGACTCTAGGACCTACCATAGAACTCTATCTATTAGGCTAAACGACTAGAAATTAACCTTAACACCGTGCCTCGAAACCTCCAAAACTTAAGCCGCTAAAAAACCTAACCAAACCTAGGATATTTATTGCGACCTTTCCCTAAAACCTATTAAGATAGTTAAAATTAACTATAAACTGATAACGAACTTCTCTAAGATCTAAGATAATATAGAGAAATATAACGCGAAGCTTTATAATATTTTTTACACTAAGATAATACCGTTTTTTAACATCTGCAAGTAGATAACGGTACCCTTTTCTCAGTTTCACCTACTATTTCCTGAAATCCTTACAAAGCACACTAAGGACTATTACCTAACTTTTCTAACTAGCGTCATAACGTTCCGAAAGATTTACGATAATATAAAGGGCCACTTTAAATACGATGTACACCTCGCATAATACCATACGAATTAGGCCACCACGCGGTAAACTATAATAATAGAAAAGAAAAAAGAGGAGTAATTACTAATAAATGTTCTTAATTAAATGCTTAATAAGCTGATAATGTGCCAAAAGACAATGGGAAAAGCCCACACTGGCGAAGCTACACTTCGCAAACAGGTACAAGCAGCTATTACAGGCGTTAGTAAGTTCGAATACGCCCTAAAATACTTAAATGCCACCTGTAAAGACTTTTTTTACCAGTTACGTTCCTCGTTTACCACTGTAATAGCAGATATACCAAACTCGCTTGGTATATATACCTAAGACGGCATCTTCTTTAACGTGAAAAAGAAAGACCTTACGGTAATTAATTACGTCGACCGCAAGTACTTACGCCTATAACGCCTAAGGTCAAATCTATCAACCTTGGCCCTAAACTAGAGACAAAACCCACGTTAACGCTATTAAAATTTAGGTGAACCTGTTAACCGAAAATACTATCGTTTTAATAATGACAAAAAATGTTAAATCTGTAGTAAAGCCAGCTATTGGTCAATTCATCACCTCTCCTCCGAATATAACAATAAGAAAACAACGTACCACGTCTAATATCCTATTACTTCAGAATAAAATTACTTAAATTAGGTTATAAATACTGAAGGTAATAAGCCAACTGACGCTGCCAATACCCTTAAGTAAATTAAGTAATACGAAAACACTACTTCCGGTACGATAACCTAATAATTAACCTATTATATCTTCTTATATCGTTTAGGTAGTAAAAACCCTTACCTTTACTCTAATAATACCACTAACCCCTTATATGCCTTTTAACCTTCGCGATCGCTACGCAGACTATATATTTTAAGGTATCATACCAAACACTAAGACGACAAGGTATTTAATAGGAGGCTATTCGCAATATATAGCACTACAGAGGGAAAGCACTACAGCTACTAGGATTAATTGTTACGATACTATTTAAGCCAAAATTAACTTTAGTCCGAGCGTACAACTATTTTTACTAGGGATAACGGTAATTTAAACTGTTATAAAAGTAATCACGTTTCACATCCTTAAATTCTCTGCCCCTTTTTTACTTTTCTTAAAAGATATAAAAACCTTTAACATTAACATGGATATTAACGCAAACGAATTGGTTAAAAATGACTAAAGGTTTCCACTCGCCTTTAAGTGGAGGCATCTATAATTTTATCTGTAAGGTCTGGAAACAGTAGTATTAAACCTAATGAAGCCGGAGATACGTCAATTATACCGAAGCTTTAACTATCTAGCTATTAACAGGTTATACAAAATCCTAAAGTCTGTAAGACATAACGATACAGAATACTTTACCCTAAAAGCTCTTAAAGGGCATTTCCATTACTGCCAAATACATACCCAAGCCCCTTGAAGTTTAAATTTACACTAAAAAACGATAAGAACTTCAATTATAAGATTTTTATTCATGTATTTTACTTAAACAACAAGCCTATTCTTCACGTAGTTTTCTCCATAATCTTTTTCACAAAGCTAAATTCCTAAAGTTCTTTTCGGCAAAGAATACGTGGGAAACGTTAAGGATACTATAGATTCACACGTACCTAGGTCCACTTAACTTCGTCGTTTACGATACCAGGACCAACTTTACGGCGGCAAAGTTTTAGAAAAATATCAAAATAATAGGTATTTAGTATAAATAGGTATTTGTAAAAGCCCATTAAAGTATTGAAAAGGTTGAAAGAGCATATATCATAATTCGCAGAACGCTCAATATCTTTACGTTATAAATTAAAAGTTTTATGAATCTGGAAACAAACTTATAAATAATATTATAAACCCTAACGGTCTCGTATTAAAGTTATTAATTTTAAAGAGTATTTACGCTTAACAAGTAAATCTCTGCCTTCAACAAACACTCAGAAATGTAATAAGACCTATAGCAAAGCTTTAAAAGAACTACAAAGGGAATTGGCACGTCGCCAAGTTAATAATACCCTTAATATTAAAAACGGGCCTATAATAATCGATGTATTTACTTTACTACTATAAAGTAAAGTCTTCGTATGGCGAAAGCCGGGTTAATGAAAAGAGCTGTATAAGATATTAAGTATCGTAAACTTTAAAGTAGTTGTTAAAACTGCTAATGGCCCTATATCTTTCCGGATTACTCAGGTTAAGCCCTACGTTAAGGGTACTAAGAATAAAGATCTTTAAGTATCATAAGTAAAACGATCGAGTTAATACGACCCTATTTCACCCGTTATTAACAAGCTAATAAAGCGCCGTCGGCGCGGACAACCCCTGAAAAAAAAGAAACCGCTAAAAAGAAGAAATACATACCGGACCGTATTTACAATACAATTTAGGTAAACAGAAAATAAAAAGATAATGAAGACTTGGCAATAGAGTTTAAGGCACAAAGGATTATTAAAACTTCCGGCAAATCTTTTAAAGAAAACAATAGGGTCGAAATCGATGGTCTGTTAACCCAAAATGTGATACAATTTGTGTTGAAGGCTAACTTTAACCTTTAAAACCCAAACGTTACAATCTGCAAGTCAAGTATTATCCACGAGGTTAAAAGTAAAACCACGGGGCGGCTTTATAAAAAGTAACGGCTAATCGCTTAAGGATACGGCGATAAAAGCAAAGACTGGATCCTTATATAGTCGCCAACAATCTAAAAGATCAGTTAATATTTGGTAATTGCTCTAACAACAAGTTTATTGGCTAAAACTAATAGCAAGTTTACATTTAATAACCGTAATATTACGTAAGCATATATATAATCAACAACGAATTTACACCGGATTATAATATTAAAATTACTATAGAAACTCTGTACCGTTTACCCACTAAAAACGGTAATACGGTGTATCAAACTACTATATAAACTAATTAAGGTAAACGTATACTAATTCCTAACCTACCAATCGCACTTTAAATTACAGTTAACGATAAAATCTTCAAAATACGATTTGTACTTATTAGTAACGTAAAAAAAGGACTTCGGCATGATAAGCATACAAACTAACGATACCCTTTTCATCGGAACGGCTGGCTTTATGATATAGGAATAACAAATAATCGAAGATTCCAAATTCTAAAATTGTAAGTCGATAACGACGTTAACGGAAAACAACGAACTTAACTTTAATAAATCGTCAATCCGCATACTTGGTATTAATGTCGGGCTAAGTTTCTGCCAAAAGGGCCAAGCCGTTATTTTTACCACAATCGACAAGATTAATAAGGCCAGGGCTTAACAGTACTTGAAATAACGTGTACGAGGTAGTTATATTATTACCTTATACTAACCGAAAGCTTTATACAGCCTATCTATTACAACACAAGCATAAACACCAATAGATAAAGACTTCAATCGACTAAATAAAAAGCTAAAGTAACAGATACGAAACTTGGATTGTGGGATCAATATAATGCCAATCGACTTTTTAAAGGCCAACCTAATAATTTTCACGGACGGGTCCTTTATAAACAACACCGACTTATCTTTGCAAATCGAGTTTTAATAACCTTAATTAACGAAGATAAGCGGGAAGATCAATTTAGCATTACCGGTAGCCTAATTTACTAAACCTTTATCAGGTATAAAAGGATTATACGAAACGTATTAACTTTAAAGATCTACGGCATAATAGCGGACTTTAATGCAGGCATAACATTATAGGAAACCCTTAATTTTATTATTAGGTAGCTAAAGATTTCCTTTATCCCAGTGGTAATCTGTACCGACTTAAAAAGTCTTTTCGAGTACCTGTTAAAACTCGGAACTACCAGCGAAAAACGTTTGATAATCGATATAATAACATTCTGCGAAACCTACGAAGAAAGAGAGAATAAGGAGTTCCGATGTATCGATAGCAAAGATAATCCTGTAAACGCTATAACGAAGGCTACGCCAAATAAAGTACTGGAAAGGTTTGTAAATAGCAATAAGCTAACCATACGTATTAAGGGATACGTGAATAGACCGCCCGGAAAGCCCAGATCACGTGACAGCGAACAAAGATGTGCTGGCAAATTGGAAGACTGCCAGAGTAGCGATGGCAAAAATGGCAATGGCAATAGTTTGAATTACTGGCAAAGGGTACGCAAATGGTGGCGTACTTGAGTTGCGTAGGTTTGTGGCGAAGAATCTGTACACGGGATTTGAGGAACGGAGGCCTCGGAGGGGCAGAGCAAAAGGGCCACAAAGGGCTGTAATTGAGGTTGTTTTCAGTACAGATTGATTGGAATTGACAGGGGTCTGGCTTGTGGATTAAGGAGGGATTTCAGAGGTTGCTACCAATTGATGGCAAGCCACGCTGGCGTACAGGCATAAAACAAAAAGCCGCCAATATTGAAACAGTATTGCAATAGTATTACATGCAGTGCAGTAGGTCAACTTTACTTACAATAAAGTTGACCGTACTGCAAGTGTATTGCTTTGTGCGAACTTACCGCATTGGTTGTAAGTCGAGTGCAGTACGTTACACTTCACTCTAGGGCACGGGCCAAGCACTTAGCCATACAAATTACAGTGCAGACCGGCTAGCGGTCTGCCAAACCTAGAACAATACATCTACCATCTGACCACGCAATACTACTGTTACTTCGAAGACCAATCGAATTGACAACGTTGCAACGTCTAAGGCCTACCAACACAATGGATAAATAAATGAATAGAGCCGTTAAATGCGAGCGCTTATAATAAAGGTCTTTCTTCAAGACTTTAAAGTGTAAAAGGAATTAAATTTATATTGCAATACAAGTCTAAGTCTGAAGGGCCACGTTGATACAAGTAGGAAAGATGGAATCGTTGGTTGTAAGGGCTGTTCTTTGGATGCACCGTTGCGTTGGCGGTGCGCCGGGCCGACGACGATCTCCACAGCCAAAAAGGGGTCGCTGGAAAAGATTCAAGTGGTGATAGAGCCGATTAGTGATATTGTGGTGAAATAGGGTGCATGTGAAGTGACAGTGTTGAGAGCGGCTGGATCTGAATATTTTTCTCGGAAGTGGACACTATTAGGATATACAGTGTAGGCCCCCTACCTTCCTTAACATGGTGGTCCGTGCACCCATGCCAAGAAAGTTGATGTAAGGTCGAAGATGATGTGAAGGAACTTGGCCAAAGCTGTCGCTTCAGGCGGTCGGATACTGTCAATTATCTTCGATGAAGAGAAATAGTACGAAATCTTTTCTAAAGAGCTGCTACAGGCTACAAAAAGGTGGTGGCCCGGTCACATGATAAGACAACTCCAAACATCGTAGAAGCATGGAAACTATCAGGACTAGATTCCTTGTAACCACTAGCCCAAGCACCAGCCTGTAACTTTGCCCCCGGCATACCCCTGTCCCCGTAGGCCCCCCCCCCTTTTCCTTCTCTTTTTTTTGGTATAAACCTGTTAACCATTTTAACCAACGTGGGTTACACCGACTACTACTGCCACTTAACTCACATAAGTTAACGTATCTACTACTACCACCAACCATTTTAACCTACGTGAGTTAACCTTTTAATGCTACCACTTAACTTACATAGGTTAACTTGCGCACTACCGCTACAAACCATTTTAACTAATACGGGTTGACTCATCCACTACTTCCACTTAACCTATATAGTATAACTTACCGATTATTATTACTAACCCATATAGTATAATTTACTCACAATTACTGCTAACTTATATATGTTAATTTACCTATTATATCAGAATCGTAAAATAATAGCTTCGAAATGGCTCGGTAACTAGTAAAGAATAAAATCAAATTAGACCCATTAGCGAGTTGGGTAGGAATGCCTGTCATTACCATTAGCCGAATGATAACGGGATTTGAAAACGTTAAAAGTCGCGATATTCGAAAAGTTTATAAGCGATTTCTAAGTTAAATGTACATAACCTATCTATTTAATTAAAACTTATAGTTTTAAAGAGTTACTAATATGGGGGCGATTTACTTAAGGTTTATTTTGGATTTAAAAAATGTTTTCGACGTGAAATTTCAATTATGTTTCGCTATTATTATTAAATACGACGATTACAGGTAATTAATAGTCTCAAATTTATTCGTTTGAAGGCAGGTCGATAGCGATTTGGATAAATTAGTTGATGTCAAATCGGAGACATTTTTCACCTGGAATACTAAGTTCGATTACTTAAGATTCAACAACACGTTTAACGCGATATTTGTTATAAAGCTAACGTAATTATTTTCAAAACCTAATCCGGTTTATAATTTATAAGGGAAAGATAAACGTTATCATCGACCCGAAACCGCTGCGAAGGAAAAAATCATTTATTAATGAGATTATTTATACGTTATAACGTAACCGCTATTAGGGTTTATATGAATTTCGTTATGTAGTAAATACATTCCATAAAGATTACGGATTTTATATAAAATTTCGTAACTACACATTCAAACATTGAATATATTATATAAATTCAACGTTATAGCCTGTTATAACTCAAGGACCAAGTATAGGTCATGAAACAGGCTAGCGGTCGACTGCGTCATTAAGAGTCTGATGTCCAACACATCAAGCGAATAACATCTCTTATGTAAGCAACCCAGGGTTAGGGTTAGCTGATGGATCGCTAGAATAGCAAGGCGATCTAAACAATCCAGTACTAAAGATGGTATGAAGGCTATAGGATAAAAGGACACGGTCATCACCACATAGATAGCATTTCCTTCATAGCTCTTCAGTTGTCAATCTAAGTATTCAGTCTCAGTATATTCTGAATAGCCTCACAGCTTTTGATCATTACTTGCATGGTTGCAATATTGTTCACTCAGTACCTCTACTACCTTCTTGATAACATAAACCCTTTGACACTTTCTATATACTCACGGGTATTTAGTGTGATCATTACATAGCTGTAGTTAATGAAAAAACAATCAATAGTAATAATGTTAGTATTTTTATGATTTAGGGCTAATGAGTAACTAGGTAAATAATAGGTTGAGTTGAATTGAATAAAAATAATGATAAAACATGAATATGTTAAAACCTTTTAATTAATACATCCATTAATATTACGTGTTATAGAGTAAAATGCAGTGTTTAGATGTTATTACACTCCCCTGAAATCATAAAGGTATTTGTCAAAGTTATTAAAATAATTGAAACGTGATAGTTTATAATAACGTAACAAACCCCATGAAATCGCTAATAATGATTTGAAAACCACTTTATGTAACCTTTTATATATATAATATTTATTAAGTTCAAAGTAGCAACTTTACCTTAACAATTTGTAATCATTATAAGATAATAAAGGTTACTAATTAGTTCTCAAAAATTTCGATTATTGAATTGATTAAAAACTCGTTTTAAAGCCATTCGGGAATTGATAACAGCTTACAAAATCCCTTCTAACGATATTGTTAATAAGTCATTCGTTTATAAATATCCTAATTGCGGTGAAAACGTGGGATTATACATTATAACCTGTGTGAAAATAGAGATCAGTTAAAAAAACGATAGTAACGTCACGATCCAGTTAACCAGTTAAAGGTAAATCGTATACAACTTTAATTAACGCGGTAATAAACGTCTAGTAAACAAAAACTCAAATACAGTTACGAAACCGTAAAATATTATCATTATTTAATAAATACTCCGAAATGAAAACCACAAATTTTTAGTCGTTATTTATACAAATATCGATAGGGAAACTCCGGTCGCTTATACGTATCACATGAATGTGATAAAAGTAAATAACGTTCCTAGTAATAAAGGCATCCTAACTATTTTGAAGGTTGACGTTGATAATGAATTTATAACTCTCCGGAATAAATTCGTTAACGATGGTGAGCCGGGCGACGCATATGAACAAAGACAACTTAGAAAAGATCTTTATATAGCATAAAAACTTTGATTTCCAACCTTACAATCGGGGGTCGAAAAGACTTTTAAGAATATTCCAATCACTTTATAATGATCCATCGGGTCGTATACGATTGGCCCATTTATTGTAAATTAATTTAAATGTGATGGAGAAAGTTTTTATAATAATCAAACTTATCGTTTAAGACGTTATCAGGGAATTAGAAATATTTCAAGTTTTTATAATCCGTAAGAATGATGAACCAACGGGTCGTACCCTAAAACTTCGCGTTACATACTTCTAAACTACTTATAATCTATAATAATGTTTTATTATAAATTTCGTAATTATATTGTATAAAGAATCAACTACGAAAATAGGATATTATTCAACATAAAATATTATAATTGTCCCGTTAAAGCCGATGACCTTTTAAGGCCTAATAAGAATGATCTGCATCCAAAAAGGATATTCGGTCAGTGTTATGTTAGGCAAAAACAGATTTTTTTGAAGAAAAAAAAAAGATTGAGCTACTTAAAACCAGTTTTTTTTTTTTTCTTTCAGGTTTCTAATAAGTTGCGACACCTTCATAAGGAAACGAATTAAAGAGCCGACCATTGGAAATTGATCCTGAATAAATTACCTATAAAAGTTGATGAATTCAATAAACCCCCGGTCTCCTAATAAAAACATTAAAACCACACATTCTCGAATAACGCGCAACTTATCTAGCCTCATACATACTTCGATTCCTGTCTTAACAACAAATCCCAAATATTGAATCTTTTGAACCCCAAATTTATATTTGGATATATCGAAATTCAAATTAAAAACGTTTAAGTTATTTAACACCCTTTCTACCTGTATATTATAATTGTTAAAATATCATTCGAAAATACTAATATATTATGAAGATAAATGAAATAGAAAAATATCGAAACCGGGCGTGATGAGTGATTAATATGTTGTTAAAAGGTAATCAGTATACCGATGAGGTCTAAAAAGATAATTAATCATTCAAAAAAACCAAAACGTATACGAAACGCAATCTTTCACTCATCGACTTTTTAAATACGTAACTTATGGAAAGCGTATCTAATATTGAGTTGAATAAATAATTCAACTCGTGAAACATTCGCGAACTTTTTTTATTCAATACAAGAGATAGCGTCTAGCTTTAGTAATAGCGTTGAATCTGAGGTAATTGAAATGAAATCGCAAGATTCTTCCACGTTTTTTAACAAAAAGAAAATACCAAGGTACCCGCTAAAAAGTTATCTATATGAATATATTTTTTATTTGATAAATAGGTTAACGTTTTCCGTAATATTAAAAGTCTTTCTTGTAATATACAATATAAAGATCCCTCAAAATATTTTCAGTATTAATCCTTATTATCATCTTAAATAACGATTTTGTAATCGGCTCCAGAATAATAAGAAGATGACTGGTTTCCTAGAGCTTTATCTATTAATAGTGCAAACCCCTTAAAGATATTGGGGAGCTTATTGCTAATGGAAACTGATGGTTTTATGGCTAACATCTTATTAATATCTTCAAAGGAGATGGCGGCGAGTCGCGTAGCAATGGTTTAATACCTCTGAGATTTACGGAGTATAATATATAAAGTAACGATACTGACCCTTATGATCCTTTTATGATAACGTAAAACCATGTTTCTATACGTAGTGATCACCCGCTCGTCCCAAAAACAATATATATTTTGGAACGTTTTAATTCAACTGTTAATATTCTCTTTAAGATTCACCCAACATAATATGGTATTAGAAATGAAAAATTATGAAATTCAAATTCGATACCGATAGCCATCGAATTTAACGTTTAAATCGGTCATCAAAATCAGCTGTAAGTCGATTTTGAGTTTATAGCAAGTAACTTTGCTAAATCGTCAAGGTAGAATAGGAATACAAGGTAACTTTTTTCAATAAATAAATCATTTTCTTAGTACGTTGTAATAATTACAACTTATATCTATTGGAACATTAATGAATTGAATATAATTATAAATTATGTTGGTTATAAACGGAAAGTTATCTGAAATGTAAGGTTGTACTATTAGTTCGAATTAAAATTCCTCTTACTTCTATACATAACTATATTATAAGAGTTACACTTATTACTTTTAAAGGTTAATAAAGTTATTAACCGAGGTAAGGTAAATATCGATGTTAAATTTGATACCAGAGTTATTCAGACGTTACACGAGATCGAGTAGGCAGATACAAATACGATAACTATTTGCGTTACATCTTGGGTATAAACTAAAGTCCTTACAATGAGAGAATTGCGAGTGTTTTATCCAATTAACGTGATAGTTAGTCTTAATTCAAAAAGCTTTGATATCGGTTATAATAATATCTTACTAAATATCGCAAGCGAGCGTGCTGTTATTATCATTTACGTTACAAATACTACTGCCGGTACCAATATTATCAATGTAACTGATACTAGTGTACCGAGTACGAAGGTTATAAAATCTTCTATTGATAAGTTATATATCAGCGACCCACTTGTCATAATCCGCAGGTATATAGAATAGAAATATGACGTTACCGAATTTAATTATTGATATTTTTCTCAAAATAACGAATTTAACTATGGATTTTTAAATTAGATTATTAATATTCATAAATAAGGTTTTACAAAAGTTAAAAAAGACTTGAAACCGTTTACGTATTTCTTGTTTTAAATTTGTAAACTAAGTAATAACGGTTTTTGTCATATTCGGGTTGTATCAATAAGCGCAAAATATTATTATAAAAACGTTAAGGTTGCTATTACATTAGTCGTCACCGTAAATTTGATAAATCTCGATAAAAAACTTTGTAAAGCCCTTCAATCATTAAAGAAACATGAAATTGTTTTTTTCACTATATCTATGAACATACAATTTTTATATAATTTACGTAATATTGTAAACTTATAGATTAAGAATTTTAATTCGTCATCAAAATATTCAACCAGTGATTCGAGGGGTTGATATTTAAATATTCCATAGCCAACATTATCAAATAATTCTTTAATATCGTAATTGGAGTTTAGAAAGTTTAGGTTGTAGTTATCGTCAACACGGGTTTCGGTAAGGGATAATGCTGTAATTATGTCATTCATAGGTAACGTGAAATCGGGACCCCTTGAGGAATAGAATTACTTAGAAAACGTGTGCGTGTCAGTAACGATTTTAAGTTGTCGAATCGTATTTATTAACGTAGATAATACGTCGGTGTAACGTTTTTTTTAAAAAACAAACTGTAAAATATATTCGCACGCCACTTGGTTCCGGTCGACTAGTTCCAGATGTAAATTTTCGGTAAATCGTTCGTATTAGGTAGTGACATCGTCGTGTTGCGTTGTTAGAGCTCTGTAGAACTAGTTTTTAACACGCGCGTTGAGGCTGGTTTGAGGTTTAACGGTTCAGGTTAGAAAGGTCGAAATATATAGCCTTGGGTTATAAATATTTGCAAGTAGATAGAATACCGTTGAGAAAAAGGATCGGGGATAATATGTAAAGGGACTTAACTAAAGTTATCGTTTGAAGCGTTCGGATAATATTCATTATCCCAGATAAAGAGAAAGAGAAAGGAACCTTTGCTAAGAAGCTGCTTCATGCTATAGAAAGGGGATGGCTCGGACACATGACAGGACGACGCAGAGTATTGTAGGAGCATATCAACCACTAGTATTAGATCCCTGGTGACCACTAGCTCAGGCACCAGCCTGTAACACAAAAGGACCCTTGATTCAGATAAAAATACTTGAACCGAGCGAATCTGCTAATACAACACTTTTTAACCGATTTTAAACAAGCTTATGGTACGGTAGAAACATAGACACCCACTTAAAAGAAAAACATATGATAAATAAAATTATATAGATAAGGACTACAAACTAAAACGAGTATACATCATGGCTCAGACGTTGTGGAAGGAAATTTTTATGGTGAATTATCCGTTAAATTACGTGTTAAATATATTAATAATACGCAGGGTAAACGTTTTGAGGAAAGCATCCAAATAAAAAGTAATAACCTTTTTATATGTGGTGTAATGAAACTTGCGTTACTATAATAACTTGCATAGCAAAACATAATGATATGTAAGTCAAGAATAGTTTACGAAACCAATAGAAAAAACACGGATGAGATGTACAAAAAGTTTAGTCTAATCGTTTAAAGTTGCGGGGATAAAAGCAAAAATAGGATTCTGACTTAATCGCCTCCAATTGAGAAGATTAGTTAGAGTTTAATCATCTCAGTTGATTCTAGTTTTATTGTTAGCATAAACAGTGATTTTACCCTTAATGATTACGATACGACGCAAATGTATACGCAATCAGCCACCGATTTTCATCGGATTATACTGTTAAAGTTTCTGAAGAAGCTACGGGATAAGTTTTGTAATAAAATCATTATAATTTATATGAAATCACGGTATATATTCGTTCAAATATGTCTTTATGAGTTTTGATACATTAAACATAATTTAAGAATATATTAGATATAATAATGTTAATGATTTACTTGTATTTAATGATTATATAAGATATAAACTTCAATATTATTGACATAAAAACCAAAGATATACTCTTTTCGGGCACTACTGAATTTGAAGCAACGGAATAGTATTCTATTAAGGATTCAAGCCTTTAGAAGTGTAATCCAATTAAAATGTTATCTAAGGGTACGTAACTTAATTTCAAAGAATCCTTAATCTGTATCTACGGTCTTAACAACAACTGCGGCATGTACCTTGGTTTACACCAAAAAAGGCAAGTTGCCAGCTTAGCGAAGATGAATAAAGCTGACTATACAAGGGTGAAACATGACCTTAATTAAATGGGTCGAGCGGTTTACTGTTATGACTTAAGCCCGTTGGCGAGTCAGGAAACAGGCCAGCATGCAGCTGAGCTACCGAGAGCCTGAAGTCCAACACATCAAGCGGGGAACATCTATTTGTCATCACCAGACTAGGCAATCCTCCAGGGTTAGGGTTATCTAGATCACAAGTGCTCACTGAACCTCAATGAGCACCGGTGAGCCTCAGTGAGCAGCAGTGAGCCAGTACTGAAGATGGTATGAAGGCCATAGGATATAAGGACACGGTCAGCACCACATAGATAGTATTTCCTTCATAGCTCTTCAGTTGTCAATCTAAGTATTCAGTCTCAGCGTATTCTGAATAGCCTCACGGCTTTTGATCATTACTTACACGGTTGCAATATTGTTCACTCAGCACCTCCGCTACCTTCTTGATAACATAAACCCTCTGACACCTTCTATATACTCACGGGTATTTAGTGTGATAATTACACTTACATCATCACTTCGTACTAATCGGAAGCATTCTACTATTTATTAGTTATCATCTAAGTTTAGGATTGATAAGATTCGGATTTGATAGGTTAAATAAACGCGTATAATGAACAACAGAAAACTTGGATAAATGAATTAACATGGTATTAGTAGACTCTTCGACGGAAAATTTAATGATTTGTACGGAAATTTGTCTTGAAAATAGCGTTGACTTCACCTCTGAGATCGGATGTCTTTTAATAATAGTTAACGAAAATAGATCGGAAAGGAAATTCAAGATCACTGGTAATCTCGTATACTGGATATTCGTTAAATTTGAATACATAGCAGGAACATATAAACATCTAAAATTTACGGTATAACGGCATAATTTAGTATAGATATAGTGACCAACGCTACACTAAGGAATATTAACTAATAATTGGAATTCATTCCGATACTCATGACTGTTTGTATTGAATTCCGAAGCCTTCAAGAGTGTCTTTATAAGCTGGAAACTACGAATAATGAAAGTCTGATAATCAATGTAATTGTATTGAGGAAGATATATGAAGTCTAATAAATGAATGAATTAAGGTAAATTAATGATAGAAACAACCAGGTCCATGCAACTAAAGCTACGAGCAATAACGCTTTAAGAATGTTTTTAAATAATAATAAGTTAACTATATAGATTGAAAAATACGTAAACCGGTTGGTTTACCCGATATGTAACGAATGAAAATATAGAGACCATAGTGAACTAAAAAAAAATCTAACGTAATATATACAAAAACCGAACTAATAACTATTGGCAAAAAGAACAAGATTAATATTATACAAGTTTGTAACGAAAATATATAAGTACAGGACTAAAGGAAGGTATCTCCTAGAACTATAAGGTAAAATACTGTAATTGAAGTACAATCTAGGCATAAAATGAACTGAAATTTGTGGAGTAATACCGTTAACCATAGGAGGAAATTATGCAATTAACTTGAATGAGTGGCTAACTATAATAGCGTGTACATAAAAAACAAAAAGTTGTTAACGTTAGAATAGTAGTCAAGTGCAATGCTATTAAGTCAACTATACTAACTATAAATGGATTATACTAACTAAACATTTACTGCATTGATTTTGGGTCTAGGGCCCAATTCAATGTGGGGCACGAGCTAAGTAGTGGAACATACAGATTAGTGTGCAGACTGGTTAACAGTCTGCCAAACTTAGAAGTAACACATCACCACTTTCAATGCGTTTTCAGGTACTTTGACCGGAGATTAGAATCGATAACGTTACAACGATAAAGACCTACCAATAGAAAAAGATAGGTCTGAAGCTTTTTAAGTCTTTTTTAATATCTTCGTCCGCTGTTTTTGTATTTTCATTATATGAAAAGAAAGCGTTTATTCAAGGTTTAAGTATAAATATTTAAGTATAAAGATTTGATATAGATAGTAAGATTGGAATAAGAAGTATAGGTTTGATTATTTTCCATTTGATATTTTAAATTAATGATATCTAGTAACGATTTAGCCTTAGGTAAACTCTGGTGTCTTTTCAACTATATAAATCGTTTTTTGACTTGAACAATTAAAGACTTGAAAACTTTAAGACTTTCAGCAGTTAATATTAACATGTAGTTTCAAAAAAAGCCTGATAAAAGTATCTCGATGGTCTGGCGACACCGTCTTCACTTTCAAGTACCTTTAAACATTAACGAACCTAGAAGGTCTCCCTTTTTATTCTTGTAATAAGCAGCGCAATAGCTGAGGCATTTCGAAAAAATCTTTCCTCTAACTTGACGCTTTCGAAATGAGGAACAACCGGAAATTAACTTCTTCTTCTACCTAACTTATCTTTGTTGAACCTAATAAACACGGATTAGTATTTGTAGGCCTTTATGTTATAACCTAAGGACCAATTGCAGGTCATAGAATAGGCCAGCGGTCCGCTGCACTATCAGAAGCCTGATGTCCAACACATCAAGCCAGGGATCTCTCTTATGTAAGCACCCAGGGTTAGGATTTGGACCGACAGGACCGCTCGCGGTCCAGTCGACAACATTGGGACCGAAGGAAGCGACATCGACTTCAGCGGTCCAGTACTGAAGATGTTATGAAGGCTATAGGATATAAGGACACAGTCATCACCACACAGATATTATTCCCTTCATAGCTCTTCAGTTGTCAATCTAAGTATTCAGTCTACACACCTGAATAGCCTAACGGCTAATGATCATTCTACAGCACGAATAAACATCTTCTTGATATTGCACCTTTGTTACCTCTGCTACCTTACTGCTAACATAAACCCCCTGACACCTTCTATTTACTCACGGGTATTTAGTTTGATCATTACACTTTAACGGGCCGACGTAGTTGATTAAATTTTTAGTCGAAGTAAATGATATATTACATTGAAAATGTTAATGTATTACTTTTCTGTTTGATACACAGCTGGCCGATCTGCATACTAGTTTTTATGGCCAACTGGTTGGATCGTCCCCCATATTCGATTGTGGATTCCACTGCAATTGACTTGTATTCAATACAGTCAACTTGCAATTATTACAGTCACTTGACTGTACCGCAATTAACTGCTATTCAAACATATTCGTAGTTATTATAAACCAATTTATGTGCTTAAATGCTAACTCTTACTCCTAAAACATTTAAATCCTCGAGATATGAAAGAACAAATGAAATTATTTGAAATATATCCAAACCTATATACTCTATAATAATGAGGAAAAATATGGAACTAAGATACTTCTTCATTTAACTCAAAATTCACTTTAATTTTACTGTTATTTTCACGATTGAATTTCTTAATAGTAACTCCTACTTATTTCTATATGATGTATTTAGATTGACTTTGTATATATCACCTAATTCTGTCAATATCCAATTTCATGTTTGAAAACAAGCACAACGTATATTATTTATAAACCCATACGAATATAAATGTTTAGAGTCACCTAATTTACACTCCAAATAATTATACATTACTACATATATTGAAATGTTATCCGTTAATCACTGTATAATTTCAACCCTGTATCTTCTGAAACATTATCCGATAATTAGTAAACCCATTGTATTAGTTATTGAAAACAATTACTGTCGTTTTCCACAAGATCCAACTTCTAATATACTTGATAATACATGACGTATTTAATGCATTACTTCCTCGGTATTTTTAAAAAATGAAACATAACATCAACCTTTTCAATCAACGTTCTGAGAGTTTAAGAGTGCTACATTTCAATTTAAGTTTATCATGAACCTATCATATTTATCAATAACCTATCCATGAAAACAAAACAAAAGAAAAGATGATGAAATGAATTCAATAAAAATTAATTCAATAAAAATTGATTCAATAAAAATTATTTACTTATTGATCACTCCGTCAAAAATCCAACTTATAATCCATAAGATTTTCCCATATCTTTCCACTAGATTCATTTATTATATGTTTACAATCTATATAATAATATATTAGATAATCTTCGTTATTACCATTACGTTGATTAAAGTAAACTTAAGAATAAACCAGTTAATACTATTAATTTCTTTATTATAATAACGAAGGAAAACATAGCTTATTTAAAAAAACTATGTAACGTAATATTTCGGCATGAAGAAACTCATTTCAATTATCTCAAATCCGTGATAACTTTTTCAACATACTCCATACTATGGTCTCACCAGTATTAGTTTATATCATAACCTTTAAACATGAGATTAACATATTAATCATTGTATATTTCTCGCTTTTATTCACTATTTTTACCAAACCCCGATTGTCATACTATTTCTGTAATATTAAGCACAATACAAATTGTACTCAAAATATTGATTTTTTTTGTCGTATATAGGCCGAAAGAATTCTCTTATCAACAAATCCCTAAAAAAAGGTTTTGATACAAAATCCGTAAAGTCAACATAATTAAAATTGAAAACCTGATAATTTAAAATCTATATCACAACAAATATTTAGAAATAAAATCATATTAATGCCGAAAACTTCATAGGATTCCTATTATATTTCTCATTTATACCCCACATCATAACAATATAAACTATAAACCATAATTACTATTTAATTTACCTTATATTACGGTAACAATATCTGATACTCATTATATCACAATTCTAATTATTCAATTTGTGGATAAAAGACTCATATAACCTAAAGACATGATCATAGCAATTGGCCAAACAGTTATTTTTGTTATAATCCCCAAAATATGGTCTCGAACGTATATTTACACATCCAAATCAAGATTTGGATACTATTTTAACTGAATAGTAATAATCATTAACCTACTAACGTGTTAGTATACATTAAATAAAGTTATCTTAATATTTATTCTCTCCACTATTGCGCTATTTCACCATTGAAACGCTTCTCAAAAGCTCGTCGTACCGGTGACTCCATGAACTATACTACTGCTGCACCTGGAGAGACTTTCCTCCAAAAACTATTTATCTCGTACTCTAAATTCACGTGTTAGTTAGGTATTTTCCTTATGTAAGGAATATTAATTTTAAGAAATTTTGTATTCTTTTGAACCAATTATTGTCACTTAGCTATTTCATTCGTCATCCGGAACAAATGTAACAATTTTAGACGAATTTAACTTAAAACATATAGGATATATCTATATGACTAGTTTTCTACTTTGAACAATTACTTTCACTATATTTATATCTACAGGCTATTATATTTAATCTTTTATTTTGGTCAAATTAAGAAACACCTCCAAAAGATTCACTATCCTATCTTTAGAAAATTATATACGCCCTGTCTTTCAAATATTATAATATTGTTTTACTTGGTGTTTCAGTGAACTTTCTTCTCAATATCTATATTCTATTTGTCGAAAAACTTTTGAAAAAAGCCTCAAGATTTATCATCTCCAAATTTGGGGTTAATCTATATATTGTATTAAATAATATAATTTGTGAACTAGCTGGTGTCAAATTTTCGCATAATTGGGTTATCATAATGATATTTCTGAAATTCGTGAAAAAAGGTTTATATTCGCTTACACAAAGAGTCTATATCACAGATATGACCCTTACATCATTTAATACATACAGATGCTGGTATTGATTCAAATATATCAGCGTTTTATTTTTAAAAAACAAATTTAGATCTATTAATATCGTATCACCAGGTTATGTATATCTAATAAATTCTATTAATAGTGTTTGGAGATGTTATAAACTTTATCTATGAGTTAGAACGGTGTTTATACTTTATGTTGAAATAGAGGAAGAAAAAAATCTTTTTGTTGAGATATTATAACGTTCTTGAAAACGTTGACGAAATAAATTTAACAAAAATTTCTTGATTACGTGGCATTCGTAGCATCGGAAAACAGTAAAAAAATTGTTCTCCGTCTGCTAAACGCAATATAGTTTTATTTAACGCTCAATACGACGCTCAAACTCAACTAGGTCGATTTAATTTACTGCACAGAAAGCAGAACATCACTTTTTCAACCAAGCTACTTCAAAATTGATCTAATCAAATACTAATTAATCTTAACAAAGAACCTGCTAGAATTACCTCATCAATCCAATACTAAAAATAATAAATATGACACTAACAAAATGAATAATGAATGAAGACAATTTACAGGAACTTCTAACAAGTTTCAACCTAATTTACTTCAAAGAAACGCGAGTCTGTTCAAATGAAATACATAGACACTTCACTTTCCGCATTCATGAAACCCTGAACAATTAGAGATTCATTAACAAACGCATAAAACAATTATACGTGGCGTGCAATATTCCCGATAAAGAGGTTATATAGTTGTAGTATTATTGCGGATAAAAGATGGTATTTTTGTAACGTTGTTTTTAGTTTTATTCTATTAGATTATATCCATGCATCGTATTAGTGTATTATAAAAGTTGATGTGTTAAACGTCTTGCTACTGATTCTTTGTACAGAATTGAACATTGAATTATTTATATTTCATAGTTAAAGCTTTTCAAAACGTGGTGTATATTAGTGGGTAAAATAATTGTTGAATCACTATTTGGTTAATATTTTCGATTATTGAAGCCTTCGAAAACTATATGGTTTTATGTAGTAATATATAATTAATGTTTAAAATATGGTTAGCGAAAAATTTGAATATTATTTGTAAATTGATTGATTTAAAGTTGATATTTAAAACGTAATATGATTATATATAATTTTTGATAGAGGAGAAGAAAATAAGTTGAATTTCTAGTTATATATTGTTATTATGGACTAGGATGTGGTTTAGTTCATTATATCATTAGTTAAATGGTATAAGCGTAGTTATATACATAATTACCTTAAGTCTTTGAATGATTCAATACATATAAGTTTGTATTGAACATTAAACTCGGCGTAATTCTATCAATATATATATATATATATATATTGAATTTAGAAAACCGGTATATAATACAACTTATATCAAATAAAGTCATATTAAGTAATGATTATTTGAAAAATATCTATTACTAATAATCAGTTTTTATTATTATCTTCAAATTTTGAAATTAAGAACCATATTTCGTTAAATTATTACAGTTTTTATCCTATCATCATTTGAATTTTAAATTCATATGGGGTATAGAAACAATGTAATAACATATCGTCCAAATTTAAAGTTTTTCATATAATTTCTTCATTTTATATTGAATACTTCTGGTATTACCCGTTTATTAAATTACCTTGTACTTTTGGGCTATTATTGGGGTAGGGTTTTCAAATACAAATATTCTTTTAAAAACTTCAACTTCTACCATTAGTCAGTTATAAATTCTCCATATTATGAATTTTGGTCTTTAATACAATTTTCTGCACTTTTCTTGACTAACATTGTAAATAGAAATTAAATTATATTCAATTTTATATTTTTGTATAACTAACGTCTCTCATAATTATTTCTATTAAAACAGAAGTCATTGCAGCGCAGTGAGTCAAATTTACTTACGGTGAAGTTGACTATACTGACTGTAAGTTAAGTGTATTGTTTTGTGGGTTTACTGTATTGACTAAAAGTCAAGTATATTATGTGACTACTTTACACTAGGGCATGGGCCAAGTAACTGACCATATAAATTACTGCGTAGATCGGCTAGCGGTCTTCGAAACCGAAAACAATACATCTATCTCTTTACCATACAATACTACTATTACTTCAATAACGTTTAGAATAGATAACATTGTAACGTTTAAAGTCCTACCAACACTGATTAGTGCTTATTAGGTTAAGTATAGATTTTCTGAGTAGAAGAAGAAGCTACTTTACGGTTACGCTTTACGTCAAACTTTAGTTTAAAGGAAAGATTTTTGTAAAAGATACTTACTACTGTGTCAGTTTTTATGGAAGTAAGGAAGGAATACTCACGGGCTGCGTTAACCTCTATAGCAGTCTAGAAGTGGCGACGGTATCACAATTATTTAAAACAACAAAAACTTTTTACTAAATTTATCTTAAAGAAAAGAGTTTAGAATAAACGCTAAAAGTCTCAAATCATCAAGTTAACAAATAACAAAGTTTATATTAGTGCGGGTTGTACTATTGCACCAACGACACTGTGTTATGGCTTTATAAACTTTACCTTTTAACCACAAATAACAACAAGAATTAACCTTTGACTCTACTTCATATACCAAATCTCATCTTTTATACCAATCTTTCCCCCCTCCTTTTTCATTACAATATTTTTAACTGTTAAGATCGCCAATTCCAGTGAAAACACCAAAAATCGCTAAGTCTCGCCTAGGAAGCTACGTTGCATCTAGAAAGCCAAATCGCGCGACTTTACGCTAAATTGCCAAGTTCTTACGCTTCCTATTCGTAAAGTCCCTTGAAAATCACGTTCTTCGCCACTCAAAAAAATAAGATGGCACCTATTTAAAAACTAATAAAATCAATTAAATCCTTCAGTCACCTCTTTTCCAAGTATTACAATGAAGAACTTTGTGGTATAGATGTTGACAAAAATTGTACTAAAGAGCACTTGGTTAACTTCATTAGCCATTATATCTTTGACTAAGATGGTGGCGAGTTCTACCGTAACGACCGTGCCTTTTAAATCTTTCGTAAGTTTTTTTGATGATTTGTTTATTGACGTATAGAAGGCATTTCAAAAAGGGGTTAAGATTAAGTTAAAATTATATTTCATTAGTTGAAGAATTCACGTATCTAATAAAAACTCAAATAATCTAACAAAAACCTTTTTTAACTATTATAACTTGAATAATATCTATAAAACTTACGAGAAAAGGGGGGAAACGTTGAAAATCTTTAGCGCCCTTACATACGTTTAAGGGCCACCCCCTAATTCCTAGTTAAGTTAGGCTTTTAAACTCCCTACTAGTACTCATTTTCTATATACCAACGATTAGAAACCTGTTGATTTGCTTAGAAACCCAGCAACTTTACATGATAGTGAGGAATACGCTTTTAGCGGTGGTAAAACACGTAAAGCAGCGGCCACAAACATAACAAAAGAAATTAACGTTAGCGCTATCTGGTTAATGAAGTAAAATCGTTTAAGTCTTCAAAACTATCCCTACGGCTAAGTTTACCTTCCCCCTAAAATTCTCCTTTAAAATCGTCAAAATTTTCCTTAAAATTGTCAATTTTTTTAAAGCGAAGCTTCCCACAGCAGGTACGCCTACACATATAAGTTTATCATAGATTTTACCATAGGACTCTACCCCTCGGGGCCAACGACTTTCTATTACTTCTATCATCGCAAATAGGAGGCTTCAATGCTTAAGTTAACGGAAGGTAAAACCATTGACGACTAAGACGATTATCGTAATCTGTTTTTCCAAATCTGTTAAAATAGTCAACATTAACTACCAACTTTTTACGGATTTACTCAAGATTTGAAACAATGCAGAAAAGTATGATACGAAGCTTCATAATTTTATTATCACGAAGATAATACGATTTTCACACATCTGCAAGTAAATAGAGATCCTTTTTTTATTTTCACTTATTATTTCCTAGAATCATCATATGTTACTATTAGTATTATTACCCAATCTTCCTAAAGAATGTAAGAACGTTTCTAAAGATTTACGCTGTTATAAAGAGCTATTTTGAGAACGACATCTACTTTACGAAATATCATGTGAACTGAGCTATGACAAGATGAATAACGATAATAGTTAAAAAGAATGAGAAGCAAATTCCGATAAATATCCTTAACTAAATGCTGGAAAAGTTGATATTATATCAACAGGTAATAGGAAAAGTTCATTTTGATGAAGCCACGTTACGTTAGCAAGTACGGGCAGAAGATACGGGTGTTAGCAAGTTCAAATACGCTTTATAGCGTCTAAATTCCACATGTAAAGCCTTGATTTAGCTAATTACAGTCTTTATTAGAAACTATAATAGCCCGCACGCCGAATTCTACTTATATATACCTCTAAATTAATTAATTTAGCGATTAGGATGAAAAATACCGCTTAATGGTATACTATATTAATCGTAAGTATGGGCAGCCCCAACGCTCAAGATTGAATCCAAGGTTTTCGGACTAAAAACCATAACTACATTATCGCTAACAACGAGGGTAAAACTAAAGTGAACCTATGAACCGCAAGAATTATGATTATAATAATGGAAATAGGTGTTATATTTGTGGTAAGTCCAGTTATTAGTCAACTCGACTTTCTTCAGCTAAACTTTATAAATAACAGGTATTATATTATACCCAGTACCCTACTTCGTTAGCAATGAATTTCCTAAACTACATCGTAAATTACGAGGGTAAAGAGGTTGTTAATGATAATAATATGCCTAAAAAGGTTACTTGGTATGAAAATCCTACTTTTAACGCAGCTCAATAATTAACCAACCACGTATTTCTATACCCCTTCAATAACTAATACCCCTACTTTTACCTTAATAAAACCTTTAACCCCTTATATAATTTCAACATTTAAAATTTTCGCGCGGACTATACGTTTTGAGGTATTATGCTAAATACATGAGTTATCAGTTACTTAACAAAAGGCTATTCACAATACATAATATTTCGAAGGGAAAACCAAATTGCCACAAAGATGAACCGTCAAGATACTGACAAAGATAAAGTTGGCTTCCGTCTGGGTAAGCAATTATTGTTACCAGAGACGAAGATTATTTGAACTATCATTAGGTCGATTACTTTTCACATCTTTAAGTCCCCTACCATATTCCTTATTTGTTTGAAAGACATAAATATTTTTGGTGTTAACGTTGTTGACAACGCTCAAGAACTAGTTAAAAACATTTAAAGGTTTCTTTTCGCCTCTAAGTGAAAATATTTTTAGTTTGATCTTTAAGACATAGAGGTAATGGTGCTAAAGTTAACGTAGTTATAAATACATCAATTGCATCGACGTTGTAATTTCCTAACCATTGATAAGTTGTATAACGTTCCTACGTCCGTAAAGTAAGAAAATATGAAATACTTTACTCTAAACTCTATTGAAAAACTTTACCGCAATTGCCAAACGTATACAAAAATCCTTCTAAAATTTGAATTGAATTTGAAAAAAAACCAGGATTACAAATACATTATCTTCTTTAAGATATTCTACTTACATAACAAGTCTATTCTTCACTTCATTAACTCTGTAACCTTTTTTCACGATGTTGAATTCCTTAAGTACTCGTTAACGAAGGATATGAGGGAAACGTTGAGAATAATATAGATTGATACGTACCTAGGCCCACCAAACATCGTCTTTTACGATATCAGCACCAATTTTACGACGGCGTAGTTTCAGTCGAATACCAAGATAATAGGGATTTAGAATAAACAGGTACTTATTAAGACCTACTAAAGCATTGAAAAGGTTGCGAAAATACAAGCATTACTTAGTAAAGCATACAATATCCTTACGTCAAAAATTAAACGTTTCACTGATCAGCAAGCATGCCTTTAAATAGAGGTAAAAAGGTTAAATAATACTATGACCCTTGACGGCTTAGTGTTAAAGATACTAGTTTTTAAAGTATATCTTCTCCTAATGCATAAATCGCTACTATTAACAAGAACAGTGAAAAGGGTTGCGGTATACATTAAAACCTTGAAGGAAATACGTAATGAATCGGCAAAAAGGTAAGTTAATAATACACTCAACGCCAGAAACGGCTCTACGACAATCATCATACTTACTTCATCGTTACAAAGTGATGTCCTCGTGTAGTAAAATCCGGGCAAATAAGATATCTCATGCAAGATCTTCAAACCCTATATCAGGGCGACTGATGATGACAATAGAGATCTTAAAGTACATAGAATCATCCAACACAACCACTCTCCTTCCGTAATCGATAGGTCGAGGGACGCTGACGCCGCGGCTGACCAGAAAAAGGAATAACGATAAGTATGAGAAATATATAATGGGTCAGATCTATAATACTGTTTAGGTTAGTAAAACAAAAACGATTATTAAGACTTAACTGTCAAGCTCTAGCCACAAAATATCATTAAGACTTCCGGAAAACCTTTTAAAGAAAATGATAGGATCGAGATTAATGGATTCCTCACACGAGGAGTTATATAATTTGTGCCCAAACACGACTTCAGTCTTTGAGACTTGAATGTTAAGATTTTAAAGTCGAGTATTATACACGAGGTTAAAGGCAAAACCATAGGGTAGCCGTACGAGAAATCACACTTAATTATTTAAATATACGGTAATAAAGGCAAATATTAAATCCTTACATTATCGCCAACGATTTAGTACATTAGCCAACGCCTTGTGTGAGCTTCAGCAATAAAATTGTCAGTCGAAACTGGTAAGAAATTCACCCCCAATAGCCGTTATATAACGTAAAGGTGTATGCAATTAACAAATAATTTTTGAAAACTTATTTTGTTAGAACTACTGCAAGAACTGCGTAACACATACCCCATAGAAACGATTATAAGATATATAAAGCCACTGTATCAACTAGTTTCAGTAGGTATTTATTAGTTTCTAACCTATTAATCGTATTTCAAGTTAAATCTAAGTATATAATATTTTACTTACGCCTCGTATTTTGTTATCACGTAATGTTAGAATAATTTTTCTGGCTTAATAGGTACATAAAAAGACAATACCCTTTCTGTTCAAACCACTAACTTTATAAGATCGGAATATCAAGCGATTAAATATTTAAAATTCTGGAATTATAAGACCATAGCGAGTTTAGTGAAAGAAAAGCACCTAAACTTTAACGGATCGTTAATATTTAAAAATGGTGGAAACGATACCAATACCTACTTCAGTTTTTGTTAAAAGGTCAATTACGTTAACTTCGTCACAATCGATAAGATTGATATAGCTAAGGATCAAATATATCTCAAACAATGCGCTCGTAGTAGTTACATTATCACCTTATACTAACCGGAAGCATTTTGCAACCTATCGATTACAGCACAAGTACAAGACTTTAGGGATGAATATATTAATTTATAAAATCAGAGGTTGGAGTGGTAAATGAAGAATTTAGACCAGGGGATTAATATGATCCTAATGAACCTATCGAAGACTAAATGAATAATTTTCACGAACAGCTTTTTTACAAATTATATAGACTTAATGTTACAGATGGAATTCCTTATAACTATTATTAATAAGGATGATTTACAAAATAGCTCGTTTAATATTATCGCAAACTTAACACATTGGACTTCCATTAACTCTTAGAGGATTTCTGTAAGAGTAGTGTCTTTGGGGGTCTACAGTATGATAGCCGGCTTCGATATTGGCATGGCGATATGGAAACCCTTTAATATCGTCACCAAGTAGTTGAAGATTCCTCCTATCACGGTAGTAATTTATACCAACTGGAAAATCGTATTTTAATACCTTTTGAAGCTCGTAATTATCAAATAAAAACGTCCGATAATCGATATGATGGCATTTCATACAGCTTGCAAAGGGAGAGAGATTAAGAAATTCCGGTCGATTAATAGCAAAGACAAACCCACCTATAATATAATATAATGGATATCAAACAAAGTTTTTAATGTTTTCAAAATAATAATAAACTAATTACACTGATTAAAGGCTATATTAACAGGATACCTAATATGGATAAGTTATATAATTGTGAATAGGGATGCCTCGGAAAATTAAAGAACTATTAAGGGAATAAATCTGGTAACATAATTGATTAGCATGGTTAAATTGTAGGTTTACATTAGTCTGTAGCGAAAGACTTGCTTGTAGGAATCGGTGGAGGCGGAATTCGAAACTATGAGGTGAAGAGAGGTAATTGGTATCAATTTAGGTGCGGAATACATTGAAATTAACAGGGGTCAGGAAGGTAAACAGGAGGTAATTGAGTAGTAACCAAAAACAATTAGTTGACCATACTAACATACGTGTAAAAAACAAAAAGCCCCCAGTATTGGAACAGTAGTAATTGCAGTACAATAAATCAACTTTACTTACAGTAAAGTTGACTATACTAAATGCAAATTAAGTGTATTGATTTGTGGGTCTACTGTATTAACTGCAAGTTAAGTACGGTATACGCTCACTTCATACTAGAGCTCATCCAAGCAATTAACCATACAAATTATCGCGCAAACCGGTTAGCTGTCTGCCAAACCTATAACGATACATCCAACACTTGACTATGCAGTACTACTGTTACTTTAACCACGTCTCGAATCGACAACGTTTCAATGTTTAAGGTCCTGCCAACAATCTTACTATTATTAATAATTATTTGCCTCGAATCATGAAGATCCTATTCAATAAATAAATGAAGTTCAAATTCTACACAAAGAATATACATAATGATATTATAAAATATGGTAAAAGGCTGAATTAAATAGAAAAGCTTGAAAAAAATTAACTTCAATATTTCATGATTCGTAATTAATTCATTCAGTAAGTCTTTTAGTATGGTGTGTATTACATTTATATTAGATGTCGTGTACTTGACCTTTGATACCAGGTATAAGCTTTTTGAGTCAATCGTGATGGAAAGATATGTAATGAAGTTTTTTACAATTGTTTTATAAATTGATTGATATTATACCCGATAGTTTTGGTTAATGTTTTACTATAGTATATATAATACATAGGTATTTTTGGTACTTATTCATTTATTTCGCGCCTATTCACAAAGTTTAGCTAAGTAATAGCATTTACTACATTTTTTAATATTATTAGAAGATAAAATTACTTTTCTGAAACTTTTCTAGTGGATGTTGAAGTATTAAATACCGTATGATTTGAATGTTTCGCCTATGATAATAAAGGATATTTTCATATTGAAGAGATTCCATTGGAAAAATAAATGTTGTAGTTAAATTATACCTATGAGAAATTGGGTAAGTAGATGAAATTTTTGGAGAAGTTCCTGATGTTCATTTGGTGTTTCCAACGATTAGTATGTGATTCGTTTACAAAGTAATTACACTACGTCGATATTTACTCCTTACTAAAGCTGTTATTCGGGGAGTATTCACTGTCATCATTAGCAAAATATTTATAATTTAAAATTTGATCTATTTTCGTAGCTACTTTGAAAGGACTTTTCAATCTATGCCATCTTAATCTTTCCATTTACGCTAATGAGTTTATGAGTATTCATTTCATCCATAATAAACGAATTCATTTTTATGAAAACTTTGAATTTTGATTTTTGAGTACATTAAACAGGTTGAAATATGCTTAAAAGATGGGTAGTATCCTTTAATGTTCAGGTTACGGATAGCTATTTATAAAAGAGTTTGGTGATTTTACGGTATTTTTTTCAGGTTCTCACAAAGTTATTATTCATCTAACGTTTTATATTTAAACGTTGGAAATGTATACAAAGTAAAAAGCTATATGTTATGTCGTTGTGAATATACGGGGTATAAATCCGCTAAAAATTGACTATAATTCCATGGTTTTCGAATTGAACAATCGATGGTCAAAATTTGAGTACTTGACTTCCTGTTGATAATATCGTAATAGATTCGTTAATTGAAAATTTCATTCAGCCATATTTCAGAGACTCGAATTGATTTTCAACATTTGATTTCGATACTTCTCAAAGAAATTGAATCTTTCATTTCCTTTTTCGTTTTAGTAAAACAATTGCTTTTGCTTCTATATTCGATAAGCATTGCTTTCGTAACTTATTCAATTTGAATCTTATAAGCTTTTTGAAAACGATTGAACTTTGGTATCTTCATTCCGTTCAAATCATGATGTATTTGATTTTGCTTTTTTAATATTCAACGATACCATAGTTCTCTTAACCAGATTCGAATATGATAATGTAACGACTGGAATACATAGAATTACGTAAATGAGATATATTTATAGAATGCTACATCAAGTAACTCGAAACCTTTTGAATTTTTTTCATGAAAACAACGGACAAATATTGTTTAGAAAAAAAAATAAGCTATATACAAACCGATTCATACGGGAATTTCAAAGTATTAGCGGTTTTAAAACATAATTATTTTATTGGTTTTTTTCTATTTTTCTAGTCGATTAAGGTATTAACTAGATAGAGATACTGTTCATTGTTAATTTCTTTCAATCTTCTTAATTTTGTGTTTGTGCAATCAATTCTTCATTATATTTCATTTTATACTTCTTTTGTAGTTTCCATGATAGGTTTGGTTTATCAATTAATTTGGCGAACTTATAGAAGATATCAAGTATAAAGATATTTTGGAAGTAATTGAAATACATTGTAAGTTTCTATCGTTTTACTATTGATATTTACATTGAATTTTAGTTTATTATTTCAAAGAAATATAAATTTTACTTTTTGATCATTTTAGGGTCAGTAAGTGTATCTAAGGGTTCAATTTTATCAGGTGCGTCATTATTATTCGAATGGTTTTCTTATACTTCCTTTGAAAAATGCTCGTAAATTCATTTTTTAGTTAGAACCTCTTTTTCTATTCATGATTTGTAAAGCAGAATCAATGTTTTTGTTGTTGATTTTCATATATGAAAGTTATGAAGCATTGTTTCAAGATCAATATCCAAAATTTACAACGGTAATAATTTTGTTGTTGATATTAGGGGGTAGGGGGTTGGATATAGTAAAGATTTCTGTGTTTGGTGGGTTGCAAGTTATATTAATACTGTTGAGAATCACTAATTCTAG
This sequence comes from Anisogramma anomala, assembly GCA_038502455.1. Classification (NCBI taxonomy): domain Eukaryota; kingdom Fungi; phylum Ascomycota; class Sordariomycetes; order Diaporthales; family Gnomoniaceae; genus Anisogramma; species Anisogramma anomala. The sequence continues at coordinate 17,247,106 of JASMMZ010000001.1, forward strand.
CATACAAGATGGTTTTGCAGGAAGGTAATTGCAAAATAGAACCTACTTTTGTAATTTTCATGGGAAGAAGAAGTTTAAAAATTATATTAACAATATTACCTCAAAATTATGTCTGCCGGAACTGAGTATTTTGAAATTATTTTCAGGCATTCTCTTCTTATTGGTAATATATATCAATCCTTTTGGTCTTTTCAGAAAGTTTGGTTTATTTAAAAAATTCTTTATTTAAATTTATACCTAAAAGCTTTATCGAATTGGTTTCTATTTAAGGGTCTAGTTTTTGGAAGAACACGATTGTCAGTAATAAGTGATGAAGAATTTGATAATATTTCTTAATTTTATTTTCAGGTTTTGTATTCACGCTGCCGTTTTCTATTTCTTAATCAGCGATTAGGTGGACCAGTTGGTTTTCATTTTCCTTTATTATCCTATTAATGTTTTTTTATAAAAGATTTCATTAATTCCGTTTGTAATAGAGGAAGAGAACGGGGTTATATTATGTAATTGAGAGCAGTACTGTGGGATTTTAAGGTAAATGAAGCATCTAAAGCGTATATGAAATATAAGAAAACTAATACGTAGTTCAATTTATAATATTCACATGTATTATAGCAGAATACCTTGTATAACACCTGGGAAACATTGATAAATTCGCTGAAACAACGATAATTTCGATGTGTTACAACATAAAGATGGTGAAAAAGAAATTAAACGTTTTGACTCAATCTGTTAAAATGGAAAATAAAGTATTACTGTTTTTGAAAACAATAGCATGAATCAAATTTCACCTGATATAATATTCGTCCAATTTTACAAAAGAAAATTAAGTAGATTACGTTATCTCTCCCCATATTTTAATACTTAATAACTAAAAGGAAAAAAACATTTACTTTTTTAAGTTAATTCAATTGTACGAATCATTACCACAACGCTTCTATCGTAATGATACTGCGACTACTGAGCACTCCTTGAAACCTAATCGATATAAAAAAAGAAGTTGCACCTGATTTGTTTGTTAAAAGTATACTTTAACTTCGTATTTCATTTTAAATAGATTCTTTCAATGTTTATGCCGTATAGAAACAACAAATCATTATAAAATGAATAATGTGTATGTATTTTATTTGTAATATTTTGGAGGAATTCGATACTACAGTGGTATTGGGGGTTTAAACATTCCTTTATAATGATGTTACGGTAGAAAATAAGCTTACTAAACTTTATGCCACCGGTAATATCAGTAGGAAGAACGATGATACCGCTTCAACATAATAAATTAAACTCTTTTACAATGATTTGTCTTTATATTGCTTTTTTAGTTTGTCCTCTTTTGTTAGAACTATTTTATAATGTTGTAACTTCGTCTACAGTGGCTTAGAAACGATTTTACAGTTACTACCCCACTAATTTATGTGATGTTTTCATTGTATTTTATTTGTATTGTGAATTAAATTTTTAGTATAGTGTATTTAATGAATTATTTTTATGTTTATAAATCATTAATTACCATTTTCCCTCCTATCTACTTTTGAATTCAATATTTCAAATTTCGGACGTATTGAGACGCAATCGATAGCATAAAAGTTTTTTTTTTAAAAAAACAATCGATATAACGAATATTCATTTGTTCCATAGAAGCTTTTTTATGTAAAGTATTTATCTGCGTTTCAAAAATAACTCTCTACCTCGTCAAATCCAAAATTTTAAATTAGCTATTTATTTACAGTAATTCAATAAGTGAACTGTGGATATTCATTTTCTATGTTACTATTTATTTTTAATGATCATATTTAATTTAAAAGTAAATATGAAGGTAATCGAAGGCATTTTAGTTTGAAATTTACCGGAATCATGGTAGGGCGTTAGACGTTGTAACGTTGTCTATTCGATTGGTTGAAGTAACAGTAGTATTGCATGGTCAGATAGTGGATGTATTATTCTAGGTTTGGCAGACCGTTAGCCGGTCTGCACAGTAATTTATATGGCTAATTGCTTGGCCCGTGCCCTAGTGTGAAGTGGGCGCATACTGTATCTAACTTGCAGCCAATACAGTAGGCCCACAGAAAACAATAAACTTAACTTGCAGTCAGTATAGTCAACTTTACTGTAAGTAAAGTTGACCTACTACACTGCAATTACTACTATTCCAACACGAATATTCATAACGAATTATCACCGACAAGCAACTTAAAACCAACAATAATTATAATCATAGGTTTAAAGGTTCTTCATAACAATAATATAGAGGAGTATAGAAAATTAATTTCTCTTATTAAAGTCCATCATATTAAATGCTATTATAATCCAAGAACCACGTTCATATTGCTTCAAGTAAATCTTATTAATATGTATGAAATATCAATATGCCCAGTACTCATTTACGTAGTTTAGGGTATGTTGAATTAGCAGCAATGGTATCTGATGTCAAACTTAGTAATAAATAGAATAGAAGGTACGTAGAGGGTAGATTTTAAGAATATTACCTTATACTTGTATTCACCTGATATAACATATTTTATATATTCCAATTGTTGGAATAGTACTACATTCAGTGCAGTAGGTCAACTTTACTTACAGTAAAGTTGACTATACTGAACTGCAAGTTGAGCGTATTGTTTGTGTGAACTTACTGCATTGGGTGTAAGTCGCGTGCAGTACGGTGCACTTCACACTAGAGCATGGGCCAAGCGATTGACTATAAAAATTATTATGCAGACCGGCTAGCAGTCTGCCAAACCTAGAACAATACATCCACCACTTGACCAATGCAATGCTACTGTTACTTCGACCACAATTCGAATCGATAACGTTGCAATGATTTAAGGCCTTACCAACACAAATAATATTTTTAAAATACGTGTTTTTTCAGGATAATATTTTAGTTATGGTCAATGAGGATAACGTTATTAAATTTGGGGGTGTAAACGGCTAAAAAGAAAGTAAAACACAACGTAAATCGCTAATTACTTTATTTATTATAGCTTCTATACGAGCTCTTAATATATAAACAATGGTTAACACTTTCAAAGCGAGCTTTTTCTTTGGATTGATGCCAACAGCAGGGTTAACATTTACTAAGTCCGTTATAATAATTCGATCAGGTAATGCACTACTTAAGTGCTACTGGTATTGGCTAAATATATAGAGAAGATATTTATATTAGATTAATCTTTGTAATGATATATTAAGATAACTAAAGGATAGGAAAAATCGGCATACCTTCTTTTTCTTGATCCAAAGAAGAAATCGGCGAGAGTACATTAATGAGTGGTGTAAGGAGGAAAGCGGGAGAGAATATTAATACAAGCGGAAAAGATTCAAGGATATTTCAGCTAGCACCTACATTCTTTGTTCTTTGTTTTCTTGTAATTTGCTATCACCGTGCAGTGCCCAATATGTAGTTAGTATAGTGCGAACCTTGCTGTTGCTGAAATAAGCGCAAACCCTGGCAGGAAAGCTCACAACCTGAGGGTTCTTACCTTATAATAACTAGCTCCTGATTCTAAATTCCCCGCTTAAAATCTGTACCCTTTGACCGGTTAAACAAACCAATCGATTCCTTGTTATACAAATATATAAAATCTACAACATATCCTCTACAATTATGCCTAATTTACAATAAATAATCTATATGTAGTAATTAAATACCGATAAGATATTATATAAAATGTATAGGTTATTAATTTATGCCATGAATCTAACCGCAATATAAATGTGGATCATATTTATATAAGTTTATCCATAAGTTACATGAAATAGAAAGATATACCACTAAATGTTTCTAATAGCTTTCACCCCTATTATATCTATAAAATAACAAAAAAGAGTAGTTTGTGCGCATAAAATACCATTATTAGGTTGAGAATTTTGGTGGAAAACCGGACCCTAACTTAATCTTTTAAATAAGGCCCTAAGTTATCCTATAATTGAGAGACCCGTAATATTATATAGGTGTTAAACCTATAGCCATAGCTGGGCCGTAATGTTCGGCTGTAACAGTCCCCATACAATGCCTACTCGTATCGAAAATCTGAAATAGTTGTAAAAGAGTGAACGGATCGGTAAAACACATGTACTATAGTTGAAAGCTCGTGGCAATAGGAAAGATATAATTCACTACTTGTATAGCGAGTTAACCTTTTTCCACGATCCGTAAACCTAATAAATTTGAAATAAGTAAAGGGAGGTACACCATTAGATGAGTGGTGTGTCAAGAAAAGTAATTTGTGAACATCTCAAGATATTTAAAGTGAATTCGAAGGCGAAAGCCTTGTTCAACGGGTAGGCTGCTGGTATAAGTAGTAACAAATTATAAAAGGTTTTTGTATACAAAAGTTCATAATAAAAGTCTTTAAGACTTTGAAACATAAAACTAGACTTTATTTGTACCGTAGTATAAGTTTGTAAAGCTATTTTCTCCCAAGTAACGAGTGATGGAATCGTTATTTGTAAGGGCTATTCTCTGGATCCAATGTTGCGCGAGAGGTCCGCCGAGCCAACAACGATGTTCATGGCCAAAAGGGGGATGGAGGAAAAAATTCAAGTAATGGTAAAGCCGATTATCGATGTTGTGGTTGAAAAGGGGGCATGTGAAGTGATGGTATTAAGAGCGACTAGAGTTGAATTTTTCTCTCGAACGTGGGCACTGTTATTGTTTACAGTGTAGGCCCCATACCTTTCTTAACCAGGTTATCTGTTTACATATACTATGAAACTTAATGTAAGGTCGAAGATGTGGCACCTTTATTATCGACAACAAGAATAACAACTTTAATTATAAGGGAAAAAAAGGTATTATCATAAGTTAATATGTACCCAATTCGTTAGGGACTAAACCCTAACTACGATGATATATACATTGATGATGTATAACTCATCAGTTGACTGTTATACTATTCAATACATTCTAATTTAATAGCTTAGAAACATTAACTGCCTTTATATTTCTCTTATCTATCGATTATTAACAGTAATATACCTTCTTAAATAATAGCTTTAAGATCGGCCTTTCATTAGGTTATTGAATTTTGGTACTTCTCTTAAATACGTACGGTAAACATTTGTTACAATCGTTTCATCCAACCAATTTTATATTGTCTTCTTTATATTAAGGATGAAGATTATATATAATCTGTCATTTGAAATCATTAAATTCGAATATATTTCACATGTCCAAGTTGAGATGAAAAGATTTGATGTAAGAGATGGTGTAGGTATAGGGTTCTACGGTGCTTAATATAAAAAAGTTTATATAAAGGTAATATTGAAGTTTATATTATTTATATACAAAAATTACAAAGAAACTAAAAATATTTCGAACTTAAAAGAAAGGCGTTTGGTAAAATGGAAGATCACAAAGAGGATGTGAACAGAAAAGATATGGAATTTAATAAATAATAGAATATAAACAAATGATAGTAATAATGTAGATATTACTAGATATCACTATAATGAGTAAGCGTAGGGGACCACGTTTTCGGAGTGCATAATAGCATGTCACGCTGGAGGAAGTACTCTTATGGAGTGTATGATAGCTAATCATGTTCCAGGAAACATGTTAGCAAAATACATACTAAAGTGCCACGCTTCAAGTGGGAGCTTATAAGCTCACACCTGAAGCGTACACTCTCCATATACCTCTTCTCACTCTTACGTCATCAATCCTATCTATATTACCACTTTAAACACTATATAATCTTTTTCATACGTTAACCTACAAACCTAATCGATATAAATTAGTAGCTGATTCGGTAGACTACAAATAGCTTAGAAAAGAAGAAATGAACCTCTGTTGAATACTTATAGCGAGATGTTATGGTGATCCTAACTATTTAGTGCTCTAACATTACGATTTATAATAAACACGCGGAAGCGTAAAAAAAGTGTAAAACTTGGAGTAACTTGAAAAAAAAAAACTTCACTATGATTTCAGTAACTCGATTAATACACTTTAATAATTGAAAACCCCGTTTCGTTACTATCAACTCGATTAGCACTTTAAACGTATCTGAGCACTTTTTTAAAAGTGTCCTATTACGTATCGGCCACGAAAACTATAAATTTTCGAACCCCTTCATTGGAACCTATCCAGCCAAAACGCAGCATTTTTACTTTTTACATATACTTCGAAAGCAGCCAAAATAACTTTTGAAACGCTTAAACTATCACTTCAAACGCCTAAAAAAGCTTCTGAACCGTTTACCATAAACACTCCAAACGCCCAAAGTAACTTCTAAAACGCCCTTTAACATTTCAAAAACGCCTAAAGCAACTTTCAAAACGCTCACAATATCATCACAAACGCACAAAACCACACACAACACTCTCACACCACCTCATCCCTTACAAACAACTCTTTTCTCCAACATCCAACATCCAATTTATTTTTTGCCCCGCCCTTATTCGAATTACCGCACACCGCTAGTTCCAATCAATACTTACTACATTTAAATTTACTAGTCACTTGTCTAATATATGACTTGTTAACCTTATGTAATTCTTTCAGAACGCTTAATCACATCTTATTCATATTTTACATGTAATAATAAGCGTTAAACGCCTTATTAGAAACGCTTCATCTTATTTTTTTCTATTTCATTTAAGTATCATACGATTTAATTTTCCATTTCATTTCGAAACCATCTTAAATACACTATTTGAAACGTACACAAGACCCTATTACTACCTTATATTCGAAATAATGCCTTATATACAATACCTTTACTCTTATGAAATGACTGACAATAAGTCTAACTAAAGCCAACAAGTAAATAGACCTTTTATTCTGATATACAACGTTTTCGAAAAACGTTTGACAGATTGTTAACCTAAAAACATCAAATAATGTAATCAAAACTCTGGTAAAGGATCCGAACTTTGAAATGGAAAACAAGTATGTTTCAAACATGATTTCTGGCTATTGGAAGCAAAGTACCCAAACGCTTAATATATTTAATAATTCCCGGGGAAAAAATGTACTAAACGTTTTAAATATGACTTTTCGTACCTAATTCGATCTTCAAAGTACTACGGGTACAACTAAGAAGCAGAGGAATTAATATGTCAAATATAAAAAACGGTTACATTATACAACAATTTTTTTACGGCTCAATTCAACGAAATACCGAGAAAAAAAGATTAAAAGGTATAAAATGTAGATTTTATTGAAAGTCATTGGTTAATAAAGTGTAACAAAAAACTTATTAAAGATACACGAAATAAACTATAATACGGAAACACTCCACGTACGTAAAGCGTAAAAGGTTTAACAAACCTAGTCTCGTCCCGCTATAGGTAGACTAATATGAAGGCGAGATTAACAGGAAAGAAAAAAAATATGTAAAAATCATCCTCCAGTCGAATTCAAAATATATCCGCTTTACCAGAAACCTTTAGAAAAGGGGTACAAACTAGACCACTCCCCATCCGAAAAGAAAACAGTCCCCTCCTAAACGTACTGAAAGCGCTTTAAACCAAAAAAAACAATGTTTCTAAAGGAAACATAAAGGAAGATAAAAAGCCGTACAGATCTTACGAACAAATACCTATGAATCACAACCCATATTGCAACCTCTCACCTCACCAATTCCCCACCAACCAAAGCGAACCTACGAATTTTATAAACTTTGCCAAATCATGGGATAGGAAAGAGAATTATAGTAGCAAACCTAACAACATACTTAATAATAAAATTAGTATGATGTTACACAACTATAAAAATCAAGATATTAAACCCTTCCCATTCCATATAATCTTACTCTATATAAGAATTAGGCAAGCCAAAAAGATATATATATACCATTAAATGTAAGTGGATATATTAGTAAAGTGTTACAGTAATCTGAATATGAATTTGTAATATGGAGATTGATTATAAGTGATACAATAGACATCAGAGGTGTATTATAAGGAAATCCATTAAATACTTTTGTAATGATGCGGATAAATTACTAAAAAAGGTGTTGAAGTTTTTTAATGAAGTTTTGAAAACAACAGGTAAGGTTTCAAACCAATTATAAAGGCCACAAATATTCTATTCAAATAGTTATAAAATCTTGTTATTAAAATTCGAACTTTAATCTTACGTTATTTGAACAGGAAAAGAACTTAAAAGCTTTATATTCAAGTTTTCAAAAATCACTTAAATATTCAATACACCGATAAACCAGCCTTAAAACAAAATTCGTATCTAGAAAGGCTAAAAACGAAAGCCTGCAAATTACAAAGGCAAAACTTACCAAAACGATTCACTACGTCTTGGATCGACCATTCGAAGTACATCCGAAAAATGTAAACCCCGATATAACCCTTAAATCCTAATATAAAAACGACAAATAATAGGTAGAAACGTTTGAAAACCGAAAATAAATGAATATTAACGTAAACACCCTTATAATCAAAAACGAAGCTCATCACCTGAATTAGGTCAACTATACCCACAAAAAAGCATACAAAAACTTACAAATCCCTAAAAACGATGCCTCGATTACCATAAGGTCGTCTGATAATCGACTAAACATTCGGTATACGAGTAAATTCGCGTTAAATAACAATTTTAAGTTGATTACCCGCTCAAATAGTAAATAAAAAACAATTTTACAACGTATTCAATCGATTATAACGACGATAAAGAATACTTCGACGTTTACCTGTATGGGTATACCTTTAGGGAAGAAATATCAGAGTAAAACAAAACTTACGTGATAACTTAGGATAAGGAAACTGATAAGCGGGTATTTTTAGACTAATTAAATGCTTTATTTTCATATAACGTAGGTTTGAATAGTGTTAACGACGTACTAAACTCCTGTATAACATCATATTCACGTTGTTTAATAGGTATAGTTTCCAGTTCCGGGACATTATGTCAAATACGGATACGGTAAAAAGCTCAACCGCCTAAGAAGGGCAATTTGACGCTTTCGAGACACAGTTTTCTAAATTTCAATTCGAACGAACAGAAAATGCCAAAAGGTTTTGTTAGAAAAAAGTAAAACGTCGTTGATTGGAATAGTAATAGTGAAATGAAAATTCGGATCGGTTTAATTTTAAATTATGTATTTTAAAATATAACACCTGCTTTCGTTAATTCATATAAATAAATTCAGTATAAAAATCCAAAATAAAATAAATCGATTCGTTTACGTTCCTAATAACATATTTAGTTCGTTTTAAATGAAGTTTAAATACCTGTAAGATTTTCCCAAAATATATATATTCAAGATTGCCTATTTGACATAGTAGGAACTACGTATACTACACCAACAGTTCGGATACTATGCTGTAAAACACCTTTTTCGGCTCCTCCACGTAAGGAATTATATCAATATAAAAGAGAAAGCCTTGGAGGTTATATAGAAGTTTTACTAAAAATACTAATTATATTTACAAGTTCTGCAACAATTCAAATTCCGCCTATTAAATAATATTAACTTCAATTACGAGGTTATTATCGATATTATATGCTTTGAAAAATAGCCTGTTCTTAACTTCATTGATGTGACAACGTCATGTTAAGTCGTTAAATTTGGGCAAAACGCGATCGTAACGGATTTTTAGAATACTTAGATAAATTATTAGACGAACATTTATTTTGAGCCTCTAGTTTAGGTTTCCCATGATATATATACAATTTTCGATTTGAAAGAGTAACGGATTGAAGTTAAAATAACCAGAAAAGAGTATGAATAAATATCGATAAAGGTACTTTAAGGTATTGATATATATAAACTGTATTATAGGCCTTATAAAAGGTTATAAACGGTATTTTTTTCTTTGAAAGGTTAAAAGGGACGAATTTTAAAAAAGTCTATTTTATAGATAACTGTAACTGTTGGTAGGTCTTTATCGTGGCAAAGTAATAGATTAGAATCAATGTGGTCGAAGTAAATAGTGCTGTATTGATGTTGGTTGATTGTACTGAGTTGTAAGTTCTAAGTTTGGCAGACTGCTAGCCAGTCTGCACACTAATTTGTATGGTCAAACGCTTTGGTCTATGCCCCACTTTAAAGTAGTAACCTACTACATTGCACTTGCAGTATAGAGTATTCGAATTCCTCAAACTATAATTAATTTGCAGTACGTACAATCAACTTTACTTACAGTAAGGTTGACTTGGCTGTACTGCATTTGACTGCTATTTCAACAGTAATAGTTATAAATAATATATTCGATAAGAGTAGATTAATTTCCATACTTTTTATATTCGGTATTTATCCAAAAGTTTCTACGAAATCGGTACTATTACAAACCACGATTTAGAGAGGAAATATTGTAGTTAAGACTACAGTAACTTTGAAATTTTCAAAAGCCAAGAAAGATGTTCTTAAGGCCTTATTAACAAGAAAACGCCCGCAAGAAACAGGCGTTTTAAAGTTATCATTACAATTCGAGGTCTAAATATGGAAAACAAAATAAAAATAGACTAACTCTTAAAACATTAACGTTAGTAAAGAATATGATGTATTTATAGGCTTTGTAAGCGGTATAAATTCATTTAGAAAAATAATAATACAAGAGTAGAAACAGGAAATGTTGGACCATAAACCTTTGAAAAACTACTCACCAAATGATAATAACCACACCACATTTACAATAACCTAAACAACCCTCCCCTAAAACTTGTATACCATTCGGATGCTCTTTCATAACCTCAGATACCTTATCCGAACGAATATTCTGAATTAACGAAATCAGAACGACACCGAGAAAGGTATACAGTTAGTTCGAAAAATAAAAAAACGTTTTAAAGCTTTTGTTTCATATTTCTTCATTATCCGAAAAGAGTTATCAGACCGTGAATGAAAAATTAAATTCCGACGTATAAACATTAATATGATTTTGGGTAGTACTCGTAGGGAGTTGACCTAAAAGAAAATTTTTATATTAATCGAATAAGGCGATTTTTGCTTTGAAAGATTTCATATATCAATTAATAACAAATATCAAATTTTCCTTGCCTGATTCGTTTAAAAAACGAAGGACAAAATAATAAAAAACTTATAAAAAGAGTTACCTTATAGTTACAGGGTACGATGACGCTGGAAAAATATATGTTATAGACTAATTACCTACTTCATAACAAGCGAACTATCGTTCAATTTTATCATTTCATACCTTAAAACACACTCTATATAATATTGATTTCAATCTCTGGATATTTCATAGTTGTACAAATAATCAGAAAAGCGCCTTCAACAACGTATCTACGCTCACTTTCATGCAAAGCTCTAGAAACACTATTTTTCTGAAACGATATTATACATCTTTAAATCGTTCTACAGCTTCGTTAAGGCTAATTTGTATTAATTTAACACTTATCAAAAGCGTTATGATCAACTCCTCTATATCGTTAAATATATACCTGACCTACACATATCAATTTCGATACCGGATTTTCAAAGCATTACGTTTATCTAGATACAAATTTAAGCTATACATATTAATTACAATACTGCATATATAGAGAATTACATTTATTGGGATACAAATTAACGAAAAACTTATTTTGAGTAATAGGCCGTTTTCGGCATCGGAAAAAAAACTTTGAAATGTTGATTGAAAAGCGAACCCAAAAATATACTTGACGAAAACCCACCTGATTAATTTTAATAGTACGAAAATCACGTTCCAAAATAATATTCTAAAGCTTACATAAAAGGGACAATGAAATAAAGTTACCTTTGTTAAATTGACTAATGCGAGGCGAGGTAATAAATAGAGATATTAACGTGTATTTAAGGTCTGCTGTTGAAATAATATTATATGCAATGCAGTAGGTCAACTTTACTTACAGTAAGGTTGACTGTACTGCAAGTGTATTGCTTTGTACAGACTTACCGCATTAGGTGTAAGTCGAGTGCAGTACGCTACACTTCACTCTAGGGCACAGGCCAAGCACTTAGCCATACAAATTATAATGCAGACCGGCTAGCGGTCTGCCAAACCTAGAACAATACATCTACCATCTAACCACACAATACTACTGTTACTTCAAAGACCAATCGAATCGACAACGTTGCAACGTCTAAGGTCTACTAACATCTGCGTTATATTACTCATATAACTAGAAGTGATATTTAAGCTTTTTATTGTTACGAAATGCCCGACAAAACCGTCAGACAACGAATATAAGGTGTTGAAGAAACGTATCGAGTAGCAAATACGAAACCCAAAACAAAATTATGCTTTATACCTTTTAATATATGCAGAGCAAAAATATTTATTTTCATTAATTTATTATCCGCGAATATTGACGATTATAACTTATAAACCAGGTTTGTATTGATTATCGGTAATAAGATATCGAATCGAAACGAGTGAATCTTACGCAGTAATATCATTTATCAGAGCTAAACCAAGAATAAATAGGTTACATAAAGCTTTTTCACCTTTGAAATCTATTAAATAGGTGAAGGCTTAGACTCTGGAATTATAATAGCGATAATGGTTTGTATTATCATTTCTAAACTTAAAATGAAACTCCTCCCTTTGGTGGTTTAGACTAACTCTTTTTCCTATTGCGAATACCTCGTCAAGCTCGGTACTATAAACGAAAAACGCCTTATAATCGATATTAGAACTTTACGAGAATAGTATGAAGCCCGCAAAATTAAATAGACAAAATAATTAGACGGGAAATTAAACTCAACGGATACGATAAATAAACTGTTTTAAATAACGTATTAAAAACGCTTATATTCATAAACACTCTATTTATTCGCGTTGCTAGAAAATTTGTACGACCTAACCTATAATAAGCATTCTCTAATTAAATTTGTCCATAGGCTTTTGTATTGAACGCCTTGAATTGATGATGAAGCTTTCACCGTACACTGCAATTTTTACATATATTCTTTATCGTTTTACTAATACATAATCCCCTTTAACATTTCCCATTTCTAGTTTTATTGATTTATTATTACTCCTCATGTATTTTGTTCGTTATTTGCATTAAAAGTTACATTTTCAAATATACAATTTTATTTATATAGATATTGAAACATATAACGATTCAAACCAACAAATATAACAAAATGGCAGCTAAATATTACCGAATGGGGAAGGGGAGCAGGTAATCTTTTCATCGTCGTTGTCTCCATCGCCTTCGTCGTCACTGTCGTCGTAATTGCAAAAGTTTACCCTATCGTTGATGCCGTCGTCGACGTTGTCGCCCTAAGGAAAGCTGGGCGCCCCTTGCGCCTTAGGTTATATTCTGAGGCAAAAAACAATAAGCGAGGTCGCTTTCTTTACGACGACACGCGCAGTCATCTTCGAATTTATCCTTGTAATACATATCCAAACCCAACCGCCAAGCGATAAAATCGATCGCCGTCTCTATCGGCCGCCGGTTAATATCCAACGAAAAATTGGTTCTAGCTTTATTTCATGTATTTGAAAGGGGCAGGTAAAGTAAAAAAAAAACCAATCAATGTATTTAAATAGTACAAAATAATAATAATCAAATCTTAGATTACTTATTAAAGGAATAGGTCACTTATTATGATAACGGCGAGTGTGTAGGAGAGCTTCGGCGAACGGCCCTCATACTTTTGATATGAGGGCGCACCTATTGTCGCTCCGTTTATAACGATAGTAGCGGGACGAAACGCCCCCGCTTTAACAACTTTCTTTCGAGGACTTACCCGCGGCCGCGGACGTAATATACAATACGTAAGGCGTATTTATAGGCGGGCCGAAGATGTATACTTTAATACGCCGCTTTAACGTTTTACGCTTTATAAAAGCCTCGCGATGTACTTTAAAGAGCTGCGACTTTAAACGGAGGGTCCGCTCTAGCATCTTCTCCTTCTTTACACCATAATTAGTATATTACAATTCGAAAAGGAATGTATTACGTACCCTATTAAACCTTCCAGTTATTACGTTTACAGTAGTTTAGCATCGTTACGGATAAAGGAAGGGTTTCTACCCATAGAGAATACGTGAGGTATATTACCTTAGGAAACCCTCCCTTTTACTTTTGCTATTACTGTTAAGTTAATACAACTGGGGGGGATGGAGGAAGAGGGGAGGGGAAAGGGGGTGGAAAAGAGAGAGTGACGGTGGCGGTGGGCGAGGCGAAACGAAAAGGGGAAGCAGAGTTTTAAGGCGATGGGTTAATAGTTGGAGCGAGGGCGTGTGATATTGTTACGACAGCTGCGGTAAGAAGATGTTAACGCGCCAAACGACGACTTTTCGAACGGTTTTTGCGAGGTACATTATGTGATATAATTAGGACTTAAAGCGGAAATACATAAGTACTCTGTGTGTAATTAGTTAAGTAATTGATCATTACGAGAGCACCGTATAGCTAATTTGAGCTTACTTAGGAAATAGTAAAGTATCGGCAGAGATAGAAAAAATTACCTGAATCAGAAACGATATACTACCTTTTTATACTAACTTTATATTTCATAACATCGATAAGTACACCTTTACAAATTTTGATAAATTTCTAAGAAAACATTTTAAAACAAGCTTTTAAAATAAACCTATATCAATATTATTACCAAACAGTCCATTTTTTTTTTCAAAAAAAAAAAAAACCAAATTATAACATATATTACCGTTACTACGTAATGAATGGTTATGATTATGAATGTATTATATTGTTTTTATTAAGTTATAGATACGATATTCGACAAAAAAGTTGCCAGTGTAAATATAACTGGATATTATTATAATCAATAAACGTAAGATAATACATTTTCGGAATAAATCGTAATTTGTTACGTTATAAAAATCATTTTTATAGAGTGCATGATAGCGTGTCACGTTCTAGGTAACACATTAGCAGAGTGTATGGTAAAGTGACACACTTTAGGTGAGAGCTTATAAACTCTCACCTAAGGTATGCACTATCTGGATTCCTTTTCTCCCTCTTACATCATCAATCTTATCTATCTTACTACATTGAATATTATATTGTTTTCTTCATATGTTGACTTATAAACCGAACCGACACTTAGTTCGATAGAAGAAAAATGTATTCATGTTTTAGGTTATCAATATTCAAATGATTCGCAGAATTTTATAGCACCTTTAAATTACGTATAAAACGTAATAAGATCTTATATTACTTACTATTCAAGATATAAATGCTTTGAAACCAGCAAAAACTTATTAAAAAGCAAGGACACCATCTGTTTTCAAGGTATTTATGTAGTTATATAGGTTCTTAAACCAGATAACATTTATATACGAACTAGTGATGTTGCAAAAACGTCATTATGAAGCGAATGTTACGGTAAAGTAAAACTGTTTACTTTCATGCAACCTTTTAAAATTTATAAATCCCCGTTAAAAATTGTTGGTACGCGCGTAGAATGGCAACGTAACGTTGAAACAGTATAGTATTTTGACGATGGAAGAGGAAAAAACAAGAACTAGAGCGAAGCTCAGCAGAGCTGAGCAATGTAGTAGCTAATGTAGAGTTCCGATCCTTTCTTCCCATGTATGAACCCTTCAAGTAATGTACAACAAAAATTATCAACATATGAAAGCTTAAATAAAATCGAAACCTTTCATAAATTCAGCTTAAAATATTCTCATTCAATTTCAGTGTGGTTTTTCGACCCCAGGTATTGGTGAAAAACCCGAGTATTATACAGAAAACTTATATGATGTATAATGTAAAACATATAAATTACATTGAATTCAAGTAAAAGTTTTTTTTACCTACCTTACTTGAAATGACACAAATTATATAATCAAAGGTTTATGAGTATTAATGGGTATTACGTTATTAATACAATGAAAATTTTGATTCAATTATAATAAACATGGTATAAAGATAAGAAAAAATAGATAATATGTTTTCTCCTTCATAGGAGTTTTCAACTAGCTTCCAAAGTTGTATGTTTATGCTGGGGATAGTAAATGCCCTTTAAGAAAGTGAATACTGATTTGTTCTAACACAAAAACATTCCCTAATCAGTATTGTTTCAAGTTAACGGCATAAACAAATCAATAAACTGTCAAATTGTTATATGATCTTAGGTTTTATCATAAACTTGATTATATTACATATTCAATACTAACAACAAGTTTTATATTGAAACTCGTTGAAACCTTGAAAATTATGACGATAACAACATTCGTATTTTATACTCAATATAAATTGAATAAAACCAAAATTAAACATATTTTGTATTTTGATACTAAATATTACCATTGAATTTCGGGAAATCATTTGAAAGAAACATTTAATAAAGTCGAAAGCTTCAAAATATATTGCGGTTATCGAAAGTAATTTGATTGAAATGTCAACAATATACCACGCGTTAAGATCAATATGAATAATGATGTATGGAATCTCATCATAATCATATATAAGAAATAGGGAAGTAATCGGTTATCGTATTTGTTTATATTTATTGGAAGTGGTAAATGAAAACCTTACAAACATACCATTGATTTTATTAGAAAGTAGAGACAACTTGGCAATGAATTAATATGTTACTATAAATTATGAAAGGAACCGTTGTTGTTGTTGATAAATTCGTAAATTGTGTTTTTATTGTTAAAAATTAGCGTTAAAGAATAAAAACTCCTTTGATGTAATTAATAGGTATAAAGTTATTGTTAATTGAAGAACTAGAGAGAATATAGATCAGAATGAATAATTACTGGTTGAAAAGTTTCAAAACACACTTGATACGTTAGATCTTAATCAGGAATTACACACGCGTATCACCAGAGACAAATAAAAATATCTTATATTATAATTTAGAATTGACGAATTAATATTTTCGAAAAAACTTAAAATAACTATAATATTTACACGAGTTCTATTTTAACTTTTCCTAATAACGAAGTTATTGGGTTAGCTGTTTTTACCAGAATGTTGTGGTGAATTTGTACGTGCCATTCTTAAACAAAAACAACCATCCCATAATTCGTAAAGATTATTCCGCAGTTTTGACTCATTATTAAATGGAAGAATTTTCAAAATAAAATACTGAAAAAGTCAAATTAAGTTACACCCGGGTTGTAGACAAACTTCAGCACTTTCAAAAACAAAAATCGTAATAATTCAAAGGTATTCTTTTGTATTTGAAAATAAGTTTCGTTAACTAGAAGCAAGGTTTGTGTTATTATAATAATAATAAAACCCAAATCCAACGATTAGTCGATTACCCGTTTAAAATGAAAAAAATTGATATGTGAAATCCTTGTGTATGTCATGGTCCGACATACTAAGGTATGCCCAATAGATACCAAATGGAGTAAACAATTGAGTTACTAGGGAAGACTAGAGAAGTCTGTAGAGGTTTTTCATACAGGACTTATATGTACGGTCTGTATACAGTCTGTCACGTACCCATACACGTAATGTCTATAGACCGCGCCTGGATTGCGTCCGGGCCGGGTATTATATATCCAGTGACATATATAGTTAAGTAACAAATAAATTTAATAACTAATAGCTGAAGTTCATAATATAAGCCCCTTTCTGTTAGAAAACCGTTCAAACCACAGTATCCCGCTGGCTAAAAAATGAATGCGGACCGTATCCATATAGGACGCGGACCGGTCGTGAGTCGGGCGCCGGCCGGATAACGTTCAAATTAAGCTATGATCACTCTGTATAACGTACTTTATAACACGTTATATAACGCACTAACCTGGCCGATTCCGAGCCGCCTACGCCGTATAATGCGTCTTATAATACGTTGTATATAGTATAGATTTTGCCGATCCCAGGCTGTATATATATACAAAAACAGCCTTCACCATAACTTATGACCCTTTTCTCATTTTCTTTTTTCCTTTGTTAATCTGCCCTTTTTAATTCTTTTCCGTTAAATTATTTCATATTCGCTCATTTTAGAATGCTCTCTTTCAATATTCATTATAATTTTATATTTCAACCCCCGTTTATTATTAATAATCTTTTTTTCTCATATTGCCAAAGTTTTTAATTATTTTAATTAAAGTTTCATTGCCACCGGAGTCCTTAATAGTAATAACTTACCCTCTCGTATAATATACCGTCCATTTATATCCTAACGCTCTTACTATTAACTTCATTACGTCATTTTCTTATGTTATAAAGGATATTTTCGTATTTAGTAACAATGAAAATAAAGTTAAACATTATTCTTTACAGGTTAAAAATGCCTATATATTTTACATCGATCGCCTATTAAACTCCGGAGTGGTTTTTGTTTGTATTTGTATCCACTGCGTTTGGGGATACCGTGTTTGCTATAATGTGTATAATGAGGTAAACCTGAAAATTGATTTTACAGAAAACTCGAATACTATTAACCGCCTTTATAATACGTTTCAAGAACGAATTTAGTAATAAAATTTTCAGTTTACGTCTTTTATTACTGGAATTGATTATAGTTTCCCAAAAAAATGTTTATATTATATTACCTACTCGTAAACATTCAAATAACATCTCAAGTTATGAACTTTTTTTCGCTTTTGCTTTCTTCAAATTGGATAACTAATTTGTTCGCCTCCGCAATATCTCTAGTATGTGGAGAATCTCGACCATTCCAAATATATAAGCTATAACGCGTAACTTGGACATAAACCTATATATTACGGTCTTTTATATTCTGTCTAAAAGATCGCTCTCTCCGCCCCTTCCCGTGCCATTCACCTTTATCGGCTTCTCCCAACACCTACCTCATCTCATGTTATCTACTCTTATCGGCTTCGCCTAACGATTACCTTACCCCAAATTATCCGCCCTTATTAACGTCTCTCAACACCCGATTCGCCTCGTATCGTCCACCCCCGCCTGTGTTTTCCAACGTTCGGGACCTTTTTTTCTTTTTTTCTTTTTATATTGTACTATCACTAGGCAATGGTCTCCGTGAAGAGGCGAACTAGCTACTACAAAATATCCCAGTAGAAACCAGTGGGAGGGGTCGTAACATGGGCTGGTGCGGCTTCAAGAGGTCTTAGGCAGCACCCACCACCCCTCCAATTAAGACCTTAGGGTGCCCCGCAGTTTAGAGACTCATAGGCATCTTAACTGTAGCTCTGGTCGGGCTACGTAACGTGGCCTTTTTAGTTCCCGCCTAACGCTTAATCGCGCTGGGGTTAAGACCAATTTGATCCTTTAAAAGAGGGACTGTAAAAAGTTAAAAAGAGTGTAATAAAAGCTTTTAAAGGAGGCGAATGTAAAACGCATATGAAGTTACGCACATTTATTAAGGAAAGCTTCGTATGAATAAAGGGCCTCCTAGTACATACGCGATGGTTTGTACGCCGTTACTTTATATAAAAAGCGCCCCTTATTAATATAGATTTTGAACTTAAACTTTTCCCTAATTAATAGCTAAAGTAACTAAAAAAAGTAAATACCCCCCTTATACCTTGATACTCTATACCCCTATTACACTTTTAAACAGGGTACCCTAGCTAACCCTTTTCTTTTAGTGTCACCTACTTGTAAAAGTCGTGTCGCCCACGTCCGCGCCCATCGTATCAAGGTCTGTAAATCTTTACACCTTAAACGCGCTAAATACGCCTTAAGCGCAACCCCTCTCTCCGGCCCAATTAACCATCCCTTTTCTTTTCTCCTTCCTCTTCCCTTATACCCTTTTAACCAGCCCGACTAATCCCCGCCTCGTCTTGAACAAATCGTAACCCTATATGGGTTACGTACGGTCCCTTTTAACTAATGCAAGTCTCGAGGCCTATATTAAGGAAGTAAACGGCGTAAAATACGCCCTTTACGCGCCTATAGCCCCCTTAATACCCATGTTATGAAAGATCAGACCTAACGTGTAGCGGTAATAATTAAGCGTAAAGGCGGGTATATTTCCGTTGCTCCCAATTCTATCGAGCTGCTGTTGGCTTACCGTATCATCATCGCTGCGAAAGCGTCTTTTAGACGTTTAACCGCTTTACGATAACCCCTATGCGCCGCTATAGAGGCGGCGAACAGTGGCGCGACGTAGACTATTATAACGGAATCATCAGAGCCATGGGGTCCCGTTATTAAGGGAGCTTAGGTAAGCGCTGACAGCAACGACAAGATTAGTAACTGGGGATAAACGGTCTTTATCTCTAATTAGTCCGTTACCCCTTTCCCCGTCGCCACCTTTATCGTCCTTCGAGCTCCTACTCCCGCCGTAACCTTGAATCCCTCTCTAGGACCTATAACTTCCTTTCGAGAAAGAAAAAACGGATTCGCCGGGCGGCCGCCGCTAAGGCCTAAAAAACAGCCGTAATAAAACTAGTAAAAAGATAAGATTCTCGGGAATAATAATGGTAAGTATGGTAATAGTAAAAATAGGGGTATATATATGTAAATCGACGTAATTTATACGTTAACCTCAGCGGAAGTTAAATGAAATCGTTGCCGACGGTCGTTAACTTCAGCTTGATAAAACTATAATTTAATTACATTCATTGTCCGAAAATCAATTTATAGCGGGGGTGAAATCCCGAAGAAATTTAGGGTTCGCGAAAACTCTCCTTATACAAATGTCGTATATCCATCTGTTTAATGGCTTTTCAAAAGCTCATAATTAAAATTTTCAAACCTTTAATAAATTCAGGAAGTGGATTAGATAAGCTACGTTACGTTTGCTATTTCAATGATAGCACTTCTTTTTCACTTCAAAAAGTGGAAATTTTCGTAAATATAGAGCGAAGTTCCCATACCCGTACCTTATCGTCAAAAATATATAAAAGTGGCCGTAATATAGGTATCGAAGGTAAAAGAATACCGGATCTACAAAATGTATAAAATTTGAGCTAAAGCCTAATAAAATTTGTAAAACTCCAACACCTACATTACGAAGATAATTTATCCTCCATTTAAAAGTATCACTTATTTTCTACAGCTCTAAAGTTAAATCTTAATGACGATTTTACCCCTTTTATAAAGGTCAGGTCGGTATCTTATCGGTAAATGGAAAACTTAACGCTGAAGTTAACGAATTTATCTATAACCTTATTTACAACGATACTTATATACCTCAGGCTTTATTTAACCTTGATAAAGTCTGAATACGCTTTAACTGCCGCGTGAAAACCCCAGAAAGCCTATTATGACAAGGTGGTGTAATCCTTAATTAAACCCCTGATTATGAAGGTACTATTTACGTGAACTGTTATTTCGCTTTAGATATTACACGAAGCCGCCTTGAGGTCTTGAAAAACGCTGATATCCTTCACGTTAAAGACGTAAGTATTGAAGTATAGGTTACCGAATCCCTCTGTAATTACACATCCGTTTCGACAAACTACGTACCTGTACCTAACGTAATGCTGGTTATCAAAAAACTATTCGAACCTATCGATAAAGATTATATCATATTATCGATTTAAGTTACCTTAACATATTTAAAGGATATGGTTACGTTTTTCTTAATTAGCCTGTTCATAAAGTTATTTAAAGAATTAGGGAAAACCCTTAAAGTAAATCAAATAAGTCGTAAAAAGCTGGGAAACTTGTCGTTGTCCGCAAAAAGATATCAACGTATTTTAGTCGGCTGAAACCGACGTTATAGTAAAGGAAAGTCGTTGAAGTCTTTGTGGGTATTTTGTGACATACGTACTTAAAGTCGAGGAAATTTCCTAGGAATTATACTATTGTGTAAGGTCTCTCTTTTATTGGTTGACGATGCTATAGAAGTAAAAGCCTTGCCTTTTAAAGCCTATTTTACGGGCGCCGCCTCTATTCGTTATATAAGTGGGTGCCTAATGTTAAGGGTTTTCAAACGGTATGCGAAACGAAGCTATTACTACTCCAGAACAACGCTACTAAAAATCAAATCAGAGTCTCTAAGGGTGATGATACTAGTCGAAATACAGTATACCTTAGTGACCGCCTTCGTCACAACGACAAATATAACTGTAACCTGTCCTTTAAGGCCTTTTTACCCGCGTTTAAAGTACTAACTTTCAAAGTAATGGATAAGTATAAGAACGACCACAACAGTGGTTGCTATATGTAAAAAGTATAATGAAGGCCTATATTTTTTATGTAAACATCTTTTGTAATACCAGGCAACTTTTGAAGCCTTCAATATACATTTCCCAACGTACATCTTTTTTATGAAAGCTTTGTCAAACAAAAACCCTAACTATCATATAATCTGAAATTTGGTATTGGGTAAAAGGATTATAATCAGGTAAATCAGTTTCGAAACAGTAAAAACTAAAGGATTCCCCTGCTGAAAAGGACTTATAAAACATTAACGTCTAATAATATATAATAGCTCCAACTTTTTTGATACAAAGAATAGCTGGTTGCTAATTGCCTACATATCCGCCGTTCGAACATGAACTTCGAAACCCGCGACGTTGAATTTGAATAAATTCGAGTTCCGTTAACAAATATGTCATTAGCGTCAATAAAAACCCGGACTATATAATATTTGGTAATATTTAATATATAAATTATGTATAATATCGTGGAAAGAGGTAAACTTTATAAGATGTCATAATGTAAGCTTGAAAACCCCGTAAGCTCTGTTTAATACCATACTTTTACTACCCTTTTGGTTAGGAAACCTTTAAAAAGTGTAAGATAATTACGGTAAAGACCTAGGCGTTATATTCTTTAAATTATCTGGTTGTAAAGCAAGTCGTCCAATACCCCTTACACGTCCTTGAAAAGGGTCCACATGACCTTACCGTTAGCGAATATGGACTTAATATCGTAAGTTAAAGCAGCAACCAAATCGGCGACGAATGATTGAAGTGTCTCTCCTCTGTGTTATGCGTTAATAAAACCCTTCGTAATAGAGGATTTAAAAATTCACCGGGCCATAAAACGTTTGAACCCTTTAAATTATACCGGGATTAGTACGATCGGCCTTTAAAAACGTGGTTATAATAGGTCTCAGTCTCCTAACCTAGGTATTATGAAGACCTTCGACTACCGTGATACTTACCAGAAAACCCTTAAACAGAGATACTTGTTGAAAAAGATGCGAAGGGGTTTTGTGATATGAACCTAACAGGCTTTTAAAAGTCGTACCGTTATGTCTTCTGGTTTGACGAACGTATTACGAACGCCTATAGTATTTTATTATACCAATTCTTATAGGAGACGTTTACCCTTTACGGAACCGTATATTCTAATCTATTCTAGTCGTTTAAGGAGTCGTTAACAAGATTATCGGCAGCTGAAAACCTGCCTAAAATATCGTTCCAGAGGACTTACGCTTGTTAACTTTTATCGAAATCGAGTAGACCTCTTATCTCAAGAGGGGGAACCCCAAGTGGCAATGGAGAATTATGCCAACTGATAATGGCATATAACTTTACAAGGTCGGCGGCTAGATTAAGCTTGTTTTTCTACAGGCCAGCCCATGCTTTGCACACTTCAGCCAGGAAATTCTTACGTTTAACGGACACAGCTTCTAGGAGCCGGGCCTCGTCATCCGGAACCAGTCATAGTGGAGATTTTAACGCTACCGGCTCTTCCTTTCCGATAACCGGAAAAACAATAATAATATTTTATAAGTAAATTTTAGTAAGTTTTTAATAAAAAAATATTTTACGGTCAAATAATGATGCTAAAACTTTGGGTATTATATACATAGCTTTCTATATCGTATTATAATACAATAATGACAGATTTTCTCCCTTTCCTAGTATTAATATATCATTCCCAGGGTAAAGGCGACTTATCTTATATAAGTTTCGTGAAGCGTATCCGACGCCAGCGTCGAGAAGCCAGACCGTTATAAAACTATATATCTCCTCATTAATATTCAAATTGATCCAAAATTATAACATATTTACAATTTTTAAGCATTTTACACTTAGGTTTATTATAGACATTTTACTTAACTAATATATATTGAACAAATGTTTCTCCGTTTTTATAATTGAAATATGCTAAATTTGAAATTCCCCGTATATACTCTCCCTCGTATTGTCCGTGACACGCATTAGATTCGGATGGGTATCAAATAAAACCTACAAGAAAAATGGGCTTATAACCATACGTTTGACTAAATCGACGTAAAAGATAAAGTATTTATCAAAAATATTTGGACCGATATTAAACGGATTCGAAACGCTTATTATACAATATTAATTATATACCTAATGAAACTTTTTGATTAAACGGCTGGTAGTAATATTACGTAATTCAATCTAAACATTAGCGCCTAATTTATATTATTCGCTCAGCGTTATTGATAAATTACAATTTGTTTCATTTATTATTAAATATATATTTTAACCACCCAAATTACTTTCGAACCTTCTTATCGATATACTCAAAACGTAAAGGCTTATTCTACTGAATTGGTCATCGATTTCGTATCCTCGTCTATCCTAAAAATAAAGAACATTTCGTATCTATTATATTACTAATTTATAATAAAACCGATAATTGTTAATTTCCAGTTACTTAATATGTATTAGTAAGGTGGAAAATATATTTTGTAGTTGAATTCCACAAAGGCGACGATAATGAGTAGGTACTTCTAAACCTCTAATTTTATTTACTTTGAGTTTCCATTTATTTGGAAACGATATACTGTCGATTAGAGTTGTTTAAATATTATTTCAAATATAAGGTTTTTAAATGATTTCTTGTCCAATCCTAGTCGCTATTCTTTATAATAGATACCGAAAATTTATTAAATCACCACCATATATCCCAAAAGCCTTCCGTACACGCTTTGGCAATTGTGGACTATATTACTTCCAATTAAACGGATTTTCATAGTCTATTTATGAAACTCAATTAATACTATAAGCCGTTGTCAATATCCGGCTAATCCACCGTAAAGTCGATGAAAATATAGGATTAGTAACGATTGGAAATAAAAAGGAGCTGGAAAAAGTTTTATTGTAAAGTACAACAAGGTTTCGTACCATTATATTACAAATATATTTGACATAAGCGTCGAATACTTACAACTATCCCCTTTCAATAATAATCATATTCAAAATTCGAAATAATTGTTTTTTTTACCTAGGTATCCTATAATGTGCGAGTCATGGATTTAATATAAGATGTTCGGTATTAATGGTTACAAATCCGACATTTATACATAATTATGGTAATGTAAATTGAATTTTACATGGATCTTATAATACATTATTTATACCATGTATTTTACCTTAACTGGGAAATATCTGGCTCCTTCGGTAATTGTTAATGGTTCAATCTCGTATAAAGAGTCGTTTGTTACATTTTAGTCCTATAATTCCGTTAAGTTATCCTGCCCGAAAATAAGATAATCGCCCAAAGTTATCGAAATTAACGTGTTTAGTACGAATTTGACCCGAAGCGGTACTGTAACTGTCGACGCCTCGATATCCTCCGACTCGCTTATTAAACGTATGTTATCGTGATTTTGTAACCAAACCACTGTTTCAACAAATTTATTTATATATTACACTGTTATATACCTCTATACTATATAAGAATTTATGGTTACGATATTCGATATATCTATAGAAATATGTTGCAAAAATCGCGTACGGTATTTTTAAACCTCGGGTTCATCCTGTAACCCGTGGATTAATATATTTGGGTAAGAGTTCTAGGTTACGAACCGGTAACGCAAGTAATATTAGAAAAAAGAGAGAATTTCAGCTTAATGGGCCTGACGTTCTGATTTAATGGGGTAAAGAGAAATATTTTAATCCCTTATAATCCATTCAGATAGTAAATAGGGTACGAATATTACGTAGATACAATAACCACGTTTTTAAACAGAATATTACCGCGAAACTCCTTTTATAGTATATAATTCAATTACGTTCCGCGTTCAATAATAGTACATAATAATACGTAACTAGTTTAAAGATATAATTTTTATTATTTTACAAAAATACCTTTTCAAAATTATACTAAAATATTCGGTTTTTATTACTGTTAGCCGGTTTTCGTTTTAATATATTAAAACCGAGGTCATAACGAATACCTATTTTCATATTTAAAAGGTATATCTTTTGCGATACGTCTACGCCTATCGGATTCCTCATTTTATAGATTCAACAAGGTAATTAATAACTCGAAAAGATTGTTAACATAATTTCGATGAAAGTTGACAAAAACTAAGAAATATATAAACTTTCGAATAATACGTATAAACCTGTATTCGTAAATAGTCTGGACTTTTTCGAAGTCGACCCGAATACCTATTCCTACCATTATAACAAAACCAAAGTACTTTACCTCATTTAATACGAAATTATATTCTTTCCAGTCAAAATTTAAACCAACATCGTAAAAACGTTTGAAACTAACGCAAACCTCCGTTATATAGTTTTATTCAATACCTGGAAAAAAAAATTACAAGGTTGTCTAGGTAAGCCCTAATAAATCTATTTAAAATGTCCTCTACTATAAAATTTAAATAGCGTTGAAATTTTGCTGATGTTTCCGTTTATTTAAAAGTAATAACTAATTACTCGAATAAGCCGAAACATGTACGAAAAGATATTAATTACTCTTATTCCAATGTAATATAGATAAGATAAAAAGTGGTTCTAACGTTAACCTTGATATATCACGTTAGCTTAAATAATATGCGCAAGGTTTATTTAAAAAAACGTGGAGAAAAACGATCTTACTTGGTAATTTTATTTAATGCTCGGTAATTAATGTAAAACGGTATCCTCCACCTCTTTTTATTAAGTCGGTAACCTAACGTCAAAGTTTTAAAAGTTAATTTAGTAGAATCGAATATAACAGCCACTATAATCTATGCAGTAAAGATTCTTTTTCGTTTCATTCAATATAAATATAACGGTAAACTTTTCGCATATACGGGGGGAAAACCGTTAATTCTTTTTTTATTAAATAGATTACGAAACTCCGTTAACTCGGGCGGGAAACGGAACCAATCCTTTTCCCTTTCAACAACCATTAACGCCGTCAATTATAAGATTCGTACTGTTTCGTAACGATTTATAACAAAAGTTAACTACGATCAATTCTACGTACGTTATACCAGCTATTAAAACTCGATTGTTAATTCAATGAAAATAAATCCTATAATTCTCCAAACATCTCTCTATCCAAGGCGTAATATTATAATATCAATTATTAACCCTCTTTGGCTATTAATTATTGAACAATTTTTACTAAAGTTGAAAGCTATCGATCAATATCTTATTTATAATAAAAAAACGATATCTCGCGTTATTACAGGAAAGATATATATTAATATCGGGTTGAATTCTTCATTAATATATACGCGAAATGTTTCTATACATAAAATACGTGTATTGTGACGTAAATCCAATATTATAACTAAATTTAAAGGATTTAATAACCGAACTAACTCTACTTTCAACCGTTGAAACCAAAGTTCGTTTATAATATAATATAAAGGATATTAAAAATTAACTTGTTTTCCAAAGAAATAAATATTATTAGAAAGTATAGTGGTAAAAACCATATTCTCGTTTATATATATTTTAAACATTTTAAATTTCTTTTTACTTGATTCCACAACCACGTTGGTAAGGTTATATGAGTTTTAAATACAATTTCGTTTAGGAGTTAGGATTCCCCTATTACCGATAATAGGAAATTTTTATTTACTTTTTCGACTTGAATCATATATAAATGCTTTGAAGAAAAAGCTGGGCAGAATCTGTAAACCCATCGGAAATAATCCGAGGAGTTATTACGTAGGTAACACCCAATATCCTGCCTATCTTAACGCTTATTTTCCGCTATTTACGTCGCCCGGCGTTTGTATTTTTGGGTTTTATTTAAGCAGGTTTATTAGAGTAACCGACTGCGATTACTGCGGCCTTTCGATAAATATATTTGAATGGCGTAAACACCCGTAATAATTATATATTCAATTAGTCACGGTATTTATATAGAGAATATAAACTATCGACTAATACATCGTTTTGAATTTAAAAATTCTAACTTATGAGGAACCTTGCGATATTTTACCGAAGCTACGAAATAATGAATCCCATTATTACCTGTCGTGATAAATATATCTCCAATACTCTGGGAGATGCGGAAGTAAAAATAATTTCATTCAATGGTCAAAAGTCAATTTAAGTTACTTCTGTAGGTTAGTAGCTTTTCGAATTTAATAACGAACGATACTTATAAGTGGCTATCGCTTGTAAATAGTCTTTATTTCGATCAAAATTGATCCGTGCGGTAAACATCATTAGAAGCCGTTTTAATATAATTGATAATATTGGAATAGTATTGCATGCAGTGCAGTAGGTCAACTTTACTTTAAGTCAAGTTGATCGTACTGCAAGTGTATTGCTCTGTGTGGACTTACCATATTGGGTGTAAGTCGATTGCAGTATGATGCACTTCACTCTAGGGCATGGGCCAAGCAATTGGCTATATAAATTACAGTGCAGACCAGCTAGCGGTCTGCTAAACTTAAAGCAATGCATTCACCATCTGATCAATGCAATACTACTGTTACTTTGAAAACCAATCGAATCAACAACTTTGCAACGTCTAAGGCCTACCAACACTGATTAGTGCTTATTGGGTGAAGCACAGATAAACTAAGTAAAAGAAGAAGCTACTTTCCGGTTACGCTCTAAGTCAAACAACTGTTGGGGTAAAGGAAAGATTCTTGCGAAAGACTTCTATTAATACTGCGCCAGTCTTCCAATGGCAAGAAAACAGAGAAGACTTTTGTGTTACATTAGTATTCCAACGGCAATCTGAAAGTTAGCGATGGTATCGTTATTAAAAACACTAAGAAATCTTTACCATATATTTTTTAAAGACGTTAAGATTAACTGTTAGAAGTCTTAAAGTTCGGCAAGTTAGCAAACGGCTAAGTCAATACTATTACGGGTGATGCTATTAGAATAAAACGACTAAGTCCCTATGCTAAATAATCATAATAAATAACCTTGTTCCTCTACTACTAACAACGACCTTCGACCTTACCCTTTACATTAAACCTTTACCTTACTTTACTCTTTTTCATTTCCTATATCACCTCAATCGTTAAGTTCGTTGTTTAAAGCGAAAAACGCCAAGTCACCAAGTCATCAAGTTCACACGCGACTTTACGTCAAAACACCAAGTCCCTATAGCTAGAATCACCAAGTACCTCGCCCCTTCACACCTTATTAAGTCTTACACAGGCCAAACATCAGAATGTTTACTGTTAACGCTTACTTTGAAGCTATTACTAACTCCACCAGAAAAGCAGTAATTAAAGCACTTAAAACAGTTTCATCAAATTTTACGACGAATAACTCTAGACTATAGACGTTGATAAGACCTTAACTAAAGCTTACCTAACTAACTACTTTGGCTAGTACATCCTCGAGTCTAACGCTGGTAAAGAGTTCGGCCGCGACACCTGTGATTTTCAAGATTTTCGCGAGTTTTTTAACCTTTAGACTCCGGATATATAGAAGATAATCTAGCGTACGGTTAAGAACAAGTTTAAAAAGGAGGTTATATGCCTTGTTATTTACATCCCTGAGAAAACTTCATTGGGATTGGCGAAAACCTTCTTATAACTAGCTTAGCAAGAAGACTACCCTTAAAACCTGGATCCTTAAGACTTCCAGAGAAAAGGTAAAGGCTTTAAGGGATATTAACGCCCATACACACGCTTTAAAGAACCTCCGTTTCCCTCTTACCTAAGTAAAACCATTTTACGTATTAGAGATAAAGAACTTGTTAATATACTCGGCAGCTTAACACTATCACGTAACATCGTAAAGTATGCTCTTAACGGCAGTAGGGTACGTAAAGTAACGGCCGCCTACGCGACCAGATGTATTAATGTTACCGCTTTACACCAGTTAATTAAATAAGATTGTCAAGCCTCCTAGAACCTCCAAGTACTTATCGTCTTTTAGCAATTTAACCACTAAGTTCCTTAATATTAAAAACCTTCCCCTTTTAAATTTGCCTATACGCATAAGTCCATCACAGGTCTTATTATAGGATTTTACCCCTTAGGCCAGGCGACTGTCAACTACCCTTAATACCGCGTCTCGAAAGCTTTAAAGCTTAAATTAGCTAAAAACACTACTTAAGGCTGGGATAATTATCGCGACCTTCCTTCAAAACTCGTTAAGATAGTCAATATGAATTATAAACTTCTTACGGACTTCGCCAAGATTTGGGATAACATAGAGAAGTATAACGGAAAGCTTTATAACTTTTTCGATAGTAAAATAATACCTTTTACAAATATTTACAAGTAAATAGAGGTTCTACCTTCTGGTTTTCACTCACCTGAAATCTTTACAGGGCACGCCAAAGACTACTACCTAACTTTCCTAACCTAAACAATTACGTTTCGCGAAATTTACGATGGCATAAAGAGCTATTTCAAACATGATGTCCACCTTACGTAATATTACATAGATTGGGCTATTACAAAGTCAATAATAATAATAGCTAAGAAAAAAAAGAAGAAAACACTAATATATATACTTTATCAGATAATTGATAAATTAGTACTATATTAAAAAATAATGGAGAAAGCTTATGCTAGTGAAGTTATACTTTGCGAGCAGGTACGGGCAGTAGTTACGGGCGTTAGCGAGTTTGAATACGTCATATAATATACAAATGCCACCTTCGAAGGCTTCTTTAGCTAGTTACGATCCTTGTTTGCCACGGTAATAGCGCGTATACCAAACTTTCTTAATATGAACTCTTGAGTTGGCAACTTTATTAACGTGGATGAAAAAAACCTTACGTTTGTTAACTACGTTATCCGTAAGTACAGGAGCCTATAACGCCTAAGGTTTAGCCTACTAGCCTTAGATTGGAGGTAATAGCTACGTTAGCGCCAATAAGAATTAGGCGAAACTGTTAACCATAAATACTATTGTTGTAATAATGGCAAGAGATGTTGGATTTGTAGCAAGTCTGGCTGTTAGTTAATTCAACAACCACTCGCTAAATATAATAACTAAAAAACAACATATCACACCCAATACCATATTATTTCTTAATAGGATTACATGAATCAAATCGCAGACGTTAAGAGCTATAAACCAATTAACGTCGCCAACGCTTTCAAGCAGATTAAGTAACACGAGAATACTATTCCCGGTACGGCCTAATAACTAGCCGACTACGCCTTTTTATATCGTTTAGGAGGTAAAAACCTTTACATTTGCCTTAACCAAGACCTTAACCCCTTATACATCTTTAACCTTCGCTATCGTTACGCGCACCATACGTTTTAAGGTATTATACCAAACACAGGGGTAGTAAGGTACTTAATAGGAGGCTATTCGCAGTATGTGACATTATGGAGGGGAAACACTATAGCCACTGAGATTAATCGTTACGATACTGGCAAAGCTAAAGTTGGCTTTGACCCAGGTAAACAACTATCGTTACTAAAGATAACGGTAGTTTAAATTATTGTGGATGTAATTACGTTTTTCATCCTCAAGTCTCCTACCCCTTTCCTTTTTTAATTATAGTATATAAAGACCTTCAGCGTTAATTTCGACGTTAATATAGACGAATTAGTTTAAAAAAGCCAAAGGTTTCCACTCGCCCTTAAGTGGGGGCACTTATGGTTTTATGTTTAAGACCCGGAAGCAGTAATATTACACCTGACAAAGCCGGAAATACGTTAACTACACTGGTATTTTAACTATCCCACTGTTAATAAGCTATACAAAATCCTAAAGTCTATAAAATATAACGATGTGGAATAGTCTATCTTAAAATTCATTAAAAGGCTTTTTCACCATTGTTAAACATATACTTAACCCCCCCGAAGATAAAAATTTACACTAAAAGACGATAAAGATTTTAACTACGAAATTTTTATTAATATATTTTACTTAAATAAAAAGATTATTTTTACGTCGTTAATTTTGCAACTTCTTTTTATGGAGCTAAGTCATTAAAGTCTCTTTCGGCAAAAAACACATAGAAAACGTTAAAAATATTGTGGATTAACACGCACCTGGGTCCATTTAACGTCGTTGTTTACGATACCGGTATAAAATTTGCCACGGTGGAATTTCAAGAAGATACTAAGATAATGGGTATCTAATACAAATAGGTACTTATAAAGCATACTAAAGCATTAGAAAGGTTAAAAAGTTACACGCCTTACTTCGCCGAGCGTATAATATCTTTACGTTAGAAATTAAAAGCTTTACGAATTCGGAGGAACGCCTATATATGGCAGTAAAAGGCCTTGACGATATTGTAGGCCTTAATGGATTAATATCAACGTTCCTAGTCTTTGAAGCGTACCTACGCCTGACGAGTAAATATCCGTCTACGGCAAGTACTTAAAAACGTGTTACGGCCTATAGAAAATCTTTGAGGGAACTGCGAAAAAAATCGGCATGCCGCCAAGTTAATAACGCCTTTAACACTAGAAAAGGCGCTTTAAAAATCGACGTGCTTGCTTTAACCTTACAAAAAAAGTCCTAGTGTGGTAGAAGCTGGGTAAATAGGAAGGCTTACATAAAATATTGAGTATCGTAAACTTTAAAGTAATTATTAAAACTGCTAACAGTGTTATATATTTTCGAATCACTTAGGTCAAGCCTTATATTGGGAGTACTAAAAATAAAGACTCTTAATCCCTTTAAGCCAAACGATCGAGCCAATACCAATCTTCTCTATCCGTTATCAAAAAGCCGATAAAATGTCACTGGCGTAAACGATGCCCGAAGAATAAAAACGTTGAAGAGGAGTAATATATACCGATTCTTATTTACAATACTTCTTAGATAAACAGAAAATAAAAGGATAATGAAAATCTAAAACTAAATCTCTAAGTATAAGTGATTATCAAAACCTTTAGCAAGCCCTTTAAGGAAAGTGATAAGGTCGATATTAACGGTTTACTAACTCGAAAAGTTACATAATTCTTATCGAAAACCTACTATAACCTTCAAGACCTAAACTTTACTATTTTCAAGTCGAGAACTATTTACGAGGTTAAAGGTAAGACCACGGGGTGGCCGTACGAAAAATCACGTTTAATCGCTTAAGGAAATGATAATAAAGGAAAAACCTGAATCCTTACACAGTAGCCAACGATTTAAAAGATTAGCTAAAGTTAAAGGCAAGTTTACGCTTAATAGCCGTAATATAACATAAGCCTACCCGTAGAAAATAACGGATTGACCACGGATTGTATTGCTAAAGCTACCACAGGAACTCCGTACCATTTACCCTTTAGGCATGGTAATATATTGTATCAAGCTACTATACGAATTGGCTAAAATAGGCGTTTATTAGTTTTTAACCTACTAATTGTACTTTAAATCACGGTTAGCGATAAAATACTTAACGTACGACCCGTATCTGCTGGTAATGAAAAAGAAAGACTTCGGTATAATATGTATACAAATTAACGATACCCTTTTCTTCGTAACGGCTAACTTTATAATATTGAAATAGCAAATGATTAAGGACTTTAAGCTTTGGAATTACAAGCTGGTAACGAACTTGACAGAAAATATCCAGCTAGACTTTAATAAATTGTTAATTCGCATAGTTGGTATTAATATCGGTCTTAACTTTCTCTAAAAAGGTTAGGGCGCTGTTTTAACTACAATTAACCAAAATAACGAAGCCAAAACTCAATGGTACCTGAAATAACGTACTCAAGGTAGCTATATTGATTTCTTATGCCAAAGGGAAGCCTTTTACAATTCATCTATTACGATATAAGACAAAACGCCAACGGATAAGAACTTTAACCGACTAAATAAAAAGCTTAAATAGAAAATGCGAAACTTGAACCACGGGATTAATATAATCCCAATCGATCTTTTAAAAGCCAAGTTAATGATCTTTATGGACGGATCTTTTGTAAATAATACTGATTTGTTTTAATATATCGGCTTCCTAATAACACTCGTTAATAAAGAAAAGCAGGAAAACCAGTTTAATATTATTGGCAGTCTAATTCACTAAACCTTTATCATATGTAAGAAGATTATACGAAACGTATTAGCTTTGGAGGTTTACGGCATAATAGAGGGTTTCGACGTAGAAATAGCATTATAGGAAACTCTTAATATTATCATTAGGCAGCTAAAGATTCATTCTATCCCGGTGGTAATCTGTACCGACTCGAGGAATTTCTTCGAATACCTACCGAAATTCGGGACCACTAGCAAAGAACGCCTAATAATCGATATAATAGTACTCCGTAAGGCTTATGAAGGGAGAAAATTTAAGGAATTCCAATAAATCGATATTAAAAATAATCCTGTTAATGCTATAACAGAGGCATCACCGAATAAAGCCCTAAAAAGGCTTATAGACAGTAATAAGCTAACTATACGAATTGAGGACTACGTTAAAAATCGCCCAGAAAGCCCAAATCACGTGACGGCAGACACGGGTGTACCGGAGCGCTAAAAGACTGTCAGGGGATTAATAATAGCAATCTATTAAGTAGTACGGTTAAAGTAAAGGCTTATAAAAGTTTGTAGCGAAGGAACTTTTTATAGGAGTTA
Organism: Anisogramma anomala; assembly: GCA_038502455.1. NCBI lineage: Eukaryota > Fungi > Ascomycota > Sordariomycetes > Diaporthales > Gnomoniaceae > Anisogramma > Anisogramma anomala. Next base: position 17,281,492 of record JASMMZ010000001.1, read on the forward strand.
ATAAACTCGGACCTCGGGGTAACGGAGTAATTAAGGTCAATTGGGGTCAATTAACATGCAGTTAGGTGCGGAATACATTAGAATTGACAGGGGTCTAACAAGTTGACGAGGAGGCAATTTAGTGGTAACCGGAAAGGATTGGTTAGCCATACTAGCGTGCGCGCACAAACTAAAAAGCCGCCATTGTTGGAATAGTATTGTATACAGTGAAGTAGGTCAACTTTACTTTAAGTAAAGTTAACCGTACTGCAAGTGTATTGCTTTATGTGGACTTACCGCATTGGATGTAAGTTGAATACAGTACGTTACACTTCACTCTAGTGCACGAGCCAAGCAATTAGCCATAAAAATTACAGTGCAGAACGGCTAGCGGTCTGAAAAACCTTGAACAATACATCCACCATCTGACCAATGCAATACTAGTGTTACTTCGAAGACCAATCGAATCAACAACGTTGCCACGTTTAAGGCCTACCAACAGAAAAACTTATTCGTATTATATAGTCCTTTGTGCCCCACTATTTAATTATATATCATAACAGCTTGTTTGATTTCCGATATATAATAACCTTATATGGAAGAAAACGTATACCGGCCTTTCCTAATTTATATTTTATCCGTATCTAATATAAATTCGATAGTTTAACGCGTCACCGCCTAAGTAAAAATATTTTCATTGAATTGTAATTCGTCTTATCGTTTCTGATCAATTTTAATCCTTAAAAAACTAACCCTAATAGTCGTCAAATCGGTTTTGAATTGTTAAATCTTAAAAACGAACTAGGCGAAATGGACGTATAAAATATGTAATAGCTGAATCGAGTATAAAAATCAATTAAATAGATTATTACATTTTCTTTGACATAAACGCGATATGGTTTACGACGTTTTATCAACGAGATATATCAACTTAAATTGGCCCTAAAGGGAGAGCAGGTATGTTTACAAAGGTGGAAAATTACGTATTCGCTCACATCATATCCTCTATAGTAACGCTAAAATATAGCGCGGAATTATGAATATCTACCATCGATTCGTCTATTATAAGGAATATTGTTTTTAAAAAATGAATGGAGACCTTAATTATATATAACAGTCCGATTTATCAAGTTATGCTAAGTAGGTACCAAAAAGTTTTAATAATTAAGGTATCAAAGAAGACTAGAGGAGTCTACCGAGGTCCTTCACGCTGGACTTATGTGCACGGTCCGTACACGATCCGTCACGTACCCTTACACGTGATACCCGCAAACCGTGCCTGGATCGCGCCCGGGCTGGGTACTGCACATCCCGTTACATGTACAGTCACGTAACCTATAGAATCAATGGCCAATAGCCTGAGTCCATAACAGTATAAACCTCTCTACCTGAAGGCTAGGCAACCGCCTTATAAATTGGCCTTCGATAAATCGCAACGAAACTCCCCCCCTCTCCTAAAAAATATATTTAAAAGATGATAATAAAAAATCATGAATCATTTTAAACGAACCCACACGCAACAGTTAATCATTAAAAACAAGTCTATAATAATATTATCTACATTATAAACCAAGTATAAAATGACTTAATGGTGCGTTGACCATTCTTCCACCAACGAATAATACTATGCAAATTATTCTTGAAACAATAAAGAAAAAGTCTAATGGAAGAATTGCTAGGATTAGTTAAAAACTATAAATAATAATTTCATTATTGCTATCAAATTCTTCACTATTTTATGTGCGTTAGCGCTAGAGCCCTATGTCACCAAAACTGAATTAAACAATAAATAACCACCTAAGAAGCTGAAAATCAGATTACTATTTCTAAAGCTGGATTTCATGAGCAATTTGACGTAGTGACTGAAAAATTTATTGTTGAATCTAAAAAGATCTAAGATAAAATTTCATTTGAAATGTTATAATATTCCGTTATATAAATAACTATATGAATCCTTCCACTTAATAAAACTATGGTTGTTATAGTTTCAAACATACTTTACATTTTATAAAAAGGATGACATATGGTAAATAAGTTTTTGGAATCTACAAAAGAAGAAAAGTGGTTTACTCTTACCTTATTATTGAAATAAGGTGAAAATGTGTCAAATACAATAGTAGTTGTATTTATTTTTTCAACTTTATAATCCATCGCTTTATAATAAATTAGAAAGTGTGGAAAGGCTTTCGCGAAAATGGTTCATACTTTATCAACCTTTTTCATCGAACTTGAGATTTTTAATATTATTCCAGCCATTATAACGATCACATCTTACATAATATACTTTTACTGCATCATGCCAAAAAGACGGAATTTTATATACATCACGTAAACCACAATTTGACCTTTCTTAAATCAAATTATATTACTTAATTTACACGCTCTATTTTTCTCCTTTCATTTATAGTACAATTAAAACACGGTGAATCTTTACTAAGTTCATTGTCTTTACATACAACTTCATGCATCCCATTTTACTTTATTACTGACCCTAAATATACTTGTTTGCAATTCTAATAAATCTATGAATCCCTTTTTCATTGATTATTATACCAAAACTGCATAAGTCTTTGCAATTTACATTTTATTCCTTATTACTTATGAATGTTGTGGATTATATGATATTTAACTAAATATAAATACTAAAATAGCTGAAATTTAAGAACCATATTTATAACATTAAAACTGAACTTGGAACATGCTATTGGCAAGCTTTCATAATGAATGAAGTCAAGGTCATTGGAAAAATCCTTTAGAAAGGCTATGTACTTACAATTATCGGAATTAAAATTTACTGATTTCTTTACAAATTTAAATCTTCAATTATCTGAAACTTTGAAAAGAGAGTTATTTTTATATATTCAAATTGAAATTCTCACCGGTTGTAACTTTGAATAAATGCGGATAAATAATGCATAATGAATAATTAATGAAAACAGGACTAAAAAAAAAATCAATCAAAGGCCATTACGCATAAGGTAAAAGTATTAATCAATCCCGTGACAGCGTGAATTAACTTTTCCAAACATTGAAAAAAAACCATTTTGTTTTGCAAAATATTCTATTGGAAAAAAAAAGACATATTTTACGTATAATTTTCAAAATACTACCAGTTAAGAAACCTTCAATAATAATTTGAAACTCAAAATAAAAGAACATGTAACATTATTCGAATGAATCGTTAACACAATATCCCCACGCTAGGAAACACGAGTTGAATGAGAGATTTAATTTTCGAATAAAGGCTAAATACTACCGAAGATTTGTCTTCTATATATATATGTTTCAAAGGAAAATATTGAATTTTTTTATGAAAAAACAATATTTAAGAAATATTATGAACGCCATACAGTCGCTTATCGTAAAAATATAACCTGAACACAATCTTAGATATCATCTATACCTTACTAATTATAATTATAAAAACCTCTCGGATTTTTACAACTTGGGGATTAAAATCCGAAGAATAACAAAATACTCGATTATATCCCAAACTAAAAAACAAAAATGAATATTCAATGATCATAGGTAAATAATTATTAATACCTACTCCTTTAGATTTATATATCCCAAAATATTAATGATACAATCTCAGTATATATATATATATTACCGCGAAATATTATAATTTTTTTTCAAAAAAATCAACAACTTGATTAAACGATAAACCATAAATTACACGCCTAACACTAAGGTAATAATGAAATTTAAAGATTGAAAATACTCAATTTACCCTTGATGACATAACCAAAAAGTCATATAGAATCCTTAAACTACTTTTTACGCAATTCTTCTAATATCAAATTACTTGGGAATTGAAATATGAAAAATACCATCTTCTTATCCAAATAGTTATTTAGTACTCTACGAGAAATCTCGACTTCGAGATTACCTTTTTCACTTCGATTTCTTTTAAAAAGATTTTGTATAAACTTTATAACATTATTCAAATATGTTTACATTGAAACCTAAGTTTCATTATAACTTTGTACCTTCAACTATTGAATTGAAAATAATGAAAATGTAAAGTAGAACAATCTCGCCATTATAATACACTACGTTTGAAATCGGAAATTGAGGGTAAACCTAAGGCATCAAAACTTTAATTCGATGGATTTTGGATGAAAATATCAAATATTTCGAAACCTTTTGTATGGTCGCTCTTTTGACTCCAAAGTACGACTATGGTTCGCATACCAACGTAAATATATACAAATATGGGTAATAATGGACATAATCTTATGAAATTTATATACTAGGTACATTGAATCTCAGACTCCTTCAATAACGTTACTTTATTTATGGTTAGCCCAGCTATTCATTGATGAATTACCATTTAAACCAACATTTACAAATAAAGCCAATCTAAAACAAAGTACCCATCTAATCATACAATAAAATAGAATTTTACAAATGACTTGACCAATTACAATGGGAAACATAAGAATTTTCAAGTTAGAATATTGAATCTATACGATTATGATAAAAATTCCATAAAATACCAATCTAATGACAACAAAATATGAATAATAATTAAAAAAAGAAAATTTGGACAAACTTAGTTTTACCGCTTAGTAAAACGACACGTTTTTTCTTATTTGAGTTTAAACTGAAACATTAGATTACTAAACGCAAATAGAACTTGAAATTTAAAGTTTTCAAAATGTTACAGTAAAATATTTCAAGGTATTATGGCGGATAACAGTGCGGTTGAAACCTAAATTGTAAGAAAATGCCAATTCAAACTTTTCATTTATTATTTTTCAAAGTTGAAATCAAATGGTATCGGGAAATAGAAAAACGTTTTGTTTCTCAAATACGAAGCTATATTATTCAACATCTTCATAATCAATACTCGTTTGAAATTTGTTACATTGATCGGAATGAATTTAGATTTCCTATGCCATTACTAAAACTATAATCAAACTCTACATTGAGTTACATGATATATAAAGCGAATTTATGCGCTTGAATCAAGTCATCTCAGTTTTATGAAATATAACATGCAATGATTTGTAGTATTTTTCCGAGCCGTGGACAATTACAGCCGCTAATTTGATGTGATTTTACATACGAATATTTGCCTGATTATTTGGATATTGGGTTTCAGAAAGCTAATTACGACTATTGAATAAGACTAAACAATCGAATATTAGTAAAAGCGCCCTCAACTAAATTGAGAAATTCGGCTATAAATACAGAATTTACTCACAAACGTCTTAACGATGTAAATTACAAATTTATAAAAATTTACATATCATTTTCTAAGTGATGATGAATATTATATACTTCCCAAACCTAATAGTTCGTGGTGTTATAAACGTAATGAAGTTGCATCAAATAGGGAAATTAAGGAAATCCCTTTTAATGGTTCAATATTATAATATATTAGTTCACTATTGGTAAAGCATGTACCTGAAATTTCCTAATTAAATGACATTCAACGCTAAAAATGGGTTTAACTTGAATTGAAAAAACCTGAAGCGTGAATCTCTTAAAACAAATTTTAAACAATTATAGTCCTGGCCACGTAAGACATTAGCATAAGAAAAATGTATTGCGAACTATTTAAAACACCTAGTACCTGTTTCAAGGAAAAACAAAAAAGTTCATAACCCAAAATATAGATTATATAAATGACTACAAACGCAATTCACAATGATACTAGCAAAGATAATCTCATTTTTACGCTTTTTATGTTTCGTATATATTCCATAAATTGTAAAAACTCAGCATCGTCTCTATTAAGGATTCAAAAAAGAACATCATCGCAAAAACTATGACTATATTACGTATCTCAAAGATGAAATTGGATATTTTACAATGATATCGGCAAGTAACTAACTAATTACGAAAATTGAACTATTATTATAATGTTAATGAAAAGTAATTATTTGTGAAAAATAACAAGTACATTGAACCTTAGCAAATCAACACTATTAAAAGATATAATATCGTCGTAAAAATAATTAACTGGTAAGATTCATTTTGATAAACCTAGGTTCAAATCTATTACAAATAAATCTAGGATTATAACTCAACCGTGAACAACACTTTTAAATGTAGTAGTGAAAACATCGCATTGTAAAAATTTTCTATAAACAATGAACCCTTTTTGAAATTATTAATTACTGAACGGCGTCTCCGAGAACAACCTTGCAGCTGAAAAAGAAAAGAAATATCATTTGACTCTAGGTCGTACACCTAGATTGACCACCAGAAAATGGAAAACTACGGGGTTAATTTTAAGTTACGTCGGCAAGAAATTATTTCTATCCTAGGTGCACTACTTAAGGAGTAAACCAAAAAAATAAACTTTTATCCCAATTAAAAAAGGCATTTTCTATTGCTAGTAATACAATCTAAACGTCTACAATAAATATGAACCTTATCCAATTCGAATAATATATGAACTTCAGAATGAAACTATTGATCAATATGATGAAAATCGCTTTATACACATGGGAAATAAAGATGAAAGAGAAGAATATTATAACTTCATCGCTAAATTTACAATGTGTAAACCGACGACTGGTTTTGGTATTATGTATTATTATATATCCCTTGAAAAACCGGTACGTCGAGTTCCGAAATATTGCATAGATTTAAACTGAATTCAAAGAAATTGAAAAATTACGTATATTTTGTTGTAGACTTTCAAAATCAATATCCTCGCCAAACACATATACGTATTATTGAGCCAATCCACAAACTCGTTAAAACAGTCTTTTACTAGTTTTCTACTCATTACAAATATAATTCCACCCGTTTCAAATTGATGAGTTTAATATTTTACTCTTATGTCTTACTACTAACTAAAAGTCCCAATATGTTTGGGATAACCAAATAAAGAATTAATAACACCTTAATATTTTACTGTATACAATTCTCAAATAAAGAGTAAAAAAAGTTATGATAAGCTAAATTACAAAGGTAAATTAAATTACTACTTGAAAATAAAACGTATATCGATTCCAATGGCGTTATTATGACGCTCAACACTAAGACTACAAAGCTTATATAAAAGAATAACTAAATAAAATCATTACCATCGATATTACCAATATCCAACCTACCAACGAATATTACTATTAACTAGTACGGCAAACCTTGAGCTTATTAGTTATATAAACCTAAATGGTATTCTATTTATTGACTTTTTTATAGTTTCATTTTAAACTTATGAAAACGTATTACAAATAATTAACTAAACGCCTTTGATATAAGATTGACAATTTTTTCTTAGTATTACGTTTTGTATTTTCAATTACCACATCAATAGAATTAATTATTTTTGTAGATAGATTATTCCTCAATCATAGCGCTTGAAACTCATCGATCAATTTTGTAATAGTGGTTGGAAACCAAATCTATAACTATACCAAAATAGGATTTATTTGAACTGGTAATATATTGATTGAATATTTCCAAAATTTGAAAATATTATTTACAATATATTTATTTAAAAAATTTATGGTGTAGTGGTAAATAAATTTTCAACTCAATCAATTCTTGCTTCATTATACTGTAACTTAGTTTGAATGATATATAGAGAAGCGTGTCTACCGATTCATTTTCGCATTAATAATACCTTATTAAACTCCAAATTTCGAAACAAAAGGGCTCATAATTGATATTATAAAAATAATTTAATGATACAAACATTGCAATATTGAAGAAATCAAATAAATCGATAAAATGTTGAACTCCGCGAACGTGATAACAAATTCATCCACAAATACTGTTTTGAAAACATTTATTTTAACAAACGATGTTTTACAGAGCTTGAAAAAAAACTGCATACGTTTTGGTGATACTTCACTCGACAGACTAACTTTTTTTCATTGATTTGCCTTATGTTTTTTTGTCATATACCAGTGTCCAGATATATATTTCTACGCTACTCAGATTTTCTTCATTTTAATCATTCAATTTATCTCATTATTATACACTTTCACATCAACTATTGTATATTAGAACACCTTATTGCATCAACCTGTAAATGATTAACCGCCAACGATCTTTTCAAAGGAAAAATTAAATTAATATATTTGGTGATAGAATTCGTCTAATAGGCCTCTAGACGTTGCAACGGTATCGATTAGAGTTGTTCAAAGTAATATTAGTATTGCATGGTCATGTAGTGGATGTATTTTTCTATGTTTAGCAAACTGCTAGCTGGTCAATTTCTAAGGCTGTGCCCTAGTGTGAAGTGAGTATATACTGTACTAGACTTTAAAGTAGACCTATCAATTAATATACTCTACTTTCAGTCAGTACAGTCAACTTAATTATAGTAAAGTTGACTAACTGCACTGAAATTACTATTATTCTAAGAATATTATCATATTAATTTCGACAATAACACGCCTAAGTTAAGTTATAATAGTTTTATTATATAAATGACTGGCAAGGAATTGGGAACGAAATATGTCTAAATATTGTATTTGCGATAAGTATGTGGATAATAGAAATAGCTCTCATTATAGATATATTTAAGGCTTCTTTTACTACTACTAGGACTACTATAATCATAGTAACTACACTGGGAATATAAATTCTTATTAACGTAATATTTCAACGTTAATTTGTTTTTATTATCCTAATTATTAACCGAACGGATATTCGTTTTAGTTATCTTTTTGAATCGTATGTGAGATTCCAAGATTAAGGTAAAATGATAAACATAAAATTATGTTAGGTGCGGATAGTTACACGTAAACTATTATATTTACCAGCGATATCATGTTTTAAAGCAATCTTTCAGCCATAAGTTAGGTATTTATCTCTGGTATTAGTTTGTTACAGCTGATTAACGTATGTAAGATCTTATTTAGAAATACCATTATACACAATTAGGAAGCCTATCGTAAATACAATAGGAATTAATAAGGGCTTTCATAATTGGAATGAAAACTCAGAGAGAAAAGGTACAGATTTTCTTTACAATTTTCTACTTGTATACCTAATATTATTCTTAACGATACTATGGTAATAGTTGTTAATAACGTTTTTTACAGTTACTAAAACTATGAAGAGAATATAAAACTAGTATATTTTCCTATTCTTAATATAATTTTTATATTGTTTTGAAGTTCCCGTTTGGATAATGCACTTGTTGGTGCAATTTCATTATCGCGTGTCACAAGCTGGTGCCTGGGCTAGTAGTTACCAAAGATCTAGCTCTAGCGGTTAACATGCTCCTGTGATGCTCTGGAGCCGGTTCTTAATATGCTCTTACACCTATAACGTGACTTCACCGCCCCTTTTCTCTAGTTTCATAGCAGCTCCTTAATAGAGGTTTCTTCCTATTTTTAATTGAGGATATTAGACACTATCCGAATTCCTTAAACGACATCTTTAGTCAAGTCACTTTACATATAATCCTCGATACTTTTTTCCGACGGTATTTTAGTTATTTATAAATAGTTATAACTTAAGGTTATATTTTTAACCTTTCGAACCTGAACTGTTAATTTATAGAATTATGTTCTAACAAAAGCGTACGGAATCAATTTTCAAGCTTTTTAGCAATATAATACAACTATTTTCATGTTGAAGACGAACAATTTACCTCAAACCTACCTACGAAGCTTGTTAAGCAGAACCAAGCCGCCGATAAATTTCTTTCACTTATAGAATAAGGTAATGATAACGTATTGGCTACGTTAATAAATATAATTCAGTAGTTTGTAGTTCTTACCGGGATGTTTACGTTCTCGAAGCAACCTTTTGCTTTAAGAGGTCTCGATTCTACGTTATCTATAAACGAAGTAGTTACTGCGGTATTCTCTACCGGAAGCTATATCGATTTACTTAAAGATAACAACGACGACCTTGATTTCTCCAACTTAGACTATAATATTAACGGTTTACCCAATAATATTAACTGTTAGCGAATGAAACATATACTCTTCGATTAACGGGTTAAGGTATTAGATATTGAACTATATCTATAGATATTAAACTACGCTTTTCAATATTAAACTACGCTTTTCGATTTGAAAAGTCACGATATTAAGTAAATTATAAAGGGACTGAAAGTTCATCGGTATAGGAAGCGATTACCTTTATATCATCTTATAATAATTGAAAAGGTTTTTCAAAATCGTTATGTATTGCTATTACGCCCGCGGAGGCGACGGCGGTAATAAAGACACTGATACCATTATAATTAAGTTTCACGTATATTATTACAGACTTTACGCGGTGAAAGCCTTTTTCTCCCGGCTCACAAATTTCAAATAAAGGGTTTCCGAGCGGTTTTACTTTTTTTTTCTTTTAATACTGAAAGAACTTTCTTTACCAAAACTAAGGTTATGTCTTGGAAATTCGCCATTAGGTATACTTTTTTCGAAACCGTCATTAACGACATATAAGTTCAAGAGTAACATTTTCTGAATATACCTATAAATTATAACAAATTGATTGCCCATACTTCATTTAGAAATAAACGATTTCATAACTTATATATTTGTTATAGTATTATTAGCTACTTTAATAATGCTGGTAACGGAGATGTCATTCGTAGAGAAGGTGGTGATATCGATACGCCCGCTGGCGATAGCTAGAGAGATGTAATTATAATCGACGTAAACGTTTTTCTAACTGGTATTAAACGACGAGTTATTTAAGTTAACTATTTTGAATTATTCCGCCATAGTAACCTTGGTTTATACTTGAAATATGATGCAAATAGCTATCGAATTCGAACATATTCATTGCCTTTCGCTTAATACTCGAGTAGCTTAAATACCAAGTTTAATATAGGCATTTACTTCATTTTAACGGACGATTTTATCCACTTTTGGGAGTAGCAGTTGTAACTTATATGCATAATAGTGGATAGGAGTTAAAGAGATATTAATTCGACCCGATAACTTACCCTTAACTTTTACATAGCTCCCTGTTTACAGTAGATTTACTTTGAAATTCCATTTAATTTGTTAAAGTTTTATTTTATATATATTGTAAATTCTATATCTTTTCGAGTAAGTAGTTTACCCTCCGATCATTGTTATCGCATATCCCTATTTCATTTGGATGACTTGAAGATGCCACCATTATATATCTAATATTAGCTTATGACTTCTGATCTTTTGATTATTTATTTAGATGTTTACTTTAATAGAAACTGGTATTGAATTTGGGTTTCTGTTATTTTTCATTTGTAATACGTCATTATTCTGGGTATACTTTAGATGGAGTACGAGTAGGTGACTTACGTAGTTCCAGAGTATGTATTATTTTTGGAACGAGTTGGTAACTATTTCGTACGAGAACGAGGATTCGCGCCTGCATAAAATGAACTTATTGGTATTGGTAACAATACTTTCCATATTATGTTCTATAAGGCTCAGAGAGACTAAACCGTTACTACAGGGATTGCAGCCATCTACCTCAAAAATATGAATAAGGCTTTAGCACAGGATTTAATCTATACCGTTAACGATGAGTTTCACAATATCTTGAACGAATTTTTATTTTTATCCAACAAAATGTTAGGCGATATATTACCTTATCGTTTTGAAAGCTATTACGAAATAATCTTTCAAAACAATAATTAAGGCCAGGTTTTGAAATTTCTTTAGAGTTCATTGTAAGATATGTTACAGAAGAAGCCCTTGATATAACGGAAGACGTTAATTGGATTACTGAACTAAATCTATATTTGTGTAAGTAACTTCTTAACTGGTACCCCAATGCTTTTAGTTAATAAACCCGAAGGCGGCTTAAGCTTTTATGTCGATTACCCTAAACTTAACTTTATTACGAAACCCAACTATTATCTCTTTCCCTTAACTCAAAAGACTTTCGCGGATATTGTATGAGTTAACTGGTAAAACAAACCTAACGATATAGCTGTTTTTAAAGAACTTATTATTAAGAAGAACGATGAGTAGAAAACTACGTTTTGTACACGATTCGGGTTTTATCAATGATTAAGTATTACTTTCGTATGTTTCGGTATATAAGCCACCTGTTAACGATATATTAACAATATATTACGTATATTTCTCGACTTTTCATTTTCCACTTACCTTGAAGATATTTTAACATATTTTAATAATACTTTTGACGATCATAATGCTATAGGTAAATAGATATTAGCGTTTTAAACATCTCTGAATCAAACATCGATATATCCAGGTTTAAGTTCGGCGTTTGAATAAATAAATCTTTCGGGTTCGGCATCAAAACAGAAATCTCAGTACGTATGAAATTAGAGAAATTACGCGTTATCCAGAATTAGGCAGGTTTTAAGTTCGTATTAAAAATTTGGGGGTTTCTTAACTTTATTATTTTTTACTAACAATTTATTTGGGATTATTTTGTAATAACCGGTTCTTTATACCAGTTCATAAAAATAGGCGTCGCATTTCGTTAAGGGCCCGAGGAAAAATCTGTTTTGAAGTTTTAAATTCTACTTTCTTTAAAACCAATCCTCGCTTTATAGGATCCTAACCGTGAAACCTTTTTGAAAGCCGTTTTTTCTGGTTGATCCTGAGAAGGGTATTTACTTTAACAGGACGATTTCATAATTTTTCGTTTAGTAACGTATTACTTTCGTTGTTCTTCACTTACTGAACATAATTACAAAATCTACGATAAGGTACTGTTGGATATTATAAGTTACTTAGAAGTATAAAACGCGAATCTTAGAGGTACAGCCCGCCCATTTACTATCTTTACCAACTATGAGAATTTGGAGCACTTTATAACTACCCGACGATTTTCCGAATAATAGGTTCGTTAATTAAAATACCCTTTCTAATTCCGATTTAAATTAGTTTTCAAAACATGAATGGATTATATAAGACCTAATGTATCATGAAAACTAAATTAAGATATATTAACGGTTCTTTCAACTTTCGCTTTTTAATCTGGGAACCATATTTAATTCGCTCCGAATAAATCACTTACAAGCCGCTTCCAAACGTGTAAGTCTCCAGGTAAATTAATGTTAACGAGTCTATTCAGGAAGATTACGATTCCTTTACTAATATCGATCTCTAAAACAACTAAGAAGCTATTATCACTGTGCACTTTAGTTACCGTCGTTTATTTCTCTCTATATGTATTAGAAATTTAAATTTTCCATTGCATATTAGTATTGAACACTACCAAATAATTAAAGTTTTCATTTCTAAATATTCATTAAACGATAATAATATTTTACGGTTTTATAACCGCTTTTGGGTTTCCAACTACAAGTCGTTAACTATCGTATTGATTTATATTACATACAATTCTCTCCTTACCAGCTACTCAACCCGTGACTTTATCATTATTATTTCGTTTAAAGCATACATATAGCCCGTGTTACACCACGCAGCGCAAAGTTTTTTCCGAAATTTTGATATTTATAAATGGAAATTTTATTAATGATATTGTCGGTAAGGTCTCATTTACCGGGTATATTAACGTAGGAGTAATAGTAGAAGAGTTGTATTGTATATTAAAGATGGATAGATCAAATTGAAAAGAGTTATCCAGAAAGTTCACGCCTTAGTTTAAAGCTTATAAGATATCAGCCGAGTAGTGGCACTCTATCATATACTTTACTAATATCCCTTCTGGGTAGTGTCATCCTACTATACACTTTGTCAATGCCCCTTCTGAATAGTGGCACGCTATTATATACTTTCAAAGAATGCACCTTATAGCGTGGCCGTTTACTAATTATAGATATATATAATAATATCGTTATTTGTAATATTTTCTTTTTTTGGTATATTCTGAATCCATAATTGTCAATGACAGTTTAGTTTTACTCCAATCCTATTTAATTTTGAAATAATGATAATATTCGTAGTGTAGTTAGTTTAAGGTTTAAATTAATAGTTCTAGTAACGATAGTGATTATAATTCGTTGTAAATTGGTAAGACTTTAATTAGTAATTTCGACAATTATAATAGTTGTGGTATAATTCAATTCGAGGTTTCAATTCGTAGTTTTAACAATGGTTGTAATATAAGCCTTAGTTAATTTAGATAGTTAGTAGCGGCATGGTGGTTAATCTATGTAAGGGTATAATTATGGAGGTGTAATTGTCGGTGTTATATATTTTGGAGTTGGTATAAAAATATGCATCGTTATTAATCCAAGTAAAACCTTTTTTCTTTCCTTTTTAACGACGCAACTCCTTTGATAAAGCAAATTCACAATTACATAATCAGCGTATGAATTCCTTAATCACTGTCCTAATGAATTATTTGAATCGCTCCTATAGGTAGGTTACTCAACTAACTTTATATTTTCCTCTTTCAAAAATATGTAACTTGTAAAAATCGGTTTTTCCGGTGTCGTTTAACGCGATAATGTAAGCGTAAATAAGTAGCCGCCAGCGCTTCCCGTTAACCGATCCCTAGCACTAATTCCGCTAACTCTAGATTTATATACTCCATTTCCGCCTTCCTTTTCAGCTCCCCCTACGCCGCCGCTACCGATAAAGTCCTTACCCTCTTTGCTCTCTTTTCCCTTCCGCTACTCTTCTTATATCTTAAGAGGAGTGTCGGAGAGCTCTTAAGGTTATTAAATATACCCTTTCTTTACAGGTTAAGTCCCCCTTACCCGTAACGGCCACTTCTCGCCGCCAAAAGCGCAACCTTGCCGAGATACAACGTAGTTCGTATCAATAATTTCCCTCAATTTCTGCCATATTAACGTACTTGCAAATGAGGCCAAGGTAGCTAAACTAATCTATCACTTCGAGTTAAGGCTTGTAAAGATACGTTGCGAAGCCTTTTTAGAGCTTAAAGCGTTAAAGCGGCACACTTGAGTTTGCGTCCCCGGGCCGCTAATGGATACTTCTTATGTACCATATATCGCGTTTACAGACTTAGGTAAGTTTATTGGAGATTACCGCTAAAAAGGGGGTTGGTTGACCTATCACTACCGTTACGAGCGGATTAGTCACGGATACACCCTTGTTCCAGTGGTCCGAAGGCCGTAGATCGAAACCTTATTACGCGCTCACAGTTTTCGCAATAAGTTTTTTTTTAATTTACAATACTAACCGCGATTAATTAATACCTACTACTTTAATACCTTATTTGGGACGCTTTTAGAAACATTTACTTTTGTAATAATTTAATCAGATCGATATTAATTAGTAATAGACGTTAAATGGCATCATAGGGAGACAGAAATCACTATCTCAATCTTAAAGGTGGGACTACCCATGTATTATACAGACAAATCCAACAACATTATCGCGCTTTGTCGTAAGGAGGGAAAGGACCCCCACGCCCCTTGCCTAAGGGTATATAACTTAAAACGCGGGGCACTTTTTCTGGTGGCGTCGATAGCGGCGTCGATATCAGTGGTGGCGGTGGCGCTTAGTAGTAACAGCGGCAATGGCGACGAGGAAAATGACGAAAACCAGGATGAAGACGACAATAACGCGGCTCTTTTCTTCCCTTTTTTGTTAGATAACAATTAGCTGCTTATCTTTATGTTTCATCGGTTTGTCCGGCTTTGATTTAACTCGTTACACAGTAATAATATTGCTTTTTGAAAAATTGTACCTTGAATGCAGAATAATGAAGGCAAATAATAAAAATATTCTAATAAGGTGATGAATGATGAAAACAAAAAGTGATAATATATGAGAAGCGAAGGTCATAGTAAGTTTCAAAAGCAATGAAACGTTCAAAAAGGTGTAAATAGAAAATTTGAAGGGGAAGTGACAAATACGAGATATAAAATATCTAATTAATAAAAAATCTTAAAACCTTTTAAGTAACTCCAACGAAAAAAGTTTATATAAATATAAGCGCTTTTAATACCCGATGCGGGGCGCCCTTAGTTATTACATTTACTTGGTTTGACTTTCCGTAAATGTACCTAGTTTCCTTAATTTCGCAACGCTCATATGATTCGTGTAAGTCTATAATATCGATTATAAGGCGCTTCTTATTCGTGGTGCCGAGCTTGATTAGGTATCCGTAAAAGAGAAAAAAACTAATGAAAATCTCTAGAGGAAAGGGTTTTAAATCAAGTTTTAAAATATTTATCCGGATAGTTATCGTTATAGTAATCCCGGAATCGAATCTTCTAGTTCAACCTTAGAATTTTGAAGCCAAGATACTTCGAATAATCCGCCTTTATTTTATTAAGCTCCAATAAATAATATTTCTATAGAGGGTAAATCCATTCCAAACCAGTATTTCATTACTAAAAATAAGGAAAATTCTACTTAAGAGTTGTAATTTTTGTTATTTACGCAGAATACGTTAATAAACATACAATATTTTGCTACGTATATATATAGTAGTCTAAATCGTAAGCTGTGCTTCGGATTACTTATTTGCTAAGTATGTCGCTTATTAAGCGCTTTATATATGTTATCCAAACGGTTTATTTAGTATTGTATCGCGACCGAAAGGTTCAATACCGCCTCCGACTGTATTATTGATATAACCTAAACTTTATGTATACGTTAATATTTGTATCTATTAGCTCTTTTTGTCTTAGTCAGGTTAATAAGAGTAACATTGTTTAATTACCCTTTTCGTACAAGGTTCAAAATATTGTTACGGAGTGTGATTAATACTCTATTAAAATTGAATAGGTGGTCCTCCGCTAGATACACCTTGGGTTTCGTTTTTAAGCCGGCTTCCAAAAGTTTCCTTATTTCCGTAGCGAAAAACAACATATTACATAACGTAAATTTATCATCCGTTTGTATTCCTGTAAATTTAAATCATTTAGAAAGTGGTGTTAAAACCAATAGGTATAAGTTTAAGATCTAGCTGGTTATTTTGAACCGCTCTTTATAATTCTTTTGATTGTTATTATATTAGTACACCTTGACTTCAACGAGTCTGTAAAGTAGTTTGAGGATGCGTAGGATCGTCCCAGTAAAATACTGCTATCAAAACTGTATAGATATATCAGCATGGATATATCGTTTAAAATTATATTTCATTTGTGTGTAAGCTTATTAAATATTACGAATTTAAACATAAAGGTTGTAGGGGGTATGAAGAGAGGAGATAAAGGTTAAATTTTAATTATGGCTGTCCCATTTGAAAGTAGTCAATTAGGCTATAATATCCCTTTTACTAATGTTATCGTACCCCTTAATTATAAGGTAACTTTTTTATATAGCCTCCCGGTATTATGTTTTTTCTCGTAGACTAAAACGGTAGGAAATTCTTTATAAACATTGTAAATTCCTGGGTCAAACTTTTTAAAACGAAAACCGTTTTATTCGATTAAAGAAGAGATTTCCTTATAGATTAATTATAAAAAAAGAGTTACCTAGGGCTGTACTAATATCCTCATTTTTGAGTTTTATACTTCATTCATAGTCCGCCATTTTTTTTTTGTGGGGGGAGGGGGTAATAATGGAGTTTGCGGCAAAGGTTTTAAAGCTTTTTTTGTTCTTTAAGCCAAGTAGACGTCTTCGACAGCGTAGTTCCGGTTTCGTCTGTATAAATTAGCCGGTTGTTCAAAGTGGCGAAAGTTGGAAAGATATATTCGGGAGGTATATCGGTTTCGAAGGCGGTCTTGATTCGTTATTATAAAAGTATTTTAATTAGTACTACTCTCAGAATTATGGTTTTAGGCCGTTATCATCCAAATTTTCCCTTTTTTACTCTTGTATTATCGTTGAACAAAATGAAATCGTGTTATTTAGCAAGTTTATAATTATATCGTGGATTTAAAATCGGTTAATCCTCCAAAGGCTAGTTCACCCATCATTCGTTTTCCAAATCAGGACTTTAAATTATAATAGTAAATTTAGAACGCTAGTGTCATGCTCGCCGTATTTCATACCTCATGATTTCGAAACATTATTTTTGACCCGAGAAGAACGTATTATTGCTATATCTTTCGCCACAATATTCGCTCTTCAAATCATAGCTATTAATAACGCTAAATTTATATGGATTTTTGGGTAAATACCGAAAATAAGGAGTGTTAGGATTGTTTTTTTCAGGTCAAAGATGTTATTAACAGCGGTTACCACTATTTACAGGATTAACTCCTTAAAATTTGCACTTTATAGCTTTTTGGATAGTATTGAAAACGTTTTTTAAACGGGTTGTAATATAGATCGAATTTTCCAATACTCTATAGTACCTTTACCGGTATTGTTTTACACTGTCTACCGGAAATTTTAGCCTCAGTAAGGTATTCGGTAGAGTCGAAAACTATATCTATATTATAAGTAATCCAGTCTGGCAACCCAAATAAACCTTCGTCTAACAATTTACTAAATTATCCTAATAGGGTAAAGCAAAAACAATTATCGTAAATTTCGTAGCCTGAAATGAAATTAATATATCTACGGTATATAATATAAGTTAATCGTTAAGATATATTTTATTTATTATAATCTGTTAATTAATATATATATCGTTTTCAAGGCAAAATTTAAATCAACGTAAATCTAACAAGTATAACTAATACTCATGGCAAACTTTTCGATGATTTTTAGTGTTTTTTCTTCGCATCTATATATCCTATTATGTAAAACAGCCGTAAAAGGCGTCTTACGGCTTGACATACAAATCGATGGTATAATTTTGTAATTACCGATATATTAAGTAAATGGATATAATTATACTCGTTTTTAGGAAAAACTATAGGTATTGAAACTTATGACGAAACAATACAGATACGCCTTTTAAAATCCGGACGAATCAATTAGTCGTATTACTCACTTTAATGTCATGTTTATTTATATTATTTAACGACAACAAAAATAACTTTTTGGAGGTGATCCCGTATAACTTAACTAATTCGAATCTTATATTTATAACGATTGTGTCAAGTAATGACGACTTGTTTTTACGAAATAAAACTTCTTGGTATTTCTTCATTCGGTCGAGTTTGAACTTAGGAAACATCGCTGTAAAAGCGTTGAATTGTTGTTTTCCGGTGGTCAAGATTTTTTTTACGTCGGTATTTGATATAATATACTGAAACCGGTTGCCGTACCGGTTAGAAAGTGTGAATTTCAATGCCATATAGGTGCTTACAACTCTGTTTTCGCCATCTAGGCCTATAACATACAAGAATAAGGCGTTTTGCAGGAACGTAAATATTCGATCATCCGTTTCCTCATCCTGGATTATCATGTATAATTCATTTTTCTCCGAATTGTTTTCTTCAGAGATATGCTCGTAGAAGTAAGCGATAAATTACTGTTTAGCGCCTTTACAGTCGGCGATACTCATTGTAAAATTAGCTTCAGTTTGGTATTTATCCGGGTAATCGTGCTAAAATTATTGTTTGATCCAAATTTACTTATATACTGGATAATTAATCGACTAATAGCCGACTTTATTTCATAAAATACATTTTTTATAAAAGCATATAAAGTCTTATATATTTTGCGCAGTTACTGTAATATACGTAATAAGTTTCGCGTTTGGCTGTATAGTCCTCATCGCTGGTAACTGCTTTGACTCCAGTTTGAGAGGCTCCCTTTATAGTGTTCATCACCTTGGTATCTGTATTTGAAACCGTTACGTTTTTGATACCTCGGGTATACTTTGAATCGTTAATTTAAAACGTGTTGAATCATTTTAACAAGGTTTGACTCAGTGATTTAGCCCTTATCTTGAGCTTTGTCGACTATAAATTCCGATTTAAGGCTCGTCTATTAGCGTACCAAGTTGTTAAATAATATTTTAAAACTGGTACCAAAAGCCTTCAAGTTTTTTTTTCGGTCTGAATAACGCGAGATCAAAGTCTGGGTTTTCGAGATACGATGTTATTACAATTTAAATGAATAATTTTTCACACTTATATTTTTGTCCGAAGGCCGTTTAGAATTTACCAAAACTTAATAATAGAGTGGTTAACACTTAAAATAGGGTTTAATCAACATGTTTTCGTTAATGTTTTGCGGATTCCCAAGTAATACTCATATAATTCTTATCGTAAAATTCATAATTTATTGACGTATAGAATTATATTTTCAAACAATCATAACACTCTGTAAGTATATTTATTTACGTAAAGTTTCATATATACCTCTCTTTGGCTTACCTAGTTAGTATACCGGGTCAAATTACATGAAATTTTAATGGCTTAATATTTAGTTTCATATAAGTATTTAGTATTATACAGATTTTATTATCAAGGACGTCGTAAAGCTTGCAAATATAGTTTTCGTTCTTTTCTTATAATATAAAGAAATTGGTTAGTTTTGTAAAAAAAATTCGTTAGTAGGAAACCAGTATGTTAAAAGGTCGCGTTAAGTGCCTTAGTTAGTAGGTATAAATTTGTAAAGCTTGTATTATAGTTTTTCACCGTTTATTTCATCTCTATGAATATCTTTTTTCTTATTTAA
This sequence comes from Anisogramma anomala, assembly GCA_038502455.1. Lineage (NCBI taxonomy): Eukaryota > Fungi > Ascomycota > Sordariomycetes > Diaporthales > Gnomoniaceae > Anisogramma > Anisogramma anomala. Next base: position 17,301,786 of record JASMMZ010000001.1, read on the forward strand.
GCCGCTTTTACTATAACTGAAAGGGGCGTTAATTAAATCCGGAAAGTAATTTGGTTTTTTTTCTAATATGCGTGTATGGTTTGTCCGATTATATTTACTTAGCTTGCTGTTGTTCTTGAGGGAAATGTTTTTTATCATGATGGTTTCGCTTAATTTTATCGTTCGCGGCGTCAATTTCTGTTTCAAAACCGATCAAAAAAACCATTTATCGGTTCTTCGTTTAAATCAATCTTGATTATAGTGGATACGTCAATAACCTCAAATAACATCGCTATTACCGCTACTGACATTTTCATGTTTATTTTTTTTTTTAAAAAAAATAAAAAAACTATCACTGGGCAATTCCGAAGGCTTATTGCTAGGAAAATTCTTTAGACACCGTTTGGAGAGATCGAAATATGAGGGTCCCGCATCTCTACATATTATCAAAAGGGTTCTGTACAATGCGATATAGTGATAGCCTAAACTATCTCTCCTAGCAAAAGCTTAAGGTACCCTATCTTCCTTGAGGCCTAAGAAGGAACCGTGCCTTATAACCCAAATTTAACCGTAGATACGGTTCGTTAAATTAGAACCCAATTTTTACTTACGTTGAGCAAAAAAACAAAAATCCTTATATTAAGGATTTTACAGAGTTCTTATATCCTCCATCTTGAACCTTACAACCGATCAAAATACTATACTCATCTTGTGTAACGCTCCAACCTTCGGTTGTAAGTTGTAATATTGAAAGCATATGTAAAATAAGTTTATAAACACATAAAATGAAATATTATACGTTGTTTCAATTACTCATAAATCGTAAGAATTACACAAATTCCATCGATATAAATTAGCCTACAGGACTAAGTAATGTTAACATAGGAAAAAAGTGAACCCGAAATCCGTAGTCTCCTTCAAAAGAGCTAAAATCGTAACTTCCAACTCTGTACCCAAAACCAATCACAATGAAATAAATAACCAACTCTACTATAAAACCAAAAAATTACATTATAATATTACAACAATAATTAGGTAAACCCTATATTCGTATATTATGACGCTAATTAAGGATGTAATAACAACTTTTTACAAAATGGTCGCGGCGTAGACACGTGACGCTACAATATTAATAGCACGATGCAGACAGCGTAAATTCATCCAGATTGATCCGCCAACCGTACCAGACACTCCGAAGCGTGCTTGCGTAATTAAATGAACATGAAAATAAAAATAAACATAAAGACTCGTAACCTCTCACCGCTACATCTCTCAAACAAAGTACGTTGAATTTATTTAACGCAACGTAACCGACGATATTAAATCAGGTATAAACGTTGAATATATTCAATATCAAGGTAAGTAAAACAAACATTTCATAAAATGAACAATATTAACGCATATATAACCACTAAATATAAAAGCAGGTACATCTCCGCCAATATTAGTATCGCGATACTGTGAGCGACGTACCGCATTAACTTAAGGGTTAAGGTTTCGTTCAATCGTTTAACTACCTTACATCAATTTCTATACATGGCTGTTGACGTCGCAGAAAAGGCCGCTTAGTCTCTACTCTGCGCCGGTCGCAGGTAAAAGACGCATAAATAAGAAATATAAACTCTTCTTAGGAAAATGGCCTTTCGAAGGTAGCCTTCTAAATCTTCTCCAAAGTTGATAAACCATCTCATACCATAGATAGAGCCCATAACCAACGCTTGTTAATTGCGACAGCGATGAATACTCACTTCAATACAATTACCATTAATAAACGTTTTGAGAAGAGAGAAAAATATTGAAACGCCCTAAGGCCGTTATGATATTGTTACCGGAAAATGTTAAAGGTCAGTCAAGAACCTAGTAAATGAACTTATTTATCTTTTTCAAAATTTCAAAAAAAAAAAAAAAGAACTTCATGCTAAATTTCATAGGATATAATCCGTAACTATAATGAATTATCAAAAGTTTTTGAAATTTGAAATGATGGTGCTCGAATGAACCATTTTCGTTCGCCTGCCAAAATATCTTTGGAATAGATATGACCAATACTTCTGAACCTGAAAAAAATGAAGGATATGAACGAAATGAAACGATCCTTTAATTTCTCTTATAATATGAATAATACCCAGTAAATTTGATAAATTAAAAACATTGGTAGTACACCGTAAATTTATAATATAAGTTTCTCATAACATAAGAACGATAAAGGAACATGTGTTAAAGTTGGGGTAAAAGGGTTCACTAACCTGAATATGAAACCCTTTCGTATTGAGACTCTATTCCAAAACAATATACAAATTTATACCGCTCATATAAATAAAACACGAACCCTCGCTTCTAGGCGTATTAATGGAACATAAACGCTTTTATGTTATCAAAAAAAACCTAACCCCATGAATAAATAATATGTCTTGAACGTCAAAACGGGCCTGATTGAGGGTACATTTCCTAACGAGTTAATCAATACATTCGTTAACAATCATTCACATATATCGAGAGTTATATTGCACTAATAAAGAAACCTTTCAAAATCTACAAAAGCTTCAAACCTATGTTACGTCAATAAAATGAAATTGTAACGATTTCCCTAAAACCGTATATCATTGAAAGAATATCTAAGTATATCGTAATATCCTTGAAATATGGAATATTAAAGGCTTTGAAGCCGCGAAGAGTATTTATCACCTTCATATCAAAAACGAATATACCGGGATGAGAGCTAATAAAGCCTATTAATAGATTTTTATTATTCAGATAAATCGTAAATCTGTATCTAACGTTTTTATTATGATTTTTGACAACTTTCATACATACGTAATAAAGGTAAAATAATATCTATTCAATTTAAACATTTACAATTAAAAGTCTCATATTACTTCTTTTTTCATAATTTTTCAGTTAAATCAGTTGTAAATCCTAACGTAAACCTAGGTATTATTAAAATAATCCTCGAAAACAATAGAAATTCGCTGTGAATAATTCAAAACCAGGAAACTATAGTCCTATAACGTCAAAAACGTTGGGACCGGGGCAAAAATAAATGCTTAAAAACAAAAACCTAATCAAATTTTGACCTGTTCTTCGGACTAGAGTGACAAGAAAGCCAGGGATCCTGCCGCCCCCGCGGGCCTAACTAACGTTGACACTACGAAATGCTAAGCACGCTTACGACTACTACTCATAGGGTGATTAGGCGCTGCCGAGCGCCGAAAACAAATACGGGGCTCACGATTTCATAGGCAAACGTGAGCAAAACAGCAGCTGTTTACCAGGTCCTTCTCATGAGCTGCGCTGACGAGGTCATTGATATTATTAACGTACCGAAACCATGGTATGATAAAAAAATAACGGGCAGGGCTGCATGCAAAGCTACCCAGTTTACGATCTTTTCTTTACCAATCCGCAACTAGGGCGGGTTCGCCCTTATATGGGAGGGCTAGCACGAATTGCTTTTGGTAACACGGTTCCGAGTCCTTTTTTACGCTCTAAAAGGAGCGTCCCTTACTGCTACTCAAATACGACCGAGTTTCGAAAGGGATTTCTTATAGCTACGAGTTAACGGTATCTATATCGTTAATAAATGACGGAATAAATATATTAACAACGTATTAGGGGGGGGTTGTATTTCAATATCCGGATCTTAAAGTATTGTGGATGAGGATTTTAAGCTTTTGTTTAGCCATGTGAAATCGACCTTGTGTAACGCATAAGGGGATTGCGCTTTGAACGACTAGGCTTTTACAATAGGTATACATTTTAACAAAAAAGAGGAAAACCTTATATAGCGATTAAATTACGTTTGAAACCTTACCTTTACCAATATTTCTGTGGTTACAACGGTAATCCGATTTAGTTTTAATAGTAGTTTAAATTATGAAATATTACTTACAACCCTTTCAATATATTAATGCTATATATCATTTATTTTTTACATTAAGATACTGGAAACCAATCCTTTTAGGTTTGGTAACCTGATAGTTACGGGTATAACATCCTTATTAAACTTTAAGGATATCAAGAATAACGTAGTTACGTACAAGTAGATAAAAGCCTTTACTTAACTTTATGATAATTCTCTATACGCGGTTGGAAGGCCTGTTATAACATACATAAAGGTTGTAAAATAATAGACTTTTAAATTAAGTTTGTTTTGCTAATTTATAGGAAGGGCGATCTCGATACGGCTGTACGGTACGAGGTTTATTAAACATTGTAATTCCGCGTCGAAATATAACACATATAAGTCAGCTTTTGGAAGATGAAACTTAATTAAGTTGTAAATTTGGAGGAGGTATATGAAATCATTAACTGTTAAAAATCTACCTCACCATTATGAACCTCTTCATTTAAAATTAATGGTAAATTCATTTTCTATGCCCTTTAATTTGCCCGGGTTCTACAAAACGATATCTTTAATAGGTCTTTATTTACCAATAATATTCTTAATAAATTTTTAAAACCCTAGAATGAAACCGAGTATATTATCCCTTTGGGGATTAAAATTTCAAATAACGAAATACGCTGTAATATAATCGGGGTTTGTAATACTTTAATTGGGATGAACGACATCATAAAAAGTTTATTTAAAGCGTATTATGGTTGCATTAACAGGTCTCTTTCGTATATTTTACACGAAGTATCTACGTTTAGGTATTTACCTATAGTTGTAACGACAATCAGAGGTTTTTATAATACCGAAGTTCGGCGACCGGGACCAATTTACTTTATGGTAGTGAAGGCTTATAATATTAATACTAGTTCACTTTAAAGGGTTAAAACGTATTATAACCCAAAAGATATGTTAATCGTTCATTTCTTAAGGATTTATTAACCTTCAATACGGGGGAAAGACTCCAAAATGGGTTGTCTTCAATTTGGTTACGTTTTTATATACGATATGAAGTTTGTTTTCGCTGAGGGTAGAGTTGTATTAATCTTTCTACATAATGTTTCAGGCGCTTTTGTCTCTTTACTTTATAACCTTCTCATTTAAAAATAATGCGTTTAAGATGTTATAGGTGTTATCGAAGTTTTTTAACCTTCGTGAAAGATTATCTAACTAGAAGCGTGGTAAGGGTACTATATTAGATAATAATAATAAGATTTTTAGATTTGAATTACGAAACCTTGTAAAGTTTTCCCTTTTCCTCGATTCTCTATATGATTTACATGTTAAACCTTTCCAAGCTTTCCTTAAGACTTATTTTCATTTATATAGATAAAGAATTTCTTTGATTTTCTCTGAATTTTCAAAGGAAAACGTAAAGGGACTCGAGGCTAACCTAAAAAAGCGAATTAGTAGATGTCCGAAAACAGGTTCGTTTTTTCTCTGGAAAAGTTGGAGTTATCACATATTACTAGTCGTTAAAGGCTATTAAACCTTATGAAATAGGATACCCTATGCGTCAATACCAATTAGAAACCGGTTCACCCAGTTATAAGTCCATCCCTAAATACCAGGTTTTTTAATATACGATAACTTAGCTTTAAATTTAATAAAGCCATATTAAGAAAGGTTTACGTCGGAAAACGCGTAACAGAGACGTTAAAGGTCTTCCGGCACTATAAGAGGCTTTTAAGCACGATATATAAGCTTTCTCTATATTTTATGAACCGTTATTACTTCTATTAATTTACCCATATTTACGTATTATTTCGAAAGCTAGTACCACAGGTATAGGAAAAAAGGCCTCGAAAACCAAATCATAGCTTTATTAATAGCCGCAGTACGAGCGATTATCCCGTTATATAAAATCTCTTTTAACGACATCGCCTTTAGGGACTCCGAAATACCTTTTGGTAAAGTCTCCTTTAAATAATGGCGTCTCCACTTCATATATCCTTTAAAAACCCTCGATGTCCGGTACCCCTTTACACTATAAATTACAATGGCAACCACCAGTCCACAACCTATGGCCTCGCATTATATCCCGTCTATTCAATCGAATAACAAGTAGGCAGCCCTTTATACCCTGAAAGGCCCCTAGTGCTTTACCCAGTTACGACTAGTATTAATGAACCGTAATATTTTTACCGATTTCGAAAATCTTTCACATTTACCACGACGCTACTTAATAGGTAAACCTCAACCCCGATTACTTACTATTCACAGAAGGTTTTCCAATTTCCCATGACCAGATTTACGAACCCCTCAATATATAATTAGATTTTTCGATTTCCTTATGAATATGTTTACCAAGAAAGCCGTTATCGTAACGTTTAAAATATAATATTTCAATTTGGTGAGGGATAATATTATAGTATTTACCAATATTTTCGAATGATTATTTAATAGAAATAAATACGTCAGTTATCAATACGTGGTTTACCAAAACAACCACATAATGACGGAGGGTTCAGGCGTATTTCACCTTATTATATACGTCTTCGATGCGAAGGCTATTGGCGTGCTCCACGGCCTAAACGTAGCTGCCCGTTATACGATAGGCGAGATTATAGTATATATTAAGAATACTCTTATAATATAATGATAAAGAGAAACCCGGTTACCTCGTTTTAATAGGTATTTAAGAAATTTGACGCAGTAATATAATTCTTTTGAAACTAAGTTATGATGAAATAAAGCTGAAGGTATATAGGTATTAACGGAAATAAGTCTGCGGATAAACTGGTACACAATAGCGTTAAGTATTCCATCCATTTTAACAATAACGATTAATAATTTATTAATGATGTTAAATTTTGTTATGAAACTCGTCGAACGGTGGTAAAATGAGAGCAATATAATGAAAACGAAGGGAATCTTTTCTTTTGGTATGAAAAATAGGACCTTATGTACTTAACAAGATTTGGATTGAAATATCGTAAATTTCAGCATACCAATTCCTTCTCGCCTTTGCTACCACTTTCGTGACCCCTATTTTACCGCTTTAGAACTATAAATCATGGGTAAAAGAATTTCATATTTTACTACCAAGGTTTCCGTCTCTAAATCTCTGACGATTTTTTCCTTTCATATGACAAAAAAAATATACCATTTCCCATTTAATTTACCATACATTCTTTTAAATGGTAGGGAAATTCTAACCCCGACCTGCCAAAAATCCCTTGTATAAATAGAATTGCAGGGTAYATATATATAGGGTTTTTGCGGACCCTAAGAATGTCCAGGCATTTGTATATGTTACGGATAAATTTTCAAAACTCCAATAAAATTAAAATTCTAACTTATATTAGTCGCGTTTTCCACCCGCCAGCAACGAATATATTTTTCGTCCACCGGCGATATTTAAGTTTTATATTTGCTGACGATATATATGTTCCAAACGCGTCGACTTAACCCCCTACACTATTTAGCTACTAACCTTATCTATTTAATAATTTTACCACCACGGCTACTAAAGACTTTACAACTGTTACTTATCGACCGCGATCGCACCTGCTAAAAATGGAAAGACCTGGAGACGGGCCAAGAGCGGAGATAAGTCCGACGGTAAAGGGAAAGGGAAACGAGAGGACGGGGACGGCAAAAACGGATTTATTATCAATAAAGCCTGATTTACCGTCGCTATTAAGGTCGTCGTCTTCGTTTTCGTTACTAGCCCCCCCACTCCCTCGGCAATAATAAGGCTCCGCCGAACTATTGGCACCGTGGCCGCGGCCTGTACCGCATTGCATTTAGCCGCCTTAACGGTAGTAAAAACGGCCATCATAAAGTGTTTGAGCGCTCAAAACGCGTTTTTATGGCTTTTGCGGCGTAGAAAGTAGCTAAAAGCCCTATGGTGCTAATTTTTACGGGTATATACCAGCCTTTACATTTAGTTATTATCAATCATTAGTATTCAATCCTTAATTACACCTTTTCATAAAACGTTAAGACCTATACAAGTGGAACTGACGTATTAGATACTCGACCATCCCCCCTTAATACAAATGCTATTGAAGGCCCCCGTTAAAAACGATCAAACTTAATTTGTATAAGGTTACACCTTATATGACTACGGGAGTCGGGTGGATATAATATGGTTTCGGAGGTAAAGAGAGGGGAAGAAAGGGAGGTAAAAAAGAGAAGCGGTTAAGAACGGGCGCGTGAAGCCTGTACAGAGGTTATAAGCTATTACGACAGGGCTTACAGGTGCGCTCGATAGAGCACGATATATAACAGACGGTTTTTGCGTAATAAGGCTATTCTATACGTTAATACAGCGTCCTAGATTATGAAAAGATATATTATAGGATCTAAAGTTATCGAAGGCATAAAATATAAGGTGTAGGGGTATTTACTGTTATATATACGATTTTTTTATTATGAAGGAAGGTTTATATTGAGTAGAAAATTGAATAAAAGGTCCCCTTTCGTACCAAGACTTAACGTACGGGTTATTACACATTTAGGGGTCCTTCCGCCACACGTCGTTGCGAAAACAAGCCGTTACCCACGCATATTAATATCTACTCGTATTTATATACGGAACCCAACGCTTATTTACTAGTTTTAACATCACTAACGCTCTATTTCATGTGATTTTCTTTTTCTTGTTAATACAACTTTACAAGAAGCCCTTTTTAAATCCCATACAGTTATATTACTAGTGTAATTAGACGCTGGGCGGGAATTGAGATAATAACGTCATGTTACCAAAACCAAGGCTACTGTTTATACGCCTACAGGTCTCCAAACTGTGGGGCACCTTAAGGTCTTAATTAGGTGGATGGCGCTGGGTTCCGTAGGCTTACAAGTGCCTCTATAGAGCCTACGTTGCAATCTCCCTCGCCGGTATCTACAGGACTACTTCGTAGCAGCTAGTGTGCATTTAATAGTAGATACTGGCTATTGATAGTAAAAAAAAAAAAAAATCAAATTCGCTTGTTAAAAAGGATTTAATTGCGGCCTAAAAATTAGCTGACCTTAATAAAAACCTATATTATACGACCGGAATAACTTTGGTAATAACTAATTAAAAAATAAGCTAATGAGTTGTTAATAGGGAGAGGGGTGTGAAAACAGTAAAAACGATTCAACACTTAAAAACCACTGTATAAAAAGATTTTCTACAACGGTAGTTTTAAGTTTTGAAACCAAACAAAATTTTACTAATTAAAGCAACCTCTTCTAATAAAAACCTACTTCCAGCAAAACCACGGAGTTAGGTTATAATACAATATAGTAATAAAAAACACTTGCGGAAATGTTTAACATACTATTAACCTCATTTTCAGAATATCCTTAACCGATATAAAAGGACTAAGCCTACGCTGTCGCTTAAGACGGTCGGATACTGTCTATTATCCTCGATGAAGAGAAAGAGGAGGAAACTTGTACTAAGGAGCTGCTACAGGCTATAGAAAGGGAGTGGTCCGATCACGTGACAAGATGACTCACATTATCATAGGAGCATGGAAACTACCAGAGCTAGATCCCTGGTAATTACTAGCCCAGGCACCAGCCTGTGATATTACTCCCGGTGAATCCCTATCCCCATAGGCCCCCTATCTCCCCCTTTTCTCCCCCTCTTTCCCTTTTTTTTAACCAGTTGGTTATTTTGAGTGACGTATGTTAAGCCGCGTACTGTTACCGTTTAACACAAGTGAATCAATGTGCCTACTGCTGCCACTATCTATCTTAACTAATGTGGGTTAACTCTCCACTACTTCTACTTAATCTACATAGGTAAACTTACCAATTATCACCATAGTTATATTAGTTAACATGTGTTAGCTTGCTAACGACTCCCACTTAACGTACATAGGTTATTTTTTTATTTTCTTTTGCGATTTAATATCACCGAGCTGTGTCTACCATATTGCTAGTATGATATGACCTTCACTAATGTAAAATATACATACATATACAGGCAGGAAGGATCGCAACACATGAATTCCTACCCGCAACAACCACCCTATTCGAAAATTCCTATTGCTTCCAAATTATACCGTACAGTAAATTAAATAAACCATTAAAAGCTGTGTCCACAACTAAAAAAATACACAAGTTTGACAACTTTAATCCAATACACCCGTGGCCAATTTTCGGGCAATGTATTGTACGTATATGTTAGAGGCTGTTAAGGTCTTATAATCAATTGTATTAGTCCTTACTAAGTATTATAAACTTATCTCTGTTACAAATATGGATTATATTTGTATAAGTTTGTCTACATACCATTTAAAAAAGGGTATATACTACTTAGTGTTTCAGAAAAGAATTTCGCCAAATATATTTGCATAAAAAAAATCTAACGCCTTTTACAACCTTTATTTAAAAAACAGAAAAACATAGGGATAAAAAGGAAACCTTAAGCCAGAAATCGAACATTAAGCTAGCCTACCAATCAAGGCCTTCAGGTACCCTATAGTTTAGAGACCCGTAAATGCGTGAAAGCTGTAGTCTTAGCTGGGCTGTGCTGTACAGCTATCTCAGTCTCCGCTCGACGCCTACTCGCATCGAGGATCTGACGAAGGTCCTAAAAGAGTGAATGACTTATAAAACACATATATCTTGGTTAAAAGCCCGTAGCGATAAGGTAGATATACTTCGTAGCTTAGCGATGAAGGAGATATACTTTGTAGCTCAGCGATGAGAGAGGTATACTCTACAACTCGGCAAGTTACTTTTTTGCCACGAACTACAAGCCCTCAAAGTAGAAAAGAATCAAAAAGAGGTACACCATCAAGTGAGTGGTGTGCCGTGAAAACTCTTCTGTAAACAGCTAAAGGTATCAGAAATATATTCGAAGGACCCACTAAATGGACAGGGCACCGGTGTAGGTGGTAACGGCTTGAGAATAAATAATTGATTAATTAGATAAATAGAGACGTTAAGTGCGAGCGCTAATAATAAAGGTCTTTTCTAGACCTTAAAGCACAAAAGGAATCAAACTTGCACTGTGCAAGTTTAAGTCTGAAGAGCCACGTTGGTATAAGTAACGAGGGACAGAGTCGTTAATCGTGAGGGCTGTTCTCTGTATGCACCGCTGCGCGAGCGGTGCGCTGGCTTGACGACGATCTCTATAACCAAAAAAGGGTTGCCAGAAAAAATTTAAGTGGTGATAAAGCCGATTAAAGATATTGTGGTGGAATAAGATGCATATAAAGTAATGGTGTTGAGAGCGGCTGAACCTGAATTTTTTTCTTAAAAATAGGCACTGTTAGAGTTTATACTGTAGGCCCCCTACCTTCCTTAACAAAATGGTTCGTGCACTCATGACAAGAAAGTTGATGTAGGGTCGAAGATGTACGTGGGTTAATTGAATTACTATTACTATTAACCTACGTAAGTTAACTTGCTTATTGTTACCACTAACCTACGTGAGTTAACTTGCCTATTGTTTAAGAACCGGCTTGGAAACGAGAAAAAATCAAATCAAATTAAGCCCATCAATAGGCTAGGCGGAAAAGCCTGTCATTGCCGTTATTTCGATTATAACAGGATTTAAAAACGTTTAAAGTCGCGGTATTCGAGAAATTCAAAAATGATTCCTAAGTCAGGTATATATAACATATATATTTAATTAAGACCTATCGTTTTAGGGAATTAATAATGCGGCGAAGGTTAACTTAAAACTTGTGTCGTGCTTGTTAAATACCCTTAACGTGGAATTTAGGCTCGGTTTTATTATTATAACCAATAACTTCGATAACAGGTAATTATAATCGCGGAATTATTAACTCGGAAACAGGTCGAAAGCGGCTTGAATAAGTTGATTGATATGAAATTGGCAGTATTTTTTCGCCCGGAATATCAAATTTAACGATATAAGAATTAACGATACTTGTAATACGATATTTATTTGAAAGCTAGCCTAATATTCTTCAATAAATTCGACTTATTGTTTTCAAGGAAAACCCAAACGTTATCACTAGTCCTAAATAGTTTGGAAGGGGAGTGTTATCTATTAACAACCTCCTTTATAAGTTGTTACGTAATTATTATTACAACTTATACAAATTCTATAACATTATAAATACATTAGATAGAATTTTCAGCCCTTACGAGTAGTTTTGTAGCTGGAATAAGTAAACATTGGATAGGATATATGAGGTCGATGTGATAGCAATATGTTATAAAAAATGAGTTAATACTAATATTAATAGTGTTTTTATTATTTAACGTCAAATATTAATTTTCTAATAGACGGGTTCATTTGAATTGGGTGTAAATAACGAAAAAAAGTAGGTATATCATAACTTTTCGAATAGAGTATTCGGTAACATTATCGGCTTTAGAGAGGAATATAGTATTCAAATATTACTTTACCCCCATCAAGTCGTAAAGACGTTTTTAAAACCTATTAATATAATCCAAATCTAAATCGTTTATAATCGCAAAGGGAAACTCATAGAATCGCTAATACAATTCAAAAACCGGTTCATGTAGGCTTCAACATCTATAATATTCATTAATTTAAGAGTGACTGATTCATCCTAAGAAAATTGTAATAAGTACAAGGTTGAATGGGCTACTAGTTCCTTCTTAGAGGAAATCGATCATGAACTCGATTGAAAATTCGTTTTGAAGTCTTTCAAAAATTAATAACTGTTTCAAAAATTTCTTTCAACAGTATCTTTAATAAATCGTTCATGTACAAACATTGTAATTTTTGTATAAACTTCGGATCGTACGGTGTGAACCGGGTTAAAATATGTTTTGGTTAAAATGACAATAATAACATTACAGCCTCGGTAACTTGTAAAAGATAAATCGTATATAGTTTAAATTAACGTGATAGTAAGTAGATTGTAAGTAAAAATATAAATACAGTTACAAAATCATAATATATCAATATTATTTATCATATATTTCGAAGTAAACACCGTAAATATTTCGTCTTCGCTCATATGAATACCGATAAAAAAACTCCGATCGCTTATATATATTGAGCGAATTAACTGGAGGTCAGTAGTGTCTCGAGTGATATCTACGTCTTAACGATTGTAAAAGTCCACGTTAGTAAAACGTTTATAACCCTTCGAAATAAATTAGTTAACGATAAGAAGCCGAAAGAAGCATATACGTAGGAGATGTTTGAAAGAAACCTATTTGGGACGTAAAATCTATAATTCCTGACCTAAAAGATAGATTTTAAAAAATTCTGTGGGAATATTCTGGTTTAGATGGGATAATATATTGGACTGTATATAGTTAGCTCTTTTATTATAAACAGCTTCAAATGGAAATACGAAAGTTTTTTCGAAAAACGGATTTATTGTTTGGAAAGTCGTTTGGTAATTATAAAGTATTCGAAGTTTTCATAATCTGTAAAAATAGTGAACGGGCGAGTCGTACCCTGGAGTTCTACTGTTTAGGTTTTCAAGTAATTTATAATCCCTAATAGGTACTTTCGTTACTTTCTTAACTATATTTAACAGGTAATAAACGATTAAAGTTATAATTTACTGGGTATGGGGTGCTATGATCGTCACAGTAAAGTTGGTAGTCTTTTAAAGCTAAATCGGAATATTCGGCCTATAGAAAGTTTTCCCGGTCAGGTTCCTATCGGTTGAGAATTGGTTAAAGGTAAAAAGAGCTTAAAACGTTCGAAAAAAGCTTTTTCTTCAGGCCTTTAACGAAAGATGATGCCTTTTTTGGTTAAACGAATCAAGGGACTGGTGATTATAATATGATTCTTGTTGGTAAGCCTTATACGTTTCAACGATATCGATTCGAATCGTGGTTGAAGTAACAGTAGTATTATAGTAGTCAGATAGTAGGTGTATTGTTTTAGGTTTGGGAGACCGCTAGCTAGTCTGCACTGTAATCTGTATGGCCAATTGCTTAGTCTATGCCCTATAGTGAAGTACAGCGTATTGTACTCGACTTACATCCAATGCAGTAAGTACGTACAAAGTAATACACTTGCAGTAAGGTTAACTTTACTATAAGTAAAGCTGACCTATTAAACTTTATTTAATATTATTTTAATACTAGCCGCTTTTTAGTTTGTGCGCACGCGTTAATGTAGTTGACTAATCTTTTCCGGTTAGCATTGAACAGCAACCTTATACCCCCTGTTAATTCCAATTGACTTCCATATTGAATGGCACCCAATTGCATGCAAATTGCCCTCATTTAACTATAAATTTCTCCGTTATTTCGAAGGTTAAGTTTATTAACTTTTACAAAAAGTTTTTTCGCCACAGGTCTTTACAAGCCTTCACTTCAATTATGCTAATCAAATAGATTACCATTATCAATACCCTGGTAGTGTTTTAGTTTTCCAGCATATCCCTGTCCTTTATCACGTAATTTGGGCTTTTCAGGCGGTCTATTATCGTAGCTCTAGATGCGTATGGTCAGCCTGTTGCTGTCTACAAACTTTTCTAAGATCTTATTTGGCACTGCCTTTGTTAGGGCATTTACAGGATTATTTTTACTATCGATCTATTGGAACTCCTTAATTTCCCTCCTTTGGTAGGCTTTACTAAGTGCTATCACGTCGATTATCAAGCGTTTTTCGCTGGTGGTTATGAACTTTAAAAGGAATTTAAAGAGGCTCTTCAAATCGATATAAATTACTACCGGGATAGGAGAAATCTTTCGGTACCTAATGATAATATTAAGGATTTCTTATAGTATCTTGCTTACGTGAAAGCCTGTCATTATGCCGTAGAACTCCGATGTCAACACGCTTCATATAATTCTTTTATACTTAATGGAGGTTTAGTGGATTAGGTTACCGATAATATTAAACTAGTTTTCTCGTTTGTTTTCGTTGACGAGGGTTATTAAAAATTCGATTTTTGAAAACACATTGTTGTTATTTGTAAAAGATCCGTCCGTAAATATTATTATCTTGGCCGTTAAGAGGTCGATTGGGACTATATTGATTTCGTGGTCCAAATTTCGCATTTGTTATTCAAGCCTCTTATTTAGCCGGTCAAAGTTCTTATCCGTTGGCTTTTATACTTGCGCCGTAATGGATAAATCGTAAGAGGCTTCCGGTTGGCATAAGGCAATAATATAGCTGCCTCGAGCACGTTATTTCAAGTACTGTTAAGCCATGGCCTCGTCAATCTTGTTAATTGTAGCCAAAATAACGCCTTAACCTTTTTGGCGAAAGCTAAGGCCGGTATTAATACCAAGTATTCAGATTAACGATTTATTAAAGTTAAGTTAGCTACCTTTTTTCAACTTCGTTACCGGCTTGCAATTCCAGAATTTGGAATTTTCAATCGTTTGTTGTTTTAATGCTATAAAACCAGTTGTTTCGATGAAAAGGTCATCGTTAATTTATATACCCACCACGCTGAAGTCCCTTTTTTACGTTACCAGTAAATACGGATCGTATGTTAAAGAATTTATCGATAGCCGTAATTTGAAGTACAATTAGTAAGTTTGAAACCAGCAAACGTTTACTTTAACTAGTCTGTATAGTAGCTTGATATAATGTATTACCGTACCTAAAAGGTATGTGATATAAAGTTTTTGTAGTAATTTTAATGGTATAATCAGTTATAAATCCGTTGTTAATTCCGTATAATCTTACTTTATATTACAGTTTTTAAACGTAAACTTGCCTTTAGTTTTGGCTAACGAATTTATTGCTCAAGCGACTAGTAAACGTTAGCTAATTTTTTTAAATTGTTGGAAACTATGTAAGGATCCATTTTTCCCCTTTATTACTGTATCATTAAGCGATTAAACGTGATTTTTCATACGGTCGCCCTGTAGTTTTGCCCTTGACCTCGTAAATAATCCTCGATTTAAAGATCGCGATATTTAGGTCTTAGAGGTTAAAATTAGTTTTCAATACGAATTGTATAACCCCTTGAGTTAATAAGCCGTTAATTTCGACCTTATCACTTTTTTACAAAGGTTTGCCAGAGGTTTTAATAATTATTTATACCTGAAACGTTAGTACTAAGTCTTCGTTGTTTTTCTTTTTTTTGTTTACCCAAGCAGTATTGTAAATGTAGCCCGTTGTGTATTCCTCTTCTTTAACTTTTTTATTTTTTGGAGGTCGTCTGCGCCGGCGGCGTTTTATTGGATTATCTATAATGGGTGGAGGAAGTTCGTATTGGCTCGGTCGCTTGAGTTAAAGGTCTTTATTTTTGGTAACCTTAATGCAGAGCTTAATTTAAGTAATTCGAAAGGATATAGGACCGTTAGTAGTTTTAACAATTACTTCGGAGTTTACAATACTTAATATTTTGTACGGGCCCTCTTTTTTTCCCAGCTCCCGCTATACGAGTATTTCACTTTGTAACAACAAAGTAAGTAAGTTAATTGTTATAGGACCGTTTCTGGTATTAAGGGCCTTATTGACTTAGCGGCGTGCCAATTTTCTTCGTGGCTCCTTTAAAGCTTTTCTATAGGCCGCAGCACATTTCTAAGTACTTACTGAAGGCGGATATTCATTCGTTAGGCGTTTGTACGCTTTAAAGACCAGGAGTGTTGGTACCAAGCCGTTAGGACCTACAGTGTTGTTTAAGCCTTTTACTGCGATCTGTAGGCGTGCCTCCAGATCCTTAAAGTTTCCAATTTTTAGCGTGATAATATTGTATATTTGGCGAAGTAAGGCGTGTACTATTTTAAACTTCCTAATATTTTATTTGATCTTTACAGGTACCTATTTGTATTGGATACCTATTATTTTGGTATTTTCCTAAAACTCTGCCATTGTAAAGTTGGTATCGGTATCGTATACAACGACGTTAGGTAGGCCCAAGTACGTGTCAATTTACAGTATTTTTAGCATTTCCCACGTATCTTTTGCCGAAAGAGATTTTACGAACTTAGCTTAATGAAAGGAGGTTGCAAAGTTAATAATATAAAGAATAGGCTTTTTATTTAGGTAAAACATATGAATAAGGATCTCGCAGTTAAAATCGTTATCAGTTTTAATATAAACTTGAATTTTCGGGGGGCTTGGGTATACGTTTGGCAGTGGTGGCAGTCTTTTAGTAGCTTTTAAGGCAGAGTATTCCACATCTTTGAGCTTAGCGGATTTTAGGATTATGTATATCCTGTTAACGGCTAGATAGTTAAAGCGCCGGTGTAGTTAACGTATTTCCGGCTTTATTAGGTTTCATACCACTGTTTTCGGGTCTTAAAGATAAAATTATAGGTGCCCTTATTTAAGGGTAAGTGAAAACTTCTAGCTGTTTTTAACCAATTCGTCTACATTAACGTCAACGTTAATGCTGAGGGTCTTTATATCCTTTAAATAACGTAGAAAAAGGGTAGAGGACTTACGGATATAGAACTTAATTGTTTTCACAATAGTTCAGATTATCATTGTCTTTAGTAAGGATAGTTATTCGCTTATTCCAAAATTAACTTTGGTTTTACCAATATCGTAACGATTAATTTTAGTAGCTGTAGTACTTTTCCTTTATAGTGTTACGTACTGCTAATAGCCTTTAGTTAAGTACATTGCTGCCCTTGTATCTAGTATAATACCTTGAAACGTGTGGTCCGCATAACGATCACGAAGGTTAAAGTTATATAAAGGGTTAGAGGCTTGATTAAGGTAAAGGTAGGGGTTTTTATCACCTAAACGGTATAGGAAGAGCATAGTTGGCTAATTACTGGGCCGTATTAGGAGTAGTATTTTTATGTCACTTAATCTACTTGGGGGCGTTGACGAAGTTAATTGGTTCGTCGCCTTTAAAGTTTGCGATTTAATTTAAATAGTTATATTTTAAATCAGTGAGATATTAGACGTAATATACTGATTTTTTATTGTTACGTTTAGCAAGGGGGTTCCGTGTTGATTAGCAATTAGACTTGTTATAGATTTAATATCTTTTGCCAATATTATGACGATAGTGTTAGCGGTTAACTAGTTCGTCTAAAGCTTGGCCTTGTTAGCATTAACGTGGTTTCTACCTTTTGTTTAAGGCCGAAATCGATAGGCCAGACCTTAGGCGTTGTGAGCGCCCATACTTACGGTTGATGTAGTTAATTACCGTAAGGTATTTTTTATTTACGTTAGGGAAATTGCCGGCTTAGGAGTATATACTAAGCGAGTTTTGTATACGTGTTTTTACGGTGGTAAGCGAGGAACGCAACTAGTTAAAAAAGCCTTCGCAGGTAACATCTAGGCGTTGTAAGGCGTATTAGAACTCGTTAACGCCCGTAACTACTACCCGTACCTGCTTACAAAGTATGGCTTCGCTAGCGTAGGCTTTCCCCATTACTTTCTGACATAACATTAGCTTGTTAATCATTTGATTAAGCATATTTATCAGTGTTTTCTCTTCTTTCTTTTTAGCTATTATTATTGCCTACCTTGTAGTAGCCTAATCTGTGTGGTATTAAGTAAGGTAGACATCGTATTCGAAGTGGTCCTTCATGTTATCATAGACTTCGCGAAATGTAATGGCTTAGATTAGGAAGGTTAGGTAGTAGTCCTTGGTATACTCCATAAGGATTTCGGGAAACAGTAAGTGAAAACTAGAGAGTAGAACCTCTATTCACTTGCAAATATTAAGGAAGGGCATTATCTTGGTGTTAAGAAGGTTGCAAGAATTTTTATTATACTTTTTTATGTCGTCCCAGATCTTGGCGAAATTCGTAAGGAGTTTGTAGTTGATGTTGACTATTTGGATGGGTTTTGTGGAAGGTTACGATAGTTATCCCAGCCTTGAATAGTGTTTCTTGATAGTTTAAGCTTTGGAGCTTCCGAGATACGGTGTTGGGGGTAATTACCAATCGCTTGACTCGAGGGGTAATATCCTATGGTAAAACTTATAGTAGGCACTTGTACGTAGGTAAATCTAAAGGGTGAAGGTTTTTAAGGGGCTTAGCGGTTGGATTGCTAAGGGGCAATGAGTATATAAAGGTTTTGGGAGGCCTAACAATATTGTTTAATTGACTGGTGTAAAGTGTTAACGTTAATACCTTTGGCCGTATTGGCGGCCGTTGTTCTACATGCCCTATCGCCGCTAAAGGCGTATTTCGCGTTGTTATGTAGAGGTACTAAATTGCTAAATAAGTTAATAGGTTTATTATCACCAATACAAAAAGAGGCTTAACTTAGATAAAGGTAAATAAGTGGTCCCCGGGAACATGTATATAGACGTTAAAGTCCCTTAACACTTTTTCTTTTTCCTTAAGAGTTTTGAGGATCAGGGTTTTCAAGGCGTTTTTCCAGTTAAGTTAACTCGAAGAGAGTTTTTGCCAATTTAGTTAAGCTTTCTTTTAACACGTAAATTCCTTAGAGCTTAAATTCGACCTTTAGTTTGAATTTAACGGTCTTTTAAACTATCTTTCACATATTAATAGTCTAGTCGTCGAAGAATTCGCGGTACTTAAGAAAAGCGCGGTTAGGATTTTTATCGTCATTATATTTCAAGATGAAATAGCTGACGAAGTTAGTTACGTGATTTTTGGTTAATTCCTTATCAACGTCGTTTCTGTAATGGTTGTGGTTGTAAAACTTGGCAAAAACTGATATGAAGGTATTAATCTTTTTTAGAAATACCTGACTTAGAGCTATCTCAATGGTTTTAGCTTGTGTATGACGTGTAAAATGCGTAGGGCGAGAGATTTAGTGTTTTGGCATGAAGTTGCGTGAAGACTTGGAAACTTAATATAAGGTTGCGCAACGTGGTTTTCTTGGCATAATTTGGTGTTTTTGCTTTAATCGGTGAACTTACGATTGAAATGGCGTAGAGAGTGAAAGAAGTAAAGTAAGGGTAAAGATTTAATATAAAGGGTAAAGTCGAAGGTCGTTATTGGTAGTACAGGGCGAAAGTTGTTTATTATAGTTATTTAACGTAAAGTTTTTTTTTTTTTTTTTTTTTTTTNTTTTTTTTTTTTTGCAATAGTAACACCCGTAATAATACTAACTTAGCCGTTTGTTAACTTGCCGAATTTTGAGACATCTAATAGTTAATTTTAACGTTTTCAAAAAAGATCTGTAAAGATTTCTTGGTGTTTTGAATAACAATACCGTCGTTACCTCCAATCTGTCGTAAAAACCGGCGTAGCCTAGAAGTCTTTTCTACCTACTGCCGTGAAAACCGATGCAATAGTAGAGGCCTTTCGTAAAATTCTTTCCTTTATCTTAGCCGCCGTCGTTAATATAGAGCGTAACTAGAAAGTAGCCTTTTCTTTTCCTTGGTTAATCTATACTTAACCTAATAAGCACTGATAAGTATTGGTAGGCTTTAGTCGTTGCAAAGTTGTCGATTCGAATTATGGTCGAAGTAACAGTAGTATTGCAGTAGTCAAATGTTGGATGTATTGTTCTAGGTTTGGTAGACCGCTAGCTGGTCTGCACTGTAATTTGTATGGGCAATTACTTGGCTCGTACCCTAGAGTGAAGTGCAGCATACTGCACTCAACTTACACCCAATTTGGTAAGTCCGCACAAAGCAATACACTTGCAGTAAGGTCAACTTTATTGTAAGTAAAGTTGATCTGCTGCACTGCATGTAATACTATTCCAATAATTAAGAATAAATTTCAGTAGAAATTAACGAATTAGAAAGAAACGTACTTCCAATATAAATGTAAAACATACCCCTAGTATAAACGTAAAAGCCGCGTATTCTCGGGTAATACATAACTTCTCCGGCTTTATATGTACTTCAATTTCTGGTTCGATAAGGAATTTTAAATACTTAATTTTCTAAACATTAAATTTATATTTGAATATATCGAGGTTTGAATTAGCGATGTTTAAGGCGCAGAATATCGGTTTAACTTTAGTATTTGGGTCGTCGAAAGTGTTATCCAAATATATCAAAATATATTCCAAGTCAAAGAAGTAAAAAAATATTAATAAACTAGCGTAAAGATTTATTAATATTTTGTTAAAAGGTAATTGATGTATCAAAAAAGAATAAATAAGTATCTTACTATTTCAAATATCCAAAACACATATGAAACGTAATCTTTCACTCGTCTAATTTTTAATACGTAACCTACAAAAAGCGATTTGAACGTTGAATTGAGTAAATTATTTACTTTTTAAAGTATTCGAGAACTTTTCTTTAATTAAGCGGAGGTAATAGCAGTCGGTTTTCGTAATCATATTGAAGTTACGACAATCAATACAAAAGCGTAAACTGTTTCCAGGGTTTAGAACAAAAAATTCAGAGGCTCCTCTGAAGGAATCACTTACGCAAATATAACTTTAAATAAACAACGTAGTTAACGTCTTTCGTAATACCAAAAGAATTTCCTGTAATATTACGTATAAAGGCCTGTAAGAGACTTTCAAATGCTGGCTCTAATTATTATTTTCAATGATAATTTCGTGAATGGATTAGAATGGTAAAAAGTTCATTATTCTTTTAAGGTTTTGTCGAATAAATGCGCGAAATCCTTAAAGGTATCAGCATGTTTATTATTAATGGAGACGAGTAACTTTGGCGCCAACGTTTTATTGATATCTTTGAGGAAGACAATAATAAGTTACGTAAAAGTAACTTAAATCTTTCGTATCTTATGAAGTATAATATGAAAGATAATGGTACCGGTACCTTGAGGCTTCGTTTATATAGGTGCAAAATCTCGTTCACATATACGATAGTAACCCGTTGATCCCAAATATAATATATACTTTAGAGAGGCGTAAGTTACCTATGTATATTTTGTCAAAGATTTACCTAAACTACCATCGTATTACAAGAAAAAAAAAATATGCCTAAATTTGATGACTGTATTTATCGAAATCGACGTCCAAATAAATTATATAAAAGATAAGTTGTAAACTGATTCCAGGTATATCACGGGTAGTTTCATCGAGTTGTCGAAATGAAAAAAAAATATGTTGTGATTTGAATCCATGGGTATATTACTTATATATAACGCTTTAACATTCATATCCTATATCCATTAAAGTGTTCATATGAATTAAATTAAATTACAAAATATGTTCATCATAAACAGGGAGCTACTTAAAAGAAGGAGATAAATTATCGGGTTGAATTAATTTTTTTTTAATCTATATACGCGACAATTTATTATAGTTACGCTTTTTTCTCCCAAACGTTGATGAGATCGTTGGTAAAGGCAAAGTAAATTTCTATGTTAGCTTTAATATTGAAGCTGTTTGGGCGTTACGTGAGATTTAATAGGCAGGTACGAATAAGATAATTATTTGTGTTGTATTTTAGGTATAAGTTAAAGATTTTCTAACGAGTGAGTTCCGATTAGTCAATCTAAGTAATATGCTATTTTATATTGATTTAGAAGGCGTTTACGTCGATTATAATGACATTTCCCTTATTATCGTAAGCGGGCGTGTTACTATTATCATTCTTGCTGCGGGTTATATTTCTGGTCCCAATATTACTAACGTAGCTGGTGTTATTGTACCGAATGCGAAGGTTATGAAGTAATTTATTAATCAATTGGGTACGAATAATGTATTCGTTGTAGTCAGCGAGTATATCGTGGGTGAATAATACTCTAACGAATATATAGTCAATAATTCCTTTTAAAATAGCGACTTTAGCGGTGGACTCTCAGGTTATATCGCTTACTTTCGTAGGTAAAGCCTTCTAAACGTTAAAAAAACGTACAACTGTTTACGAGCCTTTTATTTTGATCTTATAAGTTGGGAGATAACGGCTTTTTCCGTGTTTGGTTTGTAATAATATTCGCGAAGTATTGCTATAAAAGCGTTAGAGTCGTTGTTGTTACCGTCGTAATCGCGAACGTAGTACTTTTTCACAAAGATTTTCGCTGGACTTTCTAATTGTTCGAAAACAACGTAAAATTATTTTTGCATATACCAATATATTTTCGGTTTTTATGCGATTTACATTATATTGTGGCTTTTCATATTAGATAGTGTAGTTTAACGCCGGAAAACTTAATCAATTAATCGAGGGTTTTATATTTAATTTGTTAACGGATAGCATTATAGGATAGGCTATTAGTATTATAGTTGGAGTCGAAGAAGTACGTGTTATCCTAATCGTTGATGCAGTTCCTTGGAGTGGGGGAAGTAGCGCGGTAGTTACGGTATTTATAGGTATATCTTTCGTAAGTAACGTGGAAGCGGGACCCTTTTAAAAAAGGGGTTACTTTAAAACCGTGGGCGCATCAGTAGTGATTTCAAACTGTCGCGTTATATATATTAACGTAACCAGTACATTGTGATTCCATTATGTTATACATATAATGTGTTCGTAAACGGCTTGATTCTACTCAACAAACTTCGTATGTAGAGGTTTGGTAAATCGTTCGTATTAAGTAGTTAATTAGTCGTATTACATTATTAAGGTGCTTTAGAGTTAATTCCCAACACGCGCGTCGAGGATTTTTTTTTTGAAGCCTAGATTTGGCGGTTCGGAAGATTGGAAGATATGGCCGTAGGTAATAGAAGCTTGTAAGTAGCTAAAATACCATCGGGAAAAAGAAAATTCGAGGATGATATATAAAGGGACTAAGTTTAAGTTATCTTTTAAGATAGTGTAATACTATCTATTATCTTTGATACCGATAAATAAGAGAAACCCTCTGCTAAGGAATTTTTATAGCCTACAGAAATGGAGTGTTGTGGTCACGTGATAGGACTACTCAGAGCATTGTAGGAGTATGGCAACCACTAGGGCTGGATCACTGGTAATTGATAGCTCAGGCACCAGAATGTAATAATCGACCTCAATATCACTACTTCCCGCATAATTGATAACCATAAATACAATTATAAAAACAAAATTCAAAGAACCAGGTAGGAAGGGGGACCCTACTACGCATATAAAAGATATTTACAATACTATAAAACTTTTCAACCCTTGACTACTCGCTTTTTAATATATACCCACCCAAACATAATCTGGTCTAATCAAAACCCTATAAAAAAAAAACCTTTCAGATACTTTATTAAATATCTAATAATGCATAAAACCTCGAGCCTACTAAAATACATCGTTTTTCGTATTTACTAAAATTGATTAAATCTTTCCAGCACGTAATATGGAAGAATTTGCACGTTTTATATACGAATTTTAACCTATTTTTCTAGACTTAACGGTTAACTTGTTGTACTTTTCCCTTTGAAACGATAACATTCAACTTCAAAAACTTGACAACTCTTACGAAGAATAGGTTTTTAGCGCTGATAAATATACTACCCGAACAAAATTTGTCAAAAACTACCTTATAAATAATATATAGAAAAAAAAAGGGAAAAGAAACCTATGTGGCGTATCGCAAACGAAATTCAATAAATATGTCGTAACATTGAATAAATGGACGAAAACTTCACGTTCCACTAAAAGTCCTCGTATTGAAATCAACAGGTTATAATGAAACTGTATATGAATTATTTTTAAATACAATTATTATGAAGGAAAATAATGAAAACCCTTTATATATCTCTAATAAAAATAGAAAAGATATTTACGCTTGCTAAATCTATGTTTATATTGTATATTAAAGAGATAATAAAGTTAATAGCGGAATATTGAAAAATTCCGCCCACATATTAATCTCTAATTTCCCTTAAGTAAAAAAAACCAAGAAATCCTACATGTCACTATTAACTCGAATCAATTCGAACGAACCGAAATTGAAATAATAAGACGCCAAAATCGCGAATTAAAAAGATCGCGATCTCCTAATTTTAAAATCATGAATACTACTGACTATTTCCACAAAGTACTAAAAACCCCAAAAGTAATACATTTATAGTAAAAAATACGAAAACTTTCTTCAAGAACCTCAACATGTTTTAAAACACTGGACTGTAACATCATTCAACCCGACGAAAATGATTCGTACCGCAATAATATTACGCCTAAACTCTTCTATAATAACTGTAACACACCAGGACACTAAATATGGATATTATTCCAATTAAATAAAACAATTACTTTTATATAGTCCACTACAAAAAAGTTTAAATATGAAATTTTGTAAGTTGTAAATACATTCTAACTTATCGAAATCTAATTAAACATTCCCTTTTAAAAAATATATTTTAAAAACAGGTACTATATTAATCAACTATTTATTGGTAGGTATTTATTGTTGCAACGTAGTTGATTCAAATCACTGTGGTCGAAGTAACTGGTGCTGCATTGAAATTGGTTGAATTAAGTGGATTTGTAAGTTATACGTTTGTCAGACCGCTAGCCGATCTGCACACTAATTTTTATGGCCAAACGCTTTGGCTTGTACCGCACTTTGAAGTAAGCACCTATTCTATTACACTTGTAGTGCAGTGTACAAAAATCCCACAAACTACAGTCAATTTACAGTACGTATAATTAACTTTACTGTAAGTAAATTTAACTTGAATTTACTACATTTTACTGCTATTCCAACACTGGCGGCTTTTTTTTGTACCTGCACACTAGCATGGCTTACTATTAATTGGTGGTAACTACTAAAATCTCTCTTCAACCCCAAAGCTAATAATAATCTAAACCCCTATTAATTCCGATTGATCTGTATTGAAATCGAACCCAATTACGGCCCCTAGTGCCCTTTTTGTTTTATCTCTCTGAGGCCTTCATTCCTCAAATCCTGTATACAAGTCTTTCGCCACGAACTTGTACGTATTAGATACGCCATTAATTGCGTACCTTTTTTTAGTAGTTTAACTCACTTTACCTATTTCCATCGCCACTATTGTTCTAGTAGTCTTTTAGTTTACTAGGGTAACCCTATTCCTTTATGTTACGTGCCGAGCGGTCTACGTAGCCCTCGATTCATATAGTTAGCGTATTGCTGTTTAAATCTACTGGGAGTGATCTTGGTTATAGCAATAGCGGAGTTATCTTTGTCGTTTATCCACTAGAACCTATCAATTTCTCGGGTTTTGTATACCTATTGTAAAGCTATTACGTTTATTATTAGGCGTTTTTAATTAGTCGTGACTAGCTTTGATAGATATTCTTAAAGGCTTCGGAATTTAATACACATTACTATAGGTATCAAAGGCGGTCTCAGCTGATTAATGATAATTTTTAATGTGATGTTAGTTACCATACTGATGTCAAAGCCTACCATTATGCTCTATACTTTTGAAGTTAGTATACTCCGCATGATACGATTACTTTCAACGGATATCTAATATATAAGGTTTCCGGTAATTGTAAATTACTCTTGATACCTTTCTTCGTGAAAGAATATTAACAGAAAGTTGATTTTCCATATAAGGATATTATTATTGACAAATAATCCGTCCGCAAAAATCATTAACTTCGCTTTCATCATATTTACAAAAACCATATTAATTCTTCTTTTTATATAATCCAGTTATCACTAAATCCTTTTATTGAACCTATTAAAGTCTTTATCCCGTAAATCCTGTACTTGTGCCATAATAGAAAGGTCATACGATGTCTTTAGTTGGTATAGTATGGCGATATAAGCCGTATGGACCCTTTATTTCAAGTATTTCTATAATCTTACCCCGTCATCCTTCTCGATAATCGTTAGGCTTATAATTTTTCTTTTTTAAAGTGAGCCAATTTAAGTGCCGTTTTAGCCTTAATACTATAGATCCGGATTAACTATCTATTAAAATTAAATTCTATACATTTAGCTAACATCTTAACTACCTTATACTTTCAAAGGACTAACTCTTCGATAACACGCTATTTCGCCTCCATAAACACAATATCCCCGAGAAAAAGGGTATCGTCAATTTACATACCTATCATACTCAACTTTTTACTCTTTACAATTAATAAGCACGGGTAAAACGTAAAATTTTGCATATTTAACCTGTTTCTAAAGTACGTCTAGTACGTTAAGAACAAATGAACGCCTGCTTAGGCCAGTCTGTATAAAGTTTTAATACAACGTATTATCGTGCTGGCCAGAAACTTATCCTTTAGCTCCCTCAGTAGTTTTAATAGTATAATCCATTGAAAATCGCTAGTAGACTACATGTACATTTATATAATCTCCTGGTTATTAAGTATAAATTAACCCCTTAAGTTAGCAGTTAAACTAACAGCAATTGTGACGGTTAAATGTTAGTTTATTTTCTAAATTGTAGGAGATTAAGTAAGGATCTAGTCTTTATCTTCATCACCGTATTCTTGAGCGATTAGCTGTAATTTTTCAAACGGCCGGTCCGTAGTATTACCTTCAACCTCGTAAAATATCCTTGACTTAAAGATAGTAACGTCTTAGCCTTTAAATTTAGTTATCGGTACAAATTGTATAACTTATTATAAAAAAGGCTGTTAATCCCCACTTGGTGGCTTTTCTTAAATGGCTTACCTAGTATATTAAAAATACCTTCAACACGTTGGTTAAAGGCAAGTTTTCTATTAGATTTTGTTTTTTAAGACGCACACACCGTTATATATGCCTTACCAGACTTATAATTCTAGTTATCGTCTTGTTTTTCAATGTATATCTTTATCTTATATGGTTGTCCATGCCATCGACGTTTTATTAGCTTGTTAACAGTCGGGTTAACAGGGTTATATTGGCTAATCTGTTTGGCTCAGAGTTCATTAATGTTAGGATCTTTATTGAACTAAAGTGGACTTTTGTACAACTTAGTCTTTATAGTTTGAAAAGTAACAAAGCCGTTAGAAGTTTTAACTACTATGTTTAAGTTGGTAATACTTAAGATATTATATAAACTATTATATTTATCTAGTTCTCATTACGTAAAGACTTTACTCTAAAGGTAAAAGAATAGTAAATCTGTTATTAATGGTCTACTCTTGATGTTAAGGGTATTATTAACTTAACAGCGTATCGATTCTTTTCTTAGTTCTTTTAAGGGTTTGCTGTATATCATAACACTTTTTTGTGTGTTTAGAGATGGTAGTGACTTTGTTGTTATATGTAGGTAAGCCCTAAATATCATACCAATAAGGTTAATATAAACCCGTTAAGACTATTAATGTTATTAAGGCCCTTCACCACTATCTAAATCCGTGCTTTTTGATTGATAAATATTTAGATTTCCAGTGTAAGGATATCGTAAGCCCTTCCTAAAAATACGTAGATCTTTTTGAACTTATTAATACCTTAATAAGCATCAATGAAAACCTGTTTACATTAAATACATATCGACTTGGTATTAGCTTCAAACTTTATTATAATAAAGTTAATAGCAGTATCATGAGTTAGCACGTCTAGTGGTCTAAGGTATATGTTAATCCATAAAATATGTAATACTTTCTACGTTTCTTTCATCGTACTAGTTTTAAGGAACTTAACGTTGTGAAAATCTGTAGTGGAGTCAATAACATAAAGTACTAGTTTATTATCTAGGTAAAACACGTTTACCAAAATCTTAAAGTTAACATTTTAATATTCTTTTAACGTAAACTTAAACCTTAAAAGGGTTTGAAAGTATATTTAGTAGTGGTAGCAAAACTATTGAAGTATCTATAATACCAGTAAGTATATATTTTTATAACCAGTCGCGTTTAATACGTTTCAAATTCTATTAGTTATTTGGTAGTTAAACTTACGATGTAATTAACGAATTTCCGACTCCGTTAGATTTAATATGATTACCTTTCACCCTTCAAGATAAAACCAGAATTGCTTCCATTTAAGGTTAAATAAAAACCTGTTACCGCCTTTAATTTCTATCAATTCGTTAGTCTAAATATTAACGTTAACGTTGAAATTTTTAATATCTTTAAGGTAAAAAAGAAAAGGGGTAGGGGATTTTCAAATTTAAAAGAACAATAGAGCTAATAATAGTTTTAAATTTCGTTAATCCCAGTAAAAATAGCCTTTTTCTAGGGTTAATACCAACCCTAGCTTTTTGAAAATCCTTATTATCAAGTTTCGTAACAGAATTAGTATTCCTTCACGATGCGACGTCTTACAAATAGCCTTATGTTGAGTACCATGCCACTTCTTTATCCGGTATAATAACTTAAAATACCTATTCAGCGTAACGATTTTAAATGATAATGAGGTGTGTAGGATTAGGGTCTTTATCGTTATATCGGCGGTAAGGGTTTTGAACTATTAGGTGGTATAAGAAGGCGTAGTTGGCGAGTTATTACGTTGCTTTTAAGCTGATTCCAGTATCTTTATATCAACCGATAGCTTTAGGTATTTTGCCTTCGTCTTTGACTTTATTCCTTTCAAATTATATATTTTATTCGACGTAATACCAGTTAAAAGTAAAAGAGAATTGCATATCATACATCACCTACTTTGATTTACGCTTGGTGATGGTATAAATTTTTAATCTGCAACCCTACTCACCGTCAATTCAATATCTTGTAGTATTTAATATAAACTTGTTTAGCCAACTTAAAGACTTCAAGGAAAAGAAATAACCCCCTTTATAGTTAGATTAATTACATTCCTAGGTCCAAGCTTTTCATTAACTGTACTAGTCAGACCTTTTGTACTTACGGTTGATGTAGTACGTATAAAAGGTTTTTTTTTCATCGTTACTAAATTTAGGGGCTTAACGGTATATATTAGTGGAGCTGGAGACTCGAATTTTTATGGTTGTTAGCGAGAAACATAATTGGTTAAAAACCTCTTCGCAAGTGGTATTAGGGTGTTGAAGAGCGTAATCGAACTCTTATGTCGCCTGTAACGGCTCACCCAATCTGTTAGCGTAAGTTGCTTTCACCAAATCCCACGTTCCCTATTACTTATTGGCAAAACGTTAGTATGTTAAGTATTTAATTAAGGAGGTTCATCTTACTTTTCGACTCTTTTTTGTAATACAACATAAAAAATCACTTATAATGTTACAATAAGTATAATAATGATTAGGATTAATATCATGTTAGAAGTAACCATTTAAACCATCTTTTATTTCGCGGAAGGAAGAATAATTCTTTAGGTACTGGAGATAATAGTTTTCGGCTTGGCTGGTAAATATATTATCAAACAGCGAGTAATGACCTGATAATTTAACCCTTATCTAGCGGAAAATATTAAAGAACAGGCACAACTTAACGTTGAGTAGGTTGTAAGGCTTACCGTTATACTTTTCTCTTCATCACTAAATCTTAACGAACGTAATGATTACCGCGTAATCTATATCGACCATAGGGACTTATTAAGGAGAAAGAGTGATATACTAGTTATTGGGACCCTTTCAATTCCTTGACTGGTACTAGAGTTGGTATTAATAGATAGAATAGTTACCTCTAGCCGATTTTAGAGGGAAAAAGCCAGTGGTCGTGCTTATAGTAAGTTAGTGCGTAAAACTAATGATTCCTTAACTTGACAGTTAAAGCTGAACGTATTGAGGAGCTTGAAGAAAAGGAACTTGGGGGTTTCCGCCGCAGGGAACTTAGTGATAATCATTTTAGTATTAAGTAGTACATCAAAGTTCTTATTTAATTGACTGGTGGACTTAAGGACTTATAATATGTAAGTTAATTAATATTTCATGGCTAGAAGCATTAGACCGTTAATTTTATGTAAAAATATATAAAAAAAAAATTGGGCTTGGATACGTCCTTGTGAACGTATACAAAGGCGTTAAGGGATGTTATCGCTAGCACTATCTTGTAATGATCACACTAAATACCCGTGAGTATATAGAAAGTGCCAGAGGGTTTATGTTATCAAGAAGGTAGCAGAGGTGCTGAGTAAACAATATCGCAACCGTGCAAGTAATGATCAGAAGCCGTAAGGCTATTCAGAATATACTGAGACTGAATACTTAGATTGACAACTGAAGAGCTATGAAGGAAATACTATCTATGTGGTACTGACCATGTCCTTATATCCTTAATCTTTCATACGCCTTCAGTGCTGGATCATGTTGGATCGAAACATGATCTCAATGATCCTTATTGCGTAACCCTAACCCTAAGGTTGCTGACATAAGAGATATCCCCACCTGATGTGTTGAACATCAGGTTCTTAGTGGCTTAGCCCCATACTGGCCTGTTTTCTGACCCTCCGATGTTCTTGGGTCATAACATATCTTTGCCTTTTTCCCAAATCCATTAAAGGTTTTTATCTGTTATGTATTCGTATAATAGGTTGGTAAAATTGCTATCTTTCTCTTTTTTTTACAAAGAGATTGATTCCTTAGCTAGTCAGTTTACTATTTAGCTTAGTTTTGACATCTTTACGATTACTCTTCTACTCCTTTACATTCATGTGAAGAAGCAGAGACCTTACCAACAGATATATTCATGGTTTTTGACATATTTAATTATATGCCATTGTAAAGTTTTCATTACTATGTAGTGGATAATGAAAAACGTGACATATTTATTTACGTTGACAACAACCATATAACGTTATGTGATGAGTCAAATTTCTAAAAAAATGTGAATCAGAAGACGTAAAGTCTAATAGTTGTATAAAATCCCGCAAGTATTTTTAAATTAATTAATATACTATAATTACTATACTAAGTATATAATAAAATAAAATCACTACGTAATTTAAATATAATAGAAGCATTCTACTTGTGATATAATATGAAATATATCAAAAATAAGGAAAAAAATCTTTACAATTAATCAAATACTATATAGAACTCAATTGCAATATACCACCGAACAAATATCGTCAGTTTATTCTAAAAACAATATTTACATTGTTTTACACGACGTTTAAGTATTTAACAAAACGATTAGAAATATACCTTTAATTATTGATTTGAAAATACATTTTATTAAAACTAGTCTTTACCATTTTGTTACATATTCAAAAAACAAAAAATGAAATGTTTGGTTTCAAAGAAATGATGATTGAAATTACCCGCTATGATTTTATAAAAGAATAAGGTTTATGAAACTGTAAAAAATGAATATCATTAATGATTTATCTATATATATTCAACGTATGCAGTTCGATAACTATAATAATCGTTAATAAAACATTGACCATAATTCTTATAATTAAATTTTGGTTTAATGCTATAATACAAACATATAACACCTTTAGTATATAACGTTGTAAACCTTTAACCATATTATTTTATTTTATTTTATATTTAGTACCTAAAATTACCGACGTTGTAAAAATAATTTCAAATTATATAATACGATTATTATTGGCAATAATACCTGCAAAATCGTTATTTTCGATTATTAAAATGTTATTACTTATGAATAGTACAGTTGAGTCATTATATATAACTTAAACATCACCTTTAAAAGAGGTAATAATTATATAACACTTGACATTTTTCCAAAAAAAATCATATATAATATATAATCGAATATACAGAAAATTTATGAATATCAAAAAAAATCAGATATACATTTAAGACTATAAGCCATCGATTCTGTTGAAACATTAGTCAATTTTAGTACAGTTAAGTTAACTATACTAACAGTTAGTTAATTGTATTGACTGCAAGTTGACTGAATTGACTGTAATTTGACTGTATGGACTGCAAGTCAAGTACAGTAGGTGCCCACTTCAGACTAGGGTGCGGGCCAAGCAATTGGCCATACAAATTAGTGTGTAGACCGGCTAGCGGTCTGCCAAATTTAGAAGTAACACATCACGACTTTCAATGCAATACACCAGTTACTTCGACCAGAGATTCGAATCGACTATGTTGCAACGATAAAGGCCTACCAACAGATTCATTATTTTTGAAATTGAAAACTTTCTAAGTTGCTAATATTTACTATCAAGTCATGTTTTTCATTTGTATTATTTATACATGCCAATTAAAACAACTAAATCTTGATTCAACATATAAGCCTCGACTCGTTAAAAAGGGGAAACTATTTTCCTTCCCATATAGGCAGGTAATTAGTTAGATTCACGATGTAACGCGGTGCGTAGCCGCGTGGCCCTGTAGCATACCGCGTGGGGTTTGCCAAGGCCGTATGCCGTTGTATTGCATTGCATGTATCCCTTTAGAAGAATACACAGGCTTCTGTATCCACAAGTGCACAAGTAAGTGCACAGGTGTGTGAGCAGCAATTCCCGCTCGGCACCGCGCGGCTACTTCGGAAAGACCAAGACCAATCCTGGCCACTGCAGTTGAACAGCTGCCGCAGAAGCACCGAGACAGCGCTGTTACCACTGTTACCACTGTCACCACTGTTTCCAGGGCCAGGCTGAGCCGCAACGTTCCGGCCTTGTCTCTCAGCCTTTTCTCCTCTTCTCCTCCACCAGCTCAGCTTGCCATTCGGTCCCAGCGTCTGTGGCATCGTCTGATGACTGTCCGTCGGGAACGGACCGACACAGGAACTCCAAGTGAAGCAGGACACTCCCTGTTTCTGTCTGGCCATTCCATCCATTCCATCCATTCCATCCCGCCAAATCGAACCATTCTTGCATAACCGGAACCATCCTCCTATCAATATTTCCGAATCGCGTGTCAAAGGCCTGGCTACCTCGACTGACGCCCCTCCTCCGGCCTGCTCTTCTCCGGCCTGCCGTCCAACATGGCAGATCAACAGCAAGATCCCCAGTCGTGGGACGCCGCCACCGACACCAAGTTCGACTTCCAACCCCCCAACGACCCCCACTCAGCCTCTGCTGCCAGTTCCGCCTCAGCGTCTGGCTCCCTCTCCCCTCCGGCTCCGGGCTACCACCTCGTCCACAACCACACCATCGGTCCAGCCCCGGATCACCACCAGCCCGTCACTACCGACCCCGATCTCGCTTTTGACAACTTCAGTGACGCCCCCGCCTGGGCCGAACAGAGCCAGTTCACCCCGCCCCTGGGCCCCAACGACGGCGACCCGTTCGACACCAGCAACCCGTTCCCTGACAACTGGAACGTCCCGACGTGCTCCTTCCCAAACCAGCCTGTTCAATACCGCACCCGCACCGCCGGTCCACTCCAGTTACAGACAGGCCAGAACCTACATCTGTTCCACGGTGCTTTTGACCAGCCCGGTGGCTCTCCCCGTCCGGGCCCCCTAGGCTACCCAGTTTTTAGCCTCACGCCCGCCCAGCAAGAGCTTTGCAATATCGCCATGCCACCTAACTTGCAGTACCAGTCACCAAAGAGCGAGCCGAGTCAACTCAGTCCTCAGTCGAGTAATGGCGACGGTCCCAAAGGCGTATCGCCCGACTCCTCCAAACTTGGTCGCAAGCGCAAGTCTTCAGCCGACGAGGACGATATGGACGACGAGGACGATGAGGATGGCAACCATCCCGTCAAGAAGACCGCGCACAACATGATTGAGAAGCGGTATAGGACGAACTTGAACGACAAGATTGCAGCCTTGCGGGACAGCGTGCCGAGTCTACGAGTATTGTCCAAGAGCGCGCGTGGGGAAGACACCACTGGAGATCGGGAAGAGTTGCACGGATTGACGCCGGCGCACAAGCTCAACAAAGCCACAGTGAGTTTGGCGGCGGTAGGGCATGCCTGACCCGGCACGGCGACTGACATGGCCTTTAGGTTTTGAGCAAAGCTACAGAGTATATCCGGCATCTAGAGAAGAGGAACAACCGGTTGAATGAGGAGAATAGCTCCATGCAACAAAGGATATCCGCATTCGAGAAACTGTTCATGGCCAACGCGATGAATGGTGGCATGAATCCCTTGCAGCATCAGAACGGTCTGCCATTTGGACAAGATCCTGCCCAGTTCATGGCCACACCAGGGGCCGACCCGAGAGGTCTGGACTCACAAGGCATGATTCAAGTGCCTGACGATATGAAGCGCATCGTCAGCGCCCAAATGGCCTCTGGACGGCCGTATCCCGTGCCACAACAGAATCCAGCCATTATGCGCCAGCAACAGATCCAGCAGCAGCAGCAACAGATGCAGAACAACCGCTGGCAGAACCCGCCCTTCTACGGCAAGGTGATGATGGGCGCCTTGAGCGGACTCATGTTCATCGAAGCACTACGCGAAAAGGAGCAGAGCGCCGAATCACACGAAGGCCGTGGCCTCTTCGCCATCCCCATGCAGATTCTTGGCCCCTATCTCTCGCAGTCGCATATCAGCGTCGCAGGCCGACAATACTCCATCGTCCACATGCTCTCGACTCTCAGATCTCTGCTGCTCCTTGGCACCATGCTCTGGGTATTTGTGCCATCGCTGTTCGCTCCCCGACCTCCCAAGACGCAGAAGACGCATGCCACCAATGCAGCCCTCCAGGCGGTCCCATCGCTAGCGTCTCCAATCAACGTTCGGAGACAGGCCTGGCTTACAGCCATCCAGACTGTCTGGGTGCCCGGGCACAACTTCTTTCTTGAGGCCGCTGCCTTGCTACTGAAGATGATGAAACTGAGCCTACGGAACACCATTGGTGTGCATGGCTACCAGATGCTGACTGGGCTGACCCAGGAACGAGAGACGGCAAGAGTCAAGGCGTGGACCATAGCATTGGACGCACAGCTGGCTGGAGGTGACGTTGAGATCAACAAGGCCCGCCTCACCTTGACACTGCTTGCATCGAAAACCTTGCCCGACACGCCTCTGCGGCTTATGCTCAACGCTCTTCACATCCGTGTCTTGCTTTGGCAACTCGGAAAACAAGGTGTGCACAGCATTCTGGCGGCCAAGCTTGCTAGATCGCAATGGAACGAGGCAAGGCAGTTGCATCGGCTAATCAACTCGCTCCGCCGGTCTGAACCTCCTTCACCAGACGATGAGATCCCAGATCATCTGGCCCTTCTCCTTGCGCAGGACTGCGATGACGTCCTGAACGAGGACATTGTGCGACGCGCTCACAATCTGGCCTTCAACCGCCCTACCACCTACGGCATTGACGCTGAGGTGGACGGCATGAGCGCTGTTGTGGAAGACCCGGCTGTTCGCTCGCCTATGGACGCCGTTGCTGCCTGGTGGTCAAGTCTGGTGCTCCAGCGGGTTCTGTCTGCGAGTGTCTTGGAAAGGCCGGACAACGGCGAGGAGATTGCCACCATGACTGATGACATCGACACTGCTGTCAAGGTGGCCCCGATTGGCTCGAATGCCCAACTTCGGGCCCTTGTTGCCAAGGCTGTCATTTTCGACGAGAAGCGTGGGGGCAGTATCGCTAAGGTCTTAAGCGCCCTGGGTCCAAGCCTCCATCCTGATAAGCACCCGCAGTATAGCAGTGGTGTTCCACCTCTGATTGACGCGCCCCTTTCCTCGATCACACCTGATCCCGACGTGCAATTGGCCTTACGCTGTGCCATGGCCATCGCACATCTGCAGCGATTCAAGGTCCCGCCCCATAGTGTTCTTACCATGATCGACACTATTCTTCCTGGCTCGGCCGAGGGCTTGTCACTGCTAGGCTGTGCCGCCGCTTTCCGGTTGATGGGGCGTCTGCACAACCATGCGATCGCGGCCGAGGCCTGTGCGTCTGCCTTGGAACGCCTCTCGGGGACGCTTAGGATATGGATCGGCAGCGCGGAAGGCAACAGGCCTTTCCTTGACCGCCATATCCGCCGGAGGATGGTCGAGCGGTGTCTGAACGTGACCAAGAGCGTAATAGGGATGGATCAAGGCTATGCCACGATGAGCGATTGCGACAGCGAAGACGACTCAGGTGCGCTGGTCATGTGATGATTTCTGTTTTTGTCACCCCATTTCCTTGGTTGCGCGGCCCTGGGTACGTGTCACATTACTTGTATATATTGCATTTGTCCGGACTGGCGTGGGAGGCAGTACAATTTATCATATGGGCTCAACGGATGGCGAGCAAAATCTGACGGGATTCGGCAAGACAGTAGATGCCACCTTAACAAGAGCAAAAGGGAGTGGGACTTTGGTGGGAAGTCGATCGAAATCCGTGATGCGCCACGGATGGCAAGAACAAGAATTTCACAAGAGCATGTCTCGGAAGCGTGGTAGCACTTGGGTGACGACTGCGCTCATGGTAGCTGTGTAATCTCATCTCATTGTTCATTTCGCTTCTTTCGGTCTCTCTTGCATGCGCTGCTCGCCCTTCACCCTTCACGAGGGCTCAATGGACCATTCCTTGACTATCCAAGTATTGTGTTGCTCTCCTCCAAGCATCCATCATACTGCGATCAGCTCGACAGGCTTGCGTATCCGTCGCTCCATATGGGGCTTCACACCAGGCTCCTTGGCCCTCAGTCCCACAAACAGGATCTTCTTGTCAAACTGGCTCTTCCCCTCCGCCCTGCTTGACCTTCCACGTGGCCGTCCCCAACGCCGCGTCCAGCTCCTCCACCGGCGGCAGCCTGAGGTCCACTGGCCCGTCGCCGCCGCACTCCTCGGCCTTCTCCTGACGCTGGCAACGCTCCCTGGGCGCTGTCGACTCGTGTGCAGTGGCGGCGCTTGATCCCTGTGCGAACCGCGAGCACTCCTGCCGCCGCCGCCGCCGCCGCCGCTGCTACCCACCCAGCCGCACCGCCAGTCCTGGGGCCCACAACCACCGGCCACCAGGTCTCGCGGCCCGCCCACACGGGCTCGCCAAGATGGCGGCGCGGCCCGCCGTCGTCGGCTCGCTCACGCCGCACCCTCCTGACGGTGCGGCCGGTCGCCGGCCGGTCCTCCGTCTTGCCGAGCTGGGCTGGGTACTTGCCGTCCAAACGTGAACATGTACTTTGTTGACTTCTTGCAGGCGTTCTAGAATGGGGCTTCGTTCACAGGAGTAGTCAGTCAATAGTGAGGGGCAGAGAATGGTTTCGTAGCGCGGACGCTTGGTTCGTCATCGCTGTATCCTAGGACGGCAGAACACGTTGGCAGGCGACCGCCACCGTGTCGAAGCTTTGCGCCGGTGTCGCTGGTCGGTCTGTGATACCTCTCCGCCCACTCAGACTCTCCAACAACTTCGACCTGACATCAACTTTCTTGGCATGTGTGCACGGACCGCCTTGTTAAAAGGTTAGGGACCTACTGTTGATAGGCCTTCAGACGTTGCAACGTTGTCGATTCGAATCGTGGTCGATGTAACAGTAGTATTGCGTGGTCAAGTGGTGGATAGTTACTTCTAAGTTTGGCAAACCGCTAGCTGGTTTACACACTACTTTGTATAGTCACTTGCTTGGCCCGTGCCCCACATTGAATTGGGCACTCTATTACAATTGACTGGCAGGCAGTACAGTTAATTTTGACTACACTGCACTTAAACGCTATTTTAACACTGACGGCTTTTTGTTTTTGTGGTGTCCGTGTGTTTTGTAGGATAACTTTTCGGTTACGTAAATCCTTCCCTGTGACCTCTCTACTATCATTTATATAGTAATTTTACTCTCTATCACGTGCAATCCCTTAGTATTGTACTATGTTAACACTTTAATCCCTTAATACATAAAATTTTATACCCAATCTAACCATACTAGTTAATTAAGTCCGTATTAATAACAGTCTTAGTCTTTTGTCCGTTTTCTAATTTATTAGGGTATCGCTGTCTTCCTTTATTATATAATACTATACTAAATAGCCTTTTAACGTAACCCTCGATCCGTATGGTTAAAGTATTACTATCTACAAATCTTTCAAAAGTCTTTTTCAGTGTAGCTTTCATTATCGCATCAGCTGGATTATCCTTGCTATCAATTTATCAGAATTGTTTAATTTCCCTATTTTCATAAGTTTCGCAAAAAGCTATTACGTCGATTATCAAACGCTTTTCATCAGTTGTTTCTAGCTTGAAACGGTATTCGAACAGGCGTTTTAAATCGATATAAATAACGACTAAGAGAGGTAGAA
The DNA here is from genome assembly GCA_038502455.1 of Anisogramma anomala. Lineage (NCBI taxonomy): Eukaryota > Fungi > Ascomycota > Sordariomycetes > Diaporthales > Gnomoniaceae > Anisogramma > Anisogramma anomala. The sequence goes on from JASMMZ010000001.1 coordinate 17,340,155, forward strand.
TCATTAACTACTTGATTACAATATTAAATATTTCCTATATTGATATACCTATATTGAAACCGGTTATTTTATCGTAAATTTCGGAAGTAAATATGTTTCGTAAACCCGTTTTACACTTAACAAAAGTCTAGTGAATCGAATTCCCTTTAATAGCGAATTAGTTATCCTATGATTTATTCACGTTGATGATTATTATTAGGAATTTTAGTGTTATTGGTAAAGAAGCCTTTCATAAAGATAATTAACTTGGTTTTCGACAGGTTAATAAAAACTATATCAATCCTTTGGTCTAGATTGTTTATATTTCATTTCAATCGTTTTTTTAGTCGATTGAAATCTTGATTAGATGGGTTTTAAGTTTTTTTTCGTAACTAATAAGTTGTACGATGCCTTGAGTTAGCATATGGTTATGATATAATTGCTACATGCACGTTATTCTAAGTAGTTTTAAGTGTTGTACCCATTTGGGGGGCATATACCTACGATAAAGGGCAATAACTGGTACATAGTGTTGGGAAAGCACGTGCCTATACCTGTCATGTCTTACATGGTCAACTCCGCTAAACTCTCTAAGTTAATTCCTTCCACTTTCACAAACAAATACTACATTGTTTTAACAATAAGTTACTCTGTACTATAGTACTAACAATTGGTATCTGTAAACAAAAGTTATAAAGCGTAAGATATTTGATTTATTAGCTTGAAAAAAAAAAAGAAAAAAAAATTAAAGTCAATAGTTTTAGCCAAAGCTAAAATAAAGAACTCACTTACTTTCCAACTTTTCCGCTTCGCAACTCTGATGGAAACCACTTCCCCATCAGCTATTAGCTATTAGCCATTAGCCATTAGCCATCAATCTTCGTCTTTTCTCTTAATCCTTATCTTTTGCATTATTTATGCTTTAACTCCTTGATTCTATCCTATGAGCAGGCGAAAACTGCTTGCTTTAGGCTTAGATTTTAACACGGCCACCCCTTTGATATCGCTTCATACGTATCGTAAACTGAAAGTACTTACACCTTTCACACCTTTACGTGTTCCTTTACCAATTTCAACGTCTTTTCAAGCAGTTAACTCCTATTTATATCAGCCTTATACGCCTGCCTAAGTTACAATGAACCCTTAACCCAAGCTAAAATAGGTTAAACGCCTACAATTACAAATGGCTGAAATGAATGTTGATTTCAATAAAGCATTTAACGTTATTCATACAGGCCTATAATAGCGAATTAAGGATAAACAAAGTATTACAACAAGTTGTTTTCATACCTTTATCCGCAAACAAAATAAGCGTCTTTGGTATAGCTTTAAATGCTTTTACCGCAGCCTTAAACGTCTATAACACAGCCCTGAACACCTAAATTGCAATTCTAAGCGTTGACTTATTTATAACGATCGGGGAATGCTAATTTCTTCGTTCTTTTTAAACGGTTTTCGTTGCTTGTAGCGTGAGAAAATCTGAATATATAATCTTAAATATCATAATTCCTTCCATGTTGGTACGCGTGTAGAGTGGTAACGTAATATTGAAACAGAGGAGTATTCTGACGATAGAGGAGGAAGAAACTAGAACTAGAAGCGAAGCTTAGCAGAGTGGAGCCTCGTAGTAAAATGTAGGCACAAATATAGTAAGATACAGGCATGGACACGTACCTTTCTAATATACAAGTTATCATGTATTTCTCCTATGTAATGTACAATAAGTGCCCTGAGACCAAAAAAATAAGGCAATGTCTTTATCATATACATATATTATGGAAGCGCGAAACGCGAGACGTAAAACGCAAGACGTGAGACGCGAGATAAAGACATGATTTTTATGAGAAACCCGTTTTATGAGACAGCCTTTTCGTATGCTTTAATTAGTTTTTTATAATGTTTCAAATCTTTCACAGCCTTTTTTTTATTGTTTTTCGAAGTGTAGCCTTTTTAACAAAATACAACAAAATAAATATTAAATTCAATTTTCTACTCAACGACGACAATTTAAACGTTTATTTAGAATCTTTTTTACTTTTCATTAGTTTTCGATAACCTTTTTTTAGCAAACAGGTCTAGGTGGAGGAGGCATGCGAGCGAAGAGATTATTTCCAGGATTGTCGTAAAGCATTAGATATTTAATGTTAATGATAGGATGAACTCGCGAATTGGCGGGAAATTCGAGTATATATATAAGCTTTCCTATATGATTTACCATACTGAACGGGCTTAGATGTGGAAGTAATAGTTTTACCTATCGATATAGAGGTTTGTAGGCTTTTCCAGTACGAATCAAGATACAATTTCCCATGTTGAATTCCATCCAACGATAATGTTTATCATAACGCCGTTTTGCTTAGTAAACAATGACTTTTATTGTAAGTTAAGCGACACATCGAAGATACTTCCTTATAAAGCGAATTTTCGCCTGTTGTTTAGGAAAAAAGTAATTAAGATATTATATAAATTCACAAAAATTAAATTTAAACAAGTATTCGTAAGGGTTAGTATCGATAGTACGAGAATTTGTTCATTAATATTCCATTCAAGCGTAGGAATAAAGTCAATTCATAATTATTCCGGATGTTTAGCGATGTGATAGCGTAATGCGAGTTTAATGACTTGGTTTTTCCTTTTAAATTATTTATTAGCTTGGAGATGATAGGATATTATTATATAAAGCCTGGTATTAAATCATGTTCACAAAGCTTGTTAAAAGGTGGAAAGAAACTAAGCGTTTCGGTTTGAAATAATTTCTCTCGGGTGAACCCAATTTAACAATAACAAGTATCGATATAGAATTTTCGCCTAACCAGGTATTATATAAGTGATATTCCAAATGATCAAAAACTATGCTTTATAGTTTTGTAGGTAACCAGTATATCAACGTTGAACTCTTTATAATCTAGTAATTCCTAAGAAGTCTTAACCGATGACATAAATGGAAAATTAGTAATAAAATATATATAAATGATGTATATAGACTTTTTTGGCGCCTGAATTAACTGAAGGCATCCAATAAGTTTTTGATTTTTATTTTTTTTTTGACCGTAGCGAATGAAGTAAACATGATTTCTACCATTTTCTATTTATACCTGAAATTCAGGCCTTCTAACGAAATTATTATTCATTTTGGCTCAAAATGATACCTATTATTATAAGTATTATAAAGAAAGCCCGAGAGGAGTTTAATGTGAATCACAAGTCTTTTACGGCTAGTTATATTCCTATTACAAATAAAGAGGTTAATTAAACAGAAGAAATGATCATTTATAGAACTATAAATAATTAGCTTATCATCTGGTCTTTAAGTAAAGTTTAAGATAATCCTTTATTACATCGCTTTTTTCTTGTATGTAAACGAGAACTTTGGGCTTATGTGCTCCTGTAAATCAACTTCCGCGAAATTAAATATAGGATCAACTTTGTTAGGTATTATAGAAAAATTATTCAAGATTTGATAAAGTGTAGGTAGTTTTGTTAATAAATAAATATTTTTCTCCATTGGCGTTAGAAGTCGCGATAAAGTATTTGAAACCAAATTCAGTCGTTTAGGGAAATGGATAACGTCTAAATTGTATGTATTCAAGTAAATGGTAATATTGATGAGTCTTTTTTTTACCCGATCCATGAAAGTTGTATTTAGCGAAGTTTTGTTGATAATATATATAGTGAATTTATGGTTTGTAAGAACAACAATTAGGTATAGGCTTTCAACCAAAGTTGATTTAAGACGTTTACACGACTAAACTGTAATGATCACACTAAATACCCGTGAGTATATAGAAGGTGTCAGAGGGTTTATGTTAACAGTAAGGTAGCAGAGGTAACAAAAGGTGCAATATCAAGACTGTGTTCGTGCGAGTGATGATCAGAAGCCGTGAGGCTATTCAGGGTAGACTGAATACTTAGATTGACAACTGAAGAGCTATGAAGGAAATACTATCTATCTTGGTAATGAAAGTGTCCTTATATATCCGCGCCTTCATACGTCTTCAGTGTAGGCTCGACTGGCTCGATACCGAGTCCATCGAGTCTCACACCATGCTGACCCTAACCCTTGTGTACGGTGTGTCTGTTGTGGATCCCTGGTGTCTGCCGAGAGGCTGTGTCCAACCGATTTCCTTTGTTATCTGCTGCGGGGCCGCCGCTGGTGCGCCCTGCAGATGTTGGGTCATAACATAAACACAACAGATCACTATATAATTCAAATCTCCGTAATTAAAATTTGACTTCATAACACAGTTGTCAAGAAACATGACTGGGTGAATAACCGTAACGGGAATGAATCTATGACTTTTTCAAATATACCTAGGTTTAACTTGGAAAAATATAATAACAAAGCCTTTTTTAGGCTTCTATCGACTTATAGGAATAGTGGGCGAAAAGAGTTTGGGTAATGTAAACATAACTTGTTGTATAAGTACTTTTGTAAGGTGGTGAAAGATGTTGTTTTTCTGGTTGATAGGCGTAATTTTTGTAGTTTCAGTGTAATGTATGCGTTTCCCTCAATTATTGTTTCCGATTCACCTAGCTTTGCGTCCCACGACTAGTAAATAAGTTTTTAGTTTTTTTAATGGTCTAGACAATTGGATAAAGTATAAAACTATTGGGCGTAAAAAACAGTAGTTCCTAAGTACGTTTCTAATGTTTTGAGTGTAGTTGAGAACGAAAGATTTCGGAAAGTTTGGTTGCGTTTAACGGTTATCGAAAAACCGAAACAGTTTACGTAGAATCCGAGTTATTTAATAAATTGGAATCCTATGTAGTATTTTTTTAATAGATAAAAAGACTCCAACTCTGATAAATGGAGAGAAAATTTATACCAAGTATTTTTAATGACCCTTTCAATTGTCGGAAAAGATTATAATATTATCGATAAAGGTTCTACTAAATGACTTTTATATCTTGAAAATACGGTTTATAAACTCTGTATGAACTTGGGTGAATTTAGAAAATTTACTAAAACTACTTTACAACTTTTGAGTTCTTTATAACTTATAAATTTAAATCTATTTCGGTATATTAAATATACGTATCATTAAAAAGGGACATTTTTTATGTCAATTACTGAAATATAAGAGTAATTTCGTAAGGAGTCGACAACATCGGTATAAAGAGGTAGTAGGTAATTGTTAGGGATAATGTATTCATCAAGGGGTCTGAGATTCACCGTTACGTAACTTTTTTTAATATCATTGAGTTTTTTTTTAAATTAAGAAAACCGGTAAAACAAATAGCGAAATGCTATTTACTATTTTCATACGAATTAAGCGGTGTAGATCCTCAAATTATTAATTTAGAAAATCTTCGTTTTTCTTGGAAACTGGGTAACGGTAGTGATTAAATTTCGTATTTTAACAATCTTTAACGAATGGAAATGCAATCATATAGTCGAAAGGAAGCTTAATGAAGAAAGAATTATACTAAATATAAGGAAATTTATCTCAAATATTTGAGAATTTAAAAACTTTAAACGTTTTTGTAGTATTGATATGCATACCGTATTCAACTTTTTACATTGTTTTGTAATCTGGAGTCTTCATATTAAAGAAATTTAGAAAGTTTTTAAAACGATATTTGTTCTATTGATCAGCGAAATTTTGTTTCGCGTGTTTTTCATGGATTTTCGCATTTCGTCCATAAATACTCGCGTAGGGTCCTATATAAAGCCAGCGACAACGTTTATAAATGGCGTATCAAACTATAGGTTAACGAGAATTCTTGAAAGGGGGCAAAACTACGTTTTTTTCACTGTCTCGACGATATAAAAGTTTAATCGAAATTAGGCTCTCATAGGTAGAGTCTTGGAGCCTAAATAGTCTGTAGCGACAAAAGCTACTAGAGAATTTCTAATGGCTTTACGAATAGGTTAATTGTTATCGAACTCTATATTGCTTACTTCTGTTGCTTATGAAAGTTTTTGTATGGCGCTATTCGAATTAATGGAAAAATATACCGTATTTTTACGTTTCGCAATAATTTCGAAACGCGTGTATTCTAAAATTTCAATAGCTATCGTTATGGGACTCTCAAGTTGGATAATGTAAATTGTAATTAAATTTATAGTATCATTTAAAGCGTAAGGATATTAAACGGTAAATATAAATAAACTTGCCTTAGATAGTTTACGATATTCGATAAATATGTATATAGTCTACTCTGATAACACTGTTTTAGTTGTAGTTTTATTGCAAACTTTACATATAATTGGATTTGTAGTTATTTTGTAAACTGAAAATGGTATCTTGAAATGCCTGTTTTTCAAGCGAATAACATTTTTAACATAAAAATGTCCGTTTTACGAGGCTTTAACTAGTTATTGTAGAGGAAAACGCCAGCATTCAGGCGGTTCACCATCCAATATTTAACTGTTTCCTTAAAAAGACTAGGCGTTATATCAGATCTATGACTTGATGTTATTAATGTTTAGGGAGTTTTTGTAGTAAGTTATACGAAAGGTCTCCTGAAGTTTGAAATTATTTGGCATTTGACTTGCAAAATATCCGTCTCGAAATAATGAAAAGTACTTGTAGAACTAAAACTCAATGACGGGATCTATATTTGTATCAGTATCTAAATATAATATTCAATTTAACTTAAAAAGCGTATCACGCATAGCGACTTGTAAAAAGCGATAACCACATATAATGAGGGCAACCTTTTCGTTAACTGTTTTAACCACAACAACTTTTAGATTATCTGCAAATATCACGACGTCCTTAAGGTTAGGCGCTAAATAATCTATATAGTATATCCTTGTTTTTATAGTTTACAAAGATAAGGTCCTCAATTGCGGGCAGGATTTAAAACGTTTGAAAAGGGTATTACGAAGCTTGCAAACTTGCCTACAATAATCGTATATCCGATAGTTTGGTTGCGTTTCACTGGTAAAGCCGAGGCCTAAAATTCTTTTATAAAGCCCATCTTACTCGCTTAAATGAGCGAGAAGCAGAGTTTAAACTTCTTACATCTCTGATCGGAATAGTCAACATTTTCCAATTTCTATTAAATTTTATTAACTCGTTTACGCCATCGATGGCGGTTGCGGTGCTGGTTGCATTTAAGAAGACCATCGTTATCGTAGCGGCGAACCTTATGGTCGCCGCAGCGATTATCGTCGCAACGTTTCTCGCGAGGTTTATCACAAGCCTTGCAAGGCTTACTATAACAATCGCGAGGTTTACGATTGCGTTTGCGAATAAAATAACTACTTTTACCAGGTTCTTTATTATACCTCTTTCTATCTTTATATGAATTAGTATGCTTAAACTGTAGTTTTTTTTTACAAGTACCGCGAAACGTACTTTTTGCAGCTATCTATAGTAACACGCTTGTGATAAAAGTAGTTTCGGTGATCGAACTCCAGGAAAATTGTTTTAGACTCTTTAATTTAATATATATACTTGCAAAGAGTTTGCTTATGATTTAGTAGTTGAAGGTTTTGTTAAATACTTAGATCTAACGAGATCCAAATGTTAATTATAAATTTTATTAATTCTAATTACGCCGATCGAAATTTTCTCTTATTTTAACGTACCTGAGTTTCGTTTCATTGTGTTTACGAAGGTCGAATTCATTTTTCATAAAATTTTCTGGCGTGATGGTTAAATGTCGGATTTTTTTTGTAACACGAATGTAATATATATAAAAGCGTTGTATTAATACGGTCATAATAGTTTTAAACCCTAGAAAGGTTAACTTTATACGTTCTTTATCAAGAATCTCCGTATTCTACCAAAAGAAAGCGAAACTCTATAACAAAGTACCGAATATAAATACGATTTTACCTTTTATATTAGGATTCAACTTGATAAATCTCTGTTAATACATCGGGAAACTTCATACGTTAATAAAAATGGCATTATAGAGTGCTCTAATAATACTCATATTTAAAAATGGATAGTATTCTAGTTTATATACGCCTATATTTTCCCGTTTTAAACGGTGAAAAGTATTAGCAACTAAAAATTGAAAGGCCGACTTGGCCCTATTCTTTAAACTGAAAAAACGCATGGGGTTTCGAGGTTAAGGCCGAGGATTGTAGGAACTAGGGTTACGAAAGCGAGGTCGAGGACTTTAAAGATGAAGATGTTTGTTATTTTTACGAGTCAAGACAATAAAATAACTGACCGTAATTTTCTAATGGTTCTCCATTTATTATTTCAATCTCGTGTTAATAATATTAAAGCGCTCGTTAAAATTCGTATATATTTAGGTTATCCATTATTACAGACGACTAACATATTTTAACTCGGGTAAAGAATTCGTAATACTACAATTAACAAGTGTATAAAGGCGTTGCGAAACGATTTTCGAACAAACTAAAATAGGTAAAGATATACTTAAGGACGTATACAGCTTGTCGAATTTGTCACGCGTACGACAAAGGGTTATTAATGAGGGATTTAGGCCTAAAACACGTAATTCGCGTTTACTTATAGGGAATTAGCGGCGGCGAAAATAGCGGCGGGCGACGGCAGCAGCGAGACTAGCGATAGCTGCAGCAAGGATAAAGTGAATGATGAGAGAATAGCAGCGGCGGCGAAAATGAAGACGGTAATAACGGCGAAAATAACGACAGCAGCGATAGCAGCAGCGGCAATACCAGCGAAAAGGCGGCGGTAGCGGCGAAAAAGCGACGATAACGGCAAGGATAACAAGAGTAATAGGGAGGGGGTTCGAAGGCGATGGAAATTGAGGGGAAGAGGTTAAAAAATCGTAGAGTTAAAGAGAGAAAAAAGAAGGAGGAGTTTTTAACTGGGTGGAGGGTCTATTAACTTTGTTTTTATGGGGTAGAAGAACTGGTGACCTTAATTCTTTCGTTTTTATCTTGTTTAGATTGGTGAAGGATTATATCTGTTGCTTTTCGACTTTTTTTCTTACAGCTCCAAATTATTGGTACGTATATAGGGCAGTAATGTAATGTTGAAACAGTGTAATATTTTGAAGATAGAAGAGGAATAAATTATAATGAGAAGCGGAGCTTAGCGGAGCTAAGATATGTAGTAATATAAAGGCACAGAAACAGTAACATACAGGCATGGACACATACCTTTCTAATGTACTAGTCATTATGTATGTCCCAAATGCAATGTACAACATTCGACATAAATATTTTTATAGTAGTCCTAAAGGTTATTTTTATCAAGGTTTAGAACTCTGAGGCTTATTTAAAACATTTTACTATCCTTGGTTTCAATGTAGAGACCAAATTGTCTATATATTGAATACTTTGTTTCAAAGATTTGACGTATTTTAGTAAAAGTCTTAAACTCCTTACGAAAAAAGTAAGGAGTCAAGTTTCACAGAATTCAAGGCTATTATGAACACATTATTACAAAGCGTTGAAATATATCTTGATCGCGTTACAAAGAAGTTTAAAAATTTAACCTTTACCTTGAGAAACCTTCCAAATGTTGAATACAGCCTCCGTAGGCATATCCAAACCAAATTAAGATATATTCAAACTATTTCTTCTTTAGAGCGATGAAATCATCATGGGAAAAAATTTATATTTCAAATATGAACTTCTCCAAATTTCAATATACAAAACAATTTACCGCCGCATAACCACAAATAAGAATCGCAATAATATATAACTAGCATTGAAAAATCTGAGAATTATTTTGTTCGCAATCGCCAACCGGATATACCTATATTCGAAACTTGTTATTCGAGACAGCCGTAAAAGGTAAATTTAGCGCCGCTTGTAAAAAAAAACACAATATAAAAACTTAAACTCATATATAAATAAAAAGAGGTATAATAAAGACTTTGAAAAAAGCAGCTATCGCAGTAATAGCAATATTCGTAAAAGTTACTATACTCGCAATACTCGCGATAATCGCATTTGAGAAAAGCGCTAGCCTCGCAATAAACGTAAGTATTTCAACCGAAAACGCTGCGATGATAATCGTCACAGTGACTGTAAAGGTAGCCGCCATAATTACAATAATCATCGCTATATACGGCGATATACTAGTGGCAGTAAATACAACTTTTGTCCTTGCGGGTCATAGGAATGAGGATAAGTTATATGGACAAATTAATAGCTGTTGAACCGTGAGTTTCCAACTTTAAAGATGTCGCGTGTTACATAAAAATATGGAAGTTGTCATAGTTCAACTTGTTAATAATGAAGTCGCTATAGTCATAAGCGATCATCGTTTCCTATAGGTAACTATATGTAATACGATTTCAGGCCAAAACTACACCCTCTATCAAAATACAAGTACAAGTAAGTACCTCGTGTCTCAATCGTAGTTGAATAAGTATTTCCCAAATAATTTTTAAACAAAGGTCTTAAAAACCGAATTCCAAACGATTTCAAATGTTGAAAAACCATTAGTGAAACTTACTACCAAAGTTCATCAAATATTTTTAACTTCTAGCTATAAATTTAATAACACACCTAAAATTTTTAAGAAAACCGTTAAAATTTGGATTGTGAACCGTCTTGAAGTTTGAGTTTTACCTTTAAACACTTGGTTTAAGCCTTACACAGTTAACATTTTATATCCAAAAACGTTATCAACTTTAAAAATAGCTATTTCGAGGTATTTATTTCTATTAATGATGTTTTTTACAAGTCCATTTATTCTAAAAAAATACTTGTTACAACGACAAATAACTCGATATGACGTAAGGAAACGGTATATCCTCCAATGAAATATGTGAAACTCCCTAAAAAACGTTATTCTATGTTTACGGCTTAATATTTATACGTATTAAACGCTATCAATAACGTTACTACACCTTATATCATTCAGTATTACAATTTTACTAGTATTACAATCAATATTCCTAAGTATACATATCTCGGTATTATTATTTAATACGTTTATATAACCTATTTTTATACTAATTGGAATGATTTTATACAAACCCTATCACAGGTTACTAGTATCGGTAATATTTTTTTGAATTTTTTTAGCCTATTCGTAAGGTTGTGGGCAATTACCATGTGGATATTATTGCTACTAAAAACTTTGTTTTTCTTATTGATAATACGTCTCCAACAGGTATTGAATTTTCACCGGATTTCTATAACGCTAAGACCGTAAAAAACCGTAGTTTACGCTTCTACAAAGGGATTTGAATAACTCAAAATCTAACAATATTTTTATTGAAGTCGTCATATATTTGATCCAAAACCTCGCAGAGGATAGGCAAAACAAAAATGTCGTTAAGTAATAGGACAAACATAGTTTCAAATATTTTCATACCTCGTTCAACATAAAAAGTTCCGATAATACAGTTATACTAAGACCTAAATATAATGTATACGTTAATACTATATACGCATCATTTCTAATATATTTATAAGTATCTCCAAAATTTGCTAGTACTGCAACTAGATTTCAATATAATTTTATAATATCGCCGAAAAACTATTCAAATGGCTCCTGACATAGCTAACATTAAAAGGGTCAAATAGACACCGTGAGCTCTTTGCGCGCCTGAAAAGGACGCCTAGCTTTTGTAGGAAGATTAAGGGTTTTAGCAAAAGCTTCAGGTAATTAAACCGCCCACCATTCTTCCTGACATATTAATAGGCAGCCCCCACATTTATTCGTGTTTCCATCAAAACTGTATACTATTTTCATCGTCGCCGAAAAACCCTTTAATGGCTCATGCCATGGTTAACACCAGAGGAGCTAAATCAATAACATACGTAATAGGCGCGTTTGTAAAGGAAGCCTGACTTTTTTAAGAAAAAATATTAAGGTCGTTAATAGAAGAGTTAGGCAATTGGATCGCATCCATCTGATAAGGACGTAATTATATAAAGATTCTAACACTTTAGCATCGAAATTTTATATAAGGTTTTCGATGTTTAGAAGCGCAACCTATAAGTTCATAAGTTCATATAACTGGCCAACTAATTAACCATTAATACCTTCATTGTTCGTTTCGAAAGACCCGGCTTTACTAAGTAACTCGCTTTAACATTAAGTATCGCGGCGTATGCCATTAACAATATTGTAGGCAGAGGCGTAGGGCTAAAGTTGAATGTGCTTGGGTTTATGTTTCGATTTTCTTTCATATAAGATAATTATCTCCGAGGGTTCTTATGTACGTCTTCCCCTTTCGTCCTAGATTACTTTATAGTACTATCATTCCAAACGCACGGTTACGTCGTTACTGAACATATTACCCCGCTTATTTTAGGAATTACGTAGGTTTTTATAGAAGGTCGTAATAAGACATCTATTTTCCTAACAACGTAAAAGTTCCTGCCGCCTACAAAAGGATTGTAAGGTTTCACCCGTGATTACCCAGAACAATACTCCTTATAACGTACCACTTTATAAATAATGGTATAAGAGGCGGATTTGCGGGTTGTTATTAAAGTTTTAAAGGGTCTTAAACGCGACATTAAAGGATACTCCCTCTGGTACACCCTTGTTAAACATATATAATTAGATTTGTTTGCTATTAAGGTGTTCAAAAATATTTTTACGAGTTTCTTTATTTGTTATTGTGATGTCTTTATTAAAAATAGGGTTTTTTCTGATGAGATGATGCCTATACTTTTTTACTTGTTAGGGGGTGGGGCTTTGTTCTACTTCATCAGTCCCAGTATACCTATATAGTAAAGGATTTTGTTGCGTGATTTATACACCTTTTTTAAAAAGATATGATTGAGGGTTTAATGGTGATAAAAGAGGAAATTGCGATATAATGCGAAATTATACCAATTAGCATCTATTTATTGATTTACGGGTGAGACCTTCATATGGGTTCAACGATTTGAGTCGTTTCCTTTTTTTAATCTATTAAATTCTTTCACTTTTTTGGTAATAGAGAGTGATTAAAGGCGATAAGTAAGCGGTATCGGATTTAATTTGATTATAACGGCTATTTTTGTAATATTATATTATCTTACGTTGTGTATGAACGGTTAGTTACCCTAATTTCTAGGTTTCGACGAGGGATTATATTTTAAGATCGTGTCAGTCGGCGACTCAATACAATAAGTATTATGGCCTTTTCACCTTGTATTAAGTTAATTATACAACGGTTTTTGAATGGGTAAAAGAGAAATTCATCCGTTTCTAGAACATTGGTAAAAACTGATGAAAACTCTTGGCAAAACCCGTTACAATATGAAAATAGCAACAAAGGCCTTGGCTTAAAATGTTATTATAACTAAATTTAGCGAGCTAAAAGTTTTCCTAATGAAAAGGAGCCGCTAAGCCAAGCCTTAATATATTATTATACGTCAATACTTCGTTAGTAAAGATTCAGTATGACCTGTATTTACTGTTTGCGTTTCTGAGTTATCTAGTTAAATAGGCTTTAACGTTAACCCACTCTTGTTACATCACACCTGTTCACCGAAATTTGCTACATTCGTAACAAGCTAAATTGTTAACATTTAAAAGATAGTAGGTATACGGGATTTTAATGTTAGGAATCCCATCATTTTCTTTAAAAGTTTTTATACTCTCGACATATATAAGAAACCCACTCTATGAGTAAAAGCCGACGCTTATACGATGGGAATGTCGACTGTTAGTTATAGATTTCGTAATATTATACGAGAAGTACTTTAAGATTGCTAAGACTCATTCGAAGGCTAATAACATTCTCATAATAAAGACTTAAACTTTTTTTGGCTACCAAGATTAAGGTTTTCAATAACGGGGACGTTTTGACATTAAATTTAGTTAAGTTTATGTTCAAGTTTAAATTCCCACTTCTTCCTACTGTTTTCATTAATTAATAGGTACTGACAGCTCCTGCAAACTGGAACGACCTAACGGATTGAAACTTTGTTATCTGTACAGGTTCAACAAATACCAACGTTTTAAAATATGAAGTATATTTACATAAATTATATATAAAGCGATTAGGCGTCATCGAACCCCAAAAATAAATACGGGGTTTATAATTATTTAGGTAAATAAGGGGGAATTGTTATTGTATATTCAGCTTTATTTATAGACTGCTTAGATAAAGGCATGGACGTTATTAACTTGTAGGAACTCTAGTATAATAGAAAGGATAATGGTTCGGGTTTAATATAACAACACCTAGGTTGCTTTTTCTTTTCACCCTTTCGAAATTAGGGTACCCTTATATAGGAGGGCCGGCGTGAGCTGCTTTTTATAACTTGGCCTCAAGTCTTTTTCTACGTTAATAAAAACGCTTCTTTTATCGTTATATAATTTTTAACGATTTCCGGAAGAGACGTTTTGTCGTTAAGTATTAACGGGATCGATATAGTAAACGTATATCGGGACCAATTTATTAACAACGTATTAACGAAGATCTTTAGTTTGGCATCTGGATTTTAATATATGGTCGGTAGGGATTTTGATTTTATATATATCTGGCTAGAAATGATTTTAAGTAATTCGCGCGGTGGAAAAGCCCTCGATAGTTGGTTTTTCGTAATAGGTATATATTTTAAAAAAGAAGTCAAGGTTTGTACATACTACTTAGGGTACTTTCTTGAACCTACCTTAATTAATATTATCGGGGTTCTTATTGTAGTTTAACTTAGCTTCAATAGCAGTTTAAATTGTAAGAGTTTGTTTATAACTCTTTTGGATAGCAGGTTTTACATATAGCTGATTATGCGTATTAAAGTACTGGAAATTAGTTTACCGAGATTTGGCGACTTGATTGCTATTAGGATAGCTTTTTTACCTTTCGCATTCGAAGTCGCTAATGAGGCCATAGCATGTGCATAGTCAGAAGCTTTCGTCCGATGATATGTTAACGTTTTATATTCGAGCAGCAAATCCGTTATAATATATAATAAGGCTTCGAAGTGATGGAATTCTAAATTTGACCGGTTTCGTTATCATATGAGGAAAGTAGATATGGTATGGTTATAAGGCGCCGGTTCTATCGAACGCAAATATTTTTATTAAAGTGTAATAGGCCCTTACCAGTTTATAAAGCATAAAATTCGATCGGGCCCTTGATTTCGCCAAAGTTTATAAGGTAATTACCTGGTAAAAATCTCATTTTTCTCTCCAATCCCTGTTATTAGAAGTAAATGTATACTTCGTTTGCAATAAATGCTAACAAGTTTAAATTTTATAGAAAGATATTTTCAGTAGATTTTCGGTTGAATATAATATCGTAAACGACCTTTTGGAAGATTAGAAAGGGTTTGAGTATACCTTCTTTGGGGGCTTCAATATTATCAATAAGAAGGTTCATTGTAATATTATTAGTATTCGAAGTATTTCGTCCGGATTTGATGATATAATAGTTTATTGGTTGAAAACGTATTACGAATTTATAATTAGTTTTCCCCGTATATTTTAAAATCAATGTTTATAATTTTTGTATCATATTTTCAGTGATAATTAGTGGTTTCTATGATATAGAAATTGGATAACCGGAACCTATTTTATATACGTTTATAAAGGATCATCGTGTTAATTCTTAGGTATTTTAAAGGGTTCGGGAGTATTTTGGTGCGGAAAATATCCTAGATGTGTATTACCTAGGGCCTGATTATCAATCAATACGGTTGGAGAATGTTTTTGCGGGCTTCTTTAGATTCTGTAGCTTTTCTTACCTCTGATATTGAATTCTCCCCAATAAGTGGTAAAGTCGTTTCGATTTTTTTCCCGCAATTTATTAGAAGTTTTTGACGTTTTTCATATAATCGTTTTATATGAAGAATATGATGTTTAGGGTTTTATCGAAATTTATTCAGCTTGATTAGGGGATTTTTATTTGAAAATATCATAAGAGTATGGTTATAAATAACGATTACGGGTATTTCGGACTTTAGTTATGGAATCTTTAAACGTTTTATTCTTTCTCCGCTTCTTCATATAATCTAGATATAGGATTTTTCTAGGTTTAATTTTTTCAGTATTTTGATATACGATTACAATTCATTGTTTTTCCTAGTCTCAGATGTTTTGGAAATCAATATAGCGGAATTTTTAAAAAAAATTGCAGGAGGCGGATTAGTAGACGATTAAGAATAAATTTGTTTCTCACGCCAAAAGGTTTGAATTATTGTTTATTATTGGACGCCGGGGTTCGATTAATTTGAAGAAATAAGGTAATTTATTGTTTCTTTTAGTTATGACCTTGGTTTATCTATTCATGAATTTTTTTTTGAATATTAATATTTTTGGTATACGATAGTTAAGGTTTCGGTTTAACCGAACCTGATAAGGGTAAGTATATGTCGAAGAATGTTTAGAAAATGTTTTAAAAGTTATACGATATTATAAGGGATTTCTTCGTATGAGATACGGGTTTTCTTTACTCTCTGTAAGGTCTCTGCTTATTCACATGAATGTAAAAGAGTAGAAGAGTAATTGTAAAGATTGTTATTGTAGTATTAAAGATAGATAAGAAAGAGAGAAGAAGCATTCAGCAAGTGCAAGCTGCGGATAAGAGGTTATAAACCTCTTATCCGGGTAGTGGCACTCTGACATACACTCTACTAATCTCCCTTCTGGGTCGTACCATGCATGCACTCTGTAAGAGTGTAGCCTATAGCGTAATACGTTATCGTGCACTTTGTAGGAGTGCACTTTGTAGGAGTGCACTTTGTAGTGTAGTACACTGTCACTTAACCTATATATACTAATTATAGAGATATATAATAATATTCACACAGGTAATCCTTTTTTTATGTGCTCCGTATCCATAGTCTAATAGTAACAGTATAATTGTAATACATTTCGTATTTGTAGTTTAATAGTAATAGTCTAATTGTAATACAATCCGTATTTGTAGTTATATAATAATAGTGTAGTTGCGGTACAAAGTACAAAGGTTCGAATTAGTAGTTTTTAACCGTGGTAATAATTGTAATAATGGCCTAGTTAGTATATTGAAACGGTGGCGATATAATTATTAGTGAAATTTTCATTAGTACTTGTTGGGGTTTGACTACGTAGGTATAATTACGTAAATTCTATAGGAGTGTAATTACATGGGGATAATTTCGCGATTAGGTGTTGGGAGTTGATATAAAAAATATATCGTTATCTGCTTAAGAAAAACTTTTTTATTTCTCCTTTTAACGACATATACCTAAAGCTATCGTAAATTTTGACTACTTAATTTACGTATACAAATTAATCTACTGTTTCAATCGCCTTTTTTAAACCGCTCCAATAAATATGTTACTTAACCAATTTCTATATACTAACCTTACCCTTAAATAAATAGCGCGTAAAAACAGGACCCTTAGGCGTCGTTTGACGCGTAAGCATAAGCTTATTACCGCCGCCGCCATTATTACCACTACCACTGCTACCACCACCACGTATAACCTCCCCTCTTCTAACACTATATCATCGATCCCAACCTTACTCACCGCCTCGCCGTCCGCTGCCGCCGCCGCCGCCCAAACTACTACCCCTTTTCCTTTCCTTTCTCCTTCCCCCCCTCCCCTTAACTCCTAAAAAAAGGAGAATTTTTTTTTAAAAATTACAAAACTTATCTTTTCCCTGCAAGTAACCC
Organism: Anisogramma anomala; assembly: GCA_038502455.1. Lineage (NCBI taxonomy): Eukaryota > Fungi > Ascomycota > Sordariomycetes > Diaporthales > Gnomoniaceae > Anisogramma > Anisogramma anomala. The sequence goes on from JASMMZ010000001.1 coordinate 17,357,597, forward strand.
CCCCCCCCCCCCCACTTTACTTATGGGAACTCTTTTAAGCCATAAATATAACCTAACGAAATTACGCCGCGGTCCGTATTTACTAACCCCTCCCATATATTTTTTTAAACATCATTATAAACGAAGAGATCAGGATGGACCTCCTCCGCCGCTTCAAGTTATGAATCATTAAGGTAAGTCGCAAGGCCTCTTTAAAGCTTAAGACGTTAAAACAATATACTTGGGTCCGTAACCTCAGACGGCAAATAAATATACTTTACGTACCGTATATCATGACCGCGACCGCGGGTAAATCTATTAACAATTACCATTAAAAAGGGGGTCGTTCGGCCCGCCATTACCATTACAAACGGATAAATAACAAATACGCCTTTATTACAGTGATTTTAGGGCCATAAACCGAGGCCATACTACGCGCCCATCAGCTTTATAATAAGCCTAAACATATATTTCCAACCACGAACCCAATTTCTCTACTCCTATAAATACTTCATTTAAAACACCACTAAAAACAACCACTCTCGTAAATAACCAAAAATAACCGATACTAATTAGTAATAGGTGCTAACCGGTGGATTAAGGAGTCAGAAACCCTTATTATTACCTGAAAACAGGGCCTACGTATATATTACGTAGACGAATTCGACGACGTTATTTCGCGTTTCCGTATAAAGGGTACCCCCCCCCCCCGCACCTTTACCTAAAGGTATACGACCCAATTCGCGGGGCTATCTCCTTGGTAACGCCGATATCGGCATCGATAACGGTAATAGTGGTAACGTTAGCATAGATGGGAAAGGCGATGGGGAGAATAGTAAGGGCGCGAAAACATCATCCTTTCCCTTTCCTTAAAGTGATAAATAAATACCCCTTTCGACCCATCCAACGTACCCAGCAATAATATAATACGTTATATAATAATAATATTTCTTTCCACAAAAATTTTATTATAACTAACAACTGTAAAAGGTAAAAAGTACAAAATCAGTAGGATCAAAGTATATGAAATAATGAGTAATAATATATCATAAAGGGTGCAAAATAATAGATTGAAATAAATAAAGATTCGTAAAACCAATATAAATAAATGGTTGCGAACCGCATAAAAAAGTAAACGTAAGGCATAGAATACTAACTTTATTAGGGTCGTAAAACCTTTTTAATAATATGAATAAATAAAGTACTGGTCTATATAAACGTTTTTAATACTTCATTTGGGATATACTTGGTTATTGTATTCGTTCAGCTAAATTTTCCATCGATTTATCTCGTTTCCTCGATTTCACAGCACTTATATAACTCGCGTAAAGTTATAATATTAATTATTAAAAGTTTTTCGTTCGTAATATTAAATTCGACCATATATTCGTAAAGCCAAAAGAAGTTAGTATGTACAATGAAAAGAATAAGTTTTAAATCAAAGTTTAAAATGATTATTCGAACCGTTATCGTTATAGTAATTTCGTAGTCGAACCTTTAACTATATTATAAATCGTTAAGGACAAAACGTTTCTTTTAACCCGTTTAAATTTAATTAAGCTTTAATAAATCATAATTTCACGAAACGGAAACCCGTTCCGAGTGGGTATTTCGTTTCCGAAAATTAAAACAAACTCTATTTATAAGCTATAATCGTTGTTATTAACGAAAAAGCTGTTAGTAAAAACAGATAGCTTCGAAATATATATATCTAACAATACAAATTATAAAACGTATTTTGAATTATGTATTTGCCATGTAAAGCGTTCATTAAACGCTTGGTATATATTGTTGAACGGGGAAGTCTAACATTAAGCGGCGATGTGTTAGCACTTGTATTTGTCGACCCGATATACATTATCCAAACTATGAAGATAATCCTATCTAACTTCCCTTTTTATGTAAGGCACAAAACGCCGTTCCTAAAAGTGATTATTACATTATTAAAATCGATCATATGGTTTTCCGCTAGATAAGTTTTAGTTTTTTCATTTAGACCGGCTTCTAAAAGTTTTCTTTCTATAAATATGGAAAGAAAACGAGTTATATAACGTCATTATAACGTCCATCTATATACCCGTTAGTATAAAGCCGTTAAAACGGGCTGTTAAAATTAATAAACACGGGTCGATGGTCGAATTAGTTATTTCGAACCGCTCTTTATAGTATCTTTAATAGGTATCATACCAGTTAATACTAACTTTAACCAGGTTGTGAAGTGGTTTCATAATACGTAAAATCGTTTCGAATAGGTGGTATTGTTTGAAATCCGTAGTTATATTAACCTAAATACGTCGCTTAAACAGGTTTTTAAATTATAATTGAATTTACGTACTATTTTGAAATTTAACGTATAAGTTATAAAAAATATTGAAAAAAGTTACGAACTTAAAATACAAATAATGACTACCCTGTTATAATGTAGATAACTAAATTATAATATCCTTTTTGCCGTCGTCATTATACCCTATTACAACTAAGCGAGTCTTTTTATATAGTTTTCCGGTTTTATCTTTCATTTCGTATACGAAAAGAATAATTTTTTAAACGCCGTAAACTGTTAAGTCGAACCGTGTCAAATGAAAAACATCCCGGTCGATTAAGGTAAAGATTTCCGTTTAAGTAAATTATTTAAACGAAATTCATAGAACGGTAATAATACCTTCGCGGCAAAACCTCAAGCTGAGCTTACGGTTTGCTATATCCTTTTCAATTATAAAGAAATTTGTAATAAAGGTTTCATGGCGTTTTTTGGTTTCGCAAGTTAAAAAGGCGACACTGGCAACAAAGTAATAGTAATATTAGTTTAAACAGTCTACTTTTGTCTAGTAATAGCGAGTTGGAAATACGATTCGGATAGTGTACTAAAATTAAGGGCGATTTGGATTAATTGTTTCAAAAGTAGTTTTGTCGGTAATTTTAATCAGGTTAAGGTTTGAAGCCGCTTTTTTCAGCCTTTTCTTTTGTATACTTCCGTACTATCGTTTAACAAAACGAATTTATACCGTTTATCCAATTAACGAGCATATTATAATCTTTAAATTTGATAATATTTTAAAGGCTAGTTAATTCGTCCTTAATTTTCCAAACTAGTATATTAAACTGTAATAATAAGTTTAGAACGCTAGTTTCACATAGGCCGTTCCTCGTAACCAACGCTTTGAAAACATTGTTTTTAACCCGTAAAAAACGTAATATTACCATAGCTTTCACTATTACATTGGCTCTTTATAACGTGGTGAACTATAGTATAAAGTCTATATAAATCCTCGGGTAAATACCAAAGACAAAAAGCGTAAGGATTAGCTTATTTGGGCCGAAATTATTATCAACGGCATTAATCGGTATTTGTAAAATAAATTACCTCAACCTAATATCTTTTAGCCTTTTTAATAATACCATATACGTTCTTTTAAGCGGTTTCAATATCATTCGCACTTTTTAGTGCCTTATAGTATTTTTTAGAAATATTTGTTTACATTCGTTATCAACAATACTAACTTTCATACAACATTTAGTTAAGTCAAAGGCCATTTCGACGTCGTAGGTAATTTAATCCGAAAGTCTTGAATAAACGTTGAGCTAATAGTGAACCAAATTGTTTTAGTAATTTATAAAGAAAACGCTTCGCGTAAACTTGGCGACTTCGAACAACGTTGCCGCGTTAACGATATATAGTACTAGTGAACTATATAAGTATATAATATCGATAATTACCTCATAATTAAAGTCTACATCGTTTTAAAAGCGAAACTCAAACCACTGTAGGGCTTATAAATATAACCAGCACTTATGGAAAAACCTTTCGATAGCTTTAAACGAGTATATTTTTATATCCGTATAATATACGGCGTTAAATAATCGCAAAAGGCGTTTCATAACTGGGTATACGAATCGGCGGTATAATATACGTGACTCTGGCTACTTTAACGAAATTGATTGAATCGTATATATTTCTAGAGAAAATAATATGTAGCTAAATTCAAATCCAAGCGGTATACGTTATATGAGGCACGAAAAAATTCATTAATCGTATTTTGAATCTCTATTTTGAAATTATTCATTTTAGTTAATAAAAATGAGAATAACGTTTCAAAGTTTATTATATAAAACTTAACCGGTTAGAATCGTATATTAACAACAACTATTACAATCGACGACGCTTAATCTTTATCAAAAAAAAAAAAAAACCCTTTCAATATTATTTTATTCGGTTAAACTAAAACTTCATAAATTTCACCGCGAACGCGTCGAATTATGATTTTCCAGCCGTTAAGATTTCGGCCGCATCGGTATTAGGAATAATTGTTAGTAGGCTTTAGATATTACAACGTTGTCGATTCGATTAATCGAAATAACAGTAGTATTACGTGGTAAGATGATGGATGTATTGTTCTAGGTTTAGCAGACCGCTAGTTCGTTTGCACTGTAATTTGTATGGATAATTTCTTGGCCCGTGCCCTTGACTGAAGTGCATCGTACTGAACTCGACTTACACCTAATGCGGTAAGTTTCTACACAAAGAATACACTTGCATTACAGTCAACTTTATTATAAGTAAAGTTGACCTACTGCACTGTATGTAATACTATTCCAACAATAATACCTTTAAATTGGTTGTTATACCCATCCAAAAATTTAAATTACAACGTTATAAAGACGTTCAACGCACCGTCTTCGTAATTTAGGCCTATGCTATGTAAAAAGAAGGCGTCCTATAAACCTGTAAAAATACGTTGAATGGTATCGTTATCTTAGGTCATTGAATAGTTATCATTACCTTTGAAATATTTGTTTCCAAAGGTATATTCGTATAGATAGGCGTAAAACTTATCTTCTACTCCTTCGTACTTGGTTATATACATTGTAAAATTAGTTTTTATCCGTTCATTAAATAGGTAATCGACCCAAAACTGTCGTTTAATCCGAGTTTAATCGTATAGAAAGTGGTTAATAAACTAACAGCAGATTTTTCCGTATACAATATAACGCTTTTATAAATCTATAAATCTTCGTTTACTTTTTGTAAGTATTATTATAGCTGCGGTACGTTTCGTCCTTAACCGTATAATAGTCCTTGATAATTGCCGTTTTATCCTCTTTTCTCAGGATCCCCTCCCCAATGTTTTTATTTTGAAAATCCGTATTTAGGCCGCTTATTTTGCCTTAGGTATACTTAAATTTTTTGATTTAAAACGTGGTAAATCATTTCGATAGGGTTTACCTTAGTAACCAGGCACTCGCCTTTAGTTTTATCGACTACAAATACTAGTAGAAAACTAGTATATCGGCGTATAAATATTTCGAACGATATTTTAGAACTCGTATTAAAAGCCTCTAAAATCTTTTGTTATAACCCAGATAACGGTTGGGTCAGGAAATAGGCCAGCATGCAGCTGAGCCACGGAGAGCCTGTAGTCCAACACATCAGGCGGGGAACATCTCTTATATAATCAAGGTGACTAAGTAAGTCACGTAATGGATCAGTATGGATCAGTTACTAATCCAAGGTGAGGAAGCACTAAATCAGTGGGATCAGTGCGGTGATCCAAACGATCCAGTACTAAAGACGGTATGAAGGCACGGATATATAACGACACGGTCATCATCATATAACCAGTATTTCCTTCATAGCTCTTCAGTTGTAAATCTCAGTATTCAGTCTACATATCTGAATAGCCTAACAGCTAGTGATCACCCTACAGCACGAATAAACATCTTCTTGATATTGTACCTTTGTTACCTCTGATGCCTTACTGCTAACATAAACCCTCTGACACCTTTTATTTACTCACGGGTATTTAGTGTGATCATTACACCTTTTCAGACTTAAATAGTATAAGGTCGAAATCTAAGTTTTCGCGATATACTTTCATTATTATTTAAATTAATAGTTTATGACCTTTTTATTTTAGTCTAAGGGTTGCTTAATATTTTCGAAACTTTGTTAATAAAATATTAAACACCTTTCATAAGTTTTTATTAGCATTTTTACGCTAATCATTTACGGATTCCCAAGTGATACCAGTCCAATCCCTATCACAAAGTTCGTAATGAAATTGTATATTAAAATGCAATTTCAGGCGGTTATAACATTGCATAAAAATATTTACCTATATCAAGTAATATATATACCACTTGTTAGCTTATCCTAATGGTATACCGGGTAAAAAACCGTAAAAATATAACAGTTTAATATATAGCCTTTTACACGTATTTAACATCATACTTATTTTGTTATCGAGCATGTTGTATGGCTCGCCACTATAATTCTCGTCTTCATTTCAAAGTCTAGTGAAGTCGGTAAGTTTTGTTAAATCTCTCCTATTAATGGGGAAACAATACGGTGAAAGATTATGGTAAAGGTCGTGGTTAATGAGTATTAGTCCGTAAGATATGTATTAATATTTAACGCCGCTTATTATTTCTTAAAACGGGGCGTTTTCTTTATTCGAACCGCTTTTTTCGTAATTAAACTATTTATTAACGATATTCGAAACGTGGTCTTATTTTAAGCTTTATTTAAAAATACGTTCCAAAGAAGGTTCATATTTAACCAGCGTTATAAATAATCTTTACAGCACTTCCCCCTCTTCCGTCGATTCCTCCAACTTCGTTTTCACTTTGCGGCGGGATTTTAGTTTTATTAAACGCCTCTTTTCAATTTGCGGTGGCTTTTCTAGTCTCTGATTTTTTATTTCAAACAGGCGATCTTAGCGCTTTTTTAACCAATATCTCTCCACAAACTTAACTTCCATAACTTTATCATCCGTATATTTCGGCATTTATATAAACTAAACCGTTGTTAATACGGCTTTTATAATACGGATATTACTACCACCGGTTGTATTAATACTTTTATTCCGTAAATATTTTGGTAATATCCCAAAAACCGTACCATCGGCTATAAGCCATATTTCCGGCGTTCAGTTTGCAAATTCCTCTTGAAAATCGTCGAATAAATCACACCTTTCAATATAGCCGTTATAATAGTTGAAAATAATGTTAATCACGTACGTATTGGCTTCAAAAGGGTCCAAATTTGACATTGGTACCACGATTTTATTATACTATAAGTTAAGATTCAAGTACTTTAAAATATTACTTCAAAATGATCTATTCGTAAATAGGTAATCTTTATATTCGTTAACCTCTACTAGGTTTATCATTAATAAAGCTACGGTTGCGGTATTATAATATATTGAAGCGATTGAAAAGGGTGATTCTTATGTATACCCAGAATATTGGAGCGGTATAAATCGTTAATTTTGCGTAATAAGTGAGATTTCGACATGTTTCAAATTCAGGATCATCCAATTTGAAACGATTTAAAAACGTACCACTTCGTAAATAAAAGAAATCAGGTGAGAAAAACGGTTCAAAAAAAGCTTCTAACGCTTGTCAATATAAATGAAATCCAAATAATACGTAAATGAAACGTAACTATAAGCCAATTAGATGTTTCAAATTAATTTTGTTAAAGTTTGCCAGCACTATATTAGCCAAATAGCTAAGAAAACTCAAACCTCATAAGTATTAAACTCAGAATAGGCAGTAAAAGGCGAAGGAAAGGAGTCGAATAGGGAAAATGTGAAAGGGGAGGGGAAAATATAGGTATGGAAAGGTATATGGTGATTCGGTATATAGGGCTCGGTTCGTATATAGTAAGTGGGTCGGATATCATGTTATAACCGTTTTCGTTGTTTGCAAACCGTTTAGGTACTATATTATAACCTGTTTTGGATTTCGTAAACGATTTGAACGTTATGTTTTGGCCGTTCTTAGGTTTCGTAAGCGGTTTGGATACGTTATTCGGGCTGAACGGGTCCTAATGAAGGGTTTTAAAACTTGGTGGTTTTGACTCACGTAGCTTAATACATAATAAGACGCTCTTTAAAAAGTTCCCGGGTAAGTTTAAAGCGCCAAAACAAGTTAACGGATAATGTAACAGAGCTTTTAGTAAATAAAACACGAACTAGTTGATAATATCGTACTAAAGTAATCTTTTTTTAAAGTTACTCCGGATTCTTCAATTTCACTATGTTTTGGGTTTTAATGGCGTTCCCGATTATTTCCACATTTTTGTACGGTTTTTATAAGGCTTAGTATTAAAGTACAAATAGTTGGGTCCATTACAGCATCCTGTTGTAAGTATTTAACTTCGATTTATCTCTTTTTCTTTTGGCTGTCTATCAGTCAACCTATTTGACTACTAATCAGTATCGGTAGGATATTTGCTTATTTATATAAACTTAAAATAGTAAAAAAGAAATCGTAAAGATTAGTATTATAGTAATAAAGATAGATAAGAAAGGGAGAAGGAGCATTTAGAAAATACACGCCACGGACAAGAGGTTATAAACCTCTCATCTGGGCAGTGGCACTCTTCCATATACTCTGATAATTTCCTTTCTGGGCCGTGCCATGCATATACCCTGCAAGAGTGCATCCTGAAGCGTGACACGTTATTGTGTACTCTGCAGGAGTACACTTTGTAATATAGTACACTGCCACTTGACCTACGTATACTAATTATAGGGATATATAATAATATCCATAGTTACATCTTTTTCGAATAGTCATTGTTATCGTAGTTGTATTTATGCTTACTCATTACATAGAAAGTTAGTTTATCGGATGCGGGTAAATAGGTTTCGAGAAATAGGTTATAATTCCGTTAATTGTTGTGGCAAGGGAGGTTACCCCGGTTTATAAAACTTCGTTTAATTTTGGTGCTGTTAGAAACAACAGAGTATTTTCCGAAAGAATGGGTTTGAAATAATAAAGTTTACAATTTGTCTTTCTATTAAAAATTATCGATATCCAATACCCTTTTATACTAAGTATTACAACATCGTTTATCATTCCGCCGTTAACGATTAAGTAATGAAACCTTACGACTATACCAATATGTGAAAACTTGTATAAACACCTTATGAACATATTAAGGCGGTTTACACGGCTTCGTATGGAAATAACGACACCTTTACAAGTTCCTACCGATTTTAGGGATTTCTTACAACTACATCGTACGAATTGTAGGATATTTTAATTTGAGCTACGTTTATCTATAGTAGATGGAGAGTCTTCTACTTTTTTGTAGCTTATACAATTACCGTTCAATTTCTTTTTCGGGGTTTTGGAATATTTCATTAACGAGTAAAATGAAGAAATTGCTATTTAGACTTTGAAGGATTCGTACGTTAATTTTTACGTAAACTATATTACGGTGTTTATTGACTTATCCGAATGATATTTTAACCGAAAAAGTTACGTCGAGTACTTGTATATGATCTTTTGTAACGGTAATATTATGTTTAAGTGGTTGGGTAAGTTTTACATTATTATTTCCATTTTTTATATGGAGGTTATAAAAGTATTTCGAAATTGAAAAGCGATTACCAGGGTATCAATAGGGAAGATTACTGTGTGTATCAATAGTACATCTATGATTTGCGAATTAAAATGTAACCGAGTTATCTTATCCTAATGAGATTTCAGTATATTTTCCGCTGTTATTGAAAACAACTTTCTTGTTGTTATGATCAAATATAATTTTGGATAGATATAAATCCACCGAAATGAGGTTGTGAATAAACTCGCGAATATTAGCGCTAGGTTTTCAACCCGCTTTTATAAAGATAATGAGTTTTTTCCTAGCGAAATTAGGTTCATACTCTGGTTACAACTAATAATTATTCAGAAGAAATGGGACATTTAAAAGCAATTTAAACTATTCATTTAGTATAAGTATTAAGTATTTCTGTATTCGATTATACCTATATCGAAATTGTATAAATTCAGGTATATAAACCCCTTTTTACCTTTATTATGACTTTCCCGGTTTTTATTTTATCGTTTTGAAGCCATGAGATACTGTTTTTGGATTTTTTTTGTATTATCGGCGTTTTGATTTCTTTAATATAAACGGACGTTACGATTGTTGCAACTGGGAGTAAGCGTCGCTTATTTGGTATATTGCACGGAATTTTTGAAGGTTTGAAGGCTTTAATTACGAACTAACAAAAAGACTTTAGATGGATGGGTATGCGAAACCTATATACGAATGGTTTTTTCGGACCTTGGGAATTTCCGGGCGTTTAGTCGCGTTACGAATTGATTTTTTAAAGAAGGAAAAAATTGAATTACAGCTTCGAATGTTATGGTCCAACTTACGATAGTAAGCCAAGTAGGTGCCAATTGGGAGTTACTATTGAGGTACAGGTGGAAGACTAAAAGAGTCTCCAGTGGCCCTTTGTACAGGACCTATGGGCATGGTCAATACCCAGCCTATCACGTACCTTCGTACGTTCCGTATACGGACTGTACTCGGCTTGCGCCTGGACCGGGTATTGTATATTCTGTTACACGTATAGTTATGTAACCTTTAAATTTAATGGCTAATAACCTAAGCTTATAATATACGCTCCTTTCCCTTAAACGTTATAAATTCCTTATTATCCTATTAGTTTAACGTAAAACGCGAGTCGTACCCGCCTAATACAGGGTCCGGGCGTAAGCTAGTCGTGGGTCGGTAATACCCTTTTCAACGCGTTATAATACGTATCGGCCGGTTAACCAAAGCCCCTAATATATTATAACATGCCCTTTAACGTATCGTATAATATATCATTTTTATTGTCGGTAACATATAACGCGCACTTTAACGTGCCGTACAATATATCTTTTTTATCTCCAGTATCTTATAATGCGTTCCTTAACGTGCAGTATAACGTATAACCCCTTTCTATTCCGGTTCGCCTATATTTATAAATACGGCTTTTATCGTAACCCTAACACCTCACTTCTTTTCCTTTTACGTCGCCAACCTCCCTTTAACATTTCTCATTATACCGTACCTTTTATAATAACTTTATTATTACTAATTGTTTTCGAATTTTATCTTAGCCTTCAATTACTTTTCAATGCCTTATTACCTATTAATATCTCCCTTATCAATATTACTAATATCTATAATAAACCTGGTTTATATTGTACCACCATAAACTCTTTCAATGAAAACTATTAACCGTCACGTAAAGTATATCGTCCCATTATATACAAATAATTTGTCGCTAATTATTTTTTACAGCATTTTCGCCTTAAAGGTAACCTACTTATCCTTGACGATATTAAGGATAAGAACGCATTCCCCCTTTCAAAAGTAAAAAACGTTTATATATCTTATATTCATCGTGTATTTAACTTTGACGTACCTTTTATCTACGTTCCTATCCATAGTATATAAAGTTATCGTATATATCGGAAAATTTATAATAAGGTAAGTTTAAAAAATGAACTTTTAAAAATTCTAACCGTAAATTAACCCCTTTTTATAATATATTAAAAAAAATTACTTATAGAATCACATGGTTTACACGCCTCATTATGGTAATTATTTATAGGTATTAAAAAAGAAATCAATATCTTATTCCCCACTTATGAACACTAAAAACATATACCGGATAATAAACACATGTTTATTCCCACGTTTTTGGAATTAATTATATAATTTACTCGACTTCAAAATATTACCTGAACCTCAGGAATCTCTACCGTTTCGGTAGCATAAGTTATTACTCCTTTCGTTATACGTCCCCGTCGTCCCCCTTTTCCGGGCCCGTTATTTCCCAAAACTCTCCTATCGCTCTTTATGGTTTCGCTTATTTATAGTAACAAAACTCCCTCAGCTAACCGTACGTTAATAAGTAATATCTTTACGCCGATTTCTTCTATATCCGCCGTATACCATTCCGTAGGTTTGGCCCAAAGAGCCCAAATAATATGGCCACATAAACTATATTTCTTATAACTAATATAGGCTACGACTTATAAAACGTAGCGAATAACGTCTAAAGCCTAACCGTAAAAGCCTTTTTTTCACCTGTATTTTATTTACCAACCTTAATGAAGACTGAACTAACTGAGCCGATCGAAAATAGGCGAATAATTGTAGCTGAACCGACCGCATAAACCGAATATAAATTAATATGTTATAATCTTTAATATACCGCCTCAAAGATCGCTTCMCCCGCCCCGCCCCGCGCTTACAGTTATCGTCTGCTTTCCCTCATATTTGTCCCGTCTCGCCTTACTTTACCCGCTATCATCGATGTCGCCTAACACCCGTTTCGCTCCTCGTTAACCCTCTTTATTGGCGTTAACTAACGCCCACCCTACCCCACACCGCCCATCCCTACCGGCTTTTTCTAATATTCGAAGTTAATCGCAATGGGTTTCCCAGCATTAATAACGCTATTATTCGTAAAACCCAACTAAAAATAAAAATAATGGGTAGGTAAAACTTTGATAAATCGTAGTAAAAGTCGCCTCGCACTCGAAAACCTATTCAAAGAAACTGGATAATATAAAACCGGCTCAACTCATTATATTATACCATAATGGTAACATATTTTTTCAATTTTTCAAAATTTTATTCTATTTCTAAGGTAAAGACAATTCGTCTCACATAAGCTACTGAATATATAGTCGACGGCGACGTCAAAATACTGGGTTATTATAGATCTGGGCGTGTCCCTATTTCGCCTCTAACTTATCAAAAATTATAATATAATCATAATTTTCCAATAATTTCTTTTTTGAGTGATTATAAACGTGTTACTTAATGAATATATTACTAATACCACTCCGCCTCATCTTTACCGCGAAAAAAGTTTAATTTTAAATTTGGTGTATATATCTTTTTACATATTATTTTTAATGAAAATTGATCCCAGGTAAGTGTCGGATGAAATTTATGAAGAAAGGGGGTTTATAATTGTTTGTTTAACTGAATGTATGTAAAATACAAGTTGTTTTATAAAAAAAGATTTTGAAACGATATTGAACGGGTTCGAAATGTTAATGACACAGTATTGATTATAAAAACAGTCGAGCTTTTTATTTCCGCCATTGATTTTCATATTATATTAGTTAAATTCAATTTCATCATTTACTTTATAAAGTTTTGTTGGACGTCACCGACAGTTTTTAGTTATCTTTATTTATTATTAAATATATATTATCATCGACTAAGCTAACTCCGTACCTTTATATAAGTATACTAAAGACGTAAAGATTTGTTCCGCTAGATCAGTCGACGACTTTATATTCTTATTTACCCCAAGGATAAAAGATATTTCTATTTATTAATTAGACGGTTTATATAAAACCCAGTAACCGTTGATTTTTGATGATAAAATATTCATTAATAAAGGTGTAAATATAATACTTAATTATTTTAACAAAAACGACAACGATTCGTGATTACTTTTACACTTTCTAATGTATACGTTCGTCACCGTTATCTATTTGTAAGTAATACGTAGTTGATAAAGATTACTCTGGATATTACTATATACCCTCCCAGCTAGTATACATAGGCAAAGTGGCAGTGTACTGTATTATAAGGTGCACTCCTACAAAGTACACGATAATGTGTCACACTGCAGGCTGCAATCTTGCAAGGCGCAAAGTGCATCATGCGTGGAGCGGTCTGGAATGGGTATTACAGAGCGCATGGCAAAAGGGTCACTGCTCGGATGAGAGGTTTATAACCTCTTATCTGTGGCATGCACTCTCTGGAATACTTCTTCCGGATCTATCTATCTTTTACTACAACAATACCAATTTTATATTTACTCTTATACTCATTTTACTTCACGTGAAATAGGCAGAGACCTTACCGACAATTACTCAATTTCTATTTAAAAAAAATAAAGTCGTTGAAAATATGTTTACCCAATTCGAATCACGGTCGTTAATAATAAAAGCCGAAAATCAATAAAATTTCCACTATATATCCCAAAAAAGCTTCATATAGGTATCGACGATTATAAAATATATAACTTAAAATAAGACAAACTTAAAAAGGAGATCCGTAAAAACTAATAAATATTGAGAGCCGATATCAATAATGAGTAGATTAACTATAAAGTCGACGAAAATATGAATCCAATACCGATTTAGGAAAAAAAGGATTGAATGAAGCTTTATTATAAGATATGATAAAGTTTTGTACTATTATATTACGTATTTTTTTCGATATAAGCGTCGAATATCTACGACTATCCCTTTTTAATTATAGTTCCGTTAAAAAACTAGAAATAAAACGATTTTACCTGGATAGCCTATAATAGGCGAATCATAAGTTTAATAAAGAAATTCATTGTTAATAGCTTTTTACTCAGAAATTATAATCGACTACAGTAAAGTAACGTACCTCGCGAATTAATTTTATAATCCGCAATTTATACGGAGTATCTAAAGGCATCAAGAGCTTCTTTTCTTCCTTTCCTCCATAAATCTTTAGGATCCAAAGCCCCTAAAGCAACGGGAGTAGCCTTAAAGCGTAAGAATCGAGAAGATAGAGATTCAGCCGGAGCAAAAGGACCGGAAGGAATAACAGTCCTTTAAAAAGGAGGACTATTGTTATTGGTACTGCTGTTGGACAGCCCTGGTGGCGAAAACAATCCACGTTTTGGGGATACTAATAGGGCATCCCTAAAGGTATCAGATCATCCGAAAAATGGACATTATAATCTATATAAAATGAAATAACTAATTTAATTAAGAGTAGGACACAATCGTACTAATAATGTATTTAAGGTATTAAAAAAAAGATATTACGTAGGCTTGTAGATTCAAGTATTCTAGAATCGACATGGAGGACTTAATATATGATCAAGCATATCCTCATAAGGATCTCGATCAAAATCTAGATTCCTTTACTAGTTAATACCAGTGTATACTAGTAAGTACTAGTTCCTTCGTGATAGTAAATACTAGCCCAGGCAGTATCTCCATGCTTATTCTCTGTACTAGTCAATACTGGTACATGCACTAGTTAAATACTAGTGTTGGTGGAGATATCTACAACTCTGGTGAATTCCTCATCCTTTGGTGTTGAGGTATTCAGTTACTTGAAGTCTGTACTAAGTACTGACTGGCCCTATTGTTTTTATTGTTGAGTTATATTCTATGTAACTGTAACTATTGTATATTTCAAGAAGTTGTATTCAAATATGGGATAGTTAATAATGTGTTAAGACCATTTAACAACTTTATGACACCTTATTAGCATAACAATGGTAGTTTCCAAAGCGGTAGCTTTTTTGAGTAGTTAGGCTGAGTCGTCATAAGCATAAAATGAAGAGGATTAAAAGAGTAATAGAGGGAGGAAAAGCAAGAAAAAAAGAAAAAGGTAATTGACTTGGACCCCTTCGTTGTAAAGGGTCGCGGAGAACGTTTACTAATAACTGCCACCATAAAAGAGTATTTCAGAGTTATTGTCAATTTTTTGCTAGATTTGTCAAAGGGGAAAGAAATGTTATTATTGGGTATTAAATGCGATATTTTCCGCGTTGTTTACGCATGTGTATAAGGAGTAACATTAATTAATCCTATTTGAAAGGAATTATGTTTCACATTATATCAACCCTTTGTCCATTTAGTAAAACTCGTTATTTAAGTTGTAGAAGAATAATCCTTTATTTAAACAAATTTTCGAAAAAAATCAAGGTCCGAAAGGATTGTTTTGGAATATATTTTTTTATTTGCAACTTTACGAGAGGTATTCAAAAAGCTACGGTCATTTCTTTGAAATCCTTAAGAAGGTTATTTAATAAACGAAGTATAATATTTTGGTCTCTTCTGATAATTCAATACATCGTAATACGCATTAGGGTTCATATATTTGAAAACACAATAATACGATATAAAATAATCGCAACCGTGTCGAATAGGTTGAAGATGGTGAAGGGGTAGCCTTATAAACGGAGGCGGATAATTCGGATAACTCTTACCTTCAAAAATGGGGTTAAACTGAATTCTGATTTGAGTTGCGTAGAATACGCAAAGCTTTAAATTTTATAAATTAAAAGGAATTTATAGAGTCTTTTGACATATTATGTTATATTTTCAACTCTTATCTTAGCTTTAAATAAGGATTCAATACTGTTCGGAAAGGGCAATTCTTTCATTACAAGGCGTATACCATTAAGGCTATTTTTTAACGATTTCAATAGTAAGCTCATTACTAACGATCTCTATCTATTTGGAGCTTCACTGTATCAATAAAAGCTTTCTTGAAGCTTCGACGAGTTTATAAACACAGTTATACGCCTATTAAAAAGAGATTACAACGACGATCTATAAGTTTTATATAATTAAAATGTTCTAGAGGTATATTGTAATTTACTTTTAATAATTAACCATAATAGCTTCGTGGTTTCTGAAGGCTCCGATGACCTTTGTATATATAATAAACATAATAGGATTTAAGTAATTGTAATTTATAATAATAATTTCGATATTGCGGAAAACCTAGTATACATAACCTATGTATTTATATCAATTTCGAACGAATTTCAATACGTTTTTAGCAACTAACATAAGAAACTCATTGAAATCGCAATATTACGTTGTATAAGCTCGAGTAGCGTTTTCTCTTCAAAAAAAAAACCAAATATGTTCTTTTATTTACCCTATAAAGACCTAATAGTAGGGGAGTAAGTAGAAGCTAGGTAAAAGCTAGAAATTGATTATTTTCCGTATATAAATTTGACTTTCAAAGGATTTTTATACGTTGAGTGAGCTTGAGTCAGTCCGTAAGGTTTGATTTTAAAGACCAAGTTAAGGTGAATGGGGCCAAATTTAAAGCGGTAGTTGTAACACGAAGCCTTTTTATCTTTTGGGAGCCCTTTTCGGCGTAATAAAGCTTTGACTTGTTAGAATCCATGACCGGTTTGAAAGATAAATTTAGATTAAGGTTCTAGTTGAAATTGTCAGATATAAAAAATTAAATCAAAATAAATAGAAGAATATCTTCTATGACTTCATCGTACCTGGGAAATAGATGTGTCGTATTTAATATTTTACGTTTATAGATGGTATAGAGTTTTTATTATATTGAAAATACTTGTCATAAAGGTATTTCGATGTCCTGTAAGGGTAAAAAGTTGGGTCAAAACCTATAACAAGGGAATACTGCTTTGTCGCCGCGATAAGCGAAAAATTAGCCTTATTTTTTTAGGTATTATTACTTTTAGCTGAGTTTCAAATACTGATTTTCAACGTGATCAAAGATTATAATTATAATGATAAAAATGAAAAAGTTTTGAAATAGTCGTAAGGGAGGCGTATTTTTAATACGCAAAAATTCTTTGTCGTAACAGTTAATTTCAATTGTGTTACCTACCCTTTTCATAACGTAATCACGTTTTAATATAACTCAAATGAAGTAAATTCCTAGTTTACAGAGTTGAGAAAATCTAATTTATAATGTTTTTAAGTATAGGGTCGACGATTTTTGTGTTTATAGTTACGGGTAGATTATCGTATTTTAGTAACGTTTGACGGATCCGTTCGCCCTATCGTATGAAGAAACACCGACCTCGTCCAAACCAGTTTTAACTTGTTTTAGTTATACCATTGATCAATGTTTTTTAAAGTTGGTTCGTAAGTTATTAACGTTAATTTTTATGAAATTAAAGGCATGTAGAAAAGGAACATCTTTATCATAAACGAGAATATGTTCTAAATAATGGCAGTGGAGTTTCAACATATATATTATATATAGAATCGGTACAAGGAAAGACCCATGTGTAATACAGTAAACAAGGTTTATAAGTTATTTAATAACGTATTAATTTTGAATACGTATCGACTTATTTATTGAGAATATTCAAGTAAAAGGAAGTGAACTTCGGTAAATCTTCATATTTTGCATTTTATGGATTGAATAGTTATGGTTCATTACGTTAAGAACTTTTCATTCATTTTGAAGTAAGGTTTGAAACGATTTCAGCATTATCCAAAGTATTTCCAATATTGTAAATGAGGGATGCAACCAGTTTAATAGTGAGTCATCAGGCTTTTTTTTTTAGCTATATGAGTCGTCAATATTTTTCAAATAATACAAGTCAATGAAATTAGTTGTATGAAGTTACGATTGAATTTTTTAAAGGGATAGGAATAAGATTAAGAGTCTGTTAAAAACGCGAGTTAAACAGGTTTCAAATTTTGAGTTTAGGCTTTATAGAGATTTATAAATAACATTATACTAATGGAAAAACCATCAAGAAAGAGTATTCGTAATAAAAATCCGGAGGAGCTTCTGGATAGAATTTTAGAAAGCTATTGAAAGGCGGATTATTATATAGTTAGAATCAGGTAAGGTGTTCCGAGCTTCGATAGTATTGCGCTTGAATTTATCCTTAAAAATATCAACACCTTAAGGGGAAAAATACTCGGATTTATACTAATCATTAAGCTGTTTGTTTAGATGTCGTTTTTTTTACAAAAGAACAGTTTAATATGCTATTGTTTTTTAAAAAAAGGTTTGATCGAGAAATTCAAAGATAAATTGGCCGTCGACTCTGAATAACAGGGTTTTTAAAGTGAATGAGGTACGATATGAATTTCAAAAGTTGTAAACCTTTATATAAAAAATCGCATCATTTATTTTAATGCGTTATACACCAATCTGACGTGTTTTACCTTCGTTAAATAGTTCTTATGTTCTACCAAATTATGGTTAACAGGCTAGTATTTATCATCTATTTTTCCTATCAGAACTTGAACATTTAATTTGTAAGTCCATCAATTTGAAAATTTAATACGAGCTGAAACAAACATACTAGCCAATTGAAATGTATTTATGTAAAATTTAGTGGTAAAATTTAATTATTTATTTACGGATACCATATCAGTCAATTTAATCGTCTTAAGAATGAAAGCTACACCTATAATGATAACGTTAAAGAATTTCCTAAAGTTAACTTCATAACGAGGGTTTATACTGGAGCGGTGGGGCGGGGGGGTAGTTGTTTCTCTGGGTCGAAAATGTAACGAATAATATTTTATAATTCGAATCGCAATTAAAATTAGGTCTAATCTTAATAAAAACACCGTTTACACTCATGAAGTAATAGCTTAACATATTTATTAACTTCTCAGTAAAACAAAATTTAAATTTTTAATGAAAAGAATAACTATAAATAGAGACTATTCGTCCAATATAAATCCGCCCTCAACTTTATTATATTTAAATTTCATTTTTTAAAAGTCAAATTAATGTGTATACCAGCAATGTTCTGGACATTGAAGGACTAAAATTATATGGTCAATGTATAAAGTAAGTTAAGTCCTTATATAAGTTCAAAATATATATTTAGTCTATGCGAATCCATTCAAATTACATTACAACGTCCATATATGTTTGTGTCGGTAGGGTCCAAATACTTATTCACGTGAAATAAAGCAATTAGAAGAGTAATCAAGGATTGGTATTGTAGTAAAGTAAGTGGTCACGTTGATCAAGAAAAAGAAGCATCTAGAGGTGCACGCCACAGGTGAGGGCTTATAAGCCCTCACCTAGAACGTACCACTTGATTACAGTACAAACAGGGTCTTTGAGTGGGGGGGTATTTAGAGGAGTAGAGATTTGTATTTTCATGGTTATTTCTAGTTCGACTAGTCCCTGCGGGTACCCCTTTACCCTCCACACATCCCTCCTATAACTGCGGGTAGCCATTTCCCTAGTATAAGTCATGCTTGGTATGTACATCAATCCTCCATGTTACCATTTATCCCCTAATTAATGTATGGCTAAGTCTCCGAAGCCATATAAAACAAAGTAGATAAAAGCTAAGGTTTACATTAAATATTAATATAGAGTGAAGTGGGGTAATGAAACAATAGAAACAATAGAAATAAGAAAGCAAAAGTAAACTTTCCATCACCACCATACTTTACGATAATCCCTCCAATTTTAACTTCAACTTCAACTTCCACCATTTTTTAACCTTAATCTTTTCCATCTCAACCTTTTTTACCACAACTTCAATTTTAACGAAGGTTAATATCGTCATTTCATCGAGACGCGTTCTAATTAATGGCGCCGTTATCCCATCGTAACGCGTCTTAATCGATAGCACTTTCGTTACCATCAAGATTACTAACGTAATAATCCCTCATTTTTTTCACATCTTAACTGCTTCTTCTTCTTCTTTCGTTCTCTTTCTCCTTATCTTTTTCCCTTTGAACTTATGGCTTTAGTAAGTTAACGTAAACTATCCTTCTTTAATCTGGAAGTAGGATTAAAGATTCAAAGTGACACGGATAAAACGATCTCGTCAACCTCCCATGTCCCTGTCTATTGTAGCTTAAAGGTAGGCGCCCTAATATTCTTTAGGTTTTTAATTTTATCTTTGCTAACTAGAAACATTTTCAGTTCAATATCGCGGGTCTTCGGCACGATCTCTCATACTCAATCGTCCACTTTAAACCCATTACCACCATTTTCGAGGTTAGTCTTATATTCAATCCATCGCTCCACCTATTTATTAGCTACTAGTTAATGTAAATTTTCACACAGGCTAACGAATTTATCACAAATTGCCTCCTTATTAACTTGCGATTTATTGAAAATTACCGCTAATTGTTTTCTATCCAAATTTAACACTATTACAGAAATAATAGCTCCTGAAGGTTTTACTAACCAGACTAATATAATTTGTAATGTTATGTATGGTAAGTTCCTTACGAGTCTATCATTAATAAACCTCACAATATTAGTAAGATCTTCAAGCTACTCCTCAAGTTATTTATACACACGTTTGTAAGCCTATTCTTAACTATCTTTACCAATCCTCCAATCAGTCCCACTAATATAGCTAAGTAAGTAAGCGTATTCATTATCTTCGTTCCGCCTTTAAGACAGAACTTTATAACCGTCGGTCTTTTAAAGTATTTTACGTTATCCGAATAAATTTTTTTAGGGTAGCCGAAAACGTGAATAAGAGGCTTTTATATTCGATATACTTTTTCGCTTATCAGTTAACTTGTTATTTGGCAAAATGAAAATCGCAAAAAAGAAAAATCGACTATAAAGTAAAAATAAGTTTCGCTGCCGACTCCTTTTAGATTAATTTTACTTTTAAAATCTATACTTATAATATCCTATAGTGTTAAATCCATGATAGGTACGAGTTTTACGTTAACTGGTCTGACAGAGTTGGATAAAACGCACGACTTATAGGTTTCAACGTATTCTTTAGTATTAATATATCGAGTCGACCATCATAATATTCCCTTTAATTTATAAATGGTCGAAGTCACCGCGAAATATTCATAAAGGTCGTGGGCCTATTTTAACGCTCTAGGTACCTTTTTCTTTCTTCACGCATACTACGTATTTTTTACTAAGTTCTTGCCTTAATAACACGTCGTCCTGAATACAAAATTATAATAAATTTCGTTTCATTTTCTTTTCTACTTATATTACTAAGTCGTAGATCATCTCCTATCCGTTTATAAGGTATCCCATAATATCTCTGTACCAATTCGTTTTGTTGATGTATATGGTTGTCATTGTAACTCCTCTAGGTCGTAGGATTCGTCCAGAGCTTAACACTCACATAAGAAAAAGAATTCCCGTTTCCGGATCTTTTAACATCGTTAGTGTTACGAATAAGAATTTTCCTACTACCCACGGTCAACCTATTATATCTAACTTTAAAATCTTTATAGTTTATTTTCAAAACCTCGAAATCCTGTCCGCGATTTTAATAATCTTATTTATATTAAGACGATATATGATTTTTATGTTGAATATTTCGAAGATATCTGTCTATTACACGATTCTCCTTATATGTATTGTCGGATTTGTTAACGATTGAATTAGGTTCGCGTAGTTGGTATACACCATTATCGGAAAAGACGATTTAATTACTTATGGTCTAACTTTTTTTTTACCAATCGTATACCTCGTGTTGGCATCGTTTAATTTCCAGGGAAAAAAAACCAAAATTCGTACATAAGACATCAACTTGTCGATAACTTTAGTACACAATAGCAATCTTTCCAGTTGGAAAGCGACACCATCGATTCCCTTTTTTAACGTATATATTTCCAAGTAATATTAAAGCGAATGAACTCGTATTATAGCGATATTTTGTTAAATATTTAAGCATATGATAACGAAAGCTTTAACGTACTCCCTTTTACACTTAAACTCTTCAAAAATCTATTACATTTATTTTAAAACTTTACTTATCGAGGTTATTTTCGGAATCATTTTTAATAGGATGTTTGTAGGATTATCATCCATAATTCTTTTCCAGGTATATATCTCGCAACTTATAGTGTAAGGTAAAGAAACTCGTCTAATATCTTTAATAAAGTAAGGTAATTTTCAGGTTTCGTTTACATTTCGAATCTTTTCCGATGTTTTTTAAACAGCCAAATTCGACTCCGTAACAATTTGAATCCTAACGAGTAAATTTGGCTTGCGAACAAAACAGTTTTATAAGGGGTAAGGCTAATCTTTCTGAATTAGATGTAAGTAAAATATTAATAGTGGAGGAAATTGAATATTACATCAAATCCATATAATAAGGCATTATAGTCGTTAATTTATACGTCGAAAGCCGTTTTCCAGGTATAGTTATATCCCATTGATAAGGGTAATACTGGTCCATTAAGTCTCGAGTTTTTTTTCGGTTTTACCTTGTAGTATTCTCGTTAATTTCCATATTATTCTTACTATTTTCGTTATTCAGTAATGACTATTTACCAAAGGTGATATCGCTAAGCGTATAATAGGTATATATACTTCATGTTATTCATTAAGGCATTCCAAGTATTAAATATTACATATTCGGCGTAATAAATACCGTTTTATATTTATAACCTAGAGTAATACGAATCCCCTAATATCCGTTTATTATGTTACTTTAGAAAAAAAACATTATAATTACCCTAAAAAAGTATCAAATACTTTATCCCATAAATATATCGGCTATTATAGTTTAATCGTATAACTATTGACTGAAATATAGTTGTAAACGAAATAATATTCGCTGATTTTATTTAATAGGTATCGTAAATATACACCCTATTTAGACTAACCTAATATAAAAAATCCAATTTCCTTTATAACTAGATAAAACCTTTATGCAAATACGACTTTATCTTATAAATATCTTGGTTATTTTAGTTGAAATGGTTTACTACTCGGTTTAAGTTCGATTGAATAAGTAATAAGATCGGTCATTCGCACGTCTTTTATTCTAAAGGCAAAAGTATCTCTCTCAATATATACCAGCCTTTTAGCTAATACCAATCCTTTCCCTTTATTTTCACAAAGTTATAGGTATTTCTCGTTGACGAATTCGTCCGCCTTATTAATTCTACTTATTTCTTTAACGTCGATATCGAAATCCTTAAATCATCTCTTAATAACATTTTATTGTACATCGTCTAATTCCCTTTATTCGGGGCGACGTTTAATATTTTTGCTAAGTTTTTTATTTTACGCCATTAGTATTTGTTATATCTCTTTATATGCAAAATAAGCCTTTTTCAAGTCTCTTTTACTCTCCTCCATTCCTCTCTACTATCGTTGATATTCGTATACCGGAAAGTTTAAAAATGCGTCTTTATCTTTCTTGTCACTTAATGCCCGCAACGCCAGAATATCGTCGTTTTATCCATCTAATCCCGAATTGGTTTTTCTATTATAATTAAAGATTAATAGCCTAACAGGCAACAGTAATAACGCGAAACGATTAAAAGATGCTGTTTCTCCACCTACACCCGAATACTAAAGTAATATACGCAAGAAGAGAAAATGTAATAAACAATGAACGACATCGAAATATTTTCCAATAATTAACCCCTTTACCTCGTCAAACGTAAAAGTATTTTTCGATCTTATCCCTATTTGTTTTATAATCACTATCGACGTCTTTGCTTCGTTTTTATACGTTTTCCTTTCGCCTTTGTAGTTTCTCTTTTTGTAATTATGTTTTTATCTTGTTTTCGAACATTTTTAATATAATGAAAACCTTTTCGAAACGTAATTATCTATAAGTACCAGTATTTCCTGGGTTTTTCGGTTGCTGAATAGCCTTTTCCAGGTGTAAGGCCCGCCCTAGTTTAGGCGTTTCCCTTATTACTACACATATTCCGCAAAATCGATAAACTAGTTTAGTTTTCGCAAGAATTTTACATCCTCCTCATTTAAATAATGGTCCTTATCTTCGTCGTAATTATTATCGTCCTCTAAGTCTAATTCTGTCGTCTTTTTTTCACAATTCATAGTCGATTTATCCGACGAATATTAGTTTTCATCTAAAAGACGATTTAATCAAGCTGGTTAAATATTAAAAAGCAACGGTTTCACACGTTGTTTTACAGGAATAACAACTAATTATCGACTTTCGCCTATAAGTATAAGGATATTTCTGATATAATTATTAATAGTTAAGTGACAAACGTGTTAATTACGACTTAATAACAAGTTATATAACAAATAATTGGTTGTAATAAATAAGTAAATTGAAAAGAAAATATTACCGATGATAAAATGAAATAATACATATATTACTAATATCGTACGATCTCTGTTAGCCATCGTAAAAGTTATTAGTAAGTCGGCTATCTAAACGGTAATTCTTATACGAGCTACCGTATCTCGCGTAAAGAATTTAACCAAAAAAAACGTTATTTACTTGACATTTATTAATATAAATACTATAGTGATTATTTTAAATATACCCGAATTTGGTTTTTACAATATGTGGTTTAACACGATTTTTCATAACTATTATCACCGCCGAATATATGGATATTATACGTTTTCATTTTTTCCTCGCGGTTTTAATCCTTATTTTCTCTCGTTGAATGGCATCGAAGTCATATATTTTCGCCATTTATTTACGTAATACAGGACTACGGTCCAACAGTTACTCGAAAGTAATTTTAGGGTAAATATCTCGTAAGTTATTTATTAGGTTAAATAGTTTCTTAGGACGACTTGAAACTACTCGGATGAGTACGGTATTTTTTCTCTTTTCTGCAGTATTCGTTCCATACTCCTTTTGTATAGTGGTACGAAACTAGGAAATTCCTTCGCGAAATCGTTCTTTATCGGTCTAAGTTATCGACGAAAGGGTTTCAAATTATAACGCTCGAGGATAAAAGGGTTTTAGTCTCGTACGAATATTGAATAAACCTTCCTCCTCGTCTTTAGTTCGAGCGTATGGGTTTGTATACCTCGTAGTTAGAGTGTTACGGCGTTCGGCGGCCATTAAAAGGGTAACATCTTCGACTTTTTTACCTTTTCCTTTATCTTTACAAATATATTAACGTTTTTCCGGATTCATCCATAAATCTTATACTTTATCTCCCTTTTCATTTAAGTATTCCAAACATAAAGGATTAATATTAAAGTCAGGATAAAAGTCCTGCAATTCGGTTTAATTTATTAATATTATAAATAATAGTTCGTATATCTTTGCGTTTGTTTTACTTCACATTTTTAATTCCTTGGGGATTATTCGCCCCGTTAATACTCGATTTCGTATTGGGCACGTTTTTATCTATGGCTACCAGTGGTAAAAATAATCGTAAAACTTATAGTATGGTTTAGGTACATTCCCGTAATTAAAGCATATCCATACGTTATTTTACGTTTGCTGTTACTATTAATATTACTATTATTATTAATCATTACCTATTTTATTTTTCATTCAATATAAGTTTCGCGAGTTTGATATGAAAGTTTTTAAAATGTGTTAAAGATAGTGTTCACGTAAATTTTAATATCCGCGAATATTTTACAAATTATAAAAAGTGTTTCCGCCGTTGTCCTAAAGCGTTAGTTTACCCATTTATTTTTATATCAGTTTTGTAATCGTCTTGATGAGTACTTTTTCTATTAGGTACTCCTAAATTCTTTTTTGTTTTTTATATTACGAAAAGAAAAGAGTGTTATTACGGTTAGGAATTATAATTGCCGCGATCAATATTTCACGAATAACATCGTACATAACCTTATCTTTATACATTCCTTTTCAATCTATTTTTTTCAAAAAACCAAACGGTTAGTACCTCTCGTCTGAAATATCGTATTAATATTCCAGCCTTCATTTATAAAGTAGGCCAAAAACCTATTTCTTAGCTTTCTTTTATGATGTATAAACTTATTATACAATAAGTTTATCTGCATTTTTTACATATTTAACCAGTATTTAGTAAGTAAGTCTTTCAAATAAGTTTACTTTAGTTGTTATTTCGTTACTGATTATTATCGAGCGATTAAAACCAGTTTTAAAAAATACCTAAAAATATTCCTACTATTATCTTTCCTCTTTTAATATGTTTCGGTAATATTTAGCTGCCTTTCTACTTTACCCCGGTTCAAAATAACTTTTGCAAATTTTTTCGACAAAAGTATCGTTTTAAGATTACGTTTCCGCCGCAATCTCCACGTCCCTAACGTAGTCATTTAGACTTTCGCCGAATTATCCGGCGAATATTCGTATAAAACTTATTTTAGTAGGTATTATATATATAATAACTAATTATATAGTAATTATTATATTCTGTTAATATCACCTTACTTCCGAAATAATAAAATCTTTTTATGTAATATAAACGTTTAGTAGTAGAGATTATTAAATAAAGTTTATATATTCAAATAATTCATCTTTTACTTTTTTTCTAACTTTCCCAGTTTCGCGTAACTAGTTTAGACTAACTATAAGGTTTATAGGGGTTTTGTTTGTTTTCGTCCTCGTACTTGTTCGTTTCCATCTCGTACTCATCTCGTGCTCGTCTCGTCTCATTCTCGCCTCGTACTCGTCTCATATCCTGTCATATTCTTCCTCATTCTCTTCTCGTACTCATCTCTTATCGTATCGTATTCTTCTTCGTTCTCTTCTGGTATCGTACTCGTTCTCGTTATGTTATTTATGTTTCTAACTACGGATTAGGATAGGTACAGAGTAAACGACTTCTGTGTAGGTCACCAGATGATTACAGTACAAACGGGGTCTTTAATTGGGGGTGAATTTAGAGGAGTAGAGAGGTGTATTTGCATTGTTGTTTCTAGTTCAACTAGTCCCTGCAGGTACCCCTTTACCTTCCATATATTCCTCCTATGACTGCGGGTAGCCATTTCCCTAGTATAAATCATGCTCGGCATGTACATCAATCCTCCATATTACCACACTCTAGAACGCCCCTTCTAGACCACTCCACGCATAAGAGTGTAATTTGCAACGTATCACGTTATTATATACGCTGTAAGAGTATAGCTTGTAGTATGACACGTGATCGTTTTATACTACAGGAATGTACCTTATAGCGTAATATAATGCCACATAAATATACTATCTATGAAGATATATAATAATATCCATACAGGTAATATTTTCTTCTTTTTTCGTGCATTTCGTATCTAGTAGTAATAGTATAGCTTTGATTCGTATCCGTAATCAAGTAGTGATAGTATTGTTGTAGTGTGGTCCATATTAGTTGTATAGTAACGATATTCCTAATTGGTAATGAAAGTGGTATATGCTATCGTTCCTAGTTGGTAATGATAGTGGTATATGCCATCGTTTCAGGCAAAACTTCGTTTTTTTTCTTTTTTTTTTTTTTTTTTTTTTTTGCGCTTATAGTAAAGTAATGGTATTACGAATTAGGTTACGTGACCTTCCTTGTAACGTTAATAAATGTAGCAAGTATCAAAATCATTTTACATGTTTTGAATACGTACTTTAGGGCGTTGTATGTAGGTGGAAGCGGTGAAATACTGATGTAGGTGGCTTGTTTTCGTGGTGACAGGAGCGCTTTTGTTTTCTTATGAAGGCTTAGTTGCGTATAAATCATCTGGCTACTTCTCTTCCTAAAGTATCGATTCGGATTGGTGTGGTGTAGAAGATTTTTCTAAAGCAATTGGCGTAAGTGTTGTAATTGTGGCCGATTTTGAATTAAGCGAGCGATGCATTTGTTGTATTTGTGGCAGATCTTGTGATTCGTGGTCGGTTGGAAATTACATATCCAGCCCTTCCTTTTTCTGTAGCCCTTTTCCTCCTTTTTCTTTAAAGCATGTGGGACACGCTTTTGATCCTTCCTTCTCTTCCTTCCGTAGCCCTCCTTCGTTTTGAGGCTGTGGCTCGGACTGTACATATAGGTCCTCCTTCCTTTGGGGGTACGGTCCAGGCTACATACCAGTCCCCTCCTTCTCTTGAGGTCGTAGCTAGGAATACGTAGCTAGCCCCTTTTCTTCTTGGAGTTTCGGCCTAGACTGCATATCCAGACTTTTCTTTTTTTCTCTCTTAAATTTGCAGGCTGGACTTTATATACAGACCTTTCTTTACCTCTTTATTTTTTAGCCCTCCCTTATCTTAAGGCTTAGGCTTGGATTATGTATAGGCTTTCCTTTCCTGGCAGTTCTTTTCCTCCTTGCGGCCCATATAGGCCTTTCTTCTCTGATAGACCTTTTCCTCCTTGTAGTTCACATATACCTTCCTTCTCTGGTAGTCCATTTCCTCCTTATGGCCTTTACAGGCTTTTCTTTCCTGGTAGTTCTTTTTCTCCTTATAGTTTTATTTTAACTAGGCGTTCCTGGCGTTTTTATAGGTAACTTCCTTTTATAAACTTTCCTCCTTTTATTTTTTCGTCCGTCTATTTCGGTATTTGTATAAGCTGAAGCGTTGCAAATAAAGCTTTTATGATACGGCTATTGCTTTTATTAGGTGCATTAATACCTTTGCTTCGTAATTATTTCCGTAGGATTCCTGCAATTGTATTATTCACCATTCGCCACATACCTAGTACCTAGTCCGCAAAGTTATCCCTAAAACCGTCAAATAAGTCGCGTTCTTTAAATTCGCAATTGCAATAATTGAAAATTATTCCTGTAACATATGTATTTTCCGTATAGGGATCCAAATCCTTTACTAGAGCCTCGATTTTATTATTGCAAAAGTTAATATCCAAATATTTAAGGATACTACTTCGAAACAACGTGTATGTAAAGAGGTACTCTATATATTCGTTGGCTTTCGCCAGGCCCGTTACTAGTGGAGCTATTATATGTTCGTAAAGGGTAGTAACACTTACTAATACAAATGAATTTTAAATAAGGCGAATGTAGAAGCAGGGCGAATGCGGAAAGGTTTTGTTAGTGCTTAGTAGTGTTACACTAACCAAGCGGCTGGAAAAACTTGAATAAACTTAGAATAAATAAGGTAAACGACAAAGCGAACATAGGTAAGATGGATAGAGTAAAGGGAATGTGGGTAAGGTAAAGGAAATATGGGTAGAATAAAGTGTATGTATATGTAAGGAAGCGCAGTGTGTGATCCGGTGTGTGGTAATCTGTCTGTATTAGTGTGTCATAACCGAACTTGGTGGAGGGATCGGTTAATTGCTTGGTGTGTAACCGATTTTGATAAGGCAATCGGGTTATTTGTTTGTACATAACCGATTTTGCTGGAGCGATTCAGATAGTTTTCAGTGAAGGGTTCCGAAACTTGGTGTTTTTGACTTGCGTAGCCTGGTATCCGGTAGGTCCCAATAAAGGGTTCCTAAACTTGGTATTTAGCTTGCGTAGCCTGGTATCCGGTAGGTTCCAATAAAGGGTTCCGAAAACTTGGTGATTTTTTTTTGGCTTACGTAGCCTGATCCGTGATAGGACGCCCTTTAAAAAGGGCTCGGTTGCTCGTTTAGAACGCTAATGCAAGTTGGCGGTAGACGGAATGAGACTGATCTTCTCAAAGTCACTCCGAATCTTATAATCTTGTAACGCTTCAGGATTCTCGGCGCTCCCGCGTAATTCAACACTCTCGTATGGTTCTTATAAGGCGTAGTGTTAAATGTAATGATCACACTAAATACCCGTGAGTAAATAGAAGGTGTCAGGGGATTTATATTAGCAGTAAGATAGCAGAGGTAACAAAGGTGCAATATCAAGAAGATATTTGTTCGTGCTGTAGGATGATCATTAGCCGTCAGGCTATTCAGATATGTAGACTGAATATTTAGATTGACAACTAAAGAGCTATGAAGGAAATACTATCTATGTGGTGATGACCGTATCCTTATATCCTATGGCCTTCATGCCATCTTCAGTACTGGACCGCTGAAGTTGCTGGTCGCTTCCTGCGGTCCAATGTAGTATCGACTGGACCGCTCTTCGGTCCTTGCGGTCCCAACCCTAACCCTGGGTCCTTACATAAGAGAGATCCCTGGCTTGATGTGTTGGACATCAGGCTTCTGATAGCGCAGCGGACTGCTGGCCTATTCCATGACCTGCAGTTGGTCCTTGGGTTATAACATTAAAGCACAGGCAGTTGAAACCGCTATAGTATCCCGCTATAGGTATTTAACGTGTGTCTATCTCTTTTTTCCTAGGCTATCTATAGTCGACCGAGTTGGTTACTGATTAGTATCGGTAGTGTCTAAATACTAATTCACGTGAAATAAAGTAAGTAAAAGAGTAATTAAAGATTGGTATTGTAGTAAAGTAGGTGGTCATGTAGATCAAGAAAAAGAAGCATCCAGAGGTGCATGCCATAGGTGAGGGCTTATAAGCCCTCACCTAGAACGTACTACTCTAGAACGCTCCTTCTAGACCGCTCCACGCATGAGAGTATAATCTGCAGCGTGTCACGTTATCATATACGCTACAAGAGTACAACCTGTAGTATGACACGTGATTGTGTCATGCTATAGGAATGTACCTTACAGCATAATGTACTGCCACCTAAATATACTATCTATGAAGGTATATAATAATATCCACAGTTTGAATAACGGTATAATAAATGCCTTTTTTCCATATATAGTAGTATTCATAGTAGTATAACTCGAATGACAAACTGGAAGACTTTTTAATAAGTTCGTTCCCGCTATAATTGAAATAAAAAAGAGGTCGTATTCTGAATACAGTTATATAAAGCAAATTTATTTTTGTTCTATACGTTTAGGGGTTTTCAACGTTCTTTATAAGCTGTTTCATTGTTTTCGGTAGTTAATACGTAGAGTTTTTAGACTGTATAATTTTTGCGGCAGTTTAAAAATGGCACTGGTATCGCTGAACTATTGAGATATATTTACTAGACGTATTTCTGAACTCAAAAGTTTATACGAACTGCTAAGAGTCTTAGTTAAAAAATTTATCGTCAAAAAGTCATTATCAAATTGCTAAGACCATTGAAGTTGGCAAACAGCCAAGTCGCTACTCAAAACCGCTAAGTACAATATCCCTCCAGCGTCAAACTATAATACAATATCAAATTCGTTCATTTATAAATTTTCTATCCATCCAAATATCATTAAGTAAATACTAATCGTTGAAACGATCTTCGAGAACACTGAAATTGATATTGTTACTGACCCTATTATGAAAAAAAAAAAAAAACAATTAAAAGCCTCGGATTTATATCTATCAAACATTTTGACAACAGCCTATAGTTTAAAAAAGTCGACTAAACCTTTATCATGTAGTATCTTACCTATTACATTAGCCAAGTTGTCCTCTACGTTGATCCTATAAGTCTTTATTACAGCCTTTATAACAATGATGACTGAAGAAAATTATTCAACGATTGGTCACTGAATATACGAAAATAAAATAAGAAAATCGGTTAGAGTAAAACTAAGACTTGACCTACGTAATCGAGGAATTACACTACCAGAAAAATTGGAGAAGGTGGGCATGATGGCGAATATACTTTACGCATACGCCACGAATAAAGACACCCTATAAATACATAAGGATAAGATCAAAAACGTCGCTAGACTCAACTATTGGTAAGGTCTCTATTCACGTGAATGTAAATGAAGAGTAATCGTAAGATTGATATTGTAGTAAAGATAGATGATAGGTTAAGAAGAAGTATCCAGAGAGTGCACGCCTCAGGTGAGAGATTATAAGCTCTCACCCAGAGCGTACCACTCTGGAACGCCCCTTTTAGACTGCGCCATGTATGATGCACTTTGAAAATGAAATCTGCAGCTTGTCACTTTATTATACACTCTGAAAAAGTACAGCCGACAGCGTGTCACGTTATTGAGCACGCTGTAGGAGTGCACCTTGTAGCGTGATACACTGCCACCTAAATATACTAACTATAGTGATATATAATGATATCCACAACAACGATTGTAATGAATCTTTTTAATGTCCTTATACTCTTTTTTAAAGTCCTGCTCAAAATCTAATTCAAATGAGGTTTTTTAGACTCTATCACTTAAGTTCTTGAGTGCGCCACTATATTCAACAATTAAAACGAGGCTTCTACTAACCTAAACGTGACGAATACCTTTCAAGTCCATTGATCTATTAAATAACAACCTTGAAAAATATACCAGAGAAATCCTTTAAAATTTCAACAAGCCTACTAAGGAAATCCTTAACAAATCCTTCAACGTATTAAATTTCAACGGGGTTTTCAATATCAATTTTAACAAGTATACTACAGAAGGAGCGAATTGACGTTCAAATCTATAGTTAGCATAATAACTGGCTTTTAAAATTGCAATGAAAACAAGTATGCTGTGTACCAAAACTTTCTATACGAAAAAATAAACAATCTGTACAACTAACATAGCACTTTCCCCCTTGAAAATTAATCATGATGAATACGAATTACATGAACATTACGACTTTACAAAAATATGACGCAGCAATAAAGACTTTAAACATAAGTCATATAGCCTTATAAATATTGAATTACGATTTTCGTTTGATATTTTCCATTAGATAATAATGAATTTACCAGGTTGTCATTCGTTATCTTCTAGTATCTGTGCCGGTTAAAGTAAGTATTATTACCTCTGTTGCTTCACGAATTCCGTGTCTTTTCGTTATATTTAGGATAGTTTCAAGAGTTATTTCAACCAAAATATCATATTTAACCAACATTATATGGATTGAAACATTATTCAGTAGTTAATCACATCGGAATACAATCAAGAGTTTAAAACAAAAAAACAATCTCTTCAATTAGATTTTGGAAAGGCTGATGTTATAGCAATAGGTTATAAGAAAAGTAAAAGTTGGAAAATTCACATCAAGTAAATAAGTCCGAAAATATATTACAGAACATACAGAGTTTAAATACGTCTTTCAATATCCTTAAATTGGTTATAAAAGTTGTTTTTAGATAATTTCGCTTTATGTTAACGATTGTAACGATTAAAATACCAAATTGAACTAGTATGTTTCCTTAAGTTTACAATATTATTAATTGGGACGACAATAAAATACCCGTGTCCATCTATTATATATAGATCGTAAATATGGCCAACCTAAACTCTTTAGGTAACCGATAAACTTGACGTGAAAGTATAAATGGTAATGCGTATCAAGAAGATACCTTGATTGGAATAGAGTCGAATCCTCAAGTTTCCTTATTAAAATTAACACAAATGGTTTAAGATCTATGATAAGTGAAGTTCTTAGTTAATAAGTTATATTTCCTTGGAACTTCAATCAAAATAGGTAATATATTATGCCGAATACCCATTTAACTTTCATTGGAAATACATTTCATACGTTATTAATTTTGAGGGTATGGAAACCAAAGATGATAACAAGGGAACAAAACCCTGACCATTGGTTAACATGAAGATGTTAGCCCTGAAATATCTCATTGACTAGTTAATCACGCCTTTTTGTATATACTAATAAGTAAAAATCCCTATTAAAGTTAGAACAATAACGACTCTAAATCTACAAATCCTTTGACTATCTGTAATCTTAACGGAAAATAATTTTAAGGGATTATTTCAGATATTAAGATCATACGGTATTTAATAAACGGCTATTCAAAATACATTATCTTGCCAAAGTATGCAGAAAAAAGGTACAGAAATGAATTACATGAACGCCGATAAGTCTCAAATTGGATTGAGCCTCGCGAAGAAACTATGTTTATTTGGATCAAATATTATAATCACAGTTGTCAAACTCGTTGTTTTCCATATTTTGGAATCTCCTACAACTTTTTTTCTTTTATGAAAGAACATAAGGAATTTTAACATTGAATTTATCGTCGAAACTGATAAATTAATCAAAGATAACGGTCAAATGTTCCCATTTACTTTGAAATAGAAATATCTCTAATTTTATATTCAAAGACTAAAATTAGAGATACCAAACTTAACAATGTCGAAACTCGGTTCATAACACCGAAATTTGATTACCTTGCGACTGAAAGTTTGTATAAAATATTTAAGGCAGCTATTTATAAGGATATAAATTCTTTCCTATTAAAAGGGTTCAAAAAACTTCGTCACCACTGCTCAAAATATTTTCAAACGATCTTTGAATTCAACTTCGCTCTTTAAAAAAATCACTTTACCTCAAACATTTTTATTAATGTATTCAGCTTGGATAATAAAAATTTATATTACAATATGAACACAATAATAACATTTTAGAAAATGAATTCATCACAATTTTACGACAAAAAAATAGAAGACGATACGTACGTTTGAGATTAACATGTACCTAAAACCTCTGAATATATTAATTTACTATATTAATACCAAATTTACTTCAATAAATTTCCAAGTTAATAACAGGTTAATAAGAGTTCAATGCAATCAGGTACACATTAAAGTTTATAGAAACGTTAGTGATGTTGAAAAGTTATATGTGCTGTTGTATAAAGCTTGTGGTATCCTTAAGTTACAGATTATAAATTTCACAATTGCAAAGTTAAAACTAAAAATCATATAAAACCACCTTAAAACATCATTAGGTTTAGATTCTTTATACTAATACTACTGGTGTTCGACGTGTATTCACGTATAACAAATGTATCGCGTTTATTAAAAAAAAAAGCAGAAAATAAAACCGCAGTATATAATAAAGCCCTATAGGAATTAAAACGAGAATTCGCAAAAAGATAGATCCGTATCAGGTTGTAAAATGACCTATTAAAACTGCGGCAATTAATTCAGTATAATATGCGCCTAAAAGACGCATTAAGCTTATTGTTGGTAGGACTTTATTGTTGTAACGTAGTCGATTCGAATCTCTGTGGTCAAAGTAACTGGTGCTGCATTAAAAGTGGTGATGTGTTACTTCTAAGTTTAGCAGACTTCTAACCGGTCTACACACTAATTTGTATGGCCAACTACATTATACAGTGCCCCACCTTGAAGTAGGCACCTACTGTACTTGAATTGCAATCAATACATTCAAATTCCACAAACAACATTTAATTTGTAATTAATGAAAATAAATAACTGTAAATGTAGTTAACTTAGCCATATTGAAATTGACTGCTATTTCAATAATAACGGCTTTTTATTTTGTATTTATATGCTAACGTGTGCAACTACAAATTGACAGAAACCTCTGAAATCCTTTTGCAATCTACAAGTTAAATCCTTGTCAATTCCATTCAATTTGCACTAAAATTAACCTTAATTACAGCCCTTTGCCCCACATCTTCGAATCCTCCGGTTTTTAAATCCTGTATACATGTTTTTCGCCACAGACTTACGTATATTACGTATTTTACTAACTACTTACCTTTTTCCAGTAGTTGTAACTACAGCTATAGCTACCGTTATATTAACAGTATTTCAATTTTCTAGGATATCCCTATTTCTTTACTTTACATGCCGGGCGGTCGACGTAACCCTCAATTCGTACAGTTAACGTATTGATTTTCAAGAACCTTTCCAAGGCTTCATTAGGCGTAGCTTTGTTTATAACCTCAGAGGGGTTATCTTTGCCGTTAATTCACCAAAATTTATCTATTTTCCGTACTTCTTATGCCTCTTTTAGAGTTATTACGTCTATTATTACACGTTTTTTATTAGTTGAACCAAATATTAACAAATATTAGTAAATTCTCAAGAAGTGTGTATACATTACTACAGGTATAGAAAAAAATTCCAGCTTTTTAGTAATAATTTTTAATATACCGTTCATTATTATACCGATATCAAAGGTTAACAATATGTTGTAAACCTTGAAAACTAGTATATTTCGTATTATAAATATATAATTGACAAATATCCAGGATACGAAGGTTTTGGTAACTGTAAACTGTTCATGAAACTTATTTTCGTTAACAAATATTATGATACACCTAATTTACAATATAAAGTTATTATTATTTGTAAAAAGTTTATCCGTAAAAACTATCATCTTTTTCGTCATTAAATCCACCAGAACCATGTTAATATACTTTTCTAAGTTATTTATTTGCTATTGAATTTTCTTGTTTAACCTATTACAGTTTTTATCTTGTAAATACTGTATTTATGCCATAATCAACAGGTTGTAAGATAGCTCTGATTAACATAACGTAACGATATAGGTTACATATGCCCTCTAATACAAATATCGTTATAATTTTGTTTCGTAGGCTTTGTTAATCATTGTCATGCTTGTAGCTCGTTTCGTTTTTACGTAATTTAAGATATATGCTACATTTACTGTTGCTAATTTCAATACTAAGGAAAATAATTAACAATCTATTGGAATTAAATTATATTCCCTCATACAAAAGTTTAATCGATGGACACTTTAAAGGGCCTACCTTTTCGATAATACTTTGTTCCACCGTAATAAATCTAATGTTTCTAAAAAAAGAAAAAGGCATAATTAGTTTACGTACCTACGATACCGAAATATTTTTCATGTAATCAATAAACATAAGTCGAAAGTTACATTTTTTATACCTAGACCATTACTCAGATACGTTTGGTACATTGAGAACCAATAGACACATGTTTTGGTTAATCCGTATAAGGGTTTAATATAAAGTATCATTATGCTGGCTAGAAACTTATTCCTTGATTCTTTCAACAATTTTTATATTATAATCTGTTGAATATTGGTGACATACTGTGTATACGTTTACGTTATATTACAGCTATTAAGTGTAAACTTACCTCTTACGCTAGTAGTTAAACTGGCATCAATTGCAACTATTAAATATTGACTTATTTTCTCAATTGTAAACGATTTAGTAAGGATCAAGTCTTTACATTTATCACCGTATTTTAAGCGATGAACTGTAAAGTTTTGTACGAACGGTTCGTAGTTTAATTTTTGACCTTATATATTATTTTTGAATTCAAGATTTGAACGTTTCATTATTTAAATTATGTCAGAAGTATAAGTTAAATAACTCTTTATATAAAGAGACCGTTGATTTCCATTCGAATTTGTTTCAACGGTTTACCTAGTATATTGATAATGAATTTAATATGAAATTTAAAGGCGAATCTTCCATCAAAACCTTCTTTTTGAAATACCTATGTCATTATATATGCTTTCCTAGACTTATAGTCCTCGTTACAGTCCTATTCTTTAATTTGTATACTCTTTTTAGTGATTTTCGATGTCGTTGACGTTATATTAATTTATCAACAATTGGTTTGAGAGGATTGTATTGGTAAATTCTCTTGGTTCGAGGGTTTTCGACGTCGAGACTTTTATGAAATTTAGGTTTTTTTATATGGTTAAATTTATATAGTACGGAAAATAACAAGGCCGTTAGTGGTTTTATCTATTACGTTTAGGTTGACGATACTTAATATTTTGTAATATTTATTCCATCTATCTAGTTCTTGCTATTTAAGGATTTAACTTCAAATAAGTAAAGATAGTATATTTGTTGTAGATGGTCTATTTTTGGTATTAAGGATATCTTTCATTCGACGGTGTGCCAGTTACCTCCTTAGTTCCTTTAAGGCTTTGTTGTATGGCATGATACGTTTTTGTGTTTTCAAATATAGTAGTAATTTAGTCGTTATACGTGGGTAATTTATAAATACTAATAAATGTGGCATAAGACCGTTAGGGTTAACAGTATCGCTAAAACTTGTATATCTATTTAAAACCGTGCTTCTTAACTTGTAAAACTTTTCATATTTAGGTTAAAAATATCGTAACCTTTTTCAAAGGTATATACGCCTTGGAGACTTTACTAATACCTCATTAGGATTTAATAGGAATCTATCAATATTAAATTCCTATCAACCTGGTATTAATTGAAAAAATTCGTGGTAAAATTAGTACCGATATCGTGAATTTGTAAATCCGAGGTTTCAAGTACATGTTAATCCATATAATACGTAATATATTTTGTATTTTATTCGGCATAATAGTTTTCAAGAACTTATTACTGTGAGAAACCGTAACGAAGTTAATAACGCAAAGTACTAATTTTTCATTCATGTAAAACACGTTTATTGAAACTTTAAAGTTCAAGTTTGAATTTTCTTTTAATGTAAATTTAACCTTCAACAAGTTTTGGAAGTGTCTTTAGCAGTAATAGTAAAGGTATATAATAGCTTTTAACTCTAATAATTCTTTATGTTTGTAACTAGTCGTCTCAAAGACCTTATATAACTTACTAATCTCCGGGTAGTTAAATTGTCGATATAGGTAACGAAGTTATAACTTAATTAAGTTTAACATCATTGTTTTTGAACCTTGGAGGTGAAACCAAAAGTGCCTTAATTTTAAACTGAATTGAAATCTTGAGCCGCCGTCAACCTCAACCAGTTTATCAATTTGAGTATTAATGTTTACGTCGAAGTCTTTTATGTTTTCATATGTAGAGAAGAAAATGAGTGGGGAGTTTTAATATGTAAAAGATGATAGGATTAACGAAGGTAATAATAGTTGTCGATCCTAGTAAAAAAAGTTTTTTTTAAAAGCCAAAGTCAACTCTAGCTTTACCGGTATCTATGTGATTAAGTTCCGTAATAATATCAGTATCCCTTCGTAATGCGACGTATTACGAATAAACTCTAATTAACTACCTTAAGACTAAGTTTTTGGTATAATATTTTAAAAGACTTGTTTTGCGTAATGGTCGAAAATGGTAAATCAGTATTTAAGGTTAGGGTTTTATCTTTATAACATCGATATGTGTTTTACTTATCAAGCGATATAAAAAAGCGTAGTTGGCGAGTTAGTACGTTATTTCATGACTTGTTTTAATATCTTTGTACCAACCGTTAATTTTGAATTCATTTTCCTTATCTTCAACCTTTTTATTTTTAAAGTTTACAATGTATTAGACATATTTTGAATTGGAGGTAACGGTGTATTATATATGATATGTTACTCATTTCGATTCAAGTTCTATAGTCATATAACGTGTTAACAAATAAAATTGTTTACCGTAAATTCAATATTGCTTAATTTTGAAGTGAATTTGCGTAATTAATTTAAGTCTTTTGACGAAGAAAAGCATTTTCTTTCGTACATGATTTGGTAATTACAGCTCCAGGTCCGGGATTTTCGTCAATTGTATTGACTACGTCTGCCGTACTTACGGTCGATATAATAAGCGTGGGAGCGGTATTTATTTTCTTCGCTAAATTTTAAAACTCAGGGATACATACCAATCAAACTTAGGGTCCGTACCATTATAGTTACTAATAAAAACTGTAACCAGCTAAAAAAAAAAAAATACTGATAGCATTAAGACTTTCAAAGCGTATTTAAACTTCTTATAAACTGTAACAGCTTACCGAATTTGTTGACGTAATTCACTTTCACCATCTCATAAATTTCCTATTACTTATTAGCAAAACATTAGTTTGTTAAACATCTGATTAAGGTGGTTCATTTTGGTTTTCAATTTTTCTTTGTTATTCAATATATAAAACCATTTAATAGTGTTCCAGTTTATATGGTATTGGACAAATGTAATACCGTATTCAAAGTAATCTTTAAAATCGCCATAAATTTCTCAGAAAAGGAAATAATTTATTAGATACCGAAAGTAGTAGTCCTTTGCTTGGCCGATAAGGATATTGTCAAAGAATGAGTAAAAGCTTAGCAATTGAATCTTTATTTGGCGGCAGATGTTAAAGAACGGGCGCAACTTAACGTAGAGGAAATTATATGGCTTATCTTTATATTTGTCTTTTTTTCCCTGGATTTTAACAAATGTAATAATTGGCGTGTAATCCGTATCCACTATAGGAACATTAAGAAAAGAAAAATTGATATATTAGTTGTGAAACCACTTTAAATACCTTGACCTGTGTTAAGAAAGTTTATATTAATAGATAAAGTAGTTATCTCCGGAAAAGTTGGAAAGGGAAAATCTAGGTGTAATATTTATAATAGACTTACGCATAAAGTTAATTTTGCTTCAATTTGACTGTTAAAACAAGATTTATTAAGGGGCTTAAGGGAAAAGAATTTTATAATTTCCCTGTTAGTAATACTTCGGCTGGTGTTAAAAGGTAAGTCAAAGGTTTTACTTAATTAACTGGTAAACTTAGGGGTTTCTCGCGTATGTTTTTATTGATTTTTGACGGTTAATAGCACTGGAACGTCAAGGGTTTTAGGCAAAATGGTCTGATAAATTTATCTACGTTTAGAAACACCTTGCGAATGGGTGTAAAAGCGTTAATAGATGTTATTGTTCACGATATCTTTACCTTTTTCCCGAATTTATTAAAGGTCTTTAAGTATTATGTATTCGTATAATAATTTATTAAAATTACCTTGTTTTTCTTTGATTACGGGGAGGTCGACTTTTTTGATAAACACTTTACTTTTGAGCCTAGTTTTGATTTTCATATCTATTGTTTTCCTTCTATTTGAGGTTTATGCGTTCAATTATTCATAAAAATTATCGAAAATGATAGATATTTTATTACGTCCGATGTGTTCCGAATCGAAAATGTAGTAGGTAATGTAGGTCGTCAGGTGCTCGGGTGTGGAGTCTTTATCGGCATATTTTTGCCAAATTTCGTCGTCGAAATTCTTAACGAACATAAATCCAAGGTTTTTCATTTCTTCCTTTTGGGAAGGATCGATAACAATGTCAGTCTTAGCGTTTCCTAAAGCCATCGCGACGAAGATTAAAAAGTGTAAGAG
Organism: Anisogramma anomala; assembly: GCA_038502455.1. Classification (NCBI taxonomy): domain Eukaryota; kingdom Fungi; phylum Ascomycota; class Sordariomycetes; order Diaporthales; family Gnomoniaceae; genus Anisogramma; species Anisogramma anomala. The sequence goes on from JASMMZ010000001.1 coordinate 17,398,257, forward strand.
GGAAAATAATGGTGTAAAGGGAAGTTTAGCTGTAGGTTTGCTGTTAAAGTTGTTGTTTATTAAGTAACGAAAGACTAAGTCGTTTTTGCGATTTGAAATTTGCAGTTATACTACCCTTAATAATAATAGCCGCAAAAGTATTGACTTAACCGTTTTCTAACTTAATTTCTTGGTTGTTTTTAAGACTTTTAGGATGTTAAAATTAACGCTTCCAAAACTATTCTAATAAGCATTTCGTGGTGTTTTCTGTGATAGCGATACCGTCTCCACTTATTAACCGCCTCGAACAGCTGTAAAATCTATAAGTTTTCCATATTTACTACTACAAATAACTTCAAAACATATAAAGGACCTTCGCAAAAATCTTTCCTCTGCTTTGCCTAAACAAATCGTAACAACCGGAAAATAGCTTCTTCTTTTACCTAGTTTATATGTGCATAACCTAATAAGCCCTGATCAGTGTTGGTAGGCTTTTATTGTTACAACGTAGTCGAATCGAATCTCTGTGATCGAGGTAACTATTGCTGTATTGAAAATGGTGATGTGTTATTTCTAAGTCTGGAAGACCACTGACCAGTCTGCAAATTAATTTGTATAGCTCACTGCTTTAGCCTGTACCCCACTTTGAAGTGGGCACATACTGCACTTGACTTGCAGTCAATACAGTCAAATTCCACAAACTACAATCAATTTACAGTCAGTACAATCATTTAACTCTAATAATAGTTGACTTGATTATATTTGAATTGACTTATATTCCAACAATGACACAATTCAAAATGTTACCGCCTTTACGCTTGTTATTTTTATTTTATTATTTTTATTTTTTTTACAATTAGGTAGTGTTATCATTGTATGTCTTTACTTTTTACCCAAATTTCAATTATATTGGTATTTCATGTTCGATTATATGCCGTTTCAAACTCTTATGAATACAAATATGTTTTTATATGCATTAGATTGAGCTTTATAGTAATAGTAATAATCTCTTTACTTTTACTTCAACCATTAACCCCTCCATTCAATTTATCCTCACTTACTATTGGTAGGCTTTTATCGTTACAACGTAGTCGATTCGAATCACTGTGGTCGAAGTAACTGGTGCTGCATTGAAATTGGTTGAATTGATGATTTGTAAGTTCCAAGTTTGGCAGACTGCTAGCCGGTCTGCACACTAATTTGGATAGCCAAACGCTTTGGCTTGTGCCTCAATTTGAAGTGGGCACCTACTATACTACACTTGCAGTGTAGTCCCATAAACTGCAGCCTATTGGCATTCATTACAATCAACTAAACTGACAGTTTAGTTGACTTGAATTTACTGCATTTGACTGCTATTCCAATATTTACAGCATTATTTTATCAATAAAAACGTTTATAAATACTATTATTAAATATTAAATTATATTGTGTACAACAAATAAGTCCATTTATAATGATTGGTCAATATAATAGCAGCATGTGTCTCAACGGTTTGATTTTTCTTAAAAGGTGTCATTAAATAGGGTTGGACAAAAATTAAACGGATTAAATTACCTTTAAAACTATACGCGCTATATACGATGTACGTATATATGGCTTATAATCATGTTATAAAGTTAACTTACTGATGGATAATTGTTATCATTATCATTATTATTTTATTCGATGTCTTTAAAATTTTATAATAGTATATAAATATTTAAACATCGAATCAAGGTACATATAGTTCTATAGTAGGAATAATTTGAAAGAAATATAGAAAAAAATCGTTGGATATATTAACTAAGTGACTTGTAATACATTGAAGGAACGCGGCAATATAGATTACGTAAATTGACGCTGGAAATAATTTCAAAACGACGACGATAATATTTATAGAAATAGGTTCCATGCAGCCATGTTTATACTTTCTATTTGAAAAATATAATACGGATAAATAAGGTGATATATAAAAGATACGTATGAGCTTTCAATTTGTAACTTATAATAAAACATAGTTTAAAGCATGACTTGAATTAAAAACAATCTTTTTCTTGATTATAAACTCCATTAAAATGTATACGTGTTTAATAAAAAATCACGGCCCCCTTTTACTCTGAAGAAGCTAAGTTTTGAACGATTGATTCAAACAAACATTAAAATATAACGTAATCGATCGTATAGTTCATTTAATGATATTGTTGGAATAATATTACATGCAGTGCAGTAGGACAACTTTACTGTAAGTAAAGTTGACTATACTACAAGTTGAGTGTGTTGCTTTGTGCAGACTTACCGCATTGGGTGTAAGTCGAGTGCAGTACACTGCACTTCACTCTAGGGTACGGGTCAAGCAATTGGCCATACAATTACAGTGCAGACCAGCTAGCGATCTACCAAACCTAGAATAATACATCCACCATCTGACCACGCAAGACTACTGTTATTTCAACCAATCAAATCGATAACGTTGTAACATCTAAGGCCTACCAACACTGATTAGTGCTTGCCTGCTTATTAGGTTAAGCATAGATAAGTTAAGTAGAAGAAAAGGCTACTTTCTGGTTGTTACGCTTTGTGGCTACGGCTGCTAGGGTAAAGGAAAGATTCCTACGAAGGGCCTCTATTAGTAATACGTCAGTCCTTAACGGCAGGAAAACAAAGAAGACTTTTTGGGTTACGTTAGTCTTTAACAGAAATCTGGAAGTAGGCGACGGTATGATTATTCGAAAACACTAAAAAATCTTTAGTAATCCTTCTTAAAGACGTTAAGATTAACTGTTAGAAGTCTTAAAGTTAGGCAAGTTAGCAAACGGCTAAGTTAGTATTACTGCGGGTGCTACTACTATAAGAAAAACAACTAAGTCCTTACGCCAAATAACCTCCACCACTAATAACGACCTTCGACCTTATCCTCTATATTAAACCTTTACCCTTACTTTACTCTTTTTAATCCTTACACTATTTTAATCTTCAAGTTCGCTGCTTTAAGCGAAAATACCAAGTTACATCTAAAAAGCTACGTTACGTAACTCTACGCTAAATCGCTAAGTTCCCACGTAACTTTACGCCAAAACACCAAGTCCCTACGACCATAGATCACCAAGTCCCTCACCTTACAAGCTTACTACGCTCTACACACCTATTAATATATCTGCCTGCAGAGACCACTTGAAAGTAATCGTTGACCCTACTCGAAAAAAACAAGACTCTTGGATACTTTTTTACCAGGTTCTATGACGACGACCTTTAGGCGTTAGACGTTGACGAAGAATCCACTGAAAAATACCTTACCAACTTCGTCGGAAACTTCATAATTAAATATAACATCGGCCACGACCCTAATCGCACTTTTAACAAATACCATAAGATTTTTAACGACTGGATAGTGGACATGTGAAAAGCAATTTAAAAAGGGGTTAAATTACGACTTAAATCTCAATTGGAGGAACGAGGGATTTTTATTCAAATATAAGGTGTTATAAAGGTAGAACAAGCTCTTTTCGACTTAGCTTAGCTTGACGAATACCCTTAAGACCCGCTATCTAAGAGAAAAGGTGTTAGGGTACCTTAATGCCCTTACACACTTTCCAAAGGACCCCCAATTTACCCTCAGCTAAGTCAAGCCTTTTTACGCGTTGGCGATGAGAAACCTGTTAACCTGCTCGGCAGTTTAGTACCACCACGTAACAGCGTGGAATACGCCCTTGGCGGCGGCAAATCACGCGAAGCAGAGGCCACCAACGCGGTCAAAAGCATTGACGTCGACGCTTTACACCAGTTAATTAAGCAAGATCATCAGGTATTTTGAAACCTTTAAATACCTATCATCTCTCAACAAGTCCATTACCAAAACCCTTATAAACCTTTGCCCTTTAGATACACCTACGCACGCGAATATATTATAGGTTTCAATATAGGAATTTTCCCCTCGGACCAGGCGATTAGAAATTACCCTTAATACCAGGCCTCGAAACCTCTAAGATTCAAATCGCTAGGAAACATCAACTAAGTCTAGGATAACTATCGCGACCTTTCTCCAAAACCTATCAAAATAGTTAACATTAATTATAAGTTGATAATTGATTTCGCCAAGATTTGGGATAATATAAAGAAATATAACGGAAAGTTTTACAACCATTTCGATATTAAGATAATGCTTTTCCTAAATATTTGTAAGTAAATGAAATTCTTACCTTCTAATTTTTATTTACTGTTTCTTGAAATCCTTACAGGTTACGCTAAAAACTATTAATTAACACTCCTAACGAATATCACCGCATTTCGCGAAATTTACGATGGTATAAAGGGTTATTTCGAATACGATGTCCGTTTGGCGTAATAATATATAGGCTGGGCTACTACGCGATGGATTACAATAATGATAAAGAAAAAAGAGGAGAAATCACTAAAAGATATTTTCAATTAAATGTTTAACAAGTTAATAATATGTTAAAAAGTAATGGGGAAGGCACACTCTGGTAAAGCCACACTTCGCGAACAGGTACGAGCAGCTATTACGAGAGTTAGTAAGTTCGAATACGCCTTACAACGCCCAGATTCTACTTATAAAGGCTTTTTTAGCTAGCTACACTTTTCTCTCGCCACCGTAATAACAAGTATAGCAAACTCTTTCGGTATATATTCCTAAACCAACAACTCTTTTAACGTGGATGAAAAAAACCTTGCGGTGGTTAATTACGTCGATCGTAAATACGGGCATCTACAACGCCTAAGGTCAGGTTTATTAACCTCGGCCTCAAACCGACGGCAACACCCCCGCTAACGCTAATAAGACTTAAACGAACTTATTAACCGTAAATATTATCGTCGTAATAAAGGTAAAAGATATTAGATTTGTGGTAAAGCCGGCTGTAAGTTTACTTGCTACCCCCCCACCGAGCATAGTAACAGGAAATCAGCGTATTATATCCAGTACCTTATTTCTTCAAAATAAGATTATTTAGACCCGGTGATAGATGCTAAAGGCGATAAGTCAATTAACGCCGCCAAAGCTCTTGAGTAGATTAAGTAGCACGAAGATACTACTTCTAGCATAGTAGACTAATAACTAGCCGACCATATCTTTTTATATGGTTTAAATGGTAAAAACCTTTACCTTTGCCCTAACTATACCCTTAACCCCTTACATATCTTTAACTTTCGCGATCGCTATGGGAACCAAACGTTTTAAGGTATTATGCCAAACATTGAGGCAAGAAGATACTCAACAAGAGGCTATTCGCAGTATATAGCATTGCGAAGGAAAAGTAATACAACTACATAGAATAATCGTCACGATTTTAATAAAGCCAAAGTTGGTTTTGGCCTAGGCGAACAACTATCGTTATTAGGGATAACGATAATTTAAACTATTGTGGGAGTGATTACATTCCATATCTTCAAGTTTCTTGCCCCTTTCCTATTTTACTTAAAGGATATAAAGACTTTCGGCGTTAACGTTAATGTTAACGTAGACGAGCTGGTTAAGAATAGCCAAAAGTTTTCATTCGCCTTTAAGTAAAGGTGCCTATGGTTTTATCTTTAAGGTCTAGAAGTAGTGGTATTAAACCTGACGGAACTGGAGATACGTTAACTATACTGGCTTTTCAATTACCCAGCTGTTAATAGACTATATAAACTGCTAAAGTCTATAGAGCATAACGATGTAGAATACTCTTCCCTAAAAGATATTGAAAGGTTTTGCCATCACTGTTCAACGTATGTCCAAATTCCTCGGAGATTCAAGTTTATACTAAAAGATAACAAGGACTTTAACTGTGAGATTTTTATTGATGCGGTTTACTTAGATAATAAGCATTTTTTTCACGTCGTTGACTTTATAACCTCTTTCCAGGAAACTAAGTTTCTAAAATCCCTTTCGGTAAAGGATACGTAGGAAACGTTAAGGATGTAATGGATTAACACGTACTTGAGTCTACCTAACGTTGTCGTTCACGATGCCGATACCAACTTAAAGGCGGCGAAATTTTAGGAAAATGCTAAAATAATGGGTATTCAGTATAAACAGGTACTTGTAAAAACCCACTAAAGCATTGGAAAATTTAAAAGGGTATATAACCTACTTTTCCGAGCGTATAACATCCTTACGCTAGAAATTAAAGGCTTTACGAATCCGGAGGCACGTCTATAAATGGCAGTGAAAGGCTTTAATGACACCATGGGCCTTAACGACCTGGTGCTAACGCTACTGGTCTTTGGAGTGTATCCACGTCTAACGAGTAAATCTTCGCCCTTGGCAAGTACTTAGAAATGTACTACGGTTTATAACAAAGCTTTAAAGGAATTACCAAGGGAATCGGCACGCCGCCAAATTAATGACGCCCTTAACACTAGTAACAAGCTTACAATAATCGACGTACTTACTTTTCTATTATAAAGTAAAGTCCTCGTGTGGCGGAATCCAGGAAAATAAAAGGGGCCATATAAGATATTAATTATCGTAAACTTTGAAGTGGTTGTTAAAATTGCTAACAGTCCTGTATCCTTTCGAACTACTCAGGTTAAACCTTATGTTAATGGTATTAAAGATAAAAACGCTTAAGCCTTACAAACAAAACGACCGAGCCAATGCGACTCTCCTTCACCTATTATAAACAAGCCGATGGAACGTCGCCGGCGCGGACGACCCCCGAAGAAAATTGATGTTAAAGAGGAGGAATACACACCGGGTCGCATTTACAATACTATTTGGACCTAAACGTCACGATCTTCAAGTCAAGTATTATCCACGAGGCTAAGAGCAAAACCACGGAGCGGCCGTATAAAAAGTCACGGCTAATAGCTTAAGAATACAGCGATAAAGGGTAAGTTCACACTTAATAGCCGTGATATTACATAAGCCTATACATAGTTAGCAACGGATTTACAGCAGATTATATTGTTAAAGCTGCTACAGGAACTTCGTGCTATTTACCCACTAAAAACGGTAATACGGTGTGTTAAACCATTGTATAGATTTGCTAAAGCGGGAGTCTACTAGTTCTTAACCTACTAGTCGTATTTTAAATCCTGGCTTGCGATAAAGTCTTTAACATACAATCCATACTTATTGGTAATGTAAAAGAAGGAGTTTAGTATGGTGGGTATATAAATTAACGATACCCTCTTCGTCGGAATCGCTAGCTTTGAGGTATAGGAATAATAAGCAATCGAGGACTCCAAGTTCTGGAATTATAAGCCGGTAACAACGTTGACGGAAAATAACCAACTTGACTTTAATGGATCGTCAATCTGCATATTTGGTATTGATACTGGCTTAAGCTTTCGTCAAAAAGACTAGGGTATCATTTGTACCAAAATCGATAAAACTAATAAGGCTAAGTGTGGATATTGTTATATATTTTTATAGATAGTATATTTGGGAAGTAGTATATTACGCTGTAAGGTACACTCCTGAAGCATGATACGATCACGTATCATGCTACAGGCTGTACTCTTGCAGAGTATATAATCATGTGTCATGTTACAGGCTATACTCTTGCAGAGTATGTCATGGACTCAGGCCGTTGGCTATTCAACCTATAGGTTATATGACTGTGCACGTAACGGGATGCGCATAGGCTTAGCCCGGACGCGGACCGGATATAAGCTGGACACGGCCCGTGTACGAACAAGATACAGTTTGTATACGGTACGTGTAAGGGTACATAACGGGTTAAACATTAGCCTTACCTAAGGGCCCTATACGTTAGGCCACGGTAGCCTCTTTTAATTTTCCTCTGTACCTTAATAATAAATCTCATTTAATACCTACTTAGTTTATTATCGTAAGTTGGATTATAATATATTATGAAAATTTTATATTATTTTTCCGGGAAAATATTACCTATACTAGACGAATCGATGAAAAACGTTAATAATTTGACGTTAAACTTTAACTTTATCGAAAAGAATAAGCCGTCAATGAATACACAGTCCTCCACCTTTATAAATATACCTTCGGCCCTTTTAGGGCCAATTTAAGCCGATATTTCTCGTTTAAAAAATACCGTAGGCTATATCGCGTCGGCTATTAAATAGTTATAATAACCGGATTAATCGACTTTAACTATAGAACTTACGTTCGACTTCATTTAAGTTTTCGCGAAAATTTAATAACTCGAAACCGAATTTACCGCAACTTACGTTAGGTTTTTACCGGTTTATAGCGAACGAAAACGATATAACCAACCGCAATTCAACGTATTTTGTTTTACGTAGGCGACGACCCGTCAAACGATCGAATTCATACTAAAAGAAAATAAAATATAACTCGGAAAGGGTCGGTATGCATTTCTTTATATATAGGGATATTATGTGGCGGCGGTAAAATAAGCTGTTACGGCCTATTACGAAACCGGAGGATACGAGGGCAGGTATAATATAAGGAAGTTTTTCGATTATATCGAAATGGCTTTCAGAGACTTATACCGCGCGGACAAAATATTAGTCGAATTCGAAAGCTTAATTATAAGTAATAAGGACCTATAAACATTATTCGCCATTAAATTCGAAATGATTTTAGCTCAAGTAAGCGGCCTAAATTAGCTTTCAGTCGTAAAGTATAATTATTTCAGCTTTCGCGTATCGTTACGTATACGCGACAAATTTATTACGGTAGGTATTAACCGGGTGGATTATATCGTAGTCCTAAAAAGGTACTATAAACTCGTCGACGAATTAAAGTCTTTAACTTTAAAACGACGTTTTAATCGTTAGCTAACGAAATTCGCCTAAAGTTAATAGCCGAATAGTAATACGGTTATAACGGGAATTTACGCCTTTTAAACGTTTTTGTTAAGGGGCCATAATAATCGTGGCTAATCCTTTCGATACCACGGTTAATTATTTTAACGAACCCGTTCGTTATGTATTTAAAATTAAAGACGTAAAACGACGTAGATAATAATAAAGGAACGTTAAGTTAAACTTGGTTCGGAGCGTTTTATATGTTGTAATTTACTAAATTATTTTTAACGTAACTACGACTTTTGCCTGGTATTACCTTTTACATAGATATATACAGCCTAAGTTAAAAAAGTAAAGAAAGTTTTTTTATTAACGGTATTTGGGAAAGCTTAACTTTTGGACATAGTTTCGCTTAGGAGTTATATAACCTTAATGACGTAATTACAAAATCGAGTAAAATGGAATTTAGTTTAATTGAAATACGTAATTATAAAAAACTATTCCTTATCCCTATAATTTTTAATAACACCTACTTTTTAAATATTTCAATCGATTTGAACTATAATTTTTATTATGTTATGAACAAGGTTTTAATATAATCGTTAAAGTTAAAATGAATTTAACTATTACATCCACGAAATTTTAAGATAAAATTAAGGTTACGATAAAACAGGTATATTATCTAAATAGTTAAGTTTCGTATATATATTGATAAATAGTCGAACTCGATATTAGCATATATTATTCCTTGAATAACGCGAGATATAATTTTTTAATTACCTTAAATACGATATTAATAAGTTGTTTTCAACGCGGGCGGTAATCTTTTAGTAATTTAAAGTTCAAAAGACTCAACTATCAATATAATATCGATACGCCTTAGAACGAAAGATATATAAGGTATAATAAGTTCTATTTTCTTTAGATTAACATAACGTTTGTACCGAAAGGTATAATATATAGAAAACCCGTTTTAAATGACTTTTACTATAAGACTTAACGAAATAACGCGAATTTTATAAATAACGACGACGATCACGATTAAAAAGGAAAAAAAATTAGTAGCGTTTTTTATCGAAATTGACGGTATTTTGCAACCTATTTGATAAAAATGAAGTTACGACTTTATTTTAATACAAAGGGAAACTTGAATATAATATTTATAGTAAATAGAATGAAAAAGAATCTTTATTCAAACGAATTTAAGTTCCTTTATACTCGATATTACGAAATTAATCTTTTATGCTTCGATGATAAATTACGGGATTAATAAATAAGGGTTTAGTTCGGACGAACTTTTTATCGATAGCGGTGCCGGTATTACTAATTCGTAAACCGGGAAGGGGTGGTAACGGTTTAATATCGATTATCGAGTACTAAATAAAATCATAAAATAAGACCCTTTTTTTGCCTTTAATTTAGGAGACCCTAAATACGTTATTAAAGTCGATATAATTTACGAAATTCAATATTCGAACGGCATTTTACCGTATTAAAATAGCACTTAGAAAAAACGATTTAACAGCGTTTCGTATACGGTTCGGGTTATTTAAATAGCTGGTTACCCCCTTGAAATTGGCGAAAACGTTAGTAACGTTTTAGCGATATATTGAATATATAATAGCGGATATTTTGGATAATTTCGTTATAACGTACTCAAATAACCTTTAATTTTTTTTAAGGAAAATATTAAATAATATCATATAGTAAAAATTCTCCTAGTTTTATAACGTCTTCTTAATATGGAATTGATTCTAAATTTAAAAAAGTATAACTTCATAGTTCAAAAGATAAAATACCTAAACTTTATTATAATGGTAGGAATAGGTATTCAGACCGACCCTGAGAAAATCCGGGTAATTCGCAAGTAAGAGTTATTACGTACGGTCCAGGAGGTTCGAAGTTTTTTGGGTTTTAATAACTTTTATCTTAATTTTATTAGTAATTTCTTGAAGTTGGCGGATCATTTCGTCCGCCTAACAAATTGAGGTATTCGTTAAACTTGGACGAAAAGAAAACAATCGGAATTTTAAATCTTAAAGAATACCTTTATTATAGCTCTGATTTTAACATATTAGGATTCAAATTGGCTAATGATAGTAAAGACCAATTATTCGGAAACGGCATTAAAAAGGTATTTATTGTAAATAAACGAAAATAGTATTTTAAAGTTAATAACTTATTATTCCGTAAGATTAACGGATACGAAACGTAACTATATTATTTCCGATAAGGAACTCTCTACGGTAATATTTTATTTAAAAACGTAGTTTTTTAAATTATATAGTATCCTTATACCATTTACGGTTTTAACGGATTATAAGGGATTAGAGTATTTATTTTTACTACGATTAATTTCGGAACATTAAGTTTAATAGGCTGAGGTCCTTTCCCTTTTTTAATACTACTTAAGTTATAGGCCCATAACTTGAGACGTTCGCCCGAATACGTTAACCCGTAAATTACAAGATAAACCTGAGGTAAAGAAACATTACACACGGATTTTTTTTAGCTTATTTCCATTTTTATATTAACCGTAATATTAATAAACTTATATATTAAAGGAATATAAATTACGGTGGGTTATGTAAAATAGTTTAACGAAACAAAAGTTTAGCTATTAAATTACAACTATATATATCCTAAGGAGAGTCGAGGGCTTTTGAAGGGCTGCCGAAGGTAGCACTACCTTAAACCCGGCCCGCGCCCGAGTTTTTATCAGGGATAACGTTAAAGGATTTTAGTACGGCGACGCCGGCGGTATCGCCGCGGGCCCAGCTTGCGTTAAGCTTACCAGTATCGCTAACGCTAAATAATTTCCTTATTTTTGGCCCGGATACGTTAACGGAATTTTAAAATTCAAAAGTAACGAACGATCCGTTATATAAGGTTCGCCTTTTAACGGTTTTTAGAGGAGTTCAACGTTTTTTACTTAAAATAGGATAGTTAATACAAATTGTAAATTGTGGGATTAACCCGCGAGGGGTATTATGTTACCGTAATCGCTCATAATTACCGAGTTAAAAACTATTAATAACGAGGTTATTATAGTAAACCTACGACTTTCCTATTATAGGTTATCCGGATAAAAACATTTTATTTCGCGTTTTCTGACGAAATTATCATTAAAAGGGGATGATCGTAAATATTTAACGTTTATATTAAATATACATGTAATATAACGGGACGAAACCTCGTCATATTTTATGATAAGGCCTACTTTAACCTTTTTTTTATTCTCGACCAGTATTAAACGTATATTTCCGTCGATTTTATAATTAATTTACCAATTACTAATACTAGCCTTTGATATTTACTAGTTATTACGAATCGCCTTTTTAAGTTTGTCCAGTTAAAGGCTATGTAGTTTATAACTACAGATACGTACGCGGAATACTTTCGAGATATACAGTAGAAATTTTATAAGTTTTCAAATTTTATTATTAATAACGGTGGTTCGAATTGGGTAGATGTATTTTAAACGATACTTCATTTCCTAAAAAAAGTCGAACAACTTTTATTTACGATATACCACCTATAAATAAATAACGGTATCGAATGGGTAAATTAAAAGATCTAAAAGTACTTAAATATCGTAATTAATTTTTCTTAATACGACTAAGTCTCGTATATATCTATATATCAATTTACATTAAAAAACCGAAAGTTAATGGTTACTGGATTTAACGCGAATCGTTTAATGAATTAGTGTGAAATATTACCAATTTCGAGGTTAAATGGGGATATAAAGTCGTTAACTAATTTAGCAGAGCGAACTGTTACATTTTTAAGTTATTTACGCGAGGGGACGAAATAAATTTAGGCGAAAATAACTTATATTTCATAATAAATAAAAACGATGGTAAATCGTAAACGATATTCAGCGAAACGATCTAAAGTAAAAGACTAAATTTAACTAAATATTTGTAATATTAAAACTAACCGCCCGAATAAAAATCTCGACCAATTTTATAATTAATACCGGGTAATTGGTATTCCGAACCCGTTATATATCGTATTAAATATCCTTGAAAATTATCCTCTATTTTATATAAATTTAACTAAACGTATCGTTTCGAACCCCTTTTTTCGTAGGTTTTATCCGATACTCGCCCGGGACTAATTTTAACAGCGAACGATATAAAGGGAGGTAAATACGAAAAATTTAAAATATAAAATATCTTCACAGTAAAACCGGAAAAGAGCGGGGTTCATTACGTTTTAATTATATAAAAGAGTAATAATAAACCCAAATAGGAATCACTGGAGAATTATTAGTATATTATAACATTAGATAAATTCGAAGCTAAATAAAGAGATATTCGGGTTTATGATAACCCAGTATTTTAACGACGATGTTAAACTTATACCAAATGATAAATGTGAAGCGAACCGCTTATACCCTCGAAATAACACTTTACTAAGAAAATAAAAAAGACAATTTATTGTTAAATAAGGTTATAATATATTAAGTGGGGCCGAATAAATATTACCTGACTATTTCGGAAAACATCCAACCGTAAAGCGGCTTTTAACATATTTTAACAAAAGTCTTCCTACTTATTATTATCATTTTTATTTAAGTTTAACGAATACCGGCGTTACCAACATTAGGAGCTCTATTATGACTGGCTTCGAACGTTAAACAATAATAAGGAAGGGGGACGGTAAAAGGTATGGCGAAAACCGGTAGGCGCCGAAAAGGGGGGTTAGTAGAAAGCGGACTGTATGCGAGGCGATGTTAAGAAAGTCGGATAACGCGAAAAGGGGCGGGTGTTAAGAAAGGTTAATAATGGGTAATAAAAAAAGGATAAACGTTAAAGGAAGCCGATGATAAAGGATAATTTTAGGAGGAACAGGCGCTAAATAAAGCCGATGATAATGATCAATAAAGAATAGAACGAAAAACGGGGCGGGGGAAATAACCCTTTAAACGGGTTACCAAAAATTATAATATGTTAATTTAAACTCAGGTAACTCTATTAAGCTGGGTACGATCTTGTACCCGATTGTAGTCGATCCTATTAACTCGTTTCTATAAAATATTGATAAATAAAATATAAACGAAATCGGAAATCGTATGATTGAACTTTAGGCGTTGTTTATATCATTTTATAAGTCGTAACCTATATTAGTTATAAAAGATATAGTTTAGGTAACGATATTATTTTAACCCTTTCAATCAAAACTACGAAAAGGTAAAAAGGTATTCGATATTAATTAAAGGGGGCCAAAGAGAAAACGTTACGTGTTAAAGTTTATTTAGCTGAAGGCGTTCTATCTTTATAAATAGGCGATATAGTAGAAAATAATGGAAAGGTCCGGGGTAAGTGCGGACCCAGAAAAAAAACGATGTAGGCATATAACTAAAGGAATAACGGCTTATACGGCCGGTGTAATGAAAATTCCCCACGTCCGAGCGACATTATAGAGCTGGGTAAACTAATTAACCAACTCGAAGAAAACGGGGGTAAAAACGGGTCGATAACCCAGAATATCTCCTTAACGTTTACGCGCGGAGGATAAAATATAATCATTATCCTTTATCGTAATAACTAATTAACGTAAAAGGGCACGTAAACCGAGTAAAACTGTAAATGAGTTTATCTTTGAAATATATTAGGAAAAAAAAATCATTTACGGTCAGCCTCTCGTAAAGATTTTTTGTCAGCTGACTTTACTATGAACCTTTCGATATATACGATACCTTTATATACGATAAATTAAAGCGTAAAAGAAGGGAACGCAAAAATTTAAAGACTGGTTAATATACGATATATAGGCGTTTTTAGCTTATAATGAGAAAAACTTATTTTTATCTTTATTATCGTCGAGGACAAAAAAATATCCTATAACGTAAAAGGGTTATAACGGGTAATTAGTAATAGGGTATTAGTATATTGTAAGGTAATATAACTTATAGAAAAGCTTGTAGTTCTTTTTAAGGGCGTTAATGGAAATGTAATTTAGGCTAAAACCGTTCAATACGTCGGTTATTATAATAAGTTAGAAAAAAAAAACTAAAGATATATATGTTTAAATAACTGGTTAACTTATATAAAAAAAGTGAAAAAAGTTTCAACAGAGTAATTGGTAAAACGAGGAGCGATAATATAAAAGGGAAAAGGAGGAAATTTTAAAGGTTACTTAGGAGCGGCTGTATTAATAAAAACTAGCGGACGGGATTCGATAAAGGTTACGTATTATACGGGGCGCGTTACTCGATATTAAAGGTAAAAACAAAACTTTATACAATACTTTACGATATATTAACGGGTACGTTGGACGACGTCGGCAGCAAAAAAATACCTTACACGACGCGTTAACGAATAAGTTATAGGGCGCCGGTAATAAAAAGGAAGCCTTATTCGATACGTTAACAGATACGTTATACGGCGCCAACGGTAAAAAAAAGGCCTTATATGACGCGTTAACAAAGGCGTTATATCACGCCAGCAATATAGAGTAAACCAGTCGAAATGTTATACGATATATTAGGCGTAGTGTTACCGGCTTACGTTCGACCCGCGTATTAGGCGAGCATGGCCCGCGTCCGGTGTATATTTAGAAAAACACTGTAGCCCTTATAATATCCGAGAAAAAGAGGTATATTATAAACCTAGGCTATTGGCCATTAAGTCTATAAGTTATGTAACTATACATATAACGATATAAGCCTAGGTTCAGCCCGGGCGCGGACCGGGTATAAGCCGGATACGACCCGTATACGAATAGGGTATGGTCCGTATACGGCACGTGTAAAGACACGTAACGGACTGGGCACTGGCCCTATCCAAGGGCCTTACACGTTGAGCCACGGTAGCCTCTTCTAGTCTTCCTCCATACCTCAATAGTAAATCCCATTTGGCATCTACTTAGCTTACCATCGTAGGTCGGACCATAACATAGTATATGATAACGTGACACGCTGCAGATTACAATCTCATGCATGGAGCGGTCTAGAAGCAGGTAATCTAGAGTGGTACGCTCTAGGCGAGGGTTTATAAGCCCTCACCTGTAACGTATACTTCTGGATACTTCTTCTTAAATATCATCTTCATCTTTACTTTATACTATAATACCAATCATTCTAATTACTCTTCAAAGACTTTAGGTTCATGTGAATATTATAGGCTTGAGATCCTACCAACACTAAGGCTTAACAGTACTTGAAATAACGTATACGGGGTAGCTATATTACCATTTTGTGTTAACCGGAAGCTTTATACGATTTATCTATTGCGGTATAAATATAAACACTAATGGATAAGGACTTTGATCGATTAAATAAGAGGTTAGAGTGGCAAATGCAAAACCTGGACCGTGAAATTAATATAGTATTAATCGACTTTTTAAAGGCTAATATAATGATCACACTAAATACCCGTGAGTGAATAGAAAATGTCAGGAGGTTTATGTTAGCAGTAAGGTAGCAGAGGTAAAAAAGGTGCAATATTAAGAAGATATTTGTTTGTGCTGTAGAATGATTACTAGCCGTTAGGCTATTCAGGTGTGTAGACTGAATACTTGGATTGACAACTGAAGAGCTTAGAAGGAAATACTATCTATGTAGTGATGGCCGTGTCCTTATATCTTATAGCCTTCATACCATCTTCAGTGCTGGACCGCTGAAGTTGCTGGTCGCTTCCTGCAGTCCGATGTAGTATCGATTGGACCGCTCTTCGTCCTTGCGGTCCCAACCCTAACCCTGGGTCCTTACATAGAGATATCCCCGCTTGATGTGTTGGACATCTAGCTTCTGGCCACTGGTCTGTTCCATGATCTGCAGTTGATCCTTGGGTTATAACAGCTAAGCTAATAATCCTTACGAACGGGTCCTTTATAAATAATACTGACTTGTCTTTACAAATCGGCTTCCTAATAACCCTTATCAACGAAGATAAACGGAAAGATTAGTTTAGCATCATCGGCAACCTGATCCACTAAACCTTCGTCAAGTACAAAAGGATTACACGAAACGTGTTAGCTTCAGAAGTTTATGGTATGATAACAGGCTTTAACATAGGTATAACGCTATGGAAACCCTTAACCTTATTACGAGACAGCTGAAAATTCCCACTATCCCGGTGGTAATCTGTACCGACTTAAGGAGTTTTTTCGAGTACCTGTTAAAACTCGGAACTACCAGCGAAAAACGCCTAATAATCGAGGTAATGACATTCCGCGAAGCTTAAAAAGGGAGGAACATTAAGGAGTTCAGATGAATCGATAACAAAAATAATCTTATAAATGTTATAATGAAAGCTATGCTAAACAAAGCCCTAAAAAGGTTTATAAATAGCAATAAACTGACCATACGCATTAAGGAATACGTGGATAGACCGCCCGGAAAGCCCAGATCACGTAACGGTAGATAAGGATATGCTGACATATTGGAAGACTGCCAGAGGATTGATAATAGTAACTTGTTTAAGTGGCATAGTTAAAGTTGCGAAAGGTTGTAGCGAAAAAACTTTTTATAAGAGTTAATAAACTCTGACCTTGGAGCAACGGAGCAATTAAAGTCAAATGGGGTCAATTTGCATGCAATTGGGTACAATACAGTATGGAAGTCAATTGAAATTAACAGAGGGTACGAGGCCGCTGTTTAACGCTAACCGGAAAAGATTGGTCAGCCGCACTGGCGTATGCGCACAAACTAAAAAGCCGCCAGTATTGGAATAATATTACATGCAGTGCAGTAAGTTAACTTTATTATAAGTAAAGTTGACTGTACTACAAGTTAAGTGTATTGCTTTGTATGGACTTACCGCATTAGGTGTAAGTCGAGTACAGTACGCTGCAATTCACTCTAAGGCACGGGCCAAGCAATTGGCCATACAAATTACAGTGCAGACCAGCTAGCGGTCTGCCAAACCTAGAACAATACATCCACCATCTGACCACACAATACTACTGTTACTTCGACCAATCAAATCGACAACGTTGCAACGTCTAAGGCCTACCAACAGATATTTTATAATATGTTTGATTTTGAATGTGAACGATGGTTTAATAGCAGGGATGTGTTTTTCAATATATTACGATACTTACTATTTTACAAGCTTTTGCTCTTTGGCTATGATAATGATGTCACTCGCAGTAAATGCCTAAAGATCACGTTACGACTGGTGATCTGTTGTCATTAACAAAGGTCTGGCTCAATTCATTGAGAACCGTTTAGGTTACCATCATTCACACCAACGTATACAAATTATCATAGGTAGAAACATCATGTCTTAACGCCTCATGGTAGGCAATACCAAAATATATAAACCTAATGCATAATTTTATTTGTTTTTTAGTTTAATTTCTAAGGCTGGGTATATATCGTTTGTAGCTTTACTTCACAGGTTGGGTTTCAATAGTACACTAAGTAAATGTATTAATTTAGAAGGAGTGTTTTATTAGGTTAAGGTTATACCCCCAATTAATTTCAGTTCATATCGGATATTTGTCGTACAATAACACGTAATATCCGAAATCATTACAGATGAATATATCAACTATACAGAAATCATAAACGCTATATTTTAATTGAAGATAAATCCTTAACTATATCTTTTTTCAATTAATTCAATCCAAAACTAAGCCTTAATACAATACCAAGTAAGCTTATTATTAAGTTGGCTGCGTCTACGACCCAATGAAAGCTAAAACTAATGGAAACTAACAGGCTTACCTCTAGAAACGCCTTTACTAGATATTTGAATTTTAGGACTGAAGTTGTGATGATTTATTTAAATAATGTTATATGAAAACATAATTCTATACTTATATTAAACTATGTAAATACGAGTTATCAATCAACTTCAGTCAATTACATGCATTTATCCATTGTTATTTTTCTTTTCATTGTTTTATTAGTCATCCTCATCGCTTTCATCGTTGTCGTTTAGTTTCAATATAACGAAATTACTTTTTTTGGTCTATTGGGTTTCATGTAGTTCATATAGCCTCAATGACACCAAAATCTAAGTAAGTAATCCAGAGTATAATCGTGTAATAACCTGGGTAAAAATTGAAATATATTTTAATATATGTACAAATTTTGCTTTTATATAGAAAAGTTGTTGGTAGGCCTTAGATGTTGCAACGTTGTCGATTCGATTGGTCGAAGTAACAGTAGTATTGCAGTAGTCAGATGGTGGATGTATTGTTCTAGGTTTGGTAGACCGCTAGCCGGTCTGCACTGTAATCTGTATAGCCAAGTGTTTGGCCCGTGCCCTAGAGTGAAGTGCAGCGTACTGCACTCGACTTACACCCAATGCGGTAAGTCCCTACAAAGCAATACACTCAACTTGCAGTATAGTCAACTTTACTGTAAGTAAAGTTGACCTACTGCACTGTATGCAATACTATTCCAACAAAAGTACAATTTATAAATTGATATAAACATTTTAATAACCATTAAACTAATTAGGAATGATATATAATAGATTTCCTTTTCTCGATATATATACTCATATTTTTTATACCACTTCTCAACTATTCAAGCGTTTTTATTATAAATAAACTAGAAAATGAATTTATAAATAATGATCGCATCATATTGTTAACAGAAGTCCAACTATACAATACAAACGTAAAAAACTCGTATACGTTTCTTGATTTTGAAATTCTCAAACGTTCTACTTTTGAATATCCCTTAATAGCCGGGATACCGAATATCGTTGTAAAACCTATGAATTTGTTGTTGAAACAACAAATATCTTAACTTATGCGCTTATAACGCAAAACTGATTAGTATTAACAGTTCTACCAATAAAATTGTTAATATTTTGAAGCTTATCACTTAAATACATCTCGTTTCATAAAATATGCTTTTACTTCTCCTAATAAGTAACAAAATCTATCTTTATTTTAAGTAAACTTAATGGTTATAATTAGATTCAAAGTGTAATTACGCTTTTTGTTCTTTACTTTCAACTAAGCTTTTGAGATTAAAACAACCAAGTTATAAAAATCCGGCGTGTAATTATAAATATCAATGCATTGAAGCATATTAAGATCTTAAATCTTCCTTAGTAACTGAAAGATCCAACTAAACCAAATTTTAATAACCTGAAAAATAACAAAGTTTTCATGAAACAATTTCATAACAATATCGATCAAAATAAAGTAGGTGTATAAAGTAATGAAGAATAAATAAAACGATTCATAAAATTGATATTGATGCCTATAGTTAAACTAAGCTTATAACTATTACATTCAAAGTTGATTGTAGACTAGATGTATAAAAACAAAGAATAATCTAAGAATCTGTCCCTAACTATAACAAAGTCTTCAAAGCTTCCGTATAGGTCACGTATTCTTCCGTAATTATCTCGGATGCTCCGTGTTATCCCGCAGCTAATATTCGATATAGACCGATATTATCCCCAGGTATAGCCGCAACCCAATGCAACACTTGGCTCGCATGTCAGTTGTCAGGCAGATCTATCTATCGCTACCCCCCCCCCCCCCCCGGGGCTTGAGGTTGAAGAAAATAAATAAGAGATTTACGTATTTATAAACCGGCTTGAGTCGGCAAGGACTGTGATGGTTTATCTGTTTGCTTGTTTGCTGTAGATTAGTTTTCCCCTTCATAATGTACATGTCATTTGTCCATTCGGTTGGCCCTTGTGCCAGTTTCTCGTCGTGACCATTTGGGAACCATCAGCTTTCTTGCTTATTTTTTTACCTACAACTTGGAAGGAGAGGTCGGTTCCCAAGCACGACTTGCCGAAATAAGGAGGGTGCTCCACGAGTTTGCACGGGGCCGAGTCACGTCGCGGCGATCACCGCGCACAAAGTGATTATGCTTCATGCTTGATGGAGGGGTGACAGCACACGAGTGTGGGGATCAGGATCAAATAGAACATCATACATAATGCATTTGTCGGAAATTAGGCAGGGCCTGGAAGCAACAACGGCTTGGCCACATATACGGATCGCTTCAGCATTCGGTCGGCAGCATGCCGTGCCTGGCTGACGTGTATGCACGCATGTATCACAATGGCACATGATTGATTGTTTAAATAATATACAAATACCTGCTGATTCTCGAGACTGCCCCCCAACCTGTCAGTCATGGGCAGTTGATGAAGAACATACAGCTGATGATCTGATGGGTGGCTCATAGGTTCAATAGCTGCAGGTTGGTGGGACTCACCGTCTTTGGAACACATGCCGCATCCGGAAGGTGACCTTGATGTATGTATGTATGTATGTAGGTAGCTTGCTGGGTCATAATCCCATCCCATTCATCTCGGCTCCGCGAACTCGCGGTGCTGTCGGGCCTCTTCATGGTTCGTTGGTGCGGTAGATCCTCCTTGTGGTCTTCGCCTCGGATTTCCACCTGCGAAGTGCGAACAATCGTGCATATTTCCCCTCTCTGCGCACAACGTAGTGTACAGTTGTCCTGGTTCCCGTGGTGAATACAGTCTACACTAGTGGAGCTTGGCTCGACTTGTAGTGTCACTCCAAAGAATGATCCGGGACGGCGGCCGTATATGCGAGCTGGACTCACCGTGGTACTCCAGTCACGCACACACACAGACTACAGTCTGTACTCGTGGGGTCCCTGATCCTTCCATGTAGCTCTACGTCTGTGCCGTCTATAAAATAAAGAAAATCCTCCCCTGGCGTGTGGCAGAGACATACTGTCTTGTGCCCCTCCCGAGCTGTCGCCGTCGGTCGTTCTGTTGGGCCCCCTTCCCCCTTCCGAAGCGCACAAGTGACAGCCAGCATGCGTTTACTGCTACCGTACGCCCTCGACATCCTGGCAACAGTCTCGCAGGTGGCAGCTGTTCCTCGGGTGCCCCGTGTCCGCGGATCCCACGCCCACGCGCCCATCAGGAGGCACTCATGGCCGGCCCAGAACTATGTGACCAACCAGACCAGAGCAGACGCCGTGAAGCAGACGTTCCAGATCAGCTGGGACGGATACTACAAATACGCGTTCCCTGGCGACTCGCTGCTTCCAGTCACGAACAATGCCACCAATGACCGGTGCGTAAGATGTCATGTGGTTCGTGGGGCTTGGAGGCTGGTGGCTAACGAGCACGAGCGAGCAGAAACGGCTGGGGGGCCAGTGCTGTCGATGCCTTCAGCACAGCGCTGATCATGGGCGAGAAGGAGATTGTCTTGCAGATCTTGGACTACGTGCCTAACATTGACTTCAGTGTCAGCTCCCATGGCGATGTAGTATCTCTCTTCGAGACCACCATCCGTTACCTTGGTGGCTTGCTGTCCGGTGCGTACTCACCCACTCCGCGCCGAAGCCGTGAAACGCCGGGAAATCAAAAGACTGACGGACACATTGCTCGCTGTAGCCTATGACCTCCTCACAGGGCCACTCGCCTCCAAGTACGGCAACGCCTCAGCGAGAGCCGGCGCCGTCCTGACGCAGGCCCAAAACTTGGCGGACAATCTGGCATTCGCCTTTGATACACCCACGGGCATCCCGGACAACAGTGTCTTTCTCGATCCGCCGCAGCGCGCCAACTCGACCACGAACGGCGTTGCCACCATCGGCACCCTGGTTCTGGAGTGGACGCGCCTCTCGGACCTGACCGGAGACGCCAGCTACGGCGAGCTCGCGCAGAAGGGCGAGTCCTACCTCCTCCACCCGCTCAACCCGGACCTGGGCGAGCCCTATCCGGGCCTCCTGGGCAGCGACGTGAGCATTGCCAACGGCAGCTTCCTCAACAGCCAGGGCGGGTGGACCGGCGGCACCGACAGCTACTATGAGTATTTGATCAAGATGTTCCTGTACGACCCGGACCGCTTTTCCACCTACAAAGACCGGTGGGTGTCAGCCGTGGAGAGCTCGATCGAGCACTTGGCGAGCCACCCGTCCAGCAGGCCGGATTTGACATTCTTGGCCGCCTGGGCCGGCCCAGACCAGCCGCGCTACTACTCCGAACACTGTCAGTGACTGTTTTTTTCTTTCTTTCTTGGGGGGGGGGAACCCACCGCGGGACCGCAGCCTGACCAAGACCTTCCTCCCAGTGGCCTGCTTCGACGGCGGCAACTTCATCCTCGGCGGCCTGGCCCTCGACGAGCCCAGGTACATCGACTTCGGGCTCGAGCTGGTCGCCGGCTGCCACGAGACGTACCGGCAGACCGCGACCGGCATCGGGCCCGAGACCTTCGCGTGGCTGGGCGAGCGGTCGCGCGCAAACGCGACCGCGCCCGCGGGCGAGGAGGCCTTCTACGCCCGCGCGGGCTTCTGGGTCACGGGGCCCGGCTACATCACGCGCCCGGAGGTCATGGAGAGCTACTACTACGCCTACCGCGCGACCGGCGACCCCGCGTACCAGGAGTGGGCCTGGGAGGCCTTCCTGGCCATCAACGCGACCTGCAGGGTCGGCAGCGGGTACTCGAGCATCAACGATGTGAACGTGGCCGGTGGTGGCGGCTTCCAGAACTTCCAGGAGAGTTTCTGGTTCGCCGAGGTCTTGAAGTACAGCTACCTGATTCATGCTGCGGTGCGTGCGTGCCCTGTTCCGAAGACGATACATCTCTGCTGACACCCTGACAGGATGCTCCCTACCAAGTCAAGGCAGACCACACCAACGAGTTTGTCTTCAATACAGAGGCCCACCCCGTCCGGATCCCCGGTGGAGAGGGCGCCAGGAAGAGGACGTGAGAAATCAAGCCTTTGCCACCGGCCTCTTGGCACATAGGTAGATGAATAGACCACAGATGCATTGCCTTCATTCACCTCGCTCGCCATGTGTGCTCGGCGACGCGTGAGGCCTTCGTGGGCAGGATGCCGACCATTTCTGACACGACCTGATGTGCCCTTTGGGTTTCGTTCCGGCCTCCGGCATCACTTGCCCTTCAGCCATGACTCCTGGCGCATCCCGACCCAGTGGCTGTGCTGGGTGGCGTCAAGCGGCTCAGTTGGTCGAGAGCTGCCTGCCTCGTATGCGCGCCTCGGCGAAGGGGCAAGCAAGGCGTCGGTGTCCCAGCGATAGAGCGCGATCTTGCTGCGTCCGGGAGGCTTCTGATCCCGAGCTGCGTCCGTGGGGGAAGGGCACTTGGGACACCCAGGAATGAAGGATGTCGTCGAGTCAAAGGCATGGTAAGCCCGGGGAGGGCGCTCGTCCGGGCTCCGTGGCACCGAGGTCTTCCTCAACACCGCCGTGTCCTCGATGGCTTGGGCGAGAATGCTTTCCGTGGCTGCAAATGGTTCCCTTGAATACCGTATTGGTTGCATTAGAGGCTTGATTCCTCACACTGAAGACTTCACGAAAAGGGCACGTAACCCTAATATCCCTGATGAATACCTATGACAAACGTAGTTATAACCGTATCACAAAATATTTGAATATACGTACATAGTAACGCGCATTGGTAAAATCTATAAATAGATTTCATGTGGAAAAAATGTAGAAAACCTCTATATTCAAATTTCATAACATATAGCTTGTTGATAGGAATTCAGCCATAGCTACAATTTTGAGTGGAATCTTGTAGTTGAAGTAAAAAAATAAAGTACTACGTGAAAAGAGAATAATAGTTGTGGGAACCGATAACCAGTTTCCACCTGTTCATTTATACAATAACGCGAGTATATACCTACTTGATAAGGAGATAGTTATCCTTCCTTCAATTGTAAGTTAAAATAATAATAAACAACTGAAGTTACACCGTAAAAAAATTAATATCAACTTCAATCTATTAATAAAACGATGAATATCAACTGAAGTTAATTAGTACAATAATCGGCATTGGCTTACAATCGATTAGTAAAATGATTAACAAGAGTTTGATCGAATAATATGAATCAAAACGGATATTCATATACGTTAAAATATATTTCCGCAGAATTACACGGATTTTGGTATAAGTAAATAGATTTCTATGTTTGTAAATGAATATTCGTATGGTCAATTTCTAATAATATATGGTTTTACAGGTATATATGACTACAAACAGACGTTATTTCATTTTTTCCTGTGGAATACCAAGTTATACTCTCATATGTTATTTTATTAAAACTTCGAAACGTTTTACATATATACACTCAAAAGATTATAACAATGAATTGTTCATTTCAATCCAAATTTACTAATATTCTTTTCGCAAAACTAATCCAAATTAATGCGGTAAACTCACTGATTGCTTTATTCATTTCTTAATAAATTAAATGGCCTTACGCATATAATCTTTCGTCTTCTACTGCATATTTGTATAACGCAACCTTTTATTACGCAGCGAATTTTATAGGGAAGCAAACACTATAGCGCGGCGATTTTTATAATACGGCAACCTTTATAACACGATCACTCCCAGAGCACAGCAACATATATGTAGTTACATAATACAATAACCTTTCCTAATTGTACCTTAAAATCAACTTTAAACCCAATCATACCCAAAATGTCAATAGGTATACAATAACGCTTAGGATACGACCAGGTGGACAGTTGCATCTAGGGCACAATTAGTTGTACAATCATGCCTAAAGCACAATTAGATATGCAATCGCGCAACTAAATGGGGGTTTGTAAACGTAAAGATATATTTCATCGTAATTTAAATGTAATTGTTCTTCCAACCATACTTTACATGCAATTTTGTAGTCATTGTGCCTATTTAACGTCTTATGTCACGTTTTATTAATATTATACAGCAGCGATAATATTAGCAATGACTTAATGTTTAATAGCTGGCTATTTTTCGATTTTAGGGGGACAATCGCGCTATTTACCGCTATTAAGGTCTGTAAAGATTATATTGGAAGGTGTTGCAGTTATAGTTCATTGTATCATTAATAGTAATGTTATTCAACATTTTGAAATGAGTTAAACGAAAGGCTAAATAGTGAAAAGTAAGTGTAAATAGTAGTAGTAACTAAGATTAAATATATTAAAAATAGAAGGCAAATTAAAAAAATTAGACACGTAAAATGTAAAGTTATATATTTATAGTATTGGAACAACAATCAAATTTCAGTACAGCCAAGTCAACTATACTATCAGTAAGTTGATTGTACTGACTGCAAGTTGACTGTATTGTTTGTAGGTTTACTGTAAATCAAGTGCAGTAGGTGCCCACTTCAGACTAGGGCACGGGCCAAGAAATTGGCCGTAGAAAGTGGTTTGCAAACCGGCTAGCTGTCTGCCAAACTTAGCAGTAATACATCCATCATTTTACCACGTATTATTACTGTTACTTCAACCAAAATTCGAATCGACAATCGTTGCAACATCTAAAGGCTTATTAACACTAATCAGTGTTTATTAGGTTAAGTACAGATGAGCTAGGTAGAAGAAGAAGTTATTTTCCGGTTACGCTTTATATTGCAAGGTAGAGGAAAGATTTTGCGAAATGTTTGTATGAACTACAATAGTCTATAACGGTAGTAAGTGGAGAAGACTATTAAATTACGTAAATTAATAACGGCAGGTTAAAGTACATTATGATATCGCTATTAAAAATATTAAGAAATGAATTTTATAAAATCTTTTTGAAAAACGTCAAAATTGACCGTCAAAGTATTAAATCTTCAAAAAACTGAAAAAAATCATCACTAAATGACTAAGTTCTTTACAGTTTGAAAACAGTAAAATTTTCATTACTTCTATAGTAAATTGCTAAGTCCAAAATACTGATAAAAATAAATAACAACTTTAACGACAAATAACATGTAACTTTACCCTTTATATTAAATTTTTCTTTCTATGTCACCTTTTCTTCACCTTATATTACAAGATTTATCATCAGATACATTAGTAAACACGTTGAGATCATTGCGTTGAGCAAAAATACCAATCATCGTCAAGCCTCGACAAATAATGCAGTTACGCTAAACGGTTACGTTAAGTCATTTACAAATCATCAAGTTCTTACCCCACCCAAATTAAAGTTAACCTGCCTTTCAAAACGCTAAGATGGACAATCAGAAATGAATAAGGAAAAACAAAGCTTTTGGACCTATTTTTTAAGTACTATAACCAAAACATTTGGAAAATAGATATTAATGATACATTAACTGAAGGGTATACAACCAACTTTATTGGCCATAATATCTTTAATTAAGACGGCGGCTAAAAGTTTGACCGCGATGTTTGCGCTTTTTAAAGGTTCAGTAAGGTTTTTAACGATTAGATTATTCATATATAAAGGACGATTTAAGAAAGTGTTACGTTCAATGTAAAGATAATGGTTTATAAACAATTAATCTATATGCTGGATAAGATTTCTGCCGTATTAGCAGAAAACTTCTTTAAACTGTCTTAACTGAAGGATTTCTTTCAAGATTCTTCAACTTTAAACCCGAAAGGAAACGGAAAAAGCACTAACAATAATCAATACTATTATACACATTTTGTGGGACCACCCTTTAGTCCCTCATTAAGTTAAACCTTTAACTCTAATAACAACTTTTTACTTCTCAGTGATAAAAGACCTGTTGATTTGTTAGGAAATATGATGCTTGTTCGCTATAACACGAAATACACGCTCAGCGGAGGCAGAGTATGTGAAACAAAGATTGTTAACATGGTAAGAAGAATTAAAGTCGACGTTAATTAGTGGTTCATTAAGTAAGATTGTCAAAACCTTTAAAAGTTTTCCTAAAAAACGTTGACTTCCTTAAAGTTTTCCTTAAAATCGTCAAATTCTTTGAATCAAAGCTTCCTTTAATAGGTACGCCTATACACATAAGTCCATTATAGGTTCTACTATAGGATTTTAATTCTCGGGTTAGGCAACTTGCAATTACACTTATTGTCGGAACTTTAAAAGTAAAAAAAAAAAAAAAAAAAAAAAAAAAAAAACACTATGGACGATTGGAATTATTTTTGTAGCTTATCTTTTAAGCAGATTAAAATGGTTAATATTAATTACAATCTATTTACCAACTTTACTAAAATTTCAAATAATACCAAGAAGTATAACGAGAAACCCTATAATTTACTTCACACGAAAATAATGCCTTTTTTAATATCTTTAACTAGATGAAAGTTCAATCTCGAGGTTTCCACTGATTATTTTCAGGAATTGTTACGGGTTACATCAGGTACTACTACCTGATTTTCCACTGAATCTATGACGGGATAAAAAGTTACTTCGAATACAACGTTTACCTTACGCAATACTACATATAATAGATCATAACGATGTAAACAAAGATAATGGCAAAAGAAAAAGATGATAAAATTTTAATTTATGTACTTAATTAAATGTTTATCAAATTAATGTGATATGAGTAAGCAATGAGAAAAGCACATTTTGGTGAGGCCAAACTGCGCAAGCAGGTATAAATAGTTACCACGGGTGTTAACGAATTCGAATACATCTTATAACACCTAAATACCACCTGTAAACACTTGTTTAACTAGTTTTAATCATCTTTTACAACTATAATAACTCATATATTAAGCTTACTTGATATGTTGCATCAAGTTATTGATTTTTGCGATTGAGAGAACGATAACCTTTCAATTACGTATTACATCAACCGCAAGTACGAAAGACCATTACGATCAAGATCTGGCTTAAAACCTTTGGACTGGAACTTATATTGGCGATAATGACGTGGGCAAAACCTAAACAGATCTGCCAACCATAAAAACTATCGTTATAATAGTAGGAAAAGGTGTTGAATCTGTGGTAAATCCGGTTGTTGATTAAATTGCTACAGAATTGATAAACGATAAAAGTAGTGGGTACTATATTACAAATAATTTCCGTTTCTTTCCAACAAGAATTAGTTGGATTATATCGAAAATTTGAAAGACAACGATATTTGAAATGATAAAGGTAACTCATAGAAGCTAATTACGTAGACTAAAGATATTTCTCCTAAAACAACTTAATAATTAGCTGACAATGCCTTCCGTTATCATTTGACTGACGAAAATCCTTAACTTTACCATAAAAATTAAGTACATAATTCCTTACACACCTTTAATCTTCATAATTATTACGCGGAACAAACTTCTCAAAGAATATACCAGATATTAGGGTAATAAGATATTTAGCAAAGAACTTTTCGTAATACATCGTATTGCGAGGAGAAATCATTACTACTATACAAATTAATCGTTGGAATGCCGAAAAAAACCAAAGTTAGTCTTGGAATAAGTGAGAAACTATTGTTAATGAGATTGACGATCATTTAAATGGTCGTTAAACCGATTACCTGCCACATTTTCGCATCCCCCACCCTATTTATCCTTTACATATAAAATATAAAGATCCTTGGCGTCAACATCGACATCGGAGTTAATAAGCTGGTTAAAGATAGCTGAAGATTTTATTTCACTTTCAAATAGATATATTTATGATTCTATCTTGAAAGGCCCAAGACAACGATGATGAACTTGACAAAATCAGAGAAATATTGGTTACATAGACGCTTTAACCACTCAACCATCGATAAGCTGTACAAAGTCCTCAATTATGCAAGGTATAGAAAATTTTTATCACCATTGCCAAACTCATGCCTAAATACTTAAAACGTTTAAGTTTATTTCAACAGACGATTAGGACTTTAATTATGATATTTTCACTGCCATTTTTTATCTTGATAACACACTTATTTTTTATGTTGTATATTCAGAAACCTTTTTTTACTGTGTCAAGTTTCTTTGACATCTATCGACAATGTATACTTTGAAACGTTAATGATATTATAAATCAATGCGTTTATAAGACTATTAAACTTCATTTTTTACAGTATTAGTACCAATTTTGTTAATGCAAAATTCTTTAGAAATATTAAAATAATGGGAATATTATATAAATATGTATTTGTTAAGGCCTAATGAAGTATTGCGAAGGTTAAAAGGGCATACACTTTACTTTGCAGAGCGTTTAATATCTTTACATTAAAGATTAGAAGTTTTATGGATTAAGAGATACGTTTTCTAATGGAGTTGAAGACCTAAATAACACCGTAAGCCCTAACAACCTGGTATTAAAGTTGTTGGGTTTTAGGGTATATCCTCATTTGAAAAGTGAATTTCTACCATTAGCAAGTATTTAGAAAAGGGTTACGGCGCATGGAAAAACACTGAAGAAATTTCAAAGAGATCTACTAAGTGCTAAGTTAATAACGCTTTTAATACCAGGAATAGGTTTACAACGATCAACGTGATTTTTCTATTATGAAGCGAAGTATTCGTATGTAAAAAGCTAGAAAAATGAAATAGTTTATTTAAGATCTTAAATATCGCCAACCTAAATGTTTTTTTTTTAAAATTATGAACGGTTTTACGAAGTTTCGTATGATTTAGGTGAAACTTTATATTAAGGCAATTAACCATAACAACAACAATAAAAATTCTTAAAATAAACAAATGAATTAACAGAATCCCCCCCCCTCTCCAGGGCAATCGAAAAATGGATAAAACGATAGCGACGCGGTTATTCACAAAAAAAAAGAACATTAAAAACGAAGAATAAGCTCTGTACTGTCTTTATAATCATGTTTAGGTTAGTAGAAAAAATGAGGATGAGTAAGATTTGATAGTTAAGCTTTGTGTATAAGAAATCATCAAGTTCTTAGCTAAACCCTTTGAAAAGAGCGATATAGTTGAGATTTATAGACTCTGTTTTTCTTTTTGTGATTTTCTATCACTAGGTAGTACCCACTATATTACTGGTATAGTGAGACCATCGCTAATTTAAATTTACATGTGCCGCTGGGAAAGCATAAAAGTTGATTGTTCCTACCCTTCAACAACCACCATATCAGAAATTTCTATTTCCAAGCTCTACTGTATAATCCGTTAAACAAACAATTGTAATTGAAAGCCTAGTCTCCAACTAATATAAAAAAATTATACAAAATGAAAAACCTAATCTTATACACCTGTAGTCAATTTTCTTGTAATTTGTTGTATATACATATTAAAACAAGTAACGAGGAATAGAATCGTTGTTTATAAGGGCTATTCTCCGGATGCACCGTTGCATGAGCGGTATACTTGGCTAACGACGATCTTTATAGCCAAAAATTGGTTACCGGAAAAGATTCAGGTAGTGGTAAAGTCGATTAGTAATGTTGTAGTGAAATAGGGTACATGTGAATCGATGGTTTCGAGAACTGAACTTAAATTTTTTTTTTGAAAGCATGCTACTATTGGATTTACAGTGTAGGCCCCTTATCCGTTTGAATTGTATAGTCTTGGCACCAATACCAAAAAAATTGATTTAAGGTCGAAGATGTAATGGATTCCTTCTATAAGGAGTTGTATAATTTATACATAAACGCAACTTAAATATTTACAACTCCAACGTTGCGATTTTGAAATCGAGGATTATTTAGGAGATTAAGGGGAACCCTATTGGGAAACCGTCCGAAGATTCACATCGAATCGTTCAAAAATATAGTAATAAACGCAGAAACTGAATCTTTATAGAATAGGATACAATTTAGAAGATTGGATAAAGTTTAGTAGTTGTATTGGTAGCAAGTTTATTGATAACGATTAATGAGACATTTACCCTTAACAGCTGTGATATTACAAAAGTATATACGAAATCAACAACTAACTTATAAATGATCGTTTTATTAAAATGACCTCAAAAACTCTGTAACAAGTACTGATTACGAACGGTTATACAATGCGTTAAACTATTATATGGACTAGCTGAAGTATGTGTTTATTGGGTTTTAATTTATTAATTATACTTTTAGTCAAGGATAGGCATAAAATCCTATACTTGTAACTTATGTTTGATGATTATGCGAAATGAAACCTTCGGTATAGTGGGTATACAAATTAACGATACCATTATTCTTGGCACTACTAGTTTTATAGTATTGGAATAGTGCGCAATTAAGGACTCGAAGTTTAAGAACTAGAAGTTGGTTACAAATTTGGTTAAAGGTAAATATCGAGACTTTAACGGATTATTAATCCGTAAATAAAGTGTTAATTGGATTAATTTCTATCTTAATTTCCAACAGAAGAATTCAGGCATTAACCTCGTTAATATTGATAAAAGAGATATAGAAAGGGCATAAAAGTACTTGTAATAGCATCTTTTTAGAGGCTATATCTCGGTTTTGTACTAACCAAAAGTATAGTACTATGTATTAATTACGGTACAAACAAGATACAAATAATAAGAATCACGAAAGACTAAATCAAGGGTTTTATTAGTAAATAAAGAACTTGTAACAAGGAATCAATATGGTTCCCATGGACCTTCCGACCACTAGGTTAAGGATTTTAATATACGGCTCCTTTACTAACAACAATAACTTGTTGTTCATAAATCGGATTCTTTGTAGCGCTTATGAACAAGGATAAATTACAAAACTACCAAATAGCGATTTTTTGGAACTTGATCTACTCGATCTTTATTAAATGAAAAACAATCACGTAAAATGCATTTGTCTTCAAAGTTTATGGTATAATACTCGGCTTTTTTGTGAGCAAAACTATATAGAAAACATTTTATATCGTTACCGGATAGTTCGAAATTATACCTACTCCGGTTATCATTTATACCAACTCGAGGAGCGTTGTCGAATTCTTTTTAAAACTAGGAACAAACAACGAAAATCGCCAAATAATTGATGTAAAATTTCTTTGCAAAGCTTACAAAAACCAGGAAAAGTAAGAAGTTCAAATTGATTAATGACAAAATAACCATATTAACGCCATAACAAAATTAATACCAAACAGAGCTTTGAAAAGGTCCGTGGACAATAATAGGCTAAGCGAACGTATCGAGGGATATGTTGAGTATCTACCTGTCAAAATGTTATGTAACAGCAAATAAGAAAGGAAATACAGGTATCTTGGGAAACTAAAAGATTGTAAAAAGATAGAGACAAAATTATTGTTAATACAGACTTAATTTATTGGAACGATTAAGTTGGATGCGCGTAAGCTTTTAACAAAATCATTTTATACGGGAGGTAAGGAAGTCAAAACTCGGAACTATGTGACAAAAATTTGTAATTGGAGTGAGTTTAGGTGTAGAACAGATTGAAATTAACAAGGGTTTGGCCAACGAAACGAGAAGCCACTTTGATGGTTATAATAAATTAGTGGTTAGCCACATTTACGTACGCGTAAAAAATAAAAATTCGCTAATATTGGAACAGCAGTCAATTTAAATACGGCTTAGTTAACTATACAGTTATTAAGTTGATTATATTGACTACAAATTCACTGTATTATTTATTGCTTGACCGAAAGTCACATGAAATAGGTGCCCACTTCAGAATAGAGTACGATCCAAGCAATTAGCCATACAAATTAGTGTGCAGACCGGCTAGCGGTCTGCCAAACTAAGAAGTAACACGTCTACCACTTGACCACGCAATACTAGTGTTACTTCGACTACAATTCAAATCGACAATCGTTGCAACATCCAAAGACTTATCAACACATTGTACATACCTATAAAGACCTCATAAATGAATGTAAATTAAAAATGAAAATAAAATATAACAGGAGTAACTTTAAAAATAGTTCATTCAATCCTGTTAAACCCTATAACACCTTTTTACAATTGTATTTTCAAGGATCCACCCTATAGAAACTTTCATTTACCTATGTAGGATCCATTTACTCAAGCGGAAATTCATGTTAATTTGAATTTATGTTCATTTTCATTTTTATTACCATATTTCAATACAATAATATGAAATGCAATATCTCTATATATATTATACCCACCAATGAAGAGAAGTAATTTCAGCCCAAAGCAAAGAAACTTTAGGTATCGAATAATAAATTTAGTACTTTTTGGTATATTGATATCGGGCAGCTGTTATGATTACTTTTGTCAAAGTTTCCACTTAATTATCTGATATATAGACCCTGTTAGAGTTTTATTAACATATGAAATGAATATTATTTCAATCTAAAATTAACGCGTTACGCCATCTATAGTATGTTTTTAAACACATTTAATTCTATGAACAATCGTGAATTCATACTTTTTACTTTTCATCAATTATATATCGATTTCATATATTATTACGTATAATGTTAATTAGTCAAAACCGTAAAATATTGTCAACTATATCATTAATCTCATATAGCGTTAAAATATCTTCATGAATATCTTTGATTACATATAAAGTTAAGATGCAAATCACATGATATAAACCTTAAAATAGACGCCTCAAATTTTGGGTCTTCAAATCTTGTTACGCATTACCATAATTCCATATTTCCTCAATTGCGATTAGCCTCAAAAAGAAGGATTATAAAATGTAAGCTTTAAAATTTAAGTCTTCAAATGACATTAAATGTAACCTTAACTGTATATTAAATGAAATATAATTCCTTACAGCATTAATGATGCATAAATATAGGATGTGGTAATATTTACCCATTTTTGCGATAATTGCACAAAATTTGAAGGTGAAGCAATATAAATGCAAATGAGGTAAACATACTAAGATTGTGATAAAGAGTAGTTTACGGAAGCAGGTGTTACCGTACTGAAAGCTTTCTATTAATATATCAATAGATACTAAATGTATTTACCTGTGTTAGAAGTCTTTCTTTTAAACTAAGTCAATATTAAGATGGTTATTCTTTCCATATTATCAGGTTCGTTGTTTTTGTTAAACATATATGGTAATATTGTTTATAGTTTCATTCAATATTAAAATTGAAACTTCAATTTTTCACTTTCATTACTTCATTATAATTGATGTTAATGGCTATATTATATGATATGATATGAAAAAAACAATGATTATGAATCAAAATATTTTAATCTATATTAAACATTACTATAAAACTCTTTTCAAAATATCTGTTATCAAGCTTCGAAATTATTAGTTGTCTTGTTTAGAAAACGGATGTTCATATATGTTAAAATTGATTTTTGTTGTAACAGTATTACATGCAATGCAGTAGGTCAACTTTACCTACAGTAAAGTTGACCGTACTGCAAGTGTATTGATTTGTGCGGACTTATCGCATTGGATGCAAGTTGAGTGCAGTACGCTGAACTTTACTCTAGGGCATGGGCTAAGCAATTGTCCATAAAAATTACAGTGCAGAACCGCTAGCGGTCTGCCAAACCTAAAACAATACATCCACTATCTGACTACTGTAATACTACTGTTACTCTGAAGACCAATCGAATCGACAACGTTACAACGTTTAAGGCCTACCAAAACTGAGTAGTGCTTGCCTATTAGGTTAAGTATAAATAAGCTAAGTAAAAGAAAAGGATATTTTCCGGTTACGCTTTATGGTTACGGCAGCTAGGGTAAAAGAAAATTTTTTATGAAAAGCCTCTATTAGTAATATATTAGTCTTATAACGGTAGGAAAACAAAAAATACTTTTAGGTTATATCAGTCTTACAACAGCAATCTAGAAGTTAGCGACAGTATCGCTATCAAAAACACCAAGAAATTTTAATTAATTCTTTTTAAAGAAAAACGTTAAAATTAACTTTCAAAAGTCTTAAAGTCCTGCAAGTTAATAAACGACTAAGTTAGTACTATTACAGATGCTATTACTGTAAGAAAAACGACTAAGTACCTATGCTAAACAACCACAACAAATAATCTTCGATCTCTATTACCATTAAAGACCTCCGACCTTACCCTTTACACTAGATCTTTACCTTAGTTTACCCTCTTTTCTCCTTACGCCATTTCAATTGTCAAGTTCGCTACTTTAAGCGAAATCACCAAGTCGCGCTAAAAAAAGCCACGTCGTGCGACCTTATTCCAAGTTACTAAGTCGCTAAGTTTCTACGCGATTTCACGCCTGAAAATCACCAAGTCCCTCGCCCTACGCGCTCCACCAAGTCCCACATCGCCCTAAACCTCAAGATAATACCTACTCCAAAGATTCAAAAGGGAATTCACGCCCTCGGAATTACTTTTACCAAACTTTACGACGAAAACCTTTAGGCGCTGGATATCGATAAAGAATTAATATAAAAAAAACTTTACCAACTTTATCGGCTACTATATCATTAAATAAAATAATATTAAAAACCTTGACTACTCCTTTAACAACTTTCGTAACTTTTTTGGCAACTAAAGTGTTAATATGTGGACTTTAATTTAAAAAAGGATTAAGTCAATGGTTAAAGTAAAGTTTAAACAGAAATGAGTCCATATAACACCGTAAAGTACTAAGAAATTAGCACAAAAACTCTTCGACTTAGCCTAGCTTTAAAAACGCCCTTAAGAATTACACCCTAAAGGAAAAGGTGTTAAGGAACCTCACCGCCATTACACGTAATTTAAGGGACCACTAACTCACCCCCAGCTAAGACAAACCTCTTTAAGCGCTGGTAATAAAAAACCTGTTAACCTGCTCAGCAGTTTAATACCACCACATAACAGCGAGAAGTACGTTCTTAGCGGTGGTAAAGAGCGTAAAGCAATGGCTACCAACGCGGCCAAAGGTATTAACGTTAAAACTTTCCACCAGTTATTTAAGTATAATAGTCAAGCCTTGCAAAACCTTTAAGTACCTATCTCCCTTTGGTAATTTCATCGCCAAAACCATTAAAAATATTCCTTCTTTAAATTCGCCTACGCGTGCGAACTTAACACAGATCTTACTATAAGACTTTACCCTTCAGGCCGAGCGACTAACAATTAGCCCTAACACCATATTTAAGAAGCCACAAAGCTTAGACTACGAGGAAACACTATTTAGGGTTAGGATAACTATCGCAATCTTCCTTCAAAACCTGTCAAGATAGTCAACATTAACTACAAACTTATAATAGACTTCGCCAAGATCTGAGATAATATAAAGAATTATGATGGGAAACCTTACAACTTCCTCTAAATTGAAATAATGCCCTTTTTAAATATTTGTAAGTAAATAGAGGTTTTTCCTTTTAGTTTTCACTCATTGTTTCCCGGAATTCTTACAAGACACGTATAGGATTACTACCTAACCTTTCTGACGAAAATAACAACATCCCGCGAAATATACTATAATATAAAGGACCACTTCGAACACGATATTTACTTGGTGCAATATCATACAAACTAGGCTACCACGAGGTAAATCACAATAATAACAAAGAAAAGAATAGGAGGAATCACCAATGGACGTCCTTAATTAAATAATTAATAAGTTAATAATATATTGAAAGGCGATAGGGAAAGTCTACGTTAATAAATCCATACTTCGCGAGCAGGTACGGGTAGCGGTTACGGGCGTTAACGAGTTCAAATACGCTGTATAACGCTTAAATGACACTTACGAAGACTTTTTTTAGCCAGTTATGCTCCTCGCTTACCACCATAATAACTCGCATACTAAACTCGCTTAGTATACACTCCTAAGCTAACAACTTCCTTAACGTATATAAAGAAAACCTTACGGTAATTAATTACGTCGACCGTAAATACGGGTGCCCATAACGCCTAAGATTTAACCCACTAACTTCAACCTCAGATTAAAGGCAGCAGCTACACTAACGCCAATAAAATCAAACCTTAGGTGAAACTATCAACCGTTAATACTATTATCGTGACAGTAATAAAAGATATTGAATTTGTAGTAAATCAGGTTACTAATTAACTCGCTATCCCTCCCATCGAACGTAATAACCAAAAGACAGAATATTATTCCTAATATCCTACCATTTCGGAATAAGACTAATTAGATTAAATCACAAACATTAAAGGCGATAATCCAATTAATGTCATCACTAACGCTTTGAAACAAATTAAATAATATAAAGATACTACTCTCAGTACGGCCCAATAACTAGCCGACCACGCCTTTCTATACCGCTTAGATGGTAAAGACCCTTACCTTTACCATAATTAAGTCTCTAACCCCTTACACACCTTTAAACTCCGCGATAGTTACGCGAATCATACGTTTTAAGGTATTATACCAGACATAAGGGAGGCAAGATACTTAACAGGAGGCCATTCGCAGTATATAACACTACGAAGGGAAAGTACTATAGCCACTAAAATTAATCGTTACGATATGGGTAAAGCTGAAGTTAGCTTTAACCTATGCAAATAACTATCGTTACTAGAGAAAACGATAGTTCAAACTATTATAGGAGTAATCACGTTCTACATCCTCAAGTCTTCTACTCCTTTTCTACTTTATTTAAAAGACATAAAAACCTTCAGCGTTGACGTTAACATTAACGTAAATTAGCTGGTTAAGAATACCTAAAAGTTTTCACTCGCCCTTAATTAGGGGCACCTATGGTTTTATCTTCAAGGTCCAGAAGTAGTGGTTTTAAATCTAACGAAGCTGGAGAAATGTTAATTACACCGGCGTTTTAACTACCCAGTTATTAACTGTTATAACCCAAGGACCAACTGCAGGTCATGGAATAGGCTAGCAGTCCGCTGCGCTATTAGAAGCCTGATGTTCAACACATCAAGCCAGGGATCTCCCTTATGTAAGCACCCAGGCTTAGGGTTTGGACCGATAGGACCGCTCGCGATCCAGTCGATAAAATTGGGACCGAAGGAAGCGACATCGACTTCAGCGGTCCAGTACTAAAGACGGTATGAAGGCACGGATATATCAGGACACAGTCATCACCACATGGATAGTATTTCCTTCATAGCTCTTCAGTTGTCAATCTAAGTATTCAGTCCACATACCTGAATAGCCTAACGGCTAGTGATCATTCTATAGCATGAACAAACATCTTCTTTATATTACATCTTTGTTACCTCTGCTACCTTACTGCTAACATAAACCCCCTGACACCTTCTATTTACTCACGGATATTTAGCGTGGTCGTTACATTAACAGGCTATATAAAGTCCTAAAGTCCATAAAGTATAACGATATAAAATACTTCACCCTAAAAGCCATTAAAGGGCAATATTACTACTGCCAAACGCATGCCTAAACCCCTTGGAAATTCAAATTTATACTAAAAGCGATAAGAACTTTAATTGCGAAATCTTTATTAATATATTTTAGTTAGATAATACGCCTATTATTTACGTTGTTCAATTCGAAACCTTTTTTTACGAAGCTAAGTTCCTAAAGTGCCCTTCGGTAAAGGATATGTGGGAAAAGTTAAGGATGTTATAAATTAATAAGTACTTGAGTTCACCTAACGTCGTTGTCTACGATACTAGTACTAACTTTACAACGGCGAAGTTTCAAAAGGATACAAAAATAATAGTTATCCAGTATAAACAAATACCTGTAAAAGACTACTAGAGTATTAAAAAGGTTAAAAGGGTATACGCCCTACTTCGATGAACGTACAATACCATTACATTGAAAATTAAAAGCTTTATGGATCCAGAGGCACGCCTAAAAATAGCAATAAAAGACCTTAATAATACCGTAGGCCCTGACAGCTTAGTGCCAACGATTTTAGTTTTTGGAGTATATACACGCCTAATGAGTGAATTTCCGCTCTCAACAAGTACTTAGAAACGTACCGCGACCTACAGTAAAACTTTAAGGAAACTACGAAGAAAATCAGCACGCTACCAGGTTAATAACGCCTTTAACACCAAAAATAGTCCATCAACCATCGACGTACTTACCTTAATATTACAAAGTAAAGTCCTCATGTAACGGGAGACAGGCAAATAGGAGAGCTTATACAAGATATTAAGTATCGTAAACTATAAAATAGTTGTTAAAACTATTAACAGTCTTATTTTTTTAACCACACAAGTCAAACCCTATATCAAAGGTCCTCAAAATAAAGACCCTTAAGTCCCTTAAATAAAACGACCAAGTCAATACAAACCTCCTCCACCGTTATTAATAAACCAATAAAACGCCGCTAGCGCGAGCGACTCCCGAAAAAAAGAGGAAAGCGTTAAAGAGGAACAATACATATCGGGCCGCATTTATAATACTACTTAGGTAAGCAGAAAAGAAAAGGATAACGAAAACTTTGCAGTGAAGTATAAGGTATAAAAGATTATCAAAACCTCCGGCAAACTTTTTAAAGAAAATAACTGGGTCGAAATCGATGGCTTACTAACTCAAGAAGTTATATAATTTGTGCCGAAACCCAATTTTAACCTTTAAGACCCGAATGTTACGATCTGTAAGTCGAGGATTATCCACGAAGTTAAGGGAAAGACCACGGGGTGGCCGTATGAAAAATCACAACTAATCGCTTAAGAATACGGCAATAAAAGCAATAACTAAATCCTCACGCAATCATCAATGATTTAAAAGATCAGTTAACGCTTAGTAATTTCCTTAACAGCGAGTTTACTATCCAGGACCGAAAGCAAGTTTACACTTAATAGCCGTAATATTACATAAGCCTATACATAGTTAATAAGGGATTTATAAAGGATTATACTACTAAAACTGCCATAGGAAATATATGTCATCTACCCTTTAGGAACGGTAATACGGTGAGTTAAAACATTATATGGATTAGCTAAAACAGATGTTTACTAATTCCTAACTTACCAGTTGCACTTCAAATCCCAGCTAATGATAAAATCTTTAACATACGATTCGTGCTTATTGATAACGTAAAAAAAGGATTTCGGAATAGTGGGCATGAAAACTAACGATACCTTCTTTGTCGAAATAGCTAACTTTGTGGCGTTAAAACAGTAAGCGATTAAGGACTCCAAGTTTTAAAACTATAAGCTAGTAATAAGGCTAATAGAAAACAACCAACTTAACTTTAATAGATCGTTAATCCGTATACTTGGTATTAATACCGGCCTTAGCTTTCGCCATAAAGGCTAAGGCGCTTTTTTAGCTACGATTGACAAAGCTAACAGAGTCAAGGCTTAAAGTTACCTAAAGTAGCGTACTCGAGGTAGCTATATTGCTACCTTGTATTAACCGGAAATCTCTTGCGATCTATCCATTACGGCACAAATATAAAAACCAACGAATAAAAACTTTGACCGGCTAAACAAAAGACTTAAATGGAAAATACGGAACTTGGACCACGGAATCAATATGGTTTCAATCAATCTTTTAAAGGTTAAATTGATAATTTTCACGAATAAGTCTTTTTGAAACACCACCGACCTATCTTTACAAATCGGTTTTCTTATAACCCTTATTAATGAAGACAGGCAAGAAGACTAGTTTAATATTATCAGTAACTTAATCTATTAAACCTCTGTCATATACAAAAGGATTATACGAAACGTATTAAATTTAAAGATTTACGGCATGATGATGGGTTTTGACGTAGGTATAGCAATGTAGGAAACCTTTAACATTATTATTAGTCAGATAAAGATTCCTACTATACTATTAATAATCTGTATCGACTCGAGGAGTTTATTCGAATACCTTTTAGAACTCGGAACCACTAGTGAAAATCAACTGATAATCGACGTAATAGCACTTCACAAAGCTTACAAAGGGAGGAAAATTAAGGAATTCCGATAAATCGATGGCAAAAACAACCCCGCCGACGCCATAACGAAAGTATTACCAAACAAAGCCTGAGAAAGGTTTATGGACAATAACAAGCTGTTTATACAAATCGAAGGCTACGTTAATAGACCACCTAGATATCCCGAATTACGTAACGGCTGGCAGGGATATACCGATAAATTAGA
The DNA here is from genome assembly GCA_038502455.1 of Anisogramma anomala. Taxonomy (NCBI): domain Eukaryota; kingdom Fungi; phylum Ascomycota; class Sordariomycetes; order Diaporthales; family Gnomoniaceae; genus Anisogramma; species Anisogramma anomala. The sequence goes on from JASMMZ010000001.1 coordinate 17,439,381, forward strand.
AGATTACTAGGGGATTAATAATGGCTTGTTTAAGCGGCATAGTTAAAGTAAAGGCTTAAAATGAAGGCTTGCAAGTAGAGGCTTATAAAGATTTATGGGCAAAAAACTTTTTTTAGGAATTGATAAACTCGAACCTCGGTGCAAAGGAGTAATTAAGGTTAAATGGGGTTAATTTGAATGCAAATGGGTATAATTCAGTATAAGAGTCAACTGGAATTAACAGAGGTCTAGCCAGTTAACAAGAAGGCAATTCAATGGTAACGGGAAAAAATTGGTCAGCTACACTGGCGTACGCGCACAAACTAAAAAGCCGCCAGTGTTAAAACAGTATTACATGCAATGTAATAGGTCAACTTTACTTACAGTAAAGTTAACCGTACTGCAAGTGTATTACTTTGTACAGACTTATCGCATTGGGTATAAGTCGAGTGCAGTACGCTACACTTCACTCTAGGGCACGGACCAAGCAATTGGCCATACAAATTACAGTGCAGACCGGCTAGCGGTCTGCCAAACCTAGAACAATACATCCACCATCTGAATACTGCAATACTACTATTACTTCGAAGACCAATCGAATCAACAAAGTTGCAACGTCTAAGGCCTACCACCAATTTTCGTATATGAAAATTGATTTACTAATATGCAAATCGATACAGTCATAAGTACATGTATTTCGATAAAGATAGTATTTTAATGATATAAGTGTAGTGGGGTTTCGCATATTTCCGTAATATATCATGAGCGGGTCATAAAGATAACTGTAGATATTACTATATACCCTCATAGATAGTATACATAGACCAAGTAGAAGTGCACTGTATTGTAGAGTGCACTTCTATAGGGTGCATAGTAACGTATCACGCTGCAGGCTACACTCTTGCAAGACGCAAAGTACACCATGCATGGGTCGGTCTGGAATGGTTATTTAAGACCGACGGTAATGCGAAAATCGGTCTGAAATAGTTATTTCAGGCCGACGGCAATATATGGATCGGTTTAAAAGGAGTATTACAAAGTTATACGCTCTGAGTAAAGGACTTATAAGCCCTTACCTGTGGCGTACACCTCTAGATACTTCTTCTTAATAATATATCTTTTTTTTTATATTACAAATACCAATTATCTTAATTACTTTTCTAAAAACTTTATTTTACGTAAACAAGTCTTTAAACTTTACCGATACTAATTAATAGCCGACTTAGTCGACTATAAATAGCTTAGGAAAAAGAGAAAAACATTCGTTAAATACCCATAACGGGATGCTATAACGGTATTAACTGCCTATACTTTAATACTACTCCTCATAAAAACCATACGGAAGTATAAAATTACGCGAGAACGCCGAAAAACCTAAGGAGTTACAAAACTATAAGACTCGGAGTAACTTTAAAAAAATTTAGCTCCGTTCCGTTAACCGCTAACTTATATTAACGCTTTAAACGATTAACCTAAGTTTTTTTTAACAGGCGTCTTGTTACATATCAAGTCACGTAGGCCAAAATACTAAGATTCGAAATCTTTTATTAGGACCTACCGAATACTAAATTACGTAAGCTAAAATCACCAAGTTTCGAATCCATCGCTAAAACCCATTTAATTTTTACGAACTATTCGTTCTAACAAAGCCAAAATCGGTTACACGTAAATAAATAAACCGATCGTCTTACTAAAATAGGTTATATAATAAATAACCAACCGACTCCCTCCACCAAGTTCTATTACAACACGTTAATACAGATAAACTAACATATACTGAAGCGTATAATAACTCGATATTTCACTTACTTTACCTAATTTCCCACATTCTCCTTATTTATTTCACGTTTATCCACGTTCACTTTACACATTTTAAGTTTAATAACTATAAATTTTTGAGTTTTACTAGTTACTTGGTTAGTATAACGTTACTAACGTTAATAAAACTAATTCAAAACGTTTAACCAATCTATAATTACGTTTCGTTTACGTATTATTTAAAATTTATTTACGTTAAAAATATTAATAAACTTTATTTCGACCGCTTTAATTACCTTATTTCATTTTGTATTTGCTACGTTACCATGAAATTTAAATTATCTTAAACTATACACAAATTGCTCTTTACCTACATATAATAACCCCACCAATAACATAACCAACAAAAGCCAACGGCTATATAGACTACCTCTTTATATATACGTCGTTCCAAAATACTATCCTTCAATATTTGGACCTTAACCTCTAAAATAAAAAAATCGAAGCTCTAATGGAGGATTTCAACCCTTATACTACAAATACATATGTCATGAATATAATTTACAACTACTATAGTATTGATATTAAAGGATGCAACTTATTCGAAAACTTTACAAAAAGCTTTGCGGACTAAACGCTAAATATATAATAAATGGTGAATAAACAAGTCGTAAGAATCTTACGAAAGAAATTACGAAGTAAAGTTATTAATACACCCAGTAAAAGTAATAACCGCATCGCAAAAGACCTATCTACAACGACATAACTTATATATATACCAAAATAAACGAACTAAGAAATTATAAAAAGAGATTTTGTAAAAGAATACTACCTATAAAAACGAAAAGAACACCTAATAAAGTAAAGATTTGTAAAACCACTACAAACTGGGATACTGCTTTCGTTAAAACTGGACGCTTGACGAAAAACAAAAACAAAAAAAATAGTAAAAGAAAAGAAGGAACCGCAACGATCATCTATAACGAAGGTCGAACACGAAGCCTCCTTGGAACATAAATTTAAACCGATACAAAGACAGGACCACTTTCCTAACGTAAAAAACAACCCGACCAGCTATAACAAGAGTCGGCTAGAACGTTAAAGACAATCCGACTTACTGTGGAAAAGTCAGCCGAAACGGAAAGAACAACCCGCCCCAAAAATTGATAATCGGCCGGAACATAAAAAACAACCTAACCCAAAAAACGACAAATATCGTAAAACGTCAATACATATTATACGTATTAATACCTTTTAACCACGACCCTTATTACGACCTCCCACCATATCGCTTTTCCATGGATAAAAGCGACCTTATAAAATTAACAATTTTTCTAAGCTGTGAAATAGGGATAACAATTATAGCGTCGAGCTGTACGACATACTGGATAATAAAATACGCGTTATGCTTAATACATACAAAAGACTGAATATTAAGTTATTATAATTTTACGTTATTTTACCAGGTATATTTTCGGGGTAAGTTGAGAAATGGTATATATATTACTTCATATAAGTAAATATATTCTTTCAATGCTATACACGCTGTAAATTCCACGTTAATACCGAAATCAACTATAAATTATACGATAAGGATTAGATTCGTACGACATAGGAATCTGTAAAAAAACTAATAGGAAAATGCCGATAAAACATTTAAGAAATCCCTACTGCTTTATTAACGAAATTCTAAAAGTGTTAAATAGTCTTTAGATCGGAATATAAAGGTAACAAACTATTTATTTAAACAATTGAAAAAACCTGTCATGGAAATCCGGATTTTAACTTTACACTTTTTAAACCAAAAAAGGACTTGGAAACCTTTTATACAAGTTTTAAAACATCGTTTGAAATATTTATACGTAGACAAACAAACCTCTGATTAACATTCGTAACTAATAAAACTAAAAGTGAAATCCAAATTACTAAAGTAAACCTTATCGAAATGATGTATTATATTTTAAACCGGAGATTTAAGGTTTACCTGAGGCAAAACGAGAGCCTAAAGTATAGAAATCAAGGAGAAAACCCTGATGGCAAAAGAAAGGAACGTTCGTTCGGAAATGGAAAATATATATCAAAACTATAACAATACTTGCGAAAAGATATACGACGGCTTATATGTTTGTAAAATCGGTGTATTGTATATGGAAAATTCGGTTGCTAATTTACTAACCACCTCGCCTATAAGTAGATTCATACTAAACAATAATTTTAAAAATCGAATGAAACCTAATTTTATAATATATGTAGCTGAATACAAGGATATAGATAACGGACCCGACGTATACCTTTATGAAGAAATATCCAAAAAGGAGAATTTTAAATAAAACGATACCTAATTATTAGCTTACAGTGATAAAAACACCTAACGTATTTTTACCGGCCTGTAAAATGCCCCTTTTTTATATATTTTAAGCCTCAATAATATAAACGAAGTGCTTGACGTTAATATAACGTCGCAATTTACCCTCTTTAACAGATACGAAACTAGATTCCAGGGAATTATACCTGATATTGATATAACTGAGATCTCGACGGCCGGAAAACGATAATTCGACGTACTCATAACGAAATTCCCGAAATTTCGGCTAAACCGGATAGGAAAATATCGAAAGGTCTTATTTAATAAAAGTAAAGCGACGTAATTAGGAACGGTCGTTATAAATAAACGTTTCGAACCGATCAAATTTTACGTAATAAATTCTCAAAAATCATTGTTATTCTTATTGATTAATATAAATAAGCTCGAAATTATGGTCCGGAATACAATCAATTAGTTTATCCGCGCCTTAAATAACATATTCGTACCGCATGAACTTAAATTCGACTACTTATAGTTCTTCCTGAAAACACGTACAATTAAGGCTATTTATTTAATTTAACTAGAATTACAAGCTTTACACCGACGATTCGAATACCCAGTTATAAAACTCTTTTACGTTTACTTTACGCCGAGGGCTACATAAATGTAGGGAAAAACGTACTTCAAGCCATCTCAAAGTTCTACCAGAAGTGCCAGCTTTACTTATAAACCCCACAACAGTTTAAATTCCACCTTTAAAACGATATGAACTTTAACTACGAAATAATTATTAATATTATATACCTAAATAGTCGACCGGTTCTTCACGTCGCTAATACGGCTATATTATTGCAAACCGCTAAGTTTACACGAAGCGTCTTTGCTTTAAACTATTAGGACGCGTTAGTTAACTATTAGTCAAACTTTTATCCCATGCTTTTAAACTGAATTACGTATAACGCCGACACGGATTTTAATTTCACCGAATAACATACGAAAGCTCGGATAGCCGATAACGAATACAAATAAATTTTAATAAAAGCCCTATAGAGTATTGGGAAGTATTAACAATACTCTAAACTATTAGAAGAAACGTATATAGTATTAACAAAAAAAACTATAAAATGTTAGTTTTAAGGAATCTATTCTTTGGATAACAGTTAACGCCGTTAATAACACTTTTAACCTAAGTGGACTTATCCCTACATTTTTTATTTTTAGTGCCTTCTTGAGGATTCATACAGACTTTACCCTATTATTATCTATAGTACAAAGAACCAATACTGTAGCTAAGTCTATAACGACCCTACGTTTACTACAAACAAAGAATAATATATTCAAAGCGCTAGCTATAAAAAATAACCCACGTAAGACTGGCGTATTAAACCTACTATTACAATTAAAAGTTTTAGTTTGGAAAACGAAGGATAAGAAAACTAGCCCTTGAAGTATTAACTGATTTAAGGGCTATAATGTACCCGTTAACTTATTAAACGAAATAGATTCGTTTCGTTAAACGATAGTATGGGAATACAAAAGAGAGGTAAAAAGAGATGGTCCGAACGCGTAAACCGAGCAGAACCGCCTACAAAATATTATCCAAAACGACGAATTCAACCCGACTTTAACTCCAGCCTTACCCCCAAAACACGAATCCAACCCGACTACACTACACAAAATCAACCCATCTATACTAAACCCGCACAAACCTCGACGCCGAAGACGCCCCCTCGGCTTCAAAACCAAAATACGCTCTAAAAACTTTGCCCCGGACTTCTTTATTACGTAAAACTAAATGGAAAACTACAAACTTAACCTAAAACTCCGTTAAAAAAGCATTATTACCATCCCAAGTGCCCCATTTACATAATTTACCCAAACGGAAATCTTAGCCCTTATAGAATAAGGCGTATTTCGCTTTAAACGCTTTAACTCATCCGTTTACGACGTTAATGAAATTTTCCTAACCTACCTTATTTACGAAACGAAGGATAAAGTCGAAAAGCTTTATAAAAAGACCCTTCTGATTGTAAAAGAATAGAACAACGAAGATAAAAAGAATATTATAACCTAATTACCTACATTACAACAGGCTAGTCATTACCTAATTCTTGTACTCGTGGCTTCCTTTAGCAATCGATACAATCTGTATATTAAATTTCGTGACATAATGTAAGTCTACAACTAATTAGAAAAACGGCTAAAACGACGGATTTACGTCGAAATACCCAAAGACCTTAGGCAATATCACCTACCTAAAACAATTTTAAGTAATTTAAAATTAATTCAAAGTTTGACCGAAGTCGGTATTTATTAGTATAACACCTATTAAAGGTACTATAAAAAACGGTTCGAAATAACCAACTTCACTTTCGACCCGTACCTTTTAGTATTAACGGCCCGCTCGAAAAGCTTTATATTAACGGGTATATAAACAAACGACACTTTAACTCTATATAACTCTTTATTTTCCGCATTTAAAAAGAGGAAACTTTTAAAAGCCAGCTTAAAAGCCAAACCCAAGTTGTTTTTAACAAAAAAACAACGTAATCGACTTTAATAATACTATGATTACCCTTTAGGACAACATTTCAATTTTTATGTAAAAGGGGAAATTAGGAAAAGTTACCCTCATTACCTTAAATAACGTAAAACGAGTCGACGAATACAAATATCAACGTATATGCGGTATTTAAATTACTTTTATAACATAACTAAAAGCAATATTTAACCTTTTTATCGCCAGGCAATACCAAATCAACCCAACGTACGATATATGTAAAACGTTCAATAAACGCCTTTTACAATAAATATATAATTTAAAACGAGGTTTATTATTTCTACCGTTAGATATACGTATTATAAAGCTGTTTATTTTTACTAACAGCTCTTTTACTAATATCAACAATTATAGCTTACAAATCGGCTTCATCCTCATTCTAAACAAGGAATCGTTAGCTCGAAACGACTTTACACTTCGTAAAAACATTATATATTGGAGTTCTATTAAGTTCAAAAGAGATACGAAGAGTATCCTCGTTTTTAAAATATATAGTATAGTTAGAGGTTTCGATTCGGATATTATTATAACGATAATAATCCGGATAATTATTTTTAACCCTAGTTTACATCCTATCTCTTTAGTTATTTATACAGATTTTTTCTTGCTTTATAAATGACTAGTTAAATTATTTATTACGAACAAAGAACGGCTGATAATCAACATTATAACTTTACGCGAGTTATACGAACACCGGGAAATCAAGTAAACCAGATAAATTAATAGCAAATCTAACCCAGTAAACGTAATAACAAAGGTTACACTAAACGACGTATTAAAAACTTTTATATTTATAAATACGCTGTTTATTAAAGTTACCAAAAAGGTTTTACGACCCTAATAAGTTGCCATGCCACATCACTTTTCATAAACCTGAATTAACCTATTAATACCTTTTGTATCGATTTACGATTTACCTTTATTTAAACAAACCATTCGCACCGACCGCCGATTTTACCTCTATTGGATACGACTATTCGCACCTATTTATGAATTTTTCCTTTATTTAAACGAATCATTCGCTCCGACCGCCGATTTTACCTCTATTAGATACGAATCTTCGCGTTATTTACGAATTTCTTTTCCTTTTATTTCTTTTCTTTCTACGATATCGCAACGATACTAATCACATTTATCACTTTAAACACTTTTTTTTTGTAAAAAGCTATAAAATTACTGTGTAACGTACTGCATTATGGTCGGGTACGCCAGCCTGGCCCCGGGGGCATCTATCTATTACTAAAGGGAAAGAACGACGCCGTCGCGTCTTTACTGTCCTCCCCATCGTCCTATCCCTTTATACTAACGCCACTGCTATTACCGCTAACGACGTTATTAAAGCTAACGAGGATATAATCATACACTTTATTAGTAATACCTTTAGGTAAAGGTGTAAAAAAGGGATTATCTTCCTCGCGAAGATATACGATAATGTTGTTAAATTCGTTTACATAGTATATATATAGGCTCCATTTTTAAGCGACTAAGGCGGCTATCGTTTATTGAATCCGCCAGTTAATACCTACTAATAATTAATATCGGTTTATTTTAGTTATTTACGATGACTTGTTTTTCGAATCGCTTTAAAATTATATTTTTAGCAAAGGAAATTTTTGGAATTCGGTTTGAACTTATTATCAAGTCGACGGGCGCGTAATACGACCTCGATTTACGGCCTCAAAACTATTAAAACGGGAGCGTACGAATTGCTAGTCTGCTTATAACGGTAGCAACACATCGAGTAGTTTTCGTTTTCGTAGTAATCGTTAAAGAATTTTCCTGCGGATGCGAACGCGATATATAATACGTAAGGTGTATTTATTAACAACCTACGTTTACGGACCCAGATACGTCAATTTAACGTTTAACGCGTCAAAAAGGCCTTACAGCGCAGTCTAACGATACGGAGCTTGAGGCGATAAAGAGAATCAACCTTGTGCTCTTTATTTATAAGAAATAAATTTAAAAACTTACGAATGAAGGGCTTGGAATGTAAATACCCTAACATAACTACACTAAGCTACGCTTACGGCGTAAAAGGGCCCCTACGGGTAATGAAATTTTCACCCGTAAGGAGAGGGTAAGGTTTATAACCTTAGGAACCTCACGCTTTTCTCCCGAGCTAGGAAAGGGGAAGGGAAAAAGGGAGGAGGAAAAGGTTGGCGCAGCGCCGGCGAGGAGGGGCGAGGCGGAGGTGACGGCTGGGTTAGGCGGTGTAGGGGCGGCGGGACTGGGCGATGTGGCGGCAGCGGGTCTTGGTAACGTGGCGGCGAGCGGCGTGGCGTGGGCGGGCGGCGTGGCAGAAATTAAGAAAATTAAGCCCGAAGAGGGCGTGTTATTGCTGTTAGTGGTAGTAGTGGTACTGGAGGCGGCGGTTGCGGCGGCGGCAGCGGCAATACACCGACGCTTTCACGCTAAACGATGCTCTACATTCCTATTCTTATGCAGCATTTATTCCGAAAATATATTAGTATATATACAGGCCAAGTAACATATATATTAAAACAGCTTAGTTTAGTTATATAAACCAAAGGTTAAATTGAAATAGGGATTTACATTGGTTGGAATTACGCGCGTTTAGCGAAAAGAAAAAAAGGAAGTTTTACCTAAAATGAAAGTAATACATCTTTTTATACTAACCTACCACGTAATTACATAATTACCCCTACATAATTACTCTTAAGTAATTACCACCATGCAGTTATCCCTATTAAAAACAATAAAATTCGCTATTACTAACTATATCACCTTCATTTAACTATACTAATCAAATCCGAATTACAAACACCATCTCGGCTAAACTTTGCTAATCTTAGCCGAATTTAAAACAATACCTCGGCCAAACTTTACTAATCCTAGCCGAATTTATAAACTTGGACCTTTTATGATTAATACAATAAATAATACTATTACTACGGAAACTGCTTATTTAAACCTTCTACGATTAATACGACAATAACACTATTACTATAGAAACTACTGATTCGGATCTACTATAATTGATATTACAAATAACGTTATTATTACTGGAATATAAGTATAAAGTATATAAGGAAAAAAGAAAAGATTCCCTATATGGATATTATTATATACCCTTATAGATAGTATACATGAACTAAGTAACAGTGCATTATATTACAGGGTATACTCCTATAAGATATACGGTAACGTGTCACGTTACAGGCTATACTCTTGTAAGACGTTAAGTATACCATACATGGGTCAGTCTAAAATAGTTATTTCAGACCGACAGTAATGCGTGGATCGGTTTAGAATGGTTATTTTAGGCCGACGGTAATGCATGGATCGGTCCAGAAGGGGTATTCCAGAGTGATACGTTTTGGGTGGAGGATTTATAAGCCCTCACCTGTGGCGTACACCTCTAGATGCTTCTTCTTGATGATATATCTTCATTTTTTATACTACAAATACCAATAATTTTGATTACTCTTCCAAAACACCTTGTTTTACGTGAATATGTCTTTAGAACCTACCGACAATAACTATATAAAATTAAATTTAATATATCATCACCTACTATAATGTACTAATCTATCAACTATTATGGCGTTATTATATATAATCAGTTCAAAATATACTTATTAGTATATTACCTTACTAATGCAATATTTCGGGACAAGTCATTTTTTTCTTTCATTTCTTATATGGACAAATCCACATATATTAATCAAATGACCTTGGTACCTAATGTTGACTTTCTTTGTACGGAATTACTATACAAATGTGTATGGTATTGTTCAATTAACTAATAAAACGTTTTTTTGCAAAATAATACAATGTTATCATATTAAAATTGTTTTGTTATAAAGGCCACTAAATTATGTGGTTAGGTAGTAAAAGAATAATTTTAATGTACATAAAGCGATTAAGATAATTAATTCATGAATAAAGTAATTTAGAGAGTTTTTATGTTAATTAAACCTTGTAAATCTAAGGTATCATCACAGGCTGGTGTCTGCCTAGTTAGCACAGAAATCCTACCCTAGCTATGTTTTTATTCTAAACCTATACCTTTATTATATAATTGTAATATAATTAGATGGCGACGATTTATTTACCTATACCTTTGCATGATAGTATAAGAAACTTCCTTTTTATTTTTCCTTTTTATTGAGGTTTGTATAAAGTAATAAACTTATATTAGCGGCATCTTATATGGATATATTCCTTCATATATAAATTTTTACTTATTTTGCATCTGTGAGTATGTTTTATTTGTTATTCATTATCGCATATAAATTATTATCTTATATGACAATTTATATTTTTTCTTTTCAACATTGTTTGATATAGGTGGTGTGAAAATCCCACCTTCCGTTTCTTTATTGTTGTATATACTTACCTGCTGCAAATACCGCAGCTTAAACTTAAACTTAGCTTGTTTATTTTCCAATATTACTGTAGAGCGCACACCACCATATATAGTTTCAACAAAAGGTAGTTGTAAACAATTGATTTAGTTGACACCAGGTTTGATTATCACCAGACTTTTGTTGCTGCTAAGCTTTGTTGGTACTAAAAAGTTTGCAATACACAATATTGTCAACGTGTAGTAAAAACTACCAAAAACATCACCATTAGTCCCATGAGTTATTTGACAGACTTCCTTTCTTTCTTTATTTCTTTCTTTCATTGGTTTCTATAACAAAAAGACAATTGTAATCGTTGTTAGCCGATTAGTTACTTCTCTTTATACCGTTATAATGAAATCGGTGTCAAAAAGCCTTAATTGACAGCCTAACCTCTCCAAGAACGTAGAAAATATTTCGTATCCCACTTCCCTTCTTTTCATTAGCCCTAATTCACTCCTGTACACCAACAATGTTTGGAAGCTTCATACCAAATTTTGCAGGAAATACTTTTTTTCAGGCAGCAGCAGTAGCGGAAAACACTTTAAATTTCGTATTCGCGATGCCATTAATCTACAAATCAACTAGCGCTTTACGGCGATGGATAAACGCCTGAACGGTTTAGATAATAACATTCATAAGGTGAGGAATTACATAGAAAATTACGTTGAAGTACGAGTTGTCAGGGGAGTTACTGTTTCCCAAGCTGTTATACGACGAGATTCTCCTCATGATTTACCCTAATTCGCCAGTTTATCACCTTAGTTTCTCCTTCCAGGCTCCAATTTTCGTAAGGAAGACCTTCGTTTTCATGAAGAAGATCGTCGCCCTCGCTAAAATGACTGTTAAGCTCACAAGCAAGTTGCCGACCGCCGTAAACCCAAACCTCGAGATTGTGACTATAGGTAAAGATTTAGTATTTATAGATGTTTTTTTTTTTTTTTTTGATAGCGAGAAAATTTATTTACGAATGTTAATCCCGGCGTTAAGAGTCAATTTGTTAAGATATTTGTAACTTTATTGTAAGAATCGGTAGTTAATTCGTGGAATTTAGAGTTGATTACATTCAACCATCGTAAACTATCCTTCCGAGGCCTCGCTAAAATTATAGTGGCTTTTGTAACTAGATTCGCCATAAACTTTGGCCGTATTACTATTAAATATCGGAAATATACTTTTTGTTTTAGTAATTTATTGAATAACAAAGACGGATTGAAAAGTATATTGAAACTGAAATAAAACATATGAAAGTTGTTGAAACCTTAGACTAATATAACTAGAATTAAATGGGAGTTATAGTTGACATTTGGTTCTTATTGGATATAGACACTTAATAATACTTCATCCTCATCGAGGACAAAAAATACACGAGTATATGGCTAATATTAAGGAAAACAAGACTACGTTACTTACGGTAATGGAACGCAAGTTTACCTATTATCGAACTATTTTAAAGAATAAGACCAAAAAGCGTTACAATTCTCACGGTAACCGTGAGAATGTTCGCAAGAGGAATAAAGATACTCGTTACTCCAATGATAGTTACGAAGCTTAAAGTTGAGGATACAGTCGTTCGTATGACCGCTACCAAGACCATAAGCAATATTACCAACGTCGTGAGAATAGTTCTCGTTGGCGAGAACGAGATGATCACAAACGCTACTGCGGCAGTCGCGAACGCTGTCGTGGCAGTCGTAAACGTCGTCAGGATCGTAACCGCAACCGTCGTATTTACAATGTTCATTCAGATACTAACGATGACCGAACCTTATAGTTATTAGGAACCTCCTGACGCTTTTCCTCTATATAATTGGAAAAAGATTTCGTGGGTAATATTATCGAAATATCTAAATTTAGCAAGGAACTTTATAGTTATTGTCATGAATCTTTTGACTCGCGCAATCAGTTATTTATTTACATACAAACCTATTTAGCTCCAAACATTATTAATATATACACTATATGCAAGCATTTACACTAGGTTAATAAACTTATCTTAAGAAAAGTAATTGATAATTTTGAAAAGTTCAAAGTTATCATAGGTTATACTGTTGATAACAAGGTTCTTTTGATAATGAGTAGTTATAAATATATAGAAATTTCCGTACGAGGCTGTAGGTTTATTTCAAATAAAAGCGAAAACGTTATAATATGACTTGATATTAGAATAGGCGAAATTCTAGTAGAATTACGGTTTTTCGAAAATTACTTTTCGGACTTTGTCATTTTGAAAGTACATGTATAAAAACACGAAACGATTATGGGCGTCAAGGAACCCCTAATTCAATTAAAAACGAAGCCTAAATGTACGTTTTGGGCCGCTAGTTATAAGGTTGATAGCCTACCTAAATCATTGCATGAAATGTCAGAAGCTTAAGTTGTGGGAAAATTCGATGCTAGTGCTTTTTTTTACAATAGTTGGTTGAAACCTCGTAAGGATAATATTCTTACGTCGCAAGATGTCATTTTATTCCGCGATAGAAAATTCGATATTCTATTCACTGTATACAGAATAACCTCAAAACCAGTGGTTGAATAAGTGAGAATTCATTCTTCCGCAATAGCGCAGCCTGAACAAACTATCCAAGTGCTAGTAGATCATATCGACCTATATAAGGGTATCTCATTCATGTTTACTTCTTAGAATCCAGTCGCTTTGAACGCGATTGTAAAGCTAGGGGGGGGAAGAGCAGCGAAGAAGCTAGTTGAGGCGGGAGGGAAGGTGGTAAAGGTAACATCAAGGACGTATGCAACGAGTTTATTTTCAATCGAACCCGTGTCTCTACCATCATTATTACCGCTTTCGCTACTAACGTTCCCGTCGCCATCGCCGAAAGAAAACGGGTATACTGACGTGAAATATAGGCCGCCTCACAACTCCGCGGCCGAAGACTACACGGCGTCGCCCGTTGTCGCCTCGATAACGGCGCTCGAAGGTCGTTGGAGTTTTATTAGGCGCCTAGTAGACGCCTTGCTAGCGACGCCGACGAGGTAAGCAGCAAACGTCATAATTGTGTCGACGACATTGAGAATATACCCTCGCTTACGTTTCGTAATTACCGTTTATTAGTTATAGTTCTTTAAATACAAAATCAATAAAAGTTTTTACAAAGGTAGCAGACATATTTTACGCATGGTACCTCTTTACCCAAATAAATCCTATCATTCAATATTATCAAAAGAGATCAGATATAATCCATGTAAAGCCAGAACTGAAAGAGTAAAGCGGGGTTGGTGGAGGCAGAAATAGAGGCAGATAAACCGGAGGTGGAAAACCCGATGTTAAAAAGGAGGGGCCTAAGGGCTCTTTTAAGTTTCAAAGGCTCCAAAGGGTTCTCTATAGGCGTGTAACGGTATTACACACGATATGTATAACGGTGACCCGCGTATTAGCCCCTTTTTTCTTCCTTAATAACGCTACTATTTACATTACTATTGAAACCCTAAAAATAATAAATCATAAGATGCAGGGATTATTTACTACCATAGAGTGGTATCTAACATGGTAAATAAAAATAAGGTATTGGTTAGGTTTTATTTTGATGAAAGTTTTACTTTATAGTATTTCATTTTATTTTGGATACACAACGTACGAGCTATGAACCGGATAAAGGTCTCCTTATAACACTTGTTGGAATTTAAGGACATACGTGACCATAAAGCATTTTACCTTCGCCCTTTTTATAGGATTTTTTTCTGTATTTCTGCTTTAAAGAATCATTCCCTTAAGGGACTCTATAGTTGTATCCCTATCGAAAGCAGACGCAAGAAGGCACCGGGCGGGGACTGACTTGGCTGCGTTTCTCGGCCCGACCAGAGTTACAGTTCTCATGCTTATGGGTCTCTCAATAATAGGGAACCCTAAAGTCTTGGTTGAAAGAATAGATCCGGAACATTAAGGCCTATACAGGACCTATAGGGACTCGAGTCACGATTTTTCTCGCCAGTATCTACAAGTTTATTTCGTAGCAGCGAGTGAGCCCCTTAATGGTTGGCACTTCCAGGCAATATTACATAACCAAAAAAGATCACATTCTGAAAATAAGGATTATATACAACTTTCAATATAAAACCGGAAAAATTTAAAAACACCTATTGAATTATTATGAGTAATAACAACAACAAAACAAACCCATTTTAATCTCATCGCTTATTGTATAATAGATAAGCTACCAACTGTTATTAACATCAACAATTGTATTGAATACTTCGCACGACTCATATCTAAAACTACGTGATATCCACTAGACGAATATTCAATGAAAAAGAATAGCTTATAGAATTTACACGTGTTTTCTCAATGAATTTCGTACTCAATATTCATTTGATACATGAATACATATCCTCAAAACGCTTTACAATTGAATAAAAATTTACGTATATTACTTTATAATATATTTTAAACATTACACTCAATTAAAGGACATATTCAATTCTACATTTTACTGATATTCATTAGTATACATATAAATGCAAAATTACTATGGAATTTTTAGTTTATGAACAAACAATATATTCATTCATTACGATATTAAATTCGGAATGCAGAGATAATAAAGTTGTAGAAATATAAGCTCAAGATTCAATGTAAATACTTCTTATATCGAACCGTCATTTAAAATTTGAAATTGTAATGGATAATTTTGAAAATGAAAAATATTACACTTTATTCAAAATTAGTAACCCAATAGGATTGATTTTATGAATTTACCGAAAAATCAAAGCAGTCGAAATTATTGTTCTGAATACGGGACCAATACTAAGGGATCATTAATAATATGACCAAATTTTAAATGCAAAATAGAACTTGCAATAGCACTTCATAACGTGTAAAGAAATCAGAAACGACTCGTAAATTAATTTTATAAAGTATTAAAAAAAGAAGTGCTTTATTGTATGAAAACAAGATTTACCGTTACTGGTAATTTTTTTCTTGAATATTTTCAAAGTATGAATACGTTATATATAACTTATTAATATCGGAGAATTAAGGAGTGATTACCGGCTTCAATGAGATCATCGTCTTAATTATCACTCTTTATGTAATCATATCTAAACTTGGCTTACCGTATATTCCAATGTTAATCTACATGAATTAGTATTAGTTGTATTAATATTCAAATGTATTTCATATCACACGTAAAAAGCGCTTAAATATTGATATTATGATTTCATATTAATTTTACAACCGCTATAAATTTGTACAGATAAGGTGAATAAATGTGAAAACGAATTTATATAATGTAATAAGAATCTTATGTCCCAAAATCATTGGTAAAATACTCGTATAAATTAATAAATATATACATGATGTTACAAAGAAGTCATACTCTATAATGAAATATAATATAGTAGATTTATTGAAGTGATATTTAGCTATATTATTGGCTAGAGTACTTCTTTTTTCTTGTCTTTACACTCGGAGTTTTATAATATATCTATGTGTTATATTATCTTTTTTCAACGTACAACTTATTTTTTGATGATCATTATGTTTTCAATCAAAATTAAAGATACAAACTAGAACATAATATAAAAATACTAAGTAGAAAACAAACAGCCCATATATAATATCGTAAATATGTAAATTGAAGGAAAATTTGCCGGTTTAAAAATCAAAAATCGTCTTGAGTAAGCATTATCGCATAAATCTATTATGACTTCAAATTACTAATTCAGAAATATATAAGACCAATACAAGGGAGAACCGCGTATAATTCAAATGTATTTTTATAAGAAATTACGTGGAAAATTTGCTTTTCATTGTATTTTCAACGTTAGTTACCATAGGAAAAAACATTCAATCAAATTAATTTATATACTTTACTCACGACACGTTTTATTATAATTATTGTTACTGTTGGAATTGCAGTCAATTGAAGCTCAGTCAGGTTGATTTCATTGTCTGAAAGTTGATTACAGCATAGTGCTCAAACAAATCTGAGTCACGAGCCAAGCAGTTTCACATACAAACTAGTGTACAGACAGGCTAGAGATCTGCCAAACTTAGAAGTAACAAATTACCACTTTCAATAAAATACACTAGTTGCTTCAACCACGATTCAAATCGACTAAGTTGTAACAATAAAAGCCTACCAACATTGATTAGTTCTTATTAGGTTAAGTACAGATAGGTTAGGTTAAATCAAAAGGCTTTTTTATTATTAATACTTAGCAGTAGTTGGATGACTTTTGCGAAGTGCCCAAACCATTGTGTTGCTTTACACAGGCAACAAAATGGAGAACTTTTAGATGTACTGCTTTTTGAAAACATCTAGAAGAAGCTATGGTATTATTCAACTACCTAGATATCTTCATTCAACCCATTTGGAAATGAAAACTTTAATATTCACTCCTAAAAGTTATAAGTGTTTTAAGTCCAAAATGATTGATAAAGTTGGTATAATACCCCAGGTAACAAAAGGCTGAGTCTTCACTGAAACAAATATAAAACTCCAACTATGAAACACTTAAATAATGTTATTTGGTCGAAAAACACTAAGATTAACATTTGAATTACCAAAATAACCGATGATAGCAACTTAAAAAAACATGGTTCTATCATCGACAAAACCTACAACAAAAACCACGAAAACAAAAATATTGCCAATGATTTACCAAAAGAATACTTAATTAATTACATCAGCCTATACATACTCGAATCAAACTCAAATAAATTCCCCTAAAACGGCGCCAACATCCACTGTAACTTGAAGAATTTCTTTAATGTGTGGAGCGTGGAAATATCAAAGACCGTGCTTAAAACTACCAAATTGACATCAAAAATGAATTATAACGCCAAGTATTTCCTATTTATGACGACTACCTTTACATCGGACTATATAAATACGCTATTATATCTACTATCGATAATACCTGAAAAGTAAAAGGTAAGGGTATTTCTAACGATGGAAATCTTTAACTTTCCCACATACTTTTTCATTTTTTTACTTAAAATGTAGCCCATATAAGTTCCAACTCATTAGTACCTTCATCAATGAAAAATAAGACTCTAATAATCTGGATATAGCGAATTCTTATGTTTCTTAATCAGGGGAGCGAAAACTATAATAAACCCACCAAAAAGTTTTTTTTAATACCGATAAAGACCTTACAATATCTATGTAAATCCTTAATAAATCCATTTTATATTTAATTCCAGTAAGCTTTCCATTAATTCCAGACCTAACAATAAAGAAAAAGCGGCTTTACGAGCGAACTTACGGTTGGTATAACTGTTGGTAAGATCTGTACGTCAACGTATGAAGAAGACAGTATTCAGAATATTAAGATTGATTGTATTGATGATAGATAGTAGCAAGAGGGAAAAGAGTCATCTGGAGAGTGCACGCCCCAGGTGAGAGCTTATAAGCTCTTACCCGGAGCGTGGCACTCCACTATATACTCTGCTAACGTTTCTCCTAGGGTGTAATACACTATCATACACTTTAAAAAAGTGCTTCCTATAGCGTAACATGCTATTATATACTTCACACAAGTGTTTCCTACAACGTAATACGTTATTATACACTATAAAAACGTAGTACCATATGTGTGCTAACTATGATAATATCCAATAATATCTATACAGGCAATATTTTCATTTTGTTAAAAGCTCCGTATTCATACTTCAGTAATAATAGTATAATATCAGTCGTAATCGAAAAAGCTTTGTATTTATAATTCAATAATAATAGTACAATTGGTTCAAGCCTTTAATTGATTATTTGGTAATAACAATAGTGTATTATTATTGGTTTTGGTAAAACTTCTTTTCTTTCCCATTGAAAGACACATCACTATTTATCAAATAAGATTTTAATAAGCTATACAATACTTAACCCCCCAAACGACAAATTTTGAATGAATAAATATAGTATCTATTGGTAACGTCTCTTATTCACGTGAATGTAAACGAAGAGTAATCAAAAATATTTGTATTGTAGTAAAGGATAGATAGGTGTAGAAGAAGAATTCCAGAGAGTGCACACTACGGATGGGAGGTTATAAACCTCTTATCCGGGCAGAGGCCCTTTTCCCATGCGTTTTAGAATAACCATTTCAGACCGCTCCACGTATGATACACTTTGTGCCTTGTAATAGTATAGCTTGAAGAGTGACACATTATCGTGCACTTTGCAGGAATACACTTTGTAATATAGTACACTGCCATTTCGCCTATGTATACTAGCTGTTAGGGTATATAGTAATATTTACACAGGTAATCTTTTTTTTTCTTCCTTGTGTTTTATACCTATAGCCTAGTAATGATAGTATAGTTGTAACGAATCCATTCTGTATACGTAGTACTGTAATGACAGTGTATTTTCGGTACCAATTGCAGAGGTTCGAATCAGTAATTCCTGGCCGCGGTGGTGATTGTAGTAAAAGCCTAGTTGGTGTAGTCAATCGGTGGCAATATGGTTGTTGATGGCTTCTTTTGTTGTTTTCGACAGGGTTATGATTACATAGATACTACAGGAGTGATTATACAGGGGTGATTACGCCGTTACGTGTTTTAAGTTAGCATAAAAGATGTATCGTTATTGATTTAGGCAAAACTTTTTTTTTCCTTTAAAAGCGCATACCTTAAGCTAATATAAATCTTTATTCTAATCTAATATAACCTTTATTCCAATTAACTAATCCAAACCATTCTAATAGGTAGGTTATTTGGCTGATACCCATATATTATCCTTATCTTTAAATAAATGCCACGTAAAAACAGGTTTATAAGGTGCCGTTTGGTATGCGAACGCCGCTATACCGCTGTCGCCGCCACCGCTACCACCGTTTATAATACCACCACTACTATTATCAGCCTGCCTTCGTCGGGCATAATATTATTAATAGCCGCTTCCCCCCCGGCCTCGCCATACCCCACCGTCGTCGCCTCCCCGGCCTTTTCCTTTTCCGCCACCATCGCCTCTCCTCCGGTCCTATCCTCCCCTGCTGCTACCGTTACCCCGGCCTCACTAACCTTCGTTGCCGCCGTCTTCCCGTTTTCCGCCGCCGCCGCTACCTCCTTCTTTCCTCTCTCCCCCTCTCCCTTTCCCTTAAGTTTCTAAGGGGAGAAGCGGGAAGCTTTTAAGCTTATGAACCTTACCCGCTCCTCATAGGTAAAAACCCACTTACCCGCAAGGGCCTCCTGGTGCCGTAAACGTAACCTTATAAAGCTTTTCCGCGATTTATGTTCCCTAAATCTATTCGTTTATTTATATTTAGTATTCTCATAAATAAGGAATACAAGGCGAACCTACTCCGCCACTTCAAACTCCGTATCATTATGATACGTCGCGTGGCCTTCTTAACACGTAAAGCGTTAAAATGGCGTATCCTGGTCCATAGCTCCGGGACATTAATAAACACACCTTACGTACCATACATCACGTTCGCGACTACAGGTAAGTTTATTAACGATTATTACGAAATCCGGAGTCGTTTGAACCGTTACTATCACTATAAACGGATTAGTAACAAACACGCCCTCGTTCGATTCGTCTTTAATCCGTGAGCAAAAACTGTATTACGCTTTTGCCGACTTTGAAATAAGTTTCAATCCATTTTTCAAAATTTCCTTTTAAAAAAAAAACAATATCCAGGATGTTTCGAAAAAACAACCGAATTCGAAAATAATTAAAATAAGTTGATGTTAATGAATAGTAAATGCTAACCGGTAAACCAAAAAATAAGCGGCCGTTATTATTGCCTAAAAACGGGGCCTACATATATACTACGTAAACGAATTCAACGACGTTATTTCGCGTTGCTGTAAAAAGGGTAAAAAACCCCTTACGTTTTTAACTAAAGATATACGACCTGAAACGTAGGGCCATATCCTCGTTAGCACCAATAACATCGATAACGGTAATGGCGGTGGCGCTAACATAAAGGGGAAGGGTAATGGGGAGAATGGTAAAGATGTCATAGTGTTGTCCTCTCCTTTTCTTTTTAGCAGTAATTTACTACCCCTCGCGTCCAGGCTGACAAGCTCGGCCATAATGTAATACGCTATATAACAATGTTACTGCTATCCATAAAAATAATCGTTTTAAAGTGATAAATATAACTTAAAGTATATAAAACGAAAAGAGGTAATATGTTAAAACCGTTACGATATTGTATATTGAAACAAAAAGAGGTAATTAGTGAAATACCCAGTAAAGTTAAAGTATGAAGGACAAAGTGTAACAGTATATCAGGGGCGATGTAAAATGGTAAATTTGAATGAAGGCAAATTCGTAATACTGGCGAAAATGTAAGTTATATACCATGGTATAAATCCTAAAACGACGTAAATAATACATTTCGGATCTTGTAAAAGTATAAAAAAAATATTAACGTAAGGAATTATATACTAAACTTATTAGGGTCTCGAAACCTTTTGAATAATATTGATAAATATCATATTTATCAATATAAACGTTTTTAACGCCCCATTTGATATAACCTGAGTTATTACGTCCGTCGGATTAGATTTTTCATAGATTTACCGAGTTTTATCGATTTCCCACCGCTTATACGATTTACTTCAAACTATAATATCGATTACTAAACGTTTTTCATTTGTAATACCTAATTTAACTAAATATTTAAAAAACCAAAAGGAGTTAATATATATAAAAAGCGGGATAGGGCGTAAATTAAGATTGAAACAATTATTCGAACCGTTATAATTATGATAATACCCGAATGGAAACCTTGAATTATATTATAAATTTCCGAAGTTAACACGTTTTTTGTTACCTGTTTATACTTAGTAAAACTTCAATATAAGATATTTTAATAAAGAGTAAAGTCATTTCGTATTGGGGCTTCGTTACCGGAAACTAAAACAAAACTTATTTACGAATTATAATCGTTATTATGAGCGAAAAACTATTCGTAAAACAAATAACTTCATAATACATATATTTAACGGTGTAAATTGCAAAACGCGTTTTAAAATATACATTTGTTGTAAAAGGCGTTTTATCAGCACCTTATATACATTATCGGATGGGAAGGTTAAATATTACGCAGCAACTGAAAGGTTTAATACCGCTTTCGGTTAAGTTACTAAGGCAACCTAAACGCTTTATACGTGTTGGTATTTGTACTCGTCAGCCAGTTTTACGTTATCCAAAACGATAAAGGCAATTTTATCCAACGATCCTTTTTATGTAAGGCCTAAAACGCCATTTCTAAAAGTAATAGTAACTCTATTAAAGTTGATTATGGTATCCTCCGTCAGGTACATTTTGGATTTCGCCTTGAAGCTGACTTTCAAAAGTTTTCTCCTTTTAAATGCAGAAAACGACGCGGTACATAGCGTTAGTATGTCGTTTATTTATATACCCGTTAATGTAAATCCCTTAAAACGGACTATTAATATCAATATGAATAGATCGAAACTCGAATTAGTTATTTCGATCCATTATTTATAATATATTTAATAAATGTTATACTAGTAAATACTCACTTCAAACAAGCCGTAAAGAGGTTTTATAATATGTAAGAATATTTTAGGTAAGTGATATTTATTTCAATCTATAGGTATATCAACGTAAATACGTCGTTAAAACCTCCCCTTAAATTAGGTATATACTTACTTAATATTATAAAATTTAATATATAAGTGGTAAAGTATATTAAGGAGTTTTATAAATACGAAAATGAAATGTAGTTAACCCGTTATAAAATAAGAGACTTAGTTATAATATCCCTTTTAGTGTCGTCTTTATGACCTTTAACAATGAAACGATTCTTTTAGTAAGAATTTCCGGTTTTATTTTTAACTTCCTAAACGAGGTGAATAAAAAAAATATAAACGTTGTAAATAGTTAGGTCGAACCGTTTAAAGCTAAACACGCCTTAGTCGATTAAGGTAAAGATTTTTTTATTAGGTAAATTATTTAAACGCGATACCTGGGGTAATAACAATGTCGTCGTAGCAAAGCTTTAGGTTAAGTTCGCGATTTTCCATCTCCTTTAAAATGATAAAAGAACTTATGGTCAAGATCCTGAAGCGTTTTTTGATTTTCGAGTTAAAAGGGCGACTTCGGCGACGAGATACTAGTAAGGTTAATATAAATGGAGTATTATCGTTTGATAGAAACGGACCGAAAGTATAATTCGATGGGTAGGCTGAAATTGGAAGCGGTTTGGATTAGTCGTCTTAGGGGGTGTTCTATTAATAGGTCTGGTCGGATTATGGTTTTAAGCCGCTCTTTTTCATTATTTTTTTGTATTTTCGTAACAACATTTAATGAAACGAAATCATACCGTTTAACAAGTTAACAAGTATATTATAGACTTTAAAGCAGTTAATTCTCCAAATACCAGTATATCCGTCTTTAGTTCTTTAAACTAGGACTTTAAATCGTAATAGTAGGTTTGAGATGTTTATTTCATGTAGGTGATTACTTTTAACGAACGCTTTAAAAAGGTGAGTTTTACCCGTAAGTAACGTAATGCTACCATAGTTTTCTCTACAATATTCGCCTTTTACACCGTGGTTAAAGATGGTACACAGTCTTTATAAATCTTTAGGTGAATATGAAGAATAAAAAATGTAAGTATAAGCCTACTCGGACTGAAAGTGTTATTAACGGCGTTACCCGTTATTTATAGGATTAATTTCTTGGAATTAATACTCTTTAGATTTTTAAATAACACCGTATATATAATTTTCAACTGTTGATAATATCGTTTACACTTATAAATACCATATAGTATTTGTACTAATATTTATTCATATTAGTTACTGGTAGTTCTAACCTTCATTCGTTACTTCGTAAAGTCGAAAGCTATATTAACATAGGAAATAATCCAGTCCAAAGGCCTTAAATAGACGTTTAACTAATACTTAACAAAAAAAGTCCTAGTAATTTATAACGAAAACGCTTCGTATAAACTTAGCGGCTTAAAATAATATTACCGTATCAATGGCATAAAGTACCGGTTATGTTGGAATAGTATTACATGCAGTGCAGTAGGTCAACTTTATTTTAAGTTAAGTTGACTGTACTGTAATTGTATTGCTTTGTGTGGAGACTTACCGCATTGGGTGTAAGTCGAGTGCAATACATTGCACTTTACTTTAGGGCATGGGCCAAGCAATTGGCTATACAAGTTACAGTACAGACCAGCTAGCGGTCTGCCAAACCTAGAATAATACATTCACCATCTGACTACGCAATACTACTATTACTTTGAAGACCAATCGAATCGACAACGTTGCAACATCAAAGGCCTACCAACACTGATTAGTGCTTGCCTGCCTATTATGTTAAGCACAGATAAGCTAAGTAGAAGAAGAAGCTACTTTCCGGTTACTATTTAAGTTATACAACCGTTGGGGTAGATAAAATATTCTTGTAAAAGGCCTCTACTACTGCGTCGGTTTTTACGGCAGTAAGTAAAAACTTTTAGGTTCCGTCGGTTCTTACGGCAGTTTGGAGGTAGCGACGGTATCGTTATTGAAAACACCAAGAAATTTTCATTGATTTTTCTTAAAGACGTTGAGAAAAATTGTTAGAAGTCTTGAAGTTTGGTAATTTGGTAAACGGTTAAGTTAATATTACTACGGGTGTTATTACTGCAGAAAAACGACTAAGTCCTTACTTTAAACAACTATAACAAATAACCTTCGTTTTCTACCACCTACAACGACCTTCGACCTTACTCTTTACACCAAACTTTTGCCTATACTTCAATTTTTTCACTCCTTACATTACTTTAACCTTCAAGTTCACTGCTTTAAGCGAAAATAACAAGTTACGATAAAAAAAGCCACATTGCGCGACCTTACACCAAGTTACCAAGTTGCCAAATCGCCAAGTCTCCACGCGATTTAACGCCAAAACACTAAGTTTTCTACGCTTAAGATCACCAAATTACTTACCTTACACACCTTATACAAGCCTAATCGCTAAGATAGCCTCAAGTTAGGAATATATAATGAAAGTTAAAGCCTTCGGATTAGTTTTTCTCAACTACTACGACTAGTAATTTTAGATTACGAACGTTAATAAAACCTTAATTGACACCTATATAATCAACTACATTAGCTAGTACATTATTGACGCGGACTTTGGTAACGAATACAGTCGCGGTGTCTGTGCTTTTCAAGACTTTCGCGAATTCTTTAGCTATTAGACCTTTGACATGTGGAAGATGATTTAACATACGGTTAAAACTAAATTGAAAAGGGAGGTTACACGCCGTAGTATTTATATTCCAGAAAAAATACCGGTAGGATTAGTAAAAACCTTATTTTAACTTGATTAATAAAAAGATTGCTCTTAAGATTATAATCCTTAAAACTTTTAGGGAAAAGGAAAAAGCGTTGAAGGATCTTAACGCCTACATATACGTTTTAAAGGATCTTTAACTTGACTTTAATAAATTTAAGCCTTTTTACGTGTTAGCGATGAAGAACCTGTTAACCTGTTAGGCGGCTTAGTACTATCATGTAAGAACGCGGAGTACGCCTTTGGCGGCGGTGAGGCACGTAAAGCAATGGCCGCCAACGCGGCTAAAGGTATTGATGTCGACACTTTCCACCAATCAATTAAATAAGATCGTTAAACCTTTTAAAACCTTTTAGTACCTATAGCCTTTTAGCAATTCAATTGCTAAGACCCTTGAAACACTTTTCCTTTCAAATTCGCCTACGCACGTAAACCTACCATAGGTTTTATTATAGGATTTTACCACTAGAGTTAGGCAACTGGTAATTACCCTTAACATTTTTCCTCGAAAGAACCAAGGCTTGAACTATGAGGAAAATACCATTGAAGGTTAAGATAACTATTACAACCTTTCTTTAAAACTTGTTGAAATGGTTAATATTAATTAAGAACTTACAACAGACTTTTCTAAGATTTGGGGTAATGTAAAAAAGTATGACGGGAAACTATACAACCTTTTATATATTAAGATAATACTCTTTTTAAATTTCTGTAAGTGGATGAAAGTTTCTTTATCTAGTTTCCACTTATTATTTCACGGAATTCTGACAGGGCACATTAAGGACTATTATCTAACCTTTTTAACTGGTGTTACTACATTCCAAGAAATTGACGATGGTATAAAGTGCTACTTCGAATACGACATCCACTTTACATAATACCATATAGATTAAGCTAGTACGTGGTGGATTATAATAACGGCAAAGAAGCAAGAGAAGGAAATGTTAATAGACGTACTTAATCAAATGATTGATAAGTTGATAATATATTAAAAAGTAATGGGGAAGGTTCACTTTAACGAAGCCATATTTTGCGAGTAGGTACAGGTAGTAGTTATATGTATAAGCGAGTATGAATACGCCTTATAATGCATAAATACCACTTGCGAAAGCTTTTTTAGCTAGTTGCGTTCCTTACTTACTATTATAATAGTAAGTATACAAAACTCGCTCGAAATGTATTCCTAAGCTAGCAACTTTCTTAACGTGAATAAGGAAAACCTTAAGGTAGTTAATTACATCGACTGCAAATACGGGCGCCTATAACGTCTAAAGTTAGGCCTATCGACCTCGACCCTAGATTGGAGGTAATACCCATGTTGGCATTAACAAGATTTAGGTGGATCTATTAACTGTAAGAAATATCGTTGTGATAGTGGTAAAAGATATTGGATTTGTAGTAAGTTTAGCTATTGATTAATTCAGCACCTCCCATCGAGAGTAATAACAGGAAAGTCTCGTAATACGTTAAATATCATATTATTTCAAAATAAAATTATTTGAATTAAGTTTTTAACGCTAAAGGCGATAAGTTAATTAACGTTGTTAACGTTTTTATGCAAATTAAGTGACACTAAAATGTTATATTTAGTACGGCGGTCCAATAACTAGCCTACTATACCTTTTTATACCATTTGGGTGGTAAAAACTCTTACCTTTGTCCTAATTCTTCTTTTTCTCCCTTATACACCTTTAACTTTCACGATCGTTACGCGGATTATACGTTTTAAGGTATTATGTTAGACATTAGGACGGCAAGGTATTTAACAAAAGATTATTCATGGTATGTGGTATTACGGAGGGAAAGTAATACAACTACTAAGATTGATCGTTATAATGCTGGCGAAGCTAAAGTTGGATTTAACCTAGGTAAATAACTATAGTTATTAGGGATAACAATAATTTAAACTATTGTGGGAGCTATTACGTTTTATATTTTTAAGTTCTCTACCTCTTTTTTACTTTGCTTAAAGGATATCAAAACTTTTGGCGTTAACGTTAACGTTAAAGTAGATAAGATAGTTAAGAATAGCCGAAGGTTTTTACTCGCCCTTAAGTGGAGGTACCTATAATTCTATTTTGAAGGCCCGGATATTGTGGTATTAATCCTAACGGAGCCGGAGATACGTTAATTATACCGGCGTTTTAACTACCTAACTGTTAACAAGTTATATAAAGTTCCAAAGTCTGTAAATTATAACGATACGGAATACTTTGCCCTCGAAGTTGTTAAAAGGCTATATTACTACTGTTAAACGTATGCCTAAGCCCCCCCGAGATTTAAATTTACATTAAAAACTATAAGGACTTTAATTACGAGATATTTTCTAATATGTTTTATTTAGATAATAAATCTGTTCTTTTACGTTGTTAATATCGCAACTTCTTTTTACGGAGCTAAGTTTTCAAAATCTATTTCGGAAAAGCATATATAGAAAACGTTAAGGATATTATATATTAACATATACTTGGATCCACTCAATGTCATTATTTACGATATTAGTACCAACTTTAAGGCGGAAAATTTTAAAAATATATTAAGATAATAGGTATTTAGTGTAAACAGGTACCTGTTAAAGTACTCTGTAGTATTGGGAAGGTTAAAAGGACATGCGCCTTATTTAGCTGAACGTAAAATATTTTCATGTTGGAAATTGGAAGCTTTACGGATATAGAGGCACGTTTATAAATGATAGTAAAAGTTCTTAATAACACCGTGGGCTCTAACGGCTTAGTATTAACACTCCTAGTTTTTGGAGCGTACATATTCCTGACGAATGAATCTCCGCCCTCGTTAAGTACTTAAAAACGTGTTACGGTATATAGTAAAGCCTTAAGAGAACTATAAAGTGAATTAACACGTTTCTAGATTAATAACGCCCTTAATATCAAGAACTGTGCTTAAACGATCGATGTACTTACTTTGCCGTTGTAAAGTAAAGTCCTCTTGTAACGGGAGCCAGGTAAATGGGAAGGGTTGTATAAGATATTAAGTATTGAAAACTTCAAAATATTTGTTAAAACTGTTAACGACCTTATATCCATTCGAATTACCTAGGTTAAAACCTATATTAAAGGTATCGAAAATAAAGACCTTTAAGTCTTTTAGGTAAAATGACTAAGTTAATACGAATCTTTTTTATATATTATTGATAAATTAATAGAATGCTGCTAGCGCGGGCGAGTTCCAGAAAAAAAAACCCGTTGAAAAGAAAATATATATACCGGGCCGTAGATATAATATTATTTAGGTAAATAAGAAAGAAAAGAATAACGAAGATTTGGTAGTAAAGTTTAGGATATAAAAGATTATTAAAACTTTCGACAAACCTTTTAAGGAAAACGATAGGCTCGAGATCGACGGCTTGTTAATTCCAGGCATTATATAATTGGTATTGAAACCCGACTTTAACTTTTGAAATCCAAACATTAAGATATCTAAATTGAGGATTATTCACGAGATTAAGGGTAAGACCATGGGGCGGCCGTACGAAAAGTCGCGACTAATCGCTTAAGGATATGGAGATAAAGATAAGGATTAAGTTTTTATGTAGTCGTTAACGATTTAAAAGATTAACTAACGCTTAATAGTTACCTTAATAGAAAATTTTCGAATTGTGACTAAATATAAGTTTACACTTAATCTCTGTGACATTACGTAAGCCTGTATACAATTAACAACGGATTTACAAACGATTATACTATTAAAATTGACGTAAAAGTTGCGTGTTATTTACGTTTTAAAAACGGTAATACGGTGTATTGAACCACTATATGAATTAGCTAAAGTAGGTATTGACTGGTTTTTAACTTACCAGTTGTATTTTAAATCCCATTTATCAATTGAGATTTTAATATATAATCCGTATTTATTCGTAACTTAAAAAAGAGACTTTGTTATAGTGGGTATATAAACTAATAATACTCTTTTCAT
This sequence comes from Anisogramma anomala, assembly GCA_038502455.1. Lineage (NCBI taxonomy): Eukaryota > Fungi > Ascomycota > Sordariomycetes > Diaporthales > Gnomoniaceae > Anisogramma > Anisogramma anomala. The sequence goes on from JASMMZ010000001.1 coordinate 17,468,520, forward strand.
CGTAATGGATAGCTTTATAATATGAAATTAATAAGTAATCGATTATTCTAAGTTTTGGAATTGTAAGCCGGTAATAATATTGACGGAAAACAATTAATTTAACTTTAAAGGATTGTTAATCCGTATGTTTAATATTAATGCCGGCTTAAGCTTTCGCTAAAAGGGCTAGGGCGCTATTTTTATCATAATCGACAAGACTAATAAGGCTAGGGATTAAAGGTACTTGAAATAGCGTATTCGAGGAAGTTATATTGCTATCTTATGTTAACTAGAAACCTTTTACAACCTATTAATTACGGTATAAGTACAAACGCTAACGAATAAGAACTTTGACCGATTAAATAAAAGGCTTGAATAGAAAATGCGAAACTTGGATAGTGGGGTTAATATAGTTTTAATCGACTTATCGAAGGCTAAGTTAATGATTTTTACGAACGGGTTATTTATAAATAATACCGACTTATCTTTACAAATCGGCTTCTTGATAACTTTCGTTAATAAAGATAGGTAGGAAGACTAGTTTAGAATTATTGGAAATCTAATTCATTGGTTTTCTATTAAGTGTGAAAGGATTATACGAAGCGTATTAACATCGGAGTTCTATGGTATAATAGCGGGTTTTAACGTAGGTATAGCATTGTGGAAAACCTTTAACCTTATTAATAGGTAGTTACGGATTTCTCCTATCCTAGTGGTAATTTATACCGACTTAAAAAGCCTTTTTAAATGCCTTTTACAACTCGGAACCACTAGTACAAAACGCCTAATAATCGACATAATGGCGTTTCGCGAAGCTTACGAAGGGAGAAAGATTAAGGAATTCCGATGGATCTATGGCAAGGACAACCCCACTGACGCCATAATAAAGGTATTACTAAACAAAGCCTTGGAAAGGTTTGTAGATAGTAATAAGCTAATCATACGAATCGAGGGTTATGTTAATAGATAGCCAAGGTAGCTCGGATCACGTGACGGCGAGCAGGGATGTGCCGGTAAACTAGAAGATTGATAGGGGATTGATAATAGCTTGTTTGAGTGGCACGGTTAAAGTGGAGGCTTGTAAAGATCCATGGCGCCAGAACTTTTTGTAGGAGTTGATGAACTCGAACCTCGGAGCAACGGAGTAATCGAGGTCAAATGGGGTTAAATCACGTTAAATTCAGTATGAGAGTTAACTGGAATTGATAGGGGTCTGACCAGTTGACGAGGGGGCAATTTAGTGGCAAACGGAAAAGATTGGTCAGCCATACTGGTATACGTGTACAAACTAAAAAGCCGCCAGTGTTGGAATAGTATTACATGCAGTGAAATCGGTTAACTTTAATGTAAGTAAAGTTGACTTTACTGTAAGTATATTGCTTTGTATAGAGACTTACCGCATTAGGTATAAGTCGAGTGCAGTACGTTGCAATTCACTCTAGAGCATGGGCCAAGCAAATGAACATACAAGTTACAGTGCAGACCGGCTAGTAGTCTGCCAAGCCTACAACAATAAATCCACCATCTGACTACGCAATACGACTGTTACCTCGAAAACCAATCGAATCGACAACGTTGCAACGTTTAAGGCCTACCAACAAGTTAGCTATTTAAGTACATAATATTAATAATCACCTCGTAATTAAAGTTTAAATCGTTTTAAACGCGACACTGAAACTGTCATAAGGCTTATAAGTATAACTAGTGCTAATAATAAAACTTTTTAATAACTTTAAGTACGGTTTTTTTTTCATTCGTATAACCTAAGACGTAAAGTAGTCGTAAAAGGCGTCTTATAACCGAGTATCCGAATCGGCGGTGTAATATCCACAATTACGGCTAGGTTAAGTATATAATCTTGATTATACGTATTTCGGTGAAAAACCATAAGTATCCGAATTTAAATTAAAGCGGTACGAATGTACTATTCGAGGCGCAGATGAGCTTATTGGTTGTATTCTAGACCTTAACTTCGAACTTATTTATATTAATTAATAACAATGGGAATAATATTTTAAAGTTTATTATGTTCAACTTAATAGATTCAAATTGCGTATTTATAACGACCGTTTTAATTAACGATGCTTTACTTTTACCAAATTAAAACGTTTGGTATTTTCCTATTCTACTTAGCTAAAACTTTGGAAACCTCGTTATAAACGCGTTAAATTATCGTTTTCCGGCCGTTAAGATTTCGGCTTTTTCGGTATCGAATATAATAGCGTAAAATCGGTTACCGTATTTGTTTGAAAACGTGAATTATAACGTTATATTGGCGTTAAATATTCTGTTGACGTAGTTTAGGCTCGTAATATATTGGAAGAAGCCGTTTTATAGGCTTTAAAAAATACATTAGGCGGTTTGTTTGTTTTAGACTGTTAATTAAACATTATTACTTTGAAAATATGTTTCTACGAATGTATATTCTTAATGGTAGGAGTTGAACTTATTATTCATGCTTTTATATTCAACTACAAAGGTTGTAAGATTAGCTTTTGTCGGGTATTTAAATATATAATCGGCTTAAAACTGTCTTTCAATCCGAATTTAATCGTATATTAGGTGGTTAGTAAACTAGTAGCTGATTTTACCGTATATGATATAACGTTTTTACAAACTTAATAGGTTACGTATACTTTTTCGTAGGTATTGTTATGACTGTAGTGTATTTTGGTTTTAACCGTAGGATTATCTTCGATTATAGTTACCTTACCCTTTATTTCTAGGGCTTTTTCCCTGATACCTCTCTTTTTGGAAACTATATTTGAGTCGTTTATCTTGTTTTAGGTATACTTTGAACCTTCGATTTAAAACGTGGTAAATTGTTTCGACAAGGTTTACTTTGTAAATTGAGCCTTCGCCTTTCGTTTTATCGGTTATAAATATTACTCCGATGCTCTCCTGTCAACGTATAAAATTTTCAAACGATATTTTAAAACTTATACAACAGGGTTTTAAGTATTTTTTCGATTCAAATAGTATAAGGTCGAAATTAAGGTTTTTATAACATACTTCTGTTGTTACTTAGATAAAGAGTTTATCACCTTAACATTCCAGTTTCAAAGCTACCTAATACTTTAGAAACTTAATTATCAAAGGGATAAGGTCCTTTAATAGGTTTTTATCAGCGTTTTTATACTATTTTTCACTAATTCTATGTTATATAGGTTTAGTTCTTATTGTAAAGTTCGTAATTAATTTTTATATCCAATTGTAATTTTAGGCGGTTATAACATTTTATAAGCATATTTATCCATATAATGTAGTATATATACCATGTTTTACCCTACCTAAATAATATTCTGGGTAAGATAACATGAAATTAAAATGGTTCAATATCCAGTTTTTTACATATATTAAATATTAATACATATTTTATTATCTAGTATATCGTAAAGTTTACCGTTATAGATTTCGTATTTATCCCAAACTCTAACGAAATTGGTAAACTTTATTGGGTTGCTTTTATTAGTAGGAAAGCGGTGTGGTAAAAGATTACGGTAAGGGTCGTAGTTAGTAGGCATTAGTTTATATAGTACGTATCAGCGTTTTGTAGCGCTGATTAATTTTTAAAGCTGATATTTTCGCTATTCGCACCGCTCTTCATGTGGTTAAGCTGGTTATCAATGGTATTCGGAGCGTGGGCTTATTTTAGAATTTATTGAAAATTGCGTTTTGGAGAGAGTTCGTGTTTAACCCTCGTTATAAATAATTGTTACTGTTGGAATAGTATTATATATAGTACAGTAGTCTAACTTTACTGTAAGTAAGGTTGACCGTACTGCAAGTGTATTGCTTTGTGCGGACTTATCGCATTGGGTGTAAGTTAAGTGCAGTATGCTGTACTTCATTCTAGGGCATGGGCCAAGCAATTGGCCATATAAATTACAGTGCAGACCAGCTAGCAGTCTGCCAAACTTAAAACAATACATCCACCATCTGACCTCGCAATACTACTATTACTTCGACCACGATTCGAATCGACAACTTTATAACATCTAAAGACCTACCAACACTAATTAGTGCTTATTAGGTTAAATACTGATTGGAAAAGTAAAAGAAGAAGCTACTTTCCGGTTGTTATGCTCTACGCTACAGCTAGAGTAAAGGAAAGATTCTCGCGAAGGGCCTCTACTACTGAGCCGGTTTTTACGGTAGTAAGTAGAGACAACTTTTAAGTTGCGCTAATTTTCATGGAAGTTTAGGGGTAGCGACGGTATCGCTATCGAAAACACCAAAAAATATTGATTAACCTTTCCTAAAAACGTTAAGATTAAATATCAGAAGTCTTAAAGTTCGGTAAGTTGGCAAACGGCTAAATCAGTACTACTACGGGTGCTACTACTACAAAAAGAAGACTAAGTCCCTACGCCAAACAATTACAATAAATAACCTTCGCATTCTATTACTAATAACAACCTTCAACCTTACTCTTTACACCAAACCTTTGCCCTATTTTACTTTTTTCACTCCTTACATCACTTCAATCGTTAAGTTTGTTGCTTCAAACGAAAATAACAATTTACCTCAAGCTATCAAGTCGCCTAGTTACCAAGTTCCCACGCAACTTTACGTTAAAAACACCAAGTCCCTACGCTAAATATTACCATTTCCCTCGACCTATACGACCTACATGTTCTAAACAAATCAAACCGTCAAAATGATTACCGCAAGTCCCTACTTTTAGGCCATTAACAACCCGGCCTGGGAAAAAAAAATCAAAAACCTCGGAACAGTCTTCCCTAAGTTTTACAACCTCAATCTTTGGAGAAAAGACGTCGATAAAAAATTAATCTAAAGGCACCTAACCAATTTCGTTGGCTGTTTTATCTTGAAATATGACCGCGGTCAAAACCCTAATCGCACTTTTTGCAATTATCGTAAGTTTTTCGACGACTAAACTGTTAATATATAAAATTCAACTTAAAATACCACTAAATTCAAATTAAAGGCCGAACTTAAGCGTTAAAAGATGTAAGTATTAAAAGAAAGCTTTATTAAATTGGTAAAAGCTTCTTTTAAGCTAACTTAATTGGAAGAAAGCCTTTAAGACCTTAATCATTAAAACCTTCAAGGAAAAGGTAAAGGTATTAAGGGACTTTAATATCCTTAACATCTTCAAACACAATTTAGGAGACCTCTCCTTTACTTTTAGCTAAGCCAAGCCTCTTTAAGCGCTGATGATAAGGAAACTGTCAACCTGATCGGCAATTCAACGCTCCTACGTGATAACGCGTAATAAACCCCTAACAGCAGCCGAACGCGTAAAGTAAAGGCTGCCAACGCGGCCAGAGGGATTGATTTTGGCGCCCTATACCAATCAATTGGGTACGATCGTCATGCTTCCCAAAACCTTTCAGTACCAATCGCCCCTTAGCAATCCAACCGACAAAATTTAAAAACCTTCCCCCTTTAGATTTGCTTACGCGTGAAAGCCCACTATAGGTCCTACTAAGAAACTATATCACCCGGGTTAGGCGACTAGTAATTACCCTTAACACCGGGCCTCGAAAGCCTTAAGGACTCAACTGTTAGGAAACACCAATTAAAACTAGGATAACTACCATAACCTTCTTCCAAGACCTATCCAAATAGTTAACATTAATTATAGATTCTTTGCGGACTTCAGTAAGATCTAGGACGATATAAAGAAGTATAATAAAAAGCTCTATAACTGCTTCAATATTAAGATAATACCCCTTTTAAACATCTGTAAATGGATGGAGGTTCTACTTTCTAGTTTTCACTTACTATTTTCGGAAATACTTATAGGTTACGTCAAAAATATTACCTAACCTTCCTAATCTAAGCAATTATATTTCGCGAAGTTTACGATAACATAAAGAGCTACTTCGAATACGACGTTTACCTTACTCAATACCATACAGATAAGGCTACCGCGAAGTGAGAAATAATAATAGCTAAGAAAAAAGAGGAGGAAACACCGATAGGTGTGTTTAATCAAATGATTAACAAGTTGATGTTATGCCAAAAAGCAATGGGGAAAGCCCATGTTGTCAAAGCTACACTTCATAAGCAGGTATAGGTAGCAGTTACAGGCATTAACGAATTCGAATACACCTTACAACACCCAAATGCCACCTGAAAAGACTTTTTTAGCCAGTTAAGATCCTCTTTTTCTACCGTGATAGCGCGTATACCAAACTCACTTAGTATATACTCCTAAGCCAGCAACTTTTTTAACGTACATAAAAATAACCTTGCTGTAGTTAATTACGTTGATTGTAAGTACGGGTGCCCATAACGCCTAAGATTTGGCCTATAGGCTAAAAACTAAAAGTAATAGCTACGTTGGCGCTAATAAGGATGAGACTGAGGTGGATATGTTAACCGCCAGTAATATCGTCGTAATGGCGGAAAGAAATGTTAGATTTATGGCAAGTTTGGATATTAGTTAACTAGGTACCCCTTTATTGAATGTAATAACAGAAAGGCAGTATAACACGCTTAATATTCTACTGTTTTTGAATAGGATTACTTGAATTAAATCGTAGACTTTCAAGGCGACGAACCAATTAACGTCGCCAATGCGCCCAAGTAAATCAAGTGGCACGAAGATACTACTTTTGATACGGCCTAATAACTAGTCGACTACGCTTTGCTATACCGTTTGAGTGGTAAAGACTCTTACTTTTACTTTAATTAAGTTCCTAACCCCTTACATACCTTTAACCTCCCTAATCGTTACGCGAATTATACGTTTTGAGGTATTATTCCAGATACAGGGGAAATAAGGTACTTAACAAAAAGCTATTCGTAGTATGTGGAACTGCGGAGGGAAAGCACTACAGTTACTAAGATTAACCATTACGATACTGGTAAGTCTAAAGTTGGGCTTTAGATTAGGCGAATAACTATCGTTATTAGAAATAAAGGTAATATAAACTGTTGTGAGAGCGATAACGTTTTATATTTTCAAATTTCTTATCCCTTTTCTACTCTGCTTAAAAGATATAAATATCCTCGGAGTTAACGTTAACGTTAATGTTAACGCAAACGAACTAATTAAAAACGGCTAGAAGTTTCTACTCACCTTTAAATAGGGGTAACTATAGTTTTATTTTTAAGGTCCGGAAGCAATGATATTGAATCTGATGAAGACGGAAATACTTTAACTATACCGGCAATTTAACTATCCAGTTGTTAACAGGTTATATGAAGTTCTGAAGTCTTTAGGGTATGAAATTTGGAATATTTTGCCTTAAAAACTATTAAAGGACTTTGCTACCACTAACAAATGTATGTCCAAGCTCTCCAGAAATTTAAGTTTACATTAAAAGATGATAAGGATGTTATAAACTAACACATATATGTGCTTACCTAACGTTGTCGTCTACGATACCGATACCAACTTTACGGCGGCAGAATTTCAGGAAAATGTTAAAATAATAAGTATTTAGTGTAAGTAGGTATTTGTAAAGACCCACTGGAGCATTAGTAAGGTTAAGAGGGCATACGACTTACTTCGCCGAGCGTATAATATTCTTATATTAGAGATTAAAAGCTTTACAGATCCGGAGGCACGCCTATAAATGGCAATAAAAAGTTTGAACGACACTATAGGCCTTGATGGCTTAGTGTTAACGCTACTAGTCTTCAAAGCATACCTACACCTGACGAGTGAATCTCTGCCCTCGGCGAATACTCAGAAACGTGTTATAGCCTATAGCAAAGCTTTAAGGAAGCTACGAAGAAAATCGGCACGCTGCTAGGTTAATAAGACCCTTAACATCAAAAAATGGCCCTATAAAAATCGACGTAATTATTTTACCGTTATAAAGTGAAATCCTCGTGTAACGAGAGCTGGGAAAATAGAAGGGCCCGTATAATATATGAGGAATCGCGAACTCCGAAGTAGTTGTTAAAACTGTTAACGGTTTTATATCCTTTCGAATCACTTAGGTTAAGCTTTATATTAGGGTACAAACGCTGAAAACTTTCAAGCTAAGCTATCGAGTTAATATAAACCTCCTCTACCCGTTATCGATAAACCTATAAAACGCTTCCAATGCGGACAACTTCCAAAAAGGAAAAACGTTGAAAAGGAGGAATACATACCGGGCCTCATTTACAATATTACTTAGGTAAATAGAAAAGGGAAGAATAACGAAAACTTAGTATTAAGGCACCGAACGCAAGGAATTATCAAAACCTTCAGCAAACTCTTTAAGAAAAATGACAAGGTTGAGATTAATGGCCTGCTAATCTAAGTGGTTATACAATTCGTACCGAAGACCAACTTTAACTTTTAAAACTCAAAAGTCACGATCTTTAAGTCGAGGATTATTTACGAGGTTAAAGGCAAGACCACAGGGAGGCCGTACGAAAAATCACGTTTAATCGTTTAAGGATACGGTAATAAAGGTAGGCACGAAATACTTACGTAGTCTTTAATAATTCAGAAAATAAGCTAACTTTTGATGGTTGTTTTAGCAGCAAGTTTACTAACTAGAATTAAAGGTGAGTTTACTCTTAATAGCTGTAATATAACGCAAGCTTATACTTAGTTAGTAACGGATTTACAACGGATCGTATTGCTAAAACTACCATAATAATTTCGTATTATTTAACTTTTAGGTACGTTAATATATTGTATTAAATCACTATATAGATTAGCTTAATCAGGCGTTTACTAGTTTTTAACTTATTAATCATACTTTAAATGACGGCTGACGATAAAATATTCAACATACGACCCGTACTTATTAATAACGTTAGAGAATGACTTCGGCGTAATAGGCATGTAAACTAACGATACTCTTTTCATCAGAATGGCTAGCTTAATGGTATTGAAACAGTAAAAGATTAAAGATTCCAAGTTTTGAAATTGTTAGCCGGTGATAAAGTTAACGATGGGTAGTTAACTTGATTTCAATGAATTGTCAATTCGTATACTTAGTATTAATGCCGGCTTTAGCTTTCGCTAAAAAGGCTAAGGCTCTATTTTGGCCACAATTAATAAGACTGACGAGGCTAAAACTTAATATTATTTAAAACAACGTGTTTAAGGCAGTTATATTGTTACTTCATGACAATCGGAAACCTCTTATAACCTATCTATTGCGATACAATTACAAAAGCTAACGGTTAAGGAATTTGATTAGCTAAATATAAGGCTTGAGTGAAAAATGCGAAATCAAGACCGCAAAATCAATATAATTCCAATCTACCGGTTAAAATCTAAGCCAATAATCTTTACGGACGGATCCTTTATAAATAACACTGACTTTTCTTTACAAATCGGCGTTTAAATAACCTTCGTTAACGAAGTCAAACAGGAAGACTAATTTAGTATTTTTGGCAGCCTAATTTACTAAACCTTCGTTAAGTACAAAAGGATTACACGGCACGTGTTAGTGTCGGAGGTTGATGGCATAATAACAAGCTTTAAAGTAGGTATGGTATTATGGAAAACCCTTAACCTTATTTTATGCAGTTAAAGATTTGTCTTATCCCAGTAGTAATTTATACCGACCCGAAAAGCTTTTTTCAATTCCTTTCAAAGCTCAGAATCACTAGTGAAAAGCGCCTAATTACTGATATAATGGTACTTTGCGAAGATTACAAAAAAAGGGAGATAAAGGAGTTTCGATAAATGGATGGTAAAAATAACCCTATTAATGCTATAAAGAAGGTATTGTTGAATGAAGCCTTGGAAAGGTTTGTAGATAGCAACAACCTTACCATAAGTATCGATGGATACGTTAATAAGCTGTCCGGAAAGCAATTACTTGACGGCGGATAGGGATAGACTGGAAGACTGAAAAACTGCCAAGTGATTAATAATAGTGATCTGTTTAAGTGGTATGGTTAAAGTGGAAGCTTATAAAGACCTGTAACGGAAGAAATTTTTGCGGGAGTTAATAAAATCGGACTTTGTAGTAACGGAGTAATTAAGGTCAAATGGGGTGTAATTCAGTATGGAAGTCAATTGAAATTAACAGGGGGTACGAGGTCGTTGTTAAACACTAACTGGAAAACATTGGTTAACCACACTGGCGTGCGCGTACAAACTAAAAATCTGCCAGTATTGGAATAATATTACATGTAGTACAGTAGTCTAACTTTACTGTAAGTAAAGTTGACTGTACTACAAGTGTATTGCTTTGTACGGACTTACCGCGGTGAATGTAAGTCGAGTGCAGTAGGCTGCACTTCACTCTAGGGCGCGGGCCAAGTAATTGGCTATACAAATTACAGTGAAGAACGGCTAGCAGTCTGTCAAACCTAGAACAATATATCCACCATATAACTAAACAATACTACTGTTACTTCGACCACGATTCAAATCGACAACGTTGCAACATCTAAAGAACTACCAACAGTTACAGCGCTTTTTCCTCTTCCATCGATTTCGCAAACTTTATTTCCGCTTTGCGGCGGGCGTTCAGCCTTGTTAAACGCCTTATTTCCATTTGATGAGGCTTTTCTCGTTTCTGGGCCGTTATCTTAAGTAGGCGTTCCTGGCGTTTTTTAAGTTAGTTTCCTTTCACAAACTTCATTTCCATCACTTTATCGTTTATCCACTTTAGTATTTATATAAGTTAGGCCATTACTAACAGAGCTTTTGTAATACGATTATTATTTTTCCGGTCATATTAAAACCTTTGTTTTTTTAGTTATTTTCGTAATATTCTTGAAATCACACTATCGACCATACACCATATATCCAGCGTTTAGTTCATAAATTCCTTTTTGAAATTATCGAATGAATCTCGTCTTTCAATTTCGCCGTTATAATAGTTACAAATTATATTAATCATATACTTATTTGTCGTATAAAGGTCCAAATCCTTTATTGGTACCTCGATTTTATTATTTTATAGATTAAGGTCTAAATGCTTTAAAATATTACTGTTAAACGACCTATATGTAAAAAGATACTCTATATATTCGTTAGCTTTTACTAAATCCGTTGCTAGTAAATCCATCGTTTACTTAGAGTGGGTAATCTATGCATACCTATAATGATTCAAATGGCGTAGATTAGTGGTTTCGTGCTGTGGTTAAATTTGGATACGTTTAGATTTTAAAGTTTGAGTTTACTCGTTTTACAAACGGCAAATATAAAGTAAATAAAATGAATAAAGCGGTTAAAGTAAAATTACTAACGCTTTCCAGTATGAATAAGGTTTAAAATAATACGTAAATGAAAGGTAACTATATACTAGTTAAAGGTTATAAATTAGTTTTATTAACGCTTACTAATGTTATGATAGCTTAGCGACTAGGAAAACTCAAACGTCATAAGTATTAAATTTAAAATATATAAGGCGGACGTAAAAAGATAGATAGGGTAAACATAGAAAAAAGAAGATATAGGTGTAGGGAGGTATGTTATGTGATCCGATATATAGGTTTTCGTTCGTATTTGGTAAGCGGTCCGGATTATCGTATTGTAGCTATTCCTAGTAGTTACGAGTGGTTTAGATGTTGTAGTTGTGGTTATTTTTTAAATTTAACGATTGGCGTAGATATTGTATTTGTGACCGCTTTTGAGTTTCATAAGCGGTTTGAATATCGTTTTTGTAACCGTACTTGGGTTTCGTAAACGGTTTAAATGTTGTGTTTAGGTCGGGTGAGTCCTAATGAAGGGTTTCTAAACTTGGTGGTTTTAGCTTACGTAGCCTAATACGTAATAAGACGTTCTTTAAAAAGTGTCCGAGTACATTTAAAGCGTCAAAAAAAGTTAAAGGTTAATGTAACGAGGTTTTTAATAAATAGGACACTAATTGGTTAATAATATCGTACTAAAGTGGTCCTCTTTAAAGTTACTTCAGATCTTACAGTCTTATTACGTTTCGGGTCTTAACGGAGTTCCCGCGTAATTTCATACTCCTATATGGTTCTTTTAAGTCCTAATAGTAAAGAATAAATAGTTGGAACCGTTATAACATCCCGTTATAAGTATTTAACTTCGGTTTGTCTCTTTTTCTATTAAATATTTATAGTCGACCTAGTCGGCTACTAATTGATCTCGGTAAAGTCTTTTATTCACGTAAATGTAAACGAAGAGTAATTAGGAAGATTGGTATTGTAGTAAAAGATAGATAGATGTAGAAGAAGAATTCTAGAGAGTGCGTACTACGGATGAGAGATTATAAACCTCTCATTCAGGCAGTGACCTTTTTTCCATACGCTCTGGAATAGCCATTCCAGACTGCTCCACGCATGATGCACTTTGCGCCTTGCAAGAGTGCAGCCTGCAGAGTGACACGTTATTGTGTACTTTACAGGAATACACCATACAATATAGTGCACTGCCACTTGGCCTATATATACTAGCTGTAGGGATATATAGTAATATCCACAGTATCATAATATAAGTCATAAAACGTAAATATATAAAGTGATATAATACTAGTACAACGGTAAATAGTAAATGTAAAGAATGTAAAGGTACCATCAGAACAGCATATGGCTTATTTAAAGAGTGGGATTTTGTCTATAAGGGTTAGGTTATATAATCTGTCTAACGACTTCGATGAAGGGAATGTTGGTAGAAATAAGTGCTTTTAATACGTTATTTATAGTGCCCTACTTTGGCTTCGCTTCAAATACGACATTAATAGCGCCGTTTATTGGCCTAGCTTCTAATGCACCATTCGGAGTGGCCTGCTTTAGCTTCGTTTTGAATACGCTATTCGCAGCAACGTTCCTTGTCTTCGCCACTATTGTGCTATTCGGAGTACCCTGTTTTGGTTTCGCTTCGAATACGTCATTCGAAGCGCCGTTTCTTGGCCTCGCGTCTAATTGACTATTCGGAACGCCTTCCTTTAACCTTTGTCTCCTTTCTATTAGTATTTGGGGCTTATCTCCGCGATTTGTAAATTTTTATCCTTGGTTTTCTCAAATAAGAAAATATTTTATTTTTATTATTTGGCGGGAGGTTGTAACACAGGTCATGGGTTATGAATATTAGTTTATAAGGTTCGTATAGCCTTTTATAGGTTTCGATATTTTCTTTTTGAGCGTAGTCCACCCCTTTTTGAACCTTTTTATTGCATTTCAAAAAGCTGTCTTTTATGTGCCCATAGAAAAAGCCGCTTTTTTTTCTTTTAGGGCGCTCCTATTTCAGTTTTCTGGGCTATTTCTTACTTGCCCTTCTGGAACGTCGCTACCTCTTATATTCTCTTCAGAAGCACCATCCCCTTCCCTAAAGTCCTTTTGATGCATTCCAGAGGGCTATTTTTCGTGTTTAGAGAGTAGAGATATTCGTAGGTATCGAATGGACTTGGGGTATCATCGGTATGGTTGGAAAAGCTAACTCCTATAACTTTTCATGTGCCTTTTAGGAGCTCCATTTCCCTCGTTTGGAGCGTTTTTGGCGCGGTCGGAAGGGCTGTCCCCTATATCTTTTCCTATATTATCTTTAAGAGCTATGTTTCCCTCTTCTATAGCGCTTCTGGTGCTGTAGAAAAAGCTGTTTTCCCTGGTTATAAAGTAAACGTTTTAGTAAGTATTGAATTTCTTTTGTATTGGATAGCGCGATTTGTTATCTTAGTCTAAAATGTTTTTCAAAACGGGTGAATTTTAAATTCAAATATGGTATGACATTCTCGGCAAAGTCTCTTTTCAAATTTGAATACAGAATGATCTTTTCGGTTCTTCCCTTTTTTTGAAGCTTAGTAAAGGATAATCTTTGCAGATTTTCCTCCTTTTAAATTTGAACGGGAAATGAATGTTACGGCTTTTCTGTATTTTGAAGTGGAGTGGAAGATGAATTTTAAGGATATTCCCTTTTCTTAACTCGAGTAAAAGATGAACTTTAAAATGTTTTCTCCTTTTGAATTCGAGCGTAAGATGACCTTTGTTATGAATTTTTAATACACCGTTTTTTAGAATTCGTCAACTATTAATCCTTTAAGAAATCTGCGTTCAACATGTTTTCGATGGTTTGATTTGGCATTTTATGGAGTAGATCCGTGGTAATTAACACTTTTACAATATGACCGTTTTTTCCACCGAGTATATTAATACCTCCACTTCGTTATAATGTCTGTAATACTTTTGAAATCAAAGTATACACCATTCGCCACATTTCCAACATTGAATCCTTCAATTTCTTTCATATATTATCGAATGAGTCGAGTCTTTAAGTATTTACTTCGTAAGAATAAAAATTTCGGTTCAAATATACGTATTTATACTCTAAGGGTTCAAATATTTTGGCGGCGGTTTTATTTTATTATCTTATAAATCCAGGTTAATAAGTTTTCAAACGTTTTTCCAAAGTGGGGCATGTTGAAAAAGAAGATCTATATATTCGTTAGCTTTAGTTACAGTCATTATTAGTAGAGCTATAACTACTGGAGTGTTTCAAAAGTTGCTTTAGGTGTTTGAATATTATTAATAAGAGTTTGGAAAGTTGTTTGAAGCGCTTTTCAAATGTACTGCAACTCTTTAAAAGCTGTTTCGATCGCTTCTGAATTATTCTTAAGCGGTGTTAATATTGAGTTTTTGTGTACTAACTAGAATCCGAGTACGTTTTAAATAATGTAATTAAAGGGTCTCGAAATAAAATGGCGAATAAAAGCATACAATAGGTAAATAGAAAACAAATGAAATATGACCAAAAGTACTAAATGGGGCGTTTAATTATTGCAATTTGTAAATGAAAAGCATAATAAGTCGTGACCAAGCGTTCTAAATAAGTCGTTTAGCATTTGCTAGTATTTTATTAGCTAAGTAATTAGTAAACTCAAACGTCGTAAATATTAACCCAAATAAACGGTATATAGTAAAGAGAACGAAGGGAAAAATCTGGGTATTTGGAGTAAGGAGTTGTGTATATAAGGATTGAGATGGTATAAAAGCACCAGGTTTTGTTTTGTGCGCTTATAGTATGTAAGCGCTTCGAAAGCTATCTTGAGCGTTCTCAATATGTGCCGAAGCTCTTCAGAAGTTGTTTTGTACGTTTAAGGTGTTTTGGGTAAACGCTTCGGAAGATGTTTTGGGCGCTCTCCAAATTCACCAAAGCGCTTCAAAAGTTGGTTTGGCCGCTTTCAAAATGTGCGTAAACGGTGTCAATACTGCTTTTTGGCCGGATAAGTCGTAATAAAGGGATCCGAAACTTAATAGCTTACGTGGCCGATACGTAATAGGATACTTTCTAAGAAGTACTTAGATACATCTAAAACGCCAACCAAGTTAATAATGGTGTAAAAATTCTTTCAGTGATTAAAGAGCACCAACTGAGTTAATAATATAGTACCAAAGATGTTATTTTCAAAGTCACTCCGGGTTTTATTGTCTTTTTATACTCCTGTGTATTTCTTGTAAATCATAGTGTTAGAATAAGGAACAGATGAGACCATTACCATATTCCGATAAAGGTATTTAACTAAAATCAATCTCTTCTTTACTAAGCTATTTATAACCAACCTATTTACTATTAATTAGTATCGGAAAGGTTTATATGTCAACGTAGAAAAAATAGTATTTAAATAGTAAGATTAATAATATTGATAATAGATAGTATCAAAAGGGAGAAGAGGCATCCGAAAAGTACATGCTTTAGGTGAGAGCTTATAAGCTTTTACTTGGAGCGTGACACTCTACCATACACTTTGCTAACGTCCCTTCTGGTGCATAATACGCTATCATGCACTCTACTATAGTATTTTCTACTGAATGACACACTATCATGCACTCGTCAAAAGTGCTTTCTGCAGCATTATATTCTATCATACATTCTGCAAATGTGGTCTCCTACGATTGCTAAGTATAGTGATATCTAATAATATCTACAATATCGATGAGCCCTTGTCTAAATTTCGCCTAAGGTCACTACCTTACCTACTAACATTTCTGATTGAAAAGCGTGGACGAACCGTACTATTAATATAACACTTTTTCACTTCAAAATATGACTATGATGGATACGAATTTCTCAACTATTACGATATTTGTAAAAATTTAGGGTAGTAAAAATAAGTATGATAGTAAGCTATATAATCTTCTAGATATCAACTGACGATTATTTTCCAAAAATTTCCGTTAAGTAATGATTAATTTGCTAGATTTCCACTCGTTGATTCTCAATACCCCCACCAGTTCATCTAAGGATTATTACCTTCGTTATTTTACAAATGATATATGTTTTTACATAATATACGACGGTTTAGAATGTTACATCGAACAAGATATTTACCTTACCTAATATTATATAAACTAGAAAATCATGAAGTTTTTAAATAAGTAAAAACATAAGAAAGTATTCAGAAAAAATAGATTTACTTGATTAGATACTTGGTAGTTTGATGTTTTGCTAGTAGGTTATGGCTAATTTGGAAACTAGAAAAGACATAGTATGCCAATAAATTCGCCAGGTTATTATGGGGCCAAGGAGTGTGAATACGCCCTATAATATCCCAACAACATCTGCTACAGCTTTTTTTTAGCCAATCAAACTCTTTATTTTCAATTATGAGAGTATAGATACCATGCTTATATGATATATTCATGTTACTTTATACCATCTTTAATTCGGATAATGATAAAAACCCTGTACTTATTTATTACAACGATTACAAATATATTTTTTAAATATTGCGGGAACGGAAGTATTTTATATTAAACGCCTTATTTGTAACACCTATGAGGAGGATACTTTGACTTAACTTGAAGTGAACTCCGTAAATTTCTTCATCAAAACAACTCTAAAAATTGTTTGATTTATGGCAAATAGAGATCTTAATTAATAAGATACGCTATTGTTAAGATTTTATTAAAGAGGGTTATATATCATGTTTATTAACTCTTTTGGTTTGATTGGAAATACGTTCGATGCGTTAAAAATTTTGAAGGTATATAAATAGGAGATAAAGAAAAAAAGTTTAAAACCATTGGTATTTATAAAACTACTCACCTTAAAATATTGCAACTATTAGCCGATTATGCCTTCCTGTATAGTTTAATAGGAAAAAATCTTTATCATCATTATAACAATGATTACTCTATATTTACATATTTATTAAACATTTACGCGTATAACACGAAGAAAATTATTTAATGTACTATGCTAAACAATAGGGTAATGTGATACTCAATGGTAGGTCATTAATAATACTTCGTATTACGAAGTGATATTAATATTATTACTAAATTTTATCATACAAACACCGATTGGAGTAAATTTATATTTCGCTTTAAGAAATGAATTTCCTCAGTTGGGTCGACAATTATTAGTACAGTTGTTGAATCTGTTGTTTTTAATATAGGAACCTTCGATATTAACGTTGATATCACAACTGGAGAACTTATAAAAGGTAATTTCCAAAGGTTGCCTATCAATTTTTAATGGAAATATTTTTTAATTTTATCTTCGAAAACTAGCGGAAAATATATTCAATTTGATGAATTTGGAACTTTTTCGATTACAGTAAAGGTTTTTTTACCCTACTACTCTAGGGTAATACAGAGTTTTGAAGGGAAAGAACCATGATGATATGTATTTTTCCGCATCTGGAAAGATTTAAAAGTTTGTAAACATTGTTAAACGAATTTCAAAACGCTATTTAGGTTCAATTTCACATTAAGAGATCATTAAATCTTCAACCTCGAAATTTTCGATGATTTATTTTATTCAAACGGCAAGCCTATACTTTACATCATTGACTAGGTAACAAATTTCCATTTCATCGAGTTCTTGAAGATCATAACAGAAAAGTAAGTGACGAAAAATTGACATATATTATGAATTAATATGAATTTCGAACCTTCAAAATTATCAGTTTACTATACTGATATCAACTTTTCTACAATAAAAATTGAATTTAACGTTGAGTCGACAAGAATGAAGGTTAAATAGGTATCTGTTGAAGTTGATTAGAGCATCTATAAAATGAAAAATATATACGTGCTTTTATGCAAATCTTATGATATCTTTACGTTATAGATTGAAAGTTTTATAAGCCTTGAAGCAATATTATAAATAACAGTGAAAGGCTTTAACGATATTCATAGCTTTAATGGCGTGGTACAAATTTTAATGATATTCTAAGCGTACCTACGCATAATGAATGAATCACTTACATTATTAAGTAACTACAGAAAGCCATTGTATACAGCAAGGCTTTGAAAACATTAATAAAGCAATCCGTAAGGCGCAAAATCGACGATATAATTAATACCAGAAACAGACTATTGATAACATATATGCTGTCTTTTCTATTATAAAATGGAGTTATTATGTGAATGAAACCAAGATAGTAAGATAAATCCCATCATATTTTAATATTATGAATCAAAATGTGGTAGTTCAAACCACGAATAATCCTTTCACATTTCTCATGAAACAAGTAGAATCATACATAGAAACCCTGAAAACTATAGATTTTTAATCTTAACAGATGAACTAATACAATTTATTTAAACTGATGATTGAAAAGTCTTTACAACTAATAAATCGCGTAAGACTACAACAAAGAAAGATACAAAATTGAGATAAAAATAGAGATTAAGATTATAAACATCAAAACCCATACAATATAACCCAGGTATAATAAACAGTGAAGTTTAAAAACAAGTTGGTTGTTAAACTACGTATTAAAGGAATTATTAATACGCAGGAAAACTTGTTAAATAAAGCAACCGATTAAAGCTTGATAGCCTTCTTATTTACTTCGTAGTTTAATTTACGTTACCTATGTAGTTTGAAGCGTAACACGTATCAATTACGAAGGTAAAAATGATTTACAAGTTTAGAAACAAAATTACTGACCGGCAGTACAAAAATTTTGGGTTTATCGTGTAAGAATATAGTGATAAAATTAAAGACAGGATCCTTATTTAATTGTTGATGATTCAAAAGATTAATCAGTGTTTAATCGGCGAAATTGTTACTAATTTTACTTTTGGTATAAGCGGTGAGTTTATCCTTAATCACTATGGTATTACACAAGTATATACGTAATTCGCTACTAATTTTTAACGTATGATATCATGAAAGTTTCTAAAGGAGTAAAAGGATAGATTACTTACTTTAACGGTAATACGATATATCGAATACTTTCATAAATAGTCTGAAGTATGTATTTATTGAGTTTTGATGCGCTAAATGTATTTTAAGAACAACATAATTATGAAAACGTCGACGTTTGACCTATGCCTATTAATTATACGAGTTGAACATTTTGATATCATTAATACTTAAATTAAAAATACGATTTTCCTGAGGACTACTAAGTTGGTAATAACAAAATAACCTGCCATTAACGATTGAGGGCCTTAAAAGTACAAGCCGATTAAAACTTAGGCTAAAAGTACATAACTGGATTTCAACGAATAGTCAATCCATTTATATAGTAATAACGACACCGTGGCACGTACCTTATCCTACGCTAAAAAGGATGAATTATAAGCCTAGAAAATATTGATAAGACCGAAGAAACAAAACCGCAACGATAACTAAAATAAAGGATTCGAGTAGTCTATATCATTATATTATAATGGCCAAAGATCTTCTGTCATCTATCGGTTATATTATAAGTTCAAAATCCGCAAAATGACAACTTTAATTAGTTAAACAAGCGTATTTGAAAAAAAAAGTGCACAATTTGAATGAAGGTATCAATATGTTATCGGTATACTAAATAACGGTGTAGTTTATAATCATTACAAATATCTCGTTTATGAACACTATTCACCTCATCTCCCAAATTAAATTCCTCGTAATACTAGTCAACGAAAATATGTCTGATAGGCTATATACAATTACCGGTAACCAAGAATGCTAAGTATTTGTCAAATAAAAACGCATAACTGTTGGAACTATATGTGTGGTGGTGTAGTTCACAGTGTATTGAAAAATGAAGAAACTAAATCTAAGTCTAAGTTGCAGAGTTTGCAGCAAGTAAGTAAGTATGTACAACAATAAGAAAGGGCAGGTGAGGCATAGGACCCCACTCAGGTCCAACAATAGCACAAAACGTATTGACATCGGAGATATGCAATATAATAATAGAATTTAACATCCGTATTTTTCGAACAGCAGTCAAGTGTAGTATAGTTAAGTCAACTATACTTACAGTTAGTTGATTGTATTGGCTGCAAATTTACTGTAGTTTGAGGGATTGACTGCATTAACTGCAAGTCAAGTGCAGTAGGTACCCACTTCGGGTTAGGGCACAGGCCAAGCAATTGACTATACAAATTAGTGTGCAGACTGGCTAGCGGTCTGCAAAACTTAGAAGTAACACATCACCACTTTCAATGCAACACTAATTAATCCGACCAGAGATTCGAGTCAACTACGTTGTAACGATAAAGGCCTAGCAACAAGTATAGTAAACTACAATACGTTGTGAAATATCAATAAACAGCTGAGACTACTTCCAATACCTATACTTCTTTTTATTGATCCCTGAAGCCTCTATGAGTGCCTCTGTAAGTTTAAAATGACTAATAAAAAGCGTTTAATGATAGCTGTAGTAGTATTGAGAGAGGTATACAAAGTTTGAAAATTTAATGAATTTAGGTAGATTAACAGCCAAAATAACTCCATGAATGCGATATTTAAAACTACGTTTCATAATACCCTAATAAGTTTATACATAAAAATAAGTTAACCGTATGTATTAATGAATATATTGATCGGAAGGTACGTGATGTTAAGGGATAAGGATTTCATAGCACTTGAGAAAACTACGAGGATAATGAATACGATATATAAACTCAAACCTAGTATCAAAAGATCTATGATTAATAGAGTTTAAATTTGTAACGAAAAATATATATGTAGGTGTACATAATGTTAATGCCTGAAATTATAAGTTGTAGAACTTTAATTGGAGTATAATTTAGATACTTAATAGGCTAGGATTGATAGCGGTATTTTCGATGAAAATAAAATAAAATTTAACGATTTACTTGAATTTGCCATCAGCCCCACTAGCTCGTATACACAAAAACGAAAATTTGCTAGAGTTGAAATAGTAAATGATTTTCATACAGCCAAGTTGACTGTATTAATTATTAGTTGACTTTATTAACTGCAAGTCAAGTGTGGCGAATGTTCAATTCAACACAGGGTATGGTTTTAGCAGTTGCCCATACAGATCAGTAGATGGACCGGCCAGCGATCTGCTAAACTTAGAAGTAACTCATTGTCACGTTCAATACAATACACCAGGTACTTCGATCACGATTTGGATCAACTACACTGTAGCAAAAAAGACCTGCCAACAGTATAAATTTTTCTTGTCTGTTGTTTTAATTAACCTACTTGTTGTAATAGTAGTGAATTGCAGTATAATCAAGTCAACTATACTTACAGTTAGTTGAATTTTACTGACTGCAAATTGATTGTAGTTTGTGGGATTAACTGCCAATCTAGTGCATCAGTTGCTCACCTCAAAGTGGGACACGGACCAAAGCAGTTGGCCATATAAATTAGTGTGCAGACCAGTAAGCGGTCTACAAAACTTAGAATTTGCAACTCATAACCAATTTCAATGCAGTACTAGTTACTTCGACCACAGTGATTCGAATCGACTACGATATAACGATAAAATCCTACTAACATTAATTAGTGCTTATTAAGTTAAGCACAGATAATTTAGGTACAAAAAGAAGCTATTTTCCGGTTATGCTTTGTAATTGCGTAAGGTAAAGGAATGATTCTGATAAAGAGCCCTGAGGCTACATCTACTATTTATAGGTAGCAAAAAAGAAGACTTTCAAGTGTGTTATCTGTTTTTAGGTACTTTAAAATCACGATGGTATCTCCATTACTATTAAAACACCAAGAAATCCTTGTTGGAATAACTTTGGAAACGTTGAAATTAACCGCACAAAAGTCTTAAAAATCTTCAAGTTATCAAACAGCTAAGTTATTACTATTACGGGTACCACTACTACAAATTTCAAATCGCAAAAACGACCAAATCTCACAATCTTAAACTACAAAGAGCAACTTTGACATCAAACCTATAACCCACCCCTCTAAAATACTATTTTACCCCCTATACATTTCAAACTTCGCTACAATAGCTTTAGAATACGGTAAAATTGATTCCATTGCCGACCCCGTTAGGGAAAAGGTAATTAAGGCTTTTGGAACCACCTTCGTGAAGCTCTTCGACGACAACCTCTAGATTGAAAAATTAATAAAGACTTTACCCTCGAGAACCTAACCAATTACATCAGACACTTTATCTTCAACGTGTACTACGACAATTAAAACTCAAACGTTGTATCCCTATTCAATTAAATCGAGTTTTTATTAATTAAATCTTAACTATATAGAAAAAGACTTAAAAAATAGTGAAGTTAAAGCTAAGAGCTGGCTTACGTAAACGATGGATTTCCCCACCTTTAAAGGTCGAAAAAGACTGTAACCTGGTGGAAATACTTTACGAATATACCACTGATAAGAATCCAAAATATGCATAGGAAAAAAAGGGTAAAGGGATGGCTGGCCACAGTATTCTGTAACGCTCACAAGAACGTTCCCAAGGTTACGCTCAAACCCAAATAAGTTTTTCAAACCCTGTTACCCAAAATCAACGTACCTGTTATAGACTCAAGCCATTGGCCATTAAGTCTATAGGTTACGTGGCGGTACATTTAACGGGATAGGCAGTACCCGGTCCGGGTTCGGTCTAGGCATGGACCAAACACGGTCCATACATGGCACGTGTAAGGGTATGTGACGGGCTGGGTACTGGCCATGCCTATAGGTTTTATACGGTGGGCTACGGTAACCTCTTTTAGTCTTCCACCATACCTTAATAGTAAACCATATTTAATACATATTTAACTTGCTATCGTAAGTCGGATTATAATCTATTATTAAAGTTTTCTTTCATATTTTCGTAAAAAATATTTATATTAAATAAATTGATAGCAAACGTTAACGATTTAATGTTACACTTTAAAGTTATCGACGAAAATAAGCCGTCAGCGAATAATTATTCCTTTACCTTTATAAATATATCCTTTACTTTTTCGAAGCCGACTTAAGCCGATATTTTTTATTCACAAAATACCGTAAGCTATATCTCATCGGCTGTAAAGAAATTATAATAACCGGGTTAATCGACTTTAATTATCGACTTGACGTCCAACTTCGGTTGGGTTGTAGCTAAAATTTAGCCATTTGAGGCCGAATTGGCCGCGACTCATATTAGATTTTTTCCGGATTAAAATAGGCTAAAACGATATAACTAATCGTAATTCGACGAATTTGCTTTTATATGGGTGTAAACGCGTTAAACGATCGAATTTATATTAAAAACGGATAAGATATAAACTGGAAAAGGTCGGTATACGTTCCTTTATATAGAAGGTTATTATATAATAGCGGTAAATAAAGCGATTAAAACGTGCTACAAAACCGGAAGATACGAAAACATATAATAAGGGTCAGTTCCTCAATTATATTGAAGTTACTTTTAACAAAATTTATTATGTGGATAAATTATTCATAGAATTAAAGGGATTAATTATAAACGATGAAGACTTATAGGTATTATTTGTTATTAAGTTCGAAATACTTCAAATTTATAGGGACGACTAAAATTAACCTTTGACCGTAGAGTGTAACTACTTATGCTTTCGCATATCGCCACGTATCCACAACAAATTTATTACGATATGTGTTAGCTGGATGGATTATATCGTAACCTTAAAGAAATACTGCAAATTAGTCAATAAATTAAAGTCCTTAAATTTTAAGCAACGTTTTAATTGTTAATTAATGGAACTTATATAAGTTTAACGGCTGGATTGTAATATTATTATAACGGAGGTTTACACCTTTGAGGTATTTTCGTTAAGGGGCTATGGTAATTGCGACTAATTATTTAGATATTGTACCTAGTCATTTTAATAATCCCGTTCAATACTCGTTTAAAACTAAAGACGTAAAGCGACGTAGATGAGGGTAAAAAAACGTTAGGTTAGGCTCGTTACAAGGCATGAAGTACGTTATAATATATCGAACTATTATTGACGCGGTTATGAATTTCACCCGGTATTACATCTTATATAAATATATTCGGTCTAAGTCGAAAATTTAAATAAAGGTTTTTCATTACCGGCGATAGATAAATCTTAACTTTTAAATACACTTTTGTTTAAAGGTTATATAACCTTAACAATGTAATTTTAAAATCGAGTAAAAAGGAGTTTAGTTTAATTGGAATACATATAAATAATAATTCATTCCTTATCCTTATGCTTTTCAATAATATCTACTTTTTGAATATTTAAGTCTATTTAAATTAGAATTCTCATTATGTTATAAAGCAGGTTTTAATATAACGGTTAAGGATAAAGTAAATTCGGTTATTATATTTTCGAAATTTTGATACTATATTAGGGTTACGAAAAAATACGTATTATACCTAAATAACTAAATTTCGTATGGATATTGATCAATAGTCGAACCCAATATTAATATATATTATTCCTGGAATAACGCGGCATATAATTTTTGAAATTCTTTGGACACGATATTAACAAATGATTTCATATGTTAACGGAAGTCGTTTAACGGTTTATTGTTAAAAAGGCTTAGTTATCAATATATTAATAATACGCCTTAGGTTGAAGAATATATAAAGCGTAATAAAATCAGTTTTTATTGGTTTAGCGAAACGTTTGTACCGAAAGGTATAATGTATAGGGGATTAATCCCGGTTGATTTTAATTATAAACTTTTACGAAATAACTCGGGTTTTATAAGCGACGGCGAAGATTAAGATTAAGGAGAAAAAAGATTAATTACGTTTTTCATGAAAATTAATAAAATTCCGCGACTTATTCGATAAGGATAAGATTATAACCCTACCTTTATATAGGGGGAAACTCGATCATAATATTTATATTAAACCAACCAAAAATATATTTTTATGCAAACCACCTTAAGAGCTATTATATTTGATATTACGGAATTGATTTTTTAAGATTGAACAATAAATTATGAAATTAATAAATAAAGGTTGAATCCGGGTAAATCTCTTATTAATCATAACGCCAGTATTCTTTATTCTTAAGCTGGAGGGTAGATAATGGTTTTATATCGATTACCGAATATTAAATAAAATTACCGAATGAAACCGTTTTCCCTCACTTTTAATTAAAAAGACTTTACATACATTATCGAAATCGATATAACTTATAAAGTTAGATATTCGGGCGTTCTTTTACCGTAGTCGGGTTTCACTCGAATAACAGGAATTAAAGAAATTTCGTATACGGTTCGGGTTATTTGAATAATTAGTTACACCCTTTTAACTAGCGAAAACTCCGGCGACGTTTTCGCGATATATTAATTATATAATAGAAAATATTTTAGATAATTTCGTTATAATTTACCCAAATAAGGTTTCAATTTTTTTACCCCAGTATTAAATAGAATTTCATAGCGAAAGTTCGTGTAGTTTTACAACGTCTCCGTAATATGGGGTTAAATTCAAATTTTAAAAAGTATAACTTCATAATGAGGGAGGTAAAATACTTGGGTTGTTGGTAGGCCTTAGACGTTGCAACATTGTCGATTCGATTAGTCGAAGTAATAGTAGTATTGCGTGGTCAGATGGTGGATGTATTGTTTTAGGTTTGGAAGACCGCTAGCCGGTCTGCACTGTGATTTGTATGGCCAATTACTTGGCCCGTACCCTAGAGTGAAGTGCAGCGTACTCCACTCGACTTACACTCAATACAATAAGTCCACATAAAGCAATATACTTAACTTGCAGTACAGTTAACTTTACTGTAAGTAAAGTTGATTGACCGCATTATATGTGATACTATTCCAACACTGGCGGCTTTTTAGATTGTATACGCGTACGTCAATGTGGCTAACTAATCTTTTCCGGTTAGTATTAAATAATGGCTTCGTATCCCCTGTCAATTCCAACTGACTTCCACACCACATTATACCTAATTACATACAAATTAACCTCATTTGACCTTAATTGCTTCGTTACTTCGAGGTCCGAGTTTATTAACTCACATCAAAAGTTTTTTTGCTACAGCCTTTCGTAACTTTAACTGTGCCACTTAAACAGGTCGACATTATTAATCCCCTGGTAGATTTCTAGTCTGCTAGCACATCCTTGTCTTCCATTACGTAATATAGGCTTTCCGGGCGGTTTATTCATGTATCCCTCAATACGTATAATCCATTTGTTGCTGTTTATAAACCTTTTCAGGTCTTTGTTTAGCGTAACCTTCGCCATTGTATTTGTAGGATTATCTTTTCCATCGATCTATCGGAACTCCTTAATTTCCCTCCTTTCGTAGGTTTC
This sequence comes from Anisogramma anomala, assembly GCA_038502455.1. NCBI lineage: Eukaryota > Fungi > Ascomycota > Sordariomycetes > Diaporthales > Gnomoniaceae > Anisogramma > Anisogramma anomala. The sequence goes on from JASMMZ010000001.1 coordinate 17,494,778, forward strand.
GTGGAATACCATTATATCGATTATCAGGCGTTTTTCGCTGGTAGTTTCGAGCTTCAATGGGAACTCGAAAAGACTTTATAAATCGATACAAATTACCACTAGGATAAAGGGAATTTTTAATTACCTAGTAATAAGGTTAAGGGTTTCCTGTAACATTATACCTAAGTTAAAGCCCGCCATTATACCGTAAACCTTTAAAGCCAGTACGCTTCGTATAATCCTTTTACACTTGATAAAGATCTAGTAAATTAGGTTACCAGTGATATTAAACTGATTTTCCCGCCTATTTTGGTTAACAAGGGTTATTAGGAAGCCGATTTATAAGAAAAAGTCGATATTGTTTATAAATAACCCGTCCGTAAAGATTATTAGCTTAGCCTTCAAAAGGTTGATTAGCACTATATTGATTTCGCGGTCTAGGTTCCGTATTTGCTACTACAACCTTTTATTTTGTCGATTAAATTTTTTATCCGTTGGTATTTATACTTGTGCCGTAATAGATAAATCGTATAAGGCTTTCGATTAGTATAAAGTGGCAATGTAACTACCCCGCATACGCTGTTCCAAGTATCTTTGGGCCCTGATTTTATTAGTTTTATCGATTATGGAAAAAATAACGCTCTGGCCCTTTTAACAAAAGTTTAAGCCGATATTAATACTAAGTATACTAATTAACGATTTATTAAAGTTAAATTAGTTATTTTTCGTCAACCTTATTACCGGCTTATAATTTTAAAACTTGGAGTCTTTGATTGTTTACTATTTTATACTATAAAGTTAACTGTTCCGACAAAAAGAGTATTGTTAGTTTATATACCTACTATGCTGAAGTGATTTTTTTACATTAATAATAAGCATGAGTCGTATATTAAAAACTTTATCGTTAACCGGGCTTGAAAGTACAACTAGTAGGTAAGAAACCAGTGGACTTCTGCCTTAGATAATTCATATAGTAGTTTAATACACTGTATTATCGTTTTTAGTGGATAAATGGCACGGAGTTCCTGTGGCAATTCCAATAATATAATCCGTTGTAGATCCTTTGCTAATTATATGTAAGCTTACGTAAAATTATGCTTATTAAGTATAAACTTTCCCTCAATTTTATTAACAAAGTTGTTACCACGGCAACCACTAAACGCTAATTGATTTTCTAAATCGTTAGCGATTACGTAAGTATCCAATCCTTACCTTTATCGCCGTATCTTTAAGCGATTATCGGTAACTTTTTATATGGCCTCCCCATAGTCTTACCCTTAACCTCGTGGATAATATTCGATTTAAAGATCGTAATATTCGGGTTTTATAGGTTAAAGTTAGTTTTCAACACAAATTATACCACACTTCGAGTCAGTAAACCGTTGATTTCGACCTTGCCGCTTTCTTTAAAAGGTTTGCCGAAAATATTGATAATCACTTATACCTTAAGTTTTACTGCTAAATCTTCGTTATCCTTTTCTTTCTTACTTACCCAAGCAGTATTATAGATACGGACCGGTATATATTCCTCTTTTTCAGCGTTTTCCTTTTTTTTCGACGGTCGTCCGCGCTAGCGGCGCTTGATCGGCTTATTAATAACAGGTAGAAGAAGGTCGTATTAACTCGATCGTTTTACTTGAAAGGCTTAAGGGTCTTTATCTTTAGTACCCCTAATATAAGGTTTGACCTAAGTTATTGAAAAGGATATAAGGCCGTTGACAACTTCAACAACCACTTTATAGTTTACGATACTTAATATCTTATACAGCTCTTTCCATTTACCCGGCTCCCGCTACACGAGGACTTTACTTTATAATAACAAAATAAACACGTCGATTTTCGTAAGCACGTTTTTATTTTTAAGGGTATTATTAATATGGCGGCGTGTCGATTCTCTTCACAATTCCATTAAAGCTTTATTATAAGCCGCAACACGTTTTTAAATACTTGCCGAGGGCGGAGATTCACTTATTCGGTGTAAATATGCTCCAAAAACTAATAACGTTAACACCAGGCCATCAGAGTCTACAATATTATTAAAGCATTTTACTACTTTTTATCAATATGCCTCCGAATCCGTAAATTTTCCAATTTCCAATGTAAGGATGTTATACGTTTGGCGAAGTAGGGCGTGTACCCTCTTAAACTTCTCAATGCTCCAATAGGCTTTCACAAGTACCTATTTACACTAGATACTCATTATCTTAACATCTTTCTAAAACTCCGCCGCCGTAAAGTTTATACCGGTATCGTAAACAATGACATCGAGTGGACCCAGGTACGTGGTAATCTACAACATCCTTAACGTTTTCTACGTATTCTTTTCCGAAAAGAACTTTAGAAACTTAGCTCCGTGAAAAAAATTTACGGAGTCAACAATGTGAAAAACAGGCTTGTTATCCAAATAAAACATATTAATAAAGATCTTAAAGTTAAAATCCTTATCCTTTTTCAGTGTAAACTCAAATCTCCGGGGGGTTAAACATACGTTTAATAATAGTAATAAAGATTTTTAATAGCTTTTAAGGCAAGGTATTCCACATCTTTATACCCTACTAACTTCAAAACTTCATATAATCTATTAACAACTAGTTAATTAAAACGCCGATGTAGTTAACGTATCTCCGGCTTCATTATGTTCAATACCACCGCTTCAGGATCTTAAAGATAAAACCATAAGTGCTCTCACTTAAAGGCGAGTAAAAAACTTTGGCCGTTTTTAACCAGCTCATATACGATAAAGTCCACGTTAACTCCAAGGGTTTTCATTTTTTTCAAAAAAAGTAGGAAAGTGATAAGGGACATGAAAATGTAAAATGTAATTACTCCCACAACAGTTTAAACTACCTTTATCCCTAGTAACGATAGTTATTCGCCTAAGCTGAAGCCAACTTTAGCCTTGCCAACATCGTGACGATTGATCTTAGTAGCTGTAATACTCTCTCTCCGCAGTGCCACATACTACGAATAGCCTCCTATTAAGTACTTTGCTACCCCCATATCTGGAATAATACCTTAAAACGTATTATCCGCGTAACAATCACCAAGGTTAAAGGTATGTAAGGAATTAGGGGCATGATCGGGACAAAGGTAAGGGTCTTCACTACTCAAACGGTACAGAAAGACATAGTCGGCTAGTTACTGGGCTACCGTACCAAAAGCAGTATTTTCTTATTGATTAATCAACTTAAAAGCATTGTCATTGATAGGCTTACCCCCCTCGAAGTTTATAACCTAGTTTAGGTATTTTTATTCAAAAATGGTAGGGTACTAAATGTAATATATCATCTTTCTATTATTCCTCTCGGCAAGGGGATGCCGAGTTAACTAACAACCGATTTTGCTACAAATCTAACATCTTTTACCATTATCACGATGATAGTGTTGGTGGTTAACAGGTCCGCCTGTATCTTGTTAGCGCCAGCATGGGTGCTACCTCCAGTCTAGGCTCGAGGTCGAGGTCCATAGGCCAAACCTTAAGCGTTATAGACGTCCGTACTTACGGTCGACATAATGAACTACCGCAAGGTCTTCTTCGTCCACGTCAAAAAAGTTACCGTCTTAAAGGTACATGCCGAGCGAATTTGGTATACATTCCATTACAGTGATAAACTAGAAACGCAACTAGCTAAAAAAGCCTTCGCAAGTGGCATCTAGGCGTTATAAGACGTATTCGAACTCGTTAACACCCATAATTACTACTCGTACCTACTCGCGAAGTGTGGCTTCGCCAATGTAGACCTTCTCCATTGCCTTTTAACATATCATCAGTTTATTAAACATCTAATTAAAAACATCCATTAGTAATTTATCTTCTTTTTTCTTTGCTATCATTATAATCCACCGCGTAATAGTCCAGTCTATATAGTATTACGCAAGGTAGACTTCGTATTCGAAGAAGCCTTTTATGCTATCGTAGATCTCACGAAACATGGTGTCGCTCGTCAGGAAGGTCAGGTAGTAATCTTTGGCGTAATCTATAAGGATTCCAGGAAATAGTTAGTAAAAAACAGAAAGTGAAACCTCTATCCACTTACAGATATTTAAAAAAGGTATCATCTTAGTGTCAAAAAAGTTGTAAAGCTTCCCATTATACTTTTCTATATCATCCCAAATCTTAGCGAAATCCGTCATCAGATTATAGTTAATGTTAACCATTCTGATAGATCTTGGAAGGAGGTCGCGATAATCATTCCAGATTTAGTTGGTATTTACTGACAGCTTAAGTCTTGAAGGTTCCGAAGCACAGTGCTAAAGGTAATTGCCAATTGCCTAGTCTAATAGGTAAAATCCTATAGTAGAGCCTATAATCGGTTCATGTACGTAAGAAGGTTTAAAAGGAGATGGTTCTTAAGGTACTTAGTAATCATAATGTTAGGGGTAAATGGGTGCCTTAATTGACTAATGTAAAACGTTAACGTCAATACCTCTGACCGCGTTAACAACTCTTACTTCGCGTGCTCTTCTGCCGCTAAGGGCGTACTCTGCGCTATCAAGTAGTGTTACTAAACCCGGTTCCTTATCGTCAGCATGTAAAAAGGCTCAACTTAGCTAGGGGTGAAAAGGAGGCCCTCTAGATCGTATATAAGTGCATTAAGATTCCTCAACAGCTTTGCTATTTTCTTAAGGATCCTATAGGTATTTTTCAAGCTAAGCTAGCTTAAAGAAAGTTTCTGCTATTCCCTTAAAAGCTCTTTTTGGTATGTAAATCACACGCCTCTTAACTTCTATCCTTAATTTAACCTTAACATAGCATTAAATCGCTTTCTACATATTAAGGGTCTAATAACCAAAGAACTCTCGAAAGTTTTAAAAAATATTAGCGCTGCGACCAAACTCTTTACTGGCTTTAGACTCGAGGATATACTGGCTAACGTAATTAGTTGGGTAAGCTTCGTCAAAGGTTTCATCAACATCTATAGTCCAAAATTATTCGTCGTAAAATTTAGTAAAAACAATTCTGAACGGTTCGATTACTTCTTTCCTGATAGGGTTGGCAATAGCTTCAAACTAAATGCTATGAGCAGACATCTTAACAGGTGTATAAGGCGAAAAACTTGGTAATCTTGGGCGTAGGGACTTGGTGTTTTGGCGTAAAGTTACGTGGGAACTTGGCAACTTGGCGAGAGGTTGCGCAACGTACCTTTTTTGTTGTAACTTGTTATTTCTCGGTGTTTTCGCTTAGGGAAGCGAATTTAACGATTAAAGTGATGTAAGGAGTAAAAAAAAATGAAATATAGGCAAACGTTTAGTATAAAGGGTATTGTCGAAGATCGTTATTAATGGTAAAGATTGTAGGTAAAAGGAAAAGGTTATTTATTGTGATCATTTGGCGTAGGTACTTAGTCTTTTTTACAATATTAAAATCCTAATTAGTACTAACTTAGCCGTTTGCCAACTTGTTGTTTAAGACTTTTAGCGATCAATCTCAATGCTCTTTAAAAAGAATCAATGAAGATTTCTTGGTGTTTTCGAATGACGATACCGTCGCTAACTTTCAGATTGTCATTGGAAGACTAACGCAACCCAAAAGTATTTTCTATTTTCCCGCCTTTAAAAGACTAAATAAATACTAATAAAGGTCCTGCGCAGGAATCTTTCTTCTACTCTAACAATAAACACAAAGTGTAACTGGAAAGTAACTTCTTCTTCTACTTAGCTTATCTTTGCTTAACCTAACAGGCAAGTACTGATCAGTGTTGGTAGGTGTTGGACGTTACAATATTATCGATTCGATTAGTCGAAGTAACAGTAGTATTACGTGGTCAGATGGTGGATGTATTGTTCTAGGTTTGGCAGACCGCTAGCCGGTCTGCACTGTAATTTGTATGGCCAATTGCTTGGCCCGTGCCCTAGAGTAAATTGCAGCGTACTTCACTCGACTTACACTCAATGCAGTAAGTCCGCACAAAGAAATACACTCAACTTGCAGTACAGTCAACTTTACTGTAAGTAAAGTTGACCTACTGCACTGCATGTGATACTATTCCAACATGGGTTTCATTATAACAGTTAGGGTAAATATTCGGATCGACTCCGAAAAAGTCCGGTTAATCCGAGAATAAAAGTTACTACGTATTATTTGAAAGGTTCGAAGTTTTCTGGGATTTTCCAACTTTTATCGTAATATAATTAGTAACTTTTTCGAATTGGAGAATTATTTTATCCGACTAACAAAGTATAGAATTCGTTAAACTTAGATGAAGTGAAAGGAATATATATTGTAAAATTTAAAAGATACTTTTATTACAGCCTCCATTCTGGTACATTAGGATGCAAATCAGCTGATAATAGTGGAAACCAATTACTTGAGAACGGCGTTAAAAGGGTACTTTTTGTAACGGAATAAAGAGGTTATTCTAAAGCTAATAACTTACTATTCCGCACGATTAATAGATACGAAAAGTTACTAGATTATTTATGCTAAAGAGCTTTTCACGGTTATATCTTATTTAAAAGCGTGATTTTCCGAATCACGTAATATTCGTATCTCGTTTACAATTTTAATGGATTATAAAAGATTAAAATATTTGTTTACTACGTTTAATTTCAGAGCGCTAGGCTAAATAAGCCGAAGTCCTTTCATTTTTTAAATACTACTTACGGTATAAGCCCGTAACCTAGGACAACCTTCCGAATACGTTAACCCGTAAATTATAAAATAGGTCCGAAGTTAAGGAACGCCACGCGCGAATTTTTTAACCTATTTTCATTATTTCATTAAAAGTAATAATGATAAACTTATATATTAAGGGAATGTAAATTACGGCGGGTTATATAGATAAATCTATTAACACAAATATTGAGTTATTCGATCGCGATGATATACATTTTCATGGTAGGCCGAATGTTTTCGAAAGGACGCTTAAGGCAAGACCGCCCCGGGTTCAACCTGCGCCCAAGTCATTATCTGGGATAACGCCGGGGGATTCCAGTACGTCGAAACCGGTGGTACCGTTACGGATCCGGTTTATGTTAAATTCGTTAATATCGTTAACATCGAATAATAACCTTATTTTAGACCCAAGTATTTTAACGAAATTATAGGATGAAAAGGTATCAAATAACCCGTTATATAAGGTTCATTTATTAATGGTTTCCTAAAACGTTCAATACTTTTTAACTAAAGCCTAATAATTAATATAAATTTCGAATTATAAATTTGATCCACAAAGTATATTACGTTATTATAGCTGTTTACAATTACTAAGTTAGAAATTATTAACGACGAAAATCTTATCATAAACCTACAATTTACTCATTATAGGTTATTAGGGTAAAAAAAAAATATTTCGCGTTTTTAATAGAATTATTATGAAAAGGGAACGTTCGAAGATATTCGACATTTATATCGAATATATACGAAATATAATGAGACAAAACCTCTTCATACCTTACGATAAAGCCTCCTTTAACCCCTTTTCATTTTAAATCGGTATTAGATATATATTTTTATCGACTTTTTGATCGACATATTAATTCCTAAAGGCCGCCTCCGATTTTTATTGGTTATTACGAATCGCTTTTTTAAGTTTATTAAAATTAAGGCTATGTGGTTAATAATGATTGATATGTATACGGGAAGCTTTCGAAATATATAGTAAAAATTTCATAAATTTTTAGTTTTCATTATTAGTGATTTCGGTTCAGATTTAGGTAAAGGTATTTTACACGATATTATATTTTCAATAAAAGTCAAATAACTTGTATTTCTAGCGTATTACTTATAAATAGATAATGGTACCAAACGCATAAATTAAAGAATTAAAAAATGATTATATATTATTGTCGCCTTTTTGGAATAAGATGAAACTTTATATTTACCCGTTTACTAATTTAAGTTATATAACCGAAAGTCGATGGTTGCCGGGTTGAATACAAACCTTTTAGTAAATAGATATAAAATGTTACCTATCCCAAAGGTAAACGGGGATACAATACCGTTGACCAATTCAATGGGACGAACCGTTACGTTTTTAATACATGTATATAAGGGGGTAAAGCTAACCTAAACATCGATAACATACATTTAGTAATAAATTAAAACGACAACAAACCGTCGACGACATCCGGTAGAACGATATAAAGTACGTAATTCAATTCAATTTAGTTTACATCATATTAATATTAACCATCCAAGTAAAAGGTTTAATTAGGTTTACAATTAATATCGAGTCGTCGATATTTCGAACTTATTTAATATCGTTTTGAATGTTTTAAGTAAATACCCTATATTTTATATTAATTTAATTAAACCAACGATTTTAAATCCTTCTTTATAGGTTTTCTCCGATATTCGCCTGGGATTAGTTTTTGTTATTAAAGATATAAACAAAGGTATATACGAAAAATTCGAAATTGAAGACATTTCCTCTGTAAAAATGGAGCAGGATAAGGTTCATTTTAAATTAATGAAGTAAAAAGATAATAATATTCCGAAAGAGAAATTGTTAAAGAAAAAATAAAATATTATAATCCTAAATAAATTTAAAGTAAAACAAAGGGATATTGAAGTTTATAATAACACGGTATTCCAATATCGACGTCGAATTTATACTAAACGATTTATAAAGAGCGAACTATTTGTATTTTCCAAATGATATATTATTTTAAAAACAAAACGAAAATTGATTACTAAACTATATTACGATGTAATAAATTAGGTTAAATAAATATTATCCGATCTTTTCAAATACGTATCTGACTATAAAGCTGCTTTTACCACAACTTGGTAAAAATTTGCCTACTCGTTATTATTATCTTTATTAAGGTTTAACGAGTATTAACATTATTAACGTTAAAGGCTCTATTATAAATAATTTCGGATATTAAATAATGTCGGTAAAGGAGGGCGATAAAAAGCGTAACGAGTATTAATAGGCGTCGACGAAGGGGACTGGTAGGAGGCAGAACGGGCGCGGGGTGACGTCGAGGATAACGGATAACGTTGGGAGGGACGGGTGTTAAAAGAGGCTGAAAATAAAGGCTAACAAAAAGTAAGGCGAAAAATGGAGCGAGAAAAGCGATCTTTTAGACGGATTACCAAAGATTGTAACACATTAGTTTAGGCTCGGACGTTGCGGTTAGCTTGGGTACAATTTTACGCTCATTTGTGATTGGTCCGATTAGCTCACTTTCGGTTAAGGTTAACAAATAAAATACAGGTAAAATCGGGAATCGTATAATTAGGCTTTAAATATCATTCGTTACATTTTTATTATGACTCAACAGCTGTAGGTCACACCAGTAGTAGCCTACAGCACTAATGAAGGAAATCAGTTGGACACAGTCTGATTGTAGGCATCTGGTCCCACAGGACCCCCAGGGTTGGAGTCGTTAGGGACCCACTCGGCACACCGAAAACCGGAGACTGGATATGTTGGATATGCTATATATCCAAATGATCCAGTATGGATATGTTGGATCGCGCATATATCCAACATATCCCACGCCACTACGTCAACTGAAGGAACTAGATATAAGGACATGGTCATCACCACGTTAGGCAGCTTCATTAGATAGTTGTTTAGTTGTAAATCTAAGTATTCACCTCTGAATAGCTTCAACGCTTTTGATTATCACTCGCACGTCTTCGTTATTGTTCACTTAACACCTCTGCTACCAACTTGATAACATAAACCCCCTGACACCTTCTATTTACTCACGGATATTTAGTGTGATCATTACAATTTTATAAGCCATTACTTATATTAGTAATAAAAGATATAATTTACATAACTATATTATTTTAATTATTTAGGTTAAAATTACGAAAGGATATACGGCAGTTATTGAAAGTGGTTGGGGCGAAAATGTTACGCGTTAAAAATTCGGTTGACCGAAGTAGTTCTATTTCGGTAAATAAGTAATACCGTAAAAGGTAACGGAAAAATTCCAAAAAAGGACGAACCTAAGAAAAAAAGGCGACGAAAATGTATAGCTAAAAGGGTAACGGATTATACAGCCGGTAAAGTAAGGATACCTTATGCCCGAATAATATTACGAAGCTGGAAGAATTGATTAACCAATTCGAAAAAGGCGAGGGTAAAAACGGGTCGATAATTCAGGATATCTTTTTGCTGTTTATATGTAAAAGATAGAATAAAGCTTTTATTTTCGGCCATAATGATCAATTAACCTAAAAAGTCACGTGAACAAGGTAAGGTTATAAGTAAACTTATTTTTAAATATATTACGAAAAGGGGGTAAATACCGATCGGACTCTTCGCAACGTTAATTTATTAATTTACCTTATTATAAACTTTTCAAAAGGTACGATAACTTTGTACCCAATGAACGCGGATATGAATAAAACAAATACCAAAGTGGGATAGGCTATTAATATATCATATATACGAGTTATTAACTTATAAAAGTAGGAATTCGCTTTTATCCTTGTTATTACCAAAACCAAAAAGGTTCTTTTATAATATGAAAAGGCTATAAAATTTAGTTAACGGTAAGGTATTTATATATAATAAGGTAATATATTTTATAATACGGTTTTTGAGTTTTATTCAAGGTGTCAGTGGTGACGTACTTTAAGTTAGGTTTATTATATATGTCGGTTATTAAAAAGCAGTAAAGAAATAATGAAAAAATATTGACGGGAATTGGTAATTAGATTATAAAGGGTGAAAGTAAAATGATGAAGAAAAATAATGAATAATAAATTAAAGATAATATTATGAAAGGGGGAAAAAAGAAATTTTTAGAGTTACGAAAACGTTTATATTAATAAGTATTAGCGACACAGATTTCATAAGGGTTACATATTATACTAGGTATTACATAATACTTTAAAAAGTATGTTATATAGTATCGGCGACAAATAGAATATATTATATGATGAATTAAAGGTCGCATTATATGACGCCGGTGGCCTAGAATTAAACCGGCTAATACGTTATACGGCGTCAGCGACCCAGAGTTAAATCAATTAATATATTAAACGGTACATTAATGGCGCGTTATACAAGGTTAGTAATTTAGGGTCGGGTTATTTGATATATTATACAGCGCGTTAAAGGGTACGTTATACGGTACCGGTGGTAAAAACGATATATTATATAGCAAATGAAGGAGCGTGTTATACGGCGCTGACGGCTTAGGGTTAAACCGGCTAATACTTTATATAACTCGTTAAAAGGCGTGTAGTACAGCGCTGGCGGCTTGGGGTTAGATCTGCCGATACGTTATACAACGCTTTAAACGCCGCGTTACCGGCTCGCGTCTGACTCGTGTATTGGGCGGGTAAAGTCCGCGTTCCGCGTTTAACTAGCGGAAGGCCGCAGCCATTATAACATTTGAGGAAAAGGAGGGCATATTATGGACTTAGGCTATTAGCCATTAAGTTTATAAGTTACATAGCTATATACGTAATAGGATAGGAAGTACTTGGTCCGGGCTTAGTCTAAACGCGGACTGGGCACGGTCCGTGTACGGTACGTGTAAGGGTACGTAATGGGCTGGACACTAGCCATAACCATAGGTTCTGCATGGTGGGCCACGGTAGCCTCTTTTAGTCTTCTACCATACCTCAATAATAAACCCCATTTGGTACCTATTTGGATTACCATCGTAGGTCGAACCATAACAGTGCCAGTATTACTGGCAGTAAAAAAATCAATCAACTTATACAACGTAAGTATTCAAATCTACCAGTTAATTAAGTAAAAACTTCGACTTACCCCTTAACAACAAAAGAAGTATCACTAAATCCTCCACTAAAACCATTAAATCCACTTCCTCCAAAACCCTTAACACGTCTAATTTTAACAGACAAACTAAGAATAGAGTAGCTTCACGCTCGAGCCTATAATAGGTACGACCACTGGTTTTTTTCTCTAAACTTAGCCAAAGGTAACTATCCTACATATCTTGTCCACCAATACCCTCTCTCATACTAGTCGAGGGATCCAAAAAATTCCCATAACGAATACATTACTCTTCCCCATCGAGATATCCCTATGATAGATATAAATTACGCGGCAATTGCTACATTCGTCAAGATCGGAAGAGTAAAATAAAAGTATAACAGTAAACCATACAAACTTCTCAACATCAAGTTACGCCTGATCTTCAACATCTGCCGTACAATATAAATGAAACTGTCAGTATTTTACTCTTTATTTCCACACATCCTTACCGGCTGAACCGAAAATTCCTACTTTTGGTACTTAACGAATTACTTCTTTTCCGAGAGATTTAAAACGGTTTTAAAAGTCACTTTGAACACGATATCAACCTTACCTAATACTACACAAACTTAAATATTATCAAAAAATGTAATATGTTAAATTATAGAAAAGGAACGGAAAATAAAACGATTTTCCTTGAATCTATATTCAACAGGCTACTATTTTACTAAAAAGTAATAGGTAATATAGGAGCTAGTAAAGGTATATTATATTAGTAAGTTGTATAAGTTGTCATGGGCTATAAAAAGTTTGAATACGCTTTATATTACCCTAACGTTAATTGTAAAGGGTTTTTGATAAGTTACGGTCTTTTTTACGACCGTAATAACATAGGTGCCGAACTTGATTAGTATATACCTCCAAATTCCAAAGTTTAGCGACGATGAAGAAAACCATTCTCACACGTATTATATCAACTGAAAATAGGGTAGGCCCAACCTGTATAAATAATAAAAGGCCTAGATCTAAGCTCATAGTCAACATACCATATAAGAAGAAGGATTTTGAAGCCAGATAAATAAGTTTTCGTTAAATACTAGGAAATATTGGATTTATGGTAAATAAGGTTGTTAGTCAATACATTATACAGCGGCCGAACGCGAAGACAAACGAATAAAATATTATATACAATTCCCCTTAACTCTTACTTAGAAATGCATTAAATGACTGAAAACCGTAAAGATATAAATGTTAAAGAGTAGAGGGGAAAATCCCAAAATTATCGGTTGCTACAAAAATACTGACACCGGTCTTGAATTAACGTAATAACTCGCTAACCACGCTTTTTTATATCACCTGACAAGTGAAAACCCTTATTGACGTCATAACGATAAAAATTCTAGCCCCATATACCCGTTCACCATTCGTAATCTTTATGAAAAACTGGTCTTTTAAGTTATCATACCAAATAATAGAGAAATAAAGTAATTAATAGGAAGTTAATCGCAATACGTTGTATTACAAAAATATATTAATATTATTACGGAAATTAACTACACGGATACCGGTAAGGCTAAAGTTGAGTTTAACCTTAAAAAAAAGCTTTTTTTACTATAATACACGACTATCACTACCTTCGTTAATCCTATTAACTTTTATATTCTAAAATACCCTACTTTTGTCCTCATTTACTTTAAAGACATAAAAAGCTTGGACGTCAACGTTGACTTTCAAACTAACAAATTAATAAAGATTAAGGATGGCCGGAGTTTCCAACTCGGTTTTAAATAGAAGCACTTCTGGTTTAACTTCAGAAGACTATATTCAATGGTATTAAACGTGATGGAGTTAAATCTTCACTAATTACATCGCCGATTGAACCACTCGGCGACTAATAGGTTTTATAATATTTTAAAGGCGATCGGTTACGAAAATGTAAATTTACTAACGATAAAATTGATTAAACGGATTTAATATTACTGCTGAGCGCACTTTCAAATCTTAAGGTTTAAATTTACGTTAAAGGAAAATTAAAACATGAACTTTAAGGTTCTTGTAAGGTGTTTTACTTTAATATAAAACTGGTATTTTACGTTATCAAGTTCGCTAGGGCGTTTTATGACGTTGAATTCCTTAAAATTATTATGGCGAAGAAAATATGGAAGTCACTGCATACTTTATAGATTAATAAGTAACTGGAACCTCTAAACATACTAGTCTATGATACCGGTACCAACTTTATTAAAATAAAGTTCCAAGCTAACTTTAAGTAAATAGAAATTCATTGTAAACAGGTTCCTGTTAAAACTCACTAAAGTATTAATAAGGTCGAGAAATTTTTCCTTTTTTAAAAAGGGGCTTACGATATTCTTACCCTGGAAATGAGAAACTTTACAAATTAAATAGTATGGCTTTAAATAGCTATATAATACCTTAATACTACTATTAATATTAACGTTTGTATATTAACTTTATTTTTATTTAAAGCTTACCTACGTATAACAACCAAATCGCTATTATCGTCAGACACTTAGAAGTTTACTGTAATATATAATGAAACCCCGAAGTAATTAAGAAAAGAATCAGCACTCCGCGAAATCCACAATATCTTGAATACCAAAACCGGATTGTTAATAATACATATAATATCTTTACTTTCTTAAAGTAAAGTTTTTATATAGCGAGAGCCAGGCAAATGTGAAAATCCTTATAAGATATTGAATATCGTTAACTGAAACGTGGTAATTTAAACTGCTAATAGCTCTGTCCCTTTTTATATCCTATACTTTAAACTTTATAAAAATTCCTTCAAATTTAATGAAATTCACTATTTCAAATACCCTCAAGTTACATGAGTTAATTAACAAATTCTTTCCGGGTCGATTATTAATAAGCCGATGGAATGTTGACGGCGTCAAAAACCATAAAAAATACATATTAAATAAAAGGTTTATAACGAGTACTACAAGCTTGAGAGGGCATATAAAACGGCGTAAATAGTTTCTAAATAGAAGTCTAACGGATAACATGTCCTTAAGTTACGTATTGAAGGTATTATTAATATATCGGTCAGACTTTTCGAGGAAGACGACTGGATAAATATTAGCGGGTTTTTTTAACGAGGGGTTATTCAATTCATACAGTGAAGATAATTTAAAGACTGAGACATTGCAATCTTCAAGTCCATAATCGTATAAAAAATTGAACTTAAGCCCACGGACCGGCCTTACGAAAAGTTACGGCTAATCGTTTAAAATATGGTAATAAAAGTAACAATTAAATCTTTATTTAATCGCTTATAATTCAAAATATTAATTAACTTTTAATGGATGTAATTATTGTAAGTTTAACCATTTTCATAAACGTATATAGAATGTATCACTAATTTTCAGGGGATTATACTATTAAAATTGCCGAAAGAATTAGAAGACAAATTTCTAACTGATATGGTAATACGTTATATTAAACCTTTACACAAATTTACCGCAATAGGTATCCATTAGTTTTTAACGTACTAAACGTATTTCAAAAATGGTTTGGGTGTAAATACCTTAACATTAAACCCATATTTATTAATTATATAAAAACGAACTTCGGTATCGTAGGCATATAAACTATCGATACCCTTTTCCTTCGAAATACTGGGTTTGTAGCAACGGAATAACGTGCTATTATAAGGTTAGGTTTTTAAAAGTGTAAGACAATCAAGACTATAACTAAAGGCATATAACTTGACATTAATATATATTTAATCCGTATTTATGATGTTAAAGTGGACATGTTAACACGTAATACGAAAAAAATACTCTAGAAAACCCATACTTAATGACTAGGTCCGAGTAGTTGTTATAAACATTAACGAGTTTCAATACGTTATATAACGCTCAAATGCCACCTATAAAGGCTTTTTTATCTAGTTACGGTCATTTTTACGACTGTGATGGCACGTACACCAAACTTAGTTGGTATATTTCTTTAAGCTGACAGTTTCTGTGACCAAGATTATGAAGAAAAATTGATCGCATATTATATCGATTGTAAATACGGTAGGTTTTAAAACTTAAAACCTAGTTGAAAATGAATGAACTTGAAGCTATATTGATAATAGCCGCGTGGCTAAAGCTCAAAACGATTTATTAACTACAAATAATATTGTTGTAACAGTGATAAAAATTATGGATTTATAGCAAGTCTGTATATTTGTTAGTGAATTACCCTACTACTAAGCGTTATAAATAGTAAGAAACTTGTTGTACCTAATACGTGATTGTTACTTAAAATATATTCAGATTATATCGTAGATTACGAAGATACAGATACGTTACGCAATGAATACAGTACATTAGAATGAGTTGTGGGGTATGAATATAATACTTTGAAAGTAACTTAACAAATATTTCACCACGCTCTTTTATACTATCTTTTGGAAAAACTCCTATATATGTTATAATGATTAATCTTCTGGCTTCTTATATATATTTATTTTTGTCATCATTACACGAATCATACGTTTTAAAAAATTATGCCAGATATGTAGGCAATGAGGTATTTAACAAGAGTTTATTCATGATATATCTTATTAGAACGGGAAAGTATTATTGTTATGGAGATTAATTATGAAATTGCGAATGAAGCTAAAGTTTACTTTAGATCAGGCGACGAATTTTGGTTACTCGGATTAACGATTATGTACATAGTTATTGAACAGAGTATCTTTTAGATTTTGAAAACATTTACCATATTCCTCCTTTGCTTGGAATAAATTAAGATCCATGACGTTAACTTTGACGTTAATCCTGATAAGATGGTTAAGAGGGGTTGAATGTTTCATTCCATTTCTAAATAAGGATATTTATTGTTTCATTTTCAAAGACTATATTCAACGTTAATAAACTTGATGAAGTTCAAGATATGTAAGTTACAACAACATCTTAATTAAATAACCGTCCACAAGTTATATAACGTCCCTAAATCTGCGAGATATGAAGATTTGAAATACTTTATATTGGAGGCTATCGAAAAGATTTACTATTATTGCTAAACCTACACTCAAACACTCAAAAGTTTGAAGTTTACTTTCAAAAACAAGAAGAATTTTTCTTACGAGATTTTATTTAACATTTTCTACTTGTATAACAAACCAGTTTTTCACGTCGTGAACTTAAAAGCCTTCTTTCATAGCTTTAAGATTTTTAAGTTGTTGTCGGTAAAAAATATTAAATAGGTACCAGGATGTTCTTTATTAGTACGTACTTATAACTACTAAACCTTATTATTTACGACGTTGGTACCAATTTTACGACAATAAAGCTCTAAGTTGATGTTAAAATAATAAGTATTAAATACGAAACGGTGTTTATAAAGGCGTACTAAAGTATCAGGAAGGTTAAAAGAATATACTAATTACTTCTAAAAACGAATGAAATTCTCATATTAGAGATTAAAAGCTTTATAGATTGGAAGTTACGTTTTTAAATAGCGGTAATAGATTTCAATAATACCGTAAATATTAGAATAGTAGTAATTGAAGTGCAGTAAGTCAACCTTACTTACAGTAAAGTTGACTATACTGACTGCAAGTTGAGTGTATTGTTTGTAGGCCTACTGTATTAGCTTTAAGTTAATTACAGTATAAGACCATTCACACTAAGGCACCGGCTAAGAAATAGGCTATACGAATTACTACACAGACAAGCTAGCGGTCTGCGAAACCTAGAATAATACATCCACCAATTAACCACTTAATACTGTAGTTACTTCGACCAATCGAATCAACAGCATTGCAATATCTAAAGCCCTACCAATACTAATTAGAGCTTATTAGGTTAATCACAGATTAACTAAGTAGAAAAAGAAGCTATTTTCCGGTTACGCTTTACGTTAAACAACGGTTAGGGTAGAGGAAAGAATTTTGCAAGGGGCCTTTACTACTGTCACTCTTTACTATAGTAAATAAAAAAGGTCTTTGGGCTGCACCAGTCTCTACGGCAGTTCAAAAGTAGCGATGGTGTCTCCATCGAAAACACCAAGAAATCTTTACAGATCTTTTTTAAAAATCGTTGAGATTGACCGCTAAAATTCTTAAACGACAAGTTAGCAAACGGCTAAGTTAGTATTACTGCGGGTGTTACTACTGCAGAAAGACGACTAAGTCCTCCGCCAAATAACCACAATAAATAACCTTTGCCTCTACTTTCAACACCAAACCTTTACCTATACTTCACTCTTTTTACCTTTAATTTATTGATTTAATTGTTAAGATTGCTACATTAAGCTAAAATACAAAAAGTCGCCAAGTCGCGTTAAAAATTCTACGTTGCGCGACTTTACGTTAAATCATCAAGTCCCTATGCCGTAAACTATGGAGTCCTTCGCCTACCAAATTTTATGTAAGCTAGAACCTCGAAATGATACCCTTCCAAGAACTTTTAAAGAGAATCTAAGCCCTCAGATCCCTCTTTTTAAAGTAATATGATAAAGATTTTGAAGGGTTAAATGTTGATAATAACTTCATCAAAAGGTACCTGCTTAACTTTGTCGGCTACTTTATTATTAAGTAAAATGCCAACGAAGAACTTCACTACGGTGACCGCGCCTTTCATAAAGATTATACGTTTTTTGACGACTACACTATTAATATATAGAAAAACATTTTAAAAGGTATTAATTTTAAGCTTAATACAAAACTTGAACGCCAAAGGGTATACGTACTATAAAAGGGTTTTACCAGATTAGTAAAGACTATTTTTGAATTAGCATAACTTAAGGAATAATTTTAAAACTCACGCCTTAATGTAAAAGGTATCAAAGAACTTTAACGCACTTATATGCATTTTAAAGGACCTCTTTTCACACTTAATCAAGTTGAGCCTTTTTATGTGTTGACGATAAGGAATCTATTAATTTACTCGGAAGTTTAGCACCTTTACGTGATAACATGGAGTACACTCTTAGCGGCAGTAGAGCTAGTAAAGAAACGGCCGCTAACTCGACAAGAGATATTAACGTTAACGCCCTCCATTATTTAATTGAGTAAAATAGTTAAGTTTTCCAAAAACTTTCTTACAGATAAGTTTCTATTACTCTTTAACCTTTCACTTAAAATCATTAAGCTTAAGTTCCTCAAGGACATTTTCATGGTAGATATGCCTATACAAACAAGCCTACAATATGTTTTATTGAAGAACTTTACCTCTCGAGTTAAATAAATGGTAATTACCCTTAATACTGCGATTCGGAGGCTTTAAGGCTTTAATTGCTAAGAAATACTAGTAACAATTGGGACGACTATCACAACCTTCTCCTAAAACTTTTTAAGATCGTTAATATTAATTAAACTCTTTTCACGGACTTCGCAAAGATTTTAAACGACGTAAATAAGTATAACGGGAAGCCACATAACCTTTTTAATACGAAAATAATGCCTTTTTGAATATTTTCAAGTTAATAGCGGTTTTCTCTCTTAGTTTTTATTTCCTATTCCCTAGATCCTCATAAAGCATGTCAGAGATTATTACCTGATTTTCGTAACTCGAACAGCTACCTTTCGCTAGATTTAGGATAGTATGAAAAGCTACTTCGATCACGACGTGTACTTTGTCTAATACTATACAGACTAGGTCACTACTAGGTGGACTACGATAATAACGAAGAAAAAAGAGAAGGAAATACTAATAAATGTATTGAATTAGATGTTTGATAAGCTTATATTATTCCAGTAAGTAACGGGGATGGTTTATACTAGCGAAGCTACATTTCGTAAGAAGGTACGGGTAACCGTTACGGGCGTTAGCGAGTTTAAATACGCCTTACAACGCCCAAGTACTACCTGCGAAGTCTTTTTTAACTAGTTTCGTTCCTCTCTTATGACTATAATAGTAAATAAATAAAATTCGTGTGGTATATACTTCCAAGTTGATAACTTTCGCGATGTATATAAAGAAAACCGCGCGATAGTTAACTACATTAATCCTAAGTATAGTTATAGGCGTTTTTAGCGTTTAAAATCTGGTCTAATCAATTTGGAACAAAAGCTATACTAGTGTTAATAACATAGGCAGTCCTTAAATGGACTTATTGACCGTAAGAATTATTGTCGTGATAGTGGTAAAAGATTTTCAACTTGTAGTAAATCCGATTACTTGTTTACTTGCTACCTACTAGATAAACAATATAAATGGCAAGCAATATATTACACTTCGTACCTTACTACTTTAAAATAAGACTAATTTAACTGCATTAAAGACTTTGAAGGGGAAAACACGATGAATATAGGCATAAACGGATTACGTAATATAGCGATATTACTTTTGATACGACCTAATAACTAGTTGACCACGTCTTTTTATACCGATTAAACGGCGATAACCTTTACCTTTACTTTAATTAAGTTTTTAGCACTTTATACATATTTAATCTTCACAATCATTATATAGACTACATGTTTTCAGGTATTATACCAGACATAGGGGTAGTAATATACTTAATAAGAGGTTATTTATAGTATATAGAATTATAAAGGGAAAATAATATAGCTACCGGGATTAATTGTTAAAATACTGGTAAAGTCAAAGTTAGCTTTAACCTAGGCGAGTAACTATCGTTAAATTAATCACGTTCTATATCCTTAATTCCTCTACCCCTTTCCTTCTTCACATGAAAAATATGAACACCTTCGGCGTTAAAGTTAATATTAACGCCGATAACTTGGTTAAAAACGGCTGGAAGTTTTCCCTTACCCCCAAATGGGAGCATTTGTTATTTTATTTTAAGGCCTGGAGGTAACTGTGTTGAAACTAACGGAGTTAAAAATGCTTCAATTACATAGACTCTTTAATCACCTAGCTGTTGATAAGCTATATAAAGTCCACAAGTCTATAAAACATAAACATGTGAAATAATTTTTTTAAGCCATTGAAAAGCTTTGTTATCACTACCAAAGGTATGCTCAGGCCCCCCGAAAATATAAGTTTATATTAAAATACAATAAGTTCTTTAAATTTAAGTTCCTTACGGATATCTTTTTCTTAGATAACAAGCTTATTTTGAACGTTATTAACTTTGTAACCCCTTTTTACAAAGTTAAGTTTTTGAAATTTTTATTAGTAGAGAATACGTGGAAAACGCTAAGAGTACTGTGGATCAATACGTACTTGGATCTACCTGAAGTCGTTGTTTGCGATACTAGTACTAACTTTGCGGCGGCGGAATTTTAGAAAGATGGTAAAATAATAAGGATTTAATGTAAATAGGTGTCTTTAAAGGCCTATTAAAGTATAAAAAGGGCTAGAATGGTATAGGTATTACTTATCCAAGCATATAATATCCTTACGTTAGGATTTAAAAGCTTTATAGACCTAGAGGCACGCTTTAAAATAGCGGTAAAGGGCCTAAACGATACTATGAGCTTTAATAGCTTAATGATAACTCTACTGGTTTTTGAATCGTATCCATTCCTAACGAGTGAATTCCCATCATTAGTAAGTACTTAGAAACGCGCTGCGGCCTTCGATAAAACACTAAAGGAATTACGGAAGAAATCGGCACGGCTCTAAGTTAACGATGCTTTTAATACCAGAAACGGCCCTACAATAATTGACGTATTTACTCTGCCATTATAAAGTAAAGTCTTCGTGTAGCGGAAACGAGGAAAATGGGAGGGCTTATATAAAATCTTGCGCATCATTAACTTTAAAGTAATTGTTAAAACTATTAACGTCTTCGTAAAGTTTCGTATTACCCAGGTTAAACTTTATATTAGAGCGATTGACGATAAAGATCTTTAAGCTAAGGGACCGAGTTAATACGATTTTCTTCTACCCGTTATCGATAAGCCGATAAAATGCCGCCGGCATGAACAACACCTAGAAAAGAGGAATATTAAAAAGGAGAAATATATATCAAGCCGTATTTACAATATTGATTGGTTAAATAAGAAATTGAAGGACAATGAAGACTTGGAACTAAAGCTTCAGGTATAAGGCATTATTAAGATCACTGGTAAACCCTTGAAAGAAAGTGATAGGGTCGATATTAACGGCCTTTTAACTTAATAAGTTGTATAATTCTTATCCAAGACCTAGTTTGACTTATGAAACATAAATGTGACCATTTTTAAGTCTAAAATTATATACGAGGTTAAATTCAATACTACGGGATAGCCATATGAAAAGTTACGCTTAATCGCTTAAGGATATAATGATTAAAGTAAAAGTTGAATCTTTATGTAGTCGCTAACAATTTAGAAGTTTAGCTAGCGTTTAGTAGTCGCTTTGGCAGAAAATTTGATGGTTAAGAATAAAGGTAAGTTTACACTTCATAGCCGAGATATAATATAAGTATATACATGGTTAACAACCGATTTACAGCGGATAGTTTTATTGAAATTACTATAAAAACTACGTGTTACCTACCATTTAGGGGTGGTAATGCGATATATTAAGCCGTTATATGAACTGGTTCAAGTAGGCGTCCATTGGTTTTTAATCTATTAGTCGTATTTTAAGTTATAGCAAGGTATAAAGTTTTTAGTATACGACCCGTGCCTAGTGGTAACGCAGAAAACGTATTTCGGCCTGGTAGGTATATAAATTAACGATAATCTTTTCGTTGTCATTAATAATTTTATGATATTGGAATAATGGTCAATTAAAAAAATCCAAGTCCCAAAATTATAAATTAGTTACGACTTTAGCGAAGAGTAATTAACTTGACCTTAATATATTGTTAATTCGTATTCTTGGTGTTAATGTTGATCTTAGTTTCTATCAAAAGGGTGAGGGCGTTAATCTGGCTATAATTGATAAGATTAATGTGGACAAAGCTTAATGATACCTAGAATAACACGCCTGTGATAGCTATATTGCCACCCTATACTAGTTAAAGTCGTTATACAACCTATCGATTGCCGTACAAACGTAATATTTAATACATGAAAACATTAATAGGTTGAAGAAAATGATTAAGTAATAACTACGAAACTTGAACCGAGGGATTAATATGGTTCTGATCGACCTATCGAGAGCTAAGTTAATGATTTTCACGGATAACTATTTTGTAAATAACACAGATTAATTTTTACAGATCGGCTTCTTAATAACCCTGGTTAATAAAGAAAAATAAGAAAATTAGTTTAATATTATCGGTAAACTGATTTATTGAACCTTCATTTAATGTAAATAGATTATACGAAATGTGTTAGCTTTAGAGATTGGTATTATAATGGCTGGCTTTAATATAGGTATAATATTATGACAAATCTTTAACGTTATTACCAGGTAGCTGAGGATTTTTCCTATCCCAGAGGTAATTTGTATCGACTAGAGAAGCCTAATCGAATTCTTTTCAAAGCTTGAAACTACCAGTAGAAAACGCCTAATGATCGATGTGTTGGCATTTCACGAAGCCTACGAAAGCAGGAAGATGTAGGAGTTTCGATGGATCGATGGGAAAGATAATTTTTCCGACGTTATAATGAATGCATCATTGAATAAGGCTTTCGAGAAGTTTATAGAGGGTAATAAATTGACTATATACATCGAGAGCTACGTTAAAAAACCACCTAGCAAGACTAATTTTCGTGTAAGCGTTAGTAAAATGCAATATTGTCAGGGGGGTAGTGATTTTTTGAAGTGGTAAAATTGAGTTAAGGGTAGTAGTAGGTTAATTAACCTAGATGAGTTAAATAAAATGAAAAGGTATCTTAACCTACGTTAGTTAAGATGATCAATAGTAATAGTGGTAGCACTAGTAGTATTGTAGGCAGTATTGGAGGGATAGAAGGGTCAGAAGTGGCCTAGTTAACCTACATGAATTAACTGAAGTAGCAGACGACTTAACCTACGTAGATTAAAAAGGCTAATAGCGGCGATGGGCCAGTACGCGCAAGTTTGTGTCGGAAGACTTATATACGGGAGTAGTTAAAGGTAAGACTTGGAGCCGTAGAGCAATTGAAGGTAAATGAGATAATTAGGATGTAAATGAAGTTAAGTTGTGTGTAAAGATCAAATGAAACTGATGGGGGTTTAACCAGTTAACTAGTATATTACATTTAGGTTTCGTAGGTAAGAAAATATTAAAACCCTGGGTAAACCTTTTTAGGAATGTAATAGGGTCAAATTCAACATATTTATTATATAAGGAATTGCACAATTTATACTGAAACACGACTTTAGCCTTAACGAACTTAATATTAAAATTCTTGAATCGAATTTTCTTTTATAATATTTAAGCAAAAATCATAAATAAGTTTTATAAAAAATTACTTTACATTATTCAAGAATATTTCAATAAATATAAAAACTAAATACTTATAAGAATTCTTATATCATCAGCAAAGATTTAAAATATTACTTAATAATGAACAGTTATATTAGCATTATGTACATTAGTAAGTAGTAGTGGGAATTTCACTTGCAATAGTCGTAATATTACTTAATAATATATATAGTTAGCAAAAAAACTGTAAAGAATTGATTTGATGGAGTAACTTAAAACATTTCGCGGTAAGTACCTATTAACAATAGTTATATAATGAATTTTAATACTATACAGATTGGCTAAAACAGGTATTGGATAGTTTTTGGTTTATCAATTGCACGAAAAGTTCAAAATTTGTAAAAAATTTGAAATTATAATATACACCAAGTAATTTTGAAAATAGATAACGATTTTGGTATGATGGGTATATAAACCGATAATATTTTTTGTCGGAGTTGTTAGTTTCTTAATAATAGAGTTATGTACTATAAAGGTCTCGAAGTTCTGGAATTCTGGAATTATAAGTCGATTATACTTTTAATTAAAAGTTGATATTTCAATTTCAGCAGATAGTCAATCTACATATATAACGTTAACAAGACCAAAATCAAATACCCTAGATTCTGTTAAAAGAGTTAAATTGTTAATTTAGTTGAAATCGACAAAATCAATATCATAAAAGTTAATTAGTATTTAGAATAACGCGTCTTAAGGAATTATATCAGGAATTTATACTAACCGACGGCATTATACAACCTATGAATAACGGTACAAATTTTAGATCCTATGAATAAAAATTACAATTACTAAAACGAAAAATTAAAGTAATGAATAAAAAAAATATACTAAAAGATTAACACAATTTTTATGAATGTTTTGAAGGATAAATTATTGAATTTTACTATCAGTGTCTTTGTAAATAATATTAATTTATCTTTAAAAATATTTTTTTATAATTGTTAACGGAAATAGATCATGAGATGATAAATTTGTTATTAATAGTCATTTCATTTACTAAACTTTGATCAAGAATCCAAAGGTAATACGAAACATATTTCTTTCTAAAATATATAATACAATAACTGGTTTACATATATATATATTCATATGGAAAATCTTCAATATCATTACTTAATATTCTAAGATTCTACCTATTTCATCATTATGTTTACCGGTTTACAAAGTCTATTCGAGCGTTTTTCTAACCTCGAAATAATCAACTAAAACGGTTAATAACCGATTTAATAGTTTTTCTCTAATCCTACAAGAACAAAAAGATTAAAGAGTTCTGATAAATCGATAGTAAGGGTAACCCGGCTAATTCTATAGCGAAACTTATACCAAATATGGGTTTATAAAAGTTTATAAATAGTAATAAGTTGACTATATGGATTGAGGCTAAAGTTAAAAGGCCATATGACATCCCTCCTGACATATTCATTGGCAGCCCCCAAAATTGTTAGTGCTGTCACCAGACATACATACGATACCTTAACATTGCTAACGAAATTTCTTCCATAGCCCCCTCCATGACTAACGTCAAAGGGGTCAAACCAACTACGTGCACCCTTAAAGCACCTATAAAGGTTGTCCAATCTTTGTAAAATACTTAAGAGTCTTAGTAGAAGCGTTAGGCAATTGGATTATATTCGGCGGAAAGGGATATTGTTACGCACCACACTTAACGATTTAACACTAAGTTTTTTTCATAAGGTTTTCAACGCGTAAAGGCGCGACTTCGAAGTTCGCAAATCCGTATATAAGGCTTACTAATAGGTTATTAACGCTATCGTTACACGTTTTAACGAGTCTAGCTTTTCAAAACACCGTATGCTAGTATTACATATCGTGGCGTAAGCTACCAACTACCTTATTAACGAAGGCTAAGGGATGTAAATAGGCGGGCCTACGCCGAAACGTAAGCCCTCACCTTCTCCTCCTTTCCCTCCTATATAAATCGAATAGGTATAAAGTTCCCTACAAAAGGCCCTACGCACGCTTTTTCCTACGGTTTTTATAACAGCTTCAACATTATCAACCGCTATTGTAGAGGAGGGTATAAAGCTCTTTATACTGCGAAACTTCATTATGTAGGTTACGATAATGAACCGCGATAGAATGTCGGTTTTCCTAACGTTATGAAGGATTTCGAGGTAATTTAAAGGTCGACAAGACCTTATATGCAACCATCTAAAATACTAACCTTTGTAACGTATTATATTAAAAAATATATGAAATAAAAGTATTTGTAAGTCCTTATTAAAGTGTCCAAAAACCTATAAAGTAATATTAAATGGGTTTCCTTCCGATATATACTCGTTAACGAGTGTAATTAAATTCTTTAATTATTAAGCTAGTAGATAAAACCTTCATGTTGCACATTATTCGTTACGTTATTATCAAAATTAGAAAAAGAATCTCAAGAAATTAATATCGGTTGAATTTGATTTATTTCAAGGGTCCCACACTACGCTCCACTAATCATTATATATATATATAATGAAAAGAGTCCCCTACTTTATTTACTCTACTTTTGAAAAAAAATTAATCGAGGTTTCAAAAGTTGTAAAGAAAGAAATTACGATTTGGGCTGGAATTATATTAATCGACGCTTACATATCGTTATATAACTAAAAAGTTAATACAGGTTTGATCATTTAAATAGTTTCGTTTTTACAGACTATTATTCTTTTCCGGTTATTCCATATTAATAAACGTTTAAAGATAATAGATAAACTTTTCCGGTTCTAATTCGATAAGTGTGAATATTTACAATTGTGTATTAATTTATATTACGTACGACTGGTTCGTTTCTCTAATTATATGGTTCTAGCTAATACTTACGCTCTTGGATCGTATTAAACTACTCCTCAATATTATAATTACTACCAAACTTTTTCTTTAGTTTATGGAAATTACCCAACGGTCTTTAGGAGAAAGACTGGAAAATACATCCGTATTTCGAAGTAACGGCTACAAAGAACCAGATTATTCTATAAAATATATTATAATACGAATGTAGCGGCGCATTTATCAACTAAAAAACCGGTAGTTACCAAGCTTTGCAAGCTGAATTTTCGCCCAGCGAAAAGGTCGCGAAAGGTAAAGCCTTTTTATATTATTATTCGTTAATACTTTATCGAAAGATATATAACCCAACCTGTATTTTTTACGCGCGTTATTAGTTTCGAAGGTTACGTAAACTTATAGGCTAATGTGATATTAACACTAAAATCCCTTTTCTCAAACCCAGTTTTACGCGAGATAAACAGAATTATCATCGTTTAAGAAAAGGCAATTACCCCCCTTTGCCCTAAATCTTAGGTTCTCCGAGAGACGCGTAAATTTTACCACTTTAAAGAAGTCCAACCCCAAACCAGTCGGTAAGCTAGCTTTTAAAGCCAAATTGAATACGACTGAATGAAAGTCCTTCAAAGTTACTAAAGCTAATTTCAAATCTTTAAATTCTCGAATAACTGAACCCCAATTTATTTTAATAATTACAAATAAAATACCCTACAATAAAGGTTTTCTGATGATAAACTCAATAAAATTTCTATTCAAATACTCATTCATCCCTTTTTTCAACGCTTTACACGAATAACAAATTACAATTTAGCTTATGAATTAAAATGAATAAAAATGACGAATCTTACCTCTTAATTAAACTGAACTAACGTTAACGTTACAAAATACTAAACACTTTTACACCGACCATTTAAAGGATTTTTAAACGTTGTCTAAAGTTGAAAATAAATACAGAGATTATAATTATATAGATAAATACAATTAAAATAACAACTATATATTAAGCTCTTTTCATAAGTTATGCAAACGAGTGCATTGATTTCGGTAGGGTCTAAGTAATTGTTCACGTGAAATAAAGCAAGTAGAAGAGTAATCAAAAGATGATTGGTATTGTAGTAAAGTAAGTCAAGATGATAGTTAATAAGAAGCATTTAGAGGTGTACGCTACAGGTGAGGGCTTATCAGCTCTCACCTAGAATGTACCACTCTAGAATACCCCTTCTAAACCGCTCTACGTATGAGAGTGTAATCTGCAACGTGTCACGTTATTATATACTTTGCAAGAGTACAGCCTATAACATGATACGTGATCGTATCATTCTACAGGAGTGTACCTCACAACGTAATATACTGCTACCTAAATATACTATCTATGAGGGTATACAATGATATCCACAGTTAATATTATTAATATATAAAAACCCTGGTATCATAAAAAAGACAACGTCTAAAACCTTATATAATGCCACCCAGCCTAAAAATGTTTTATTAATTAGTAACTAAGGTAAATCCTTCTTTACATAGAAGGGCTAAAGCAAAATACTTTCAATAACCTGATCCAGAATCCTATTCTACATTGAAAAAGAGGTTTCCATTACCGTTACCTAAATACGCCCTAATCTTGCGAGGAACTCCTTATAAATATAAGTTAACGACATTGATATAATTCATATATATCAGAATTTATTTAAAAACAACGTATTAATAAAACTTTAAGTTTATTTACGAGGGTTTTAAGGTATCATCGACAAGGATTTCAACCTTATATATAATTAAATTAAATTAATTTTAAATAATTCAAGAAGAAGTCGTGTCTTAAATAATTAAGTCTTTATAGTAAACATATATTTCAAATGTAAAGTAGAAGTCCTTACATATTGTTTAAATTATACTTTAAATATCTTTACCAATGTTTCCAGAGTTATAACTGTTTTTCGATCCCGTTCTAATAATAGATTAGACTATAAGTTGTTATTTTCGATTTTTACGGTATGTAGGTTACATATACTTTCTATTTTTCGCATTAAAATACCGGAAACCAGCCTACCCTGGTTTAACAATCAAATCGCTATTGGTATAACCTACTTAACACGTATTAAGTATATCGAAAAAGAAACGATAATGCACGAGTAGGTAAAAGCTTTTACTTAACCATGTGAAAACTCCATTTACATAGTTAAAAAGCTCGTTATAACATATAGAAAAGATATAAAATAGTAAACCCCTAATTTAGATCCGCTTCGCTAATTTATAAAAAGGGCGAATATAGTGCGGCTGTACGGAATAAGGTCTATTAAACGCCTAAATTGCTTTACCAAAATGAAACGAGCACGAATCGATTTCTAAAAAGCTAAAATTAACTAAGTTACTAACTCAACAAAGATATATAAGATAATTAGCTGGTTTAAGTTTTCCTTACCATTACGAACCATTTGATATAAAATGAACGTTTAACTTATTTTTGATGCCCCTTAATAAACCCAGATTCAAAAGAATGATAACTTTATTATGATTCAATTTATTAATGATGTTTAAAATAACCTTTCAAATAATTAAAACGGAGCTAAGTATATTATCCCTTTGAGAACCAATATCTCTAACGAAAAGGTCGATCTTAATATTATTAACGTTCATAATAGATTAACCAAGCTTGACAATATCACCATGCGTCTATTAAAAGCATATTGAAGCTTTATGAAAAAGCCCCTCCATATATTTAACAATAAATATCTACGTTTCAATATCTTCCAACCAGTAGAACAATGATTAAATGTATTTATAGTACCGAAATTCAACGACCGGAATCTATTTAATTGATGGTCGTAAAATCTTATTATACTTATATAGATTCATTTTAAAGGTATTAGAATAGTACTGTGTGTAGTGCAGCAGGTCAACTTTGCTATAAGTAAAGTTGACTATACTGACTGCAAATTAAGTGTATTGTTTGTATGGACTTACTGCATTGGATGTAAGTTGTATGCAATATACTGCTGTTATGATCCAAACGGCGGTTGGGTCAAGAAACAGGTCATTATGCAACTGCACCACTGAGAAGCCTGAAGTCTAACACATTAGGCGGGTAACATCTCTTATGTCAGTCACGATGACTAATCAAAGTCACGTGATGGATCATGAAGGATCATAGCGATCCAGTATGATTCAACCCAAGATAGTACTGAAGACGGTATGAAGGATAAAGGATATAAGGACACGGTCAGCACCATATAGATAGTATTTCCTTCATAGCTCTTCAGTTATCAATCTAAGTATTCAGTCTCAGTATATTCTGAATAGCCTCACGGCTTTTGATCATTACTTACACGGTTGCGATATTGTTCACTCAGTACCTCTGCTACCTTCTTGATAACATAAGCCCTCTGACACCTTCTATATACTCACGGGTATTTAGTGTGATCCATTACAACTGCACTTCATACTAAGACATGGGCCAAGCAATTCGCTATACAAATTACAGTGCAGACCAGCTAGCGGTCTGCCAAACCTAGAATAATACATTCACTACTTGACTAATATAATACTACTATTAATTATATTATAATTCGAATCGACAACGTTGTAACAATTTAAGGCCCTACTAATACTAATTAGTGCTTATTGGATTAAGTATAGATTAGCTAAGTAAAAGAAAAAGCTACTTTCCGGTTGTTATGCTTTTTGTTATCGTTAGGGTAGAGGAAAGATTTTTGCGAAGCGCCTTTACTACTGGGTCAGTCTTTACGGCAGTACGTAAGGAAGATCTTTTGGCTGCGCCAGTCTTTACGGCAAACTAGAGGTAACGACGGTATCGCTATTGAAAACACTAATAAATCTTTACCAGATTTTTTTTTAAAAAAAAAAACGTTGAGATTAACTGTCAAAAGTCTTAAAGTTCGGCAAGTTGGAAAACAACTAAGGATAATACCCTTAAATAAATCAAATAATATAAAAATAACTTTTTTAACGCGGCCTAATAATTAGCCGAATATGTTTTCTTATACCGTTTAGGTGGTAAAGACCCTTACCTTTACCCTAATCAAGCCACTAACTCCTTTTATACCTTTAATCTTCGCAATCGTTACGCGGATTACATAATTCAAGGTATTATGTCAGATATAGGGGCAGAAAGGTACTTAACATAAGGCTATTCGCAGTACGTAGCATTACGAAGGAAAAGTATTACAGTTACCAAAATTAATCGTTACTATATTAATAAGGCTAAAGTTGGCTTTGAACCAAACAAACAATTATCGTTATTGATGATAACGGTAATTTAAAATGTTATGAAGGCAATTACATTACACATCCTTAAGTCCCTTACTCCTTTCTTGCTTTATTTAAATGATATAAAAACTCTTAGCGTTAACGTCGACGTTGATATAAACGAGCTGGTCAAAATCAGCCAAAAGTTTCCCCTCATTTTTAAGCAAGGGCACTTATAATTTTATCTTCATGACTCTAAAAAAGTAGTGTTTAACCTGACGAAACCAGAAATACGTTCATTACATCGGCAGTTTAACCACCTAGTTGTTAATAAGCTATATAGAGTCCTGAAGTCCGTAGAGAATAAAAATGTGGAATACTTTTCCTTAAAATCTATTGAAAGAAACTTTGTTACTATTGCCAAAAGTATAACCAAACCCCTCGAAGATTTAATTTTCTAGTAAAAGACGATGAGAACTTTAATTATAAGGTTTTTATTAATGTATTTTACCTAAATAATAAGATTATTTTCTACGTCGTTAATTTTACAACCTCCTTTTACGAAGCTAAGTTTCTTAAGTCACTTTTAACAAAGAATACGTAGGAAATACTAAGAACATTATGGATTAACACGTACTTGAACCTATCTAACGTTTTTGTTTATGATACTGGTACCAACTTCGCGGCGACAAAGTTTTGAAAAAATATTATAATAATAGGTATTTAGTGTAAATAAGTACCTTTAAAAGCCTATTAAAGTATTAAAAAGGTTAAAATAGCATACGACCTACTTCGCCGAATGAATAATATCTTTAAGCTGTAAATTGAAAGCTTTACGGATTTGGAACTGCGCTTTTAAATAGCTGTAAAGGTCCTAAACGATATTATGGACCTTAACGGAATAGTGTTAACGTTGTTAGTCTTTAAATAGTACCCACGCTTAATAAGTTAATCTCTGCCTTAGGTAGGTACTTAAAAACGTATTGTGGCCTACGGGAAAGCTTTAAGGGAATTGCGAAGGGAATCGGTAGGTCAACAGGTTAATGATATTCTTAACACTATGAACGGCTCTTTAACAATCGATGTATTTGCTTTATCGTTATAAAGTAAAACTCTCGTGTACCAGAATTTGAGTAAATAGGACGGCTCGTATAAGATCTTAAGTATCGCGAACTCCGAAGTGGTTGTTAAAACCATTAACGGTCCTGTATTTTTTCGAATTACTTAAGTTAAGCATTATATTAAGATTACTAAAAATATACACCTTCAAGCTCAACGACGGAATTAATATAAACCTCTTTTACGCGTTGTTAATGAACCGATGAAACGCCGCCGGCACGAATGACCCTAGAAGAAAAAAAACTTTAAAAAAGAGAAATATACACCGGGTTGTATTTACACTAATTCTTAGGTAATTAAAAAAGAAAAAAAATAACGAGGACTTGGTATTCAAGCTTAGAGTATAAAGAATTATTAAAATCTTTGACAAAACTTTTTTAAAAAAGCGATAGGATCGAAATTAACGGCTTATTAATTCGAAAAATTGTATAATTCGTGCCGAAGACCGATTTTGGCCTTTAAAACCCAAATATCACGATTTTTAAGTTAAGGATTATCCACGAAGTTAAAATTAAGATTATAGGATGGCTATACGAAAAGTTACGTCTAATCGTTTAAGGATACAGCGATAAAAGTAAAAAAAAAGCTTTACATAATCGCTAACAATTTAAAATATGAGTTAACGATTAGTAATCGATTAAACAATAAGACTATTATCTAAAACTAAAGGTAAATTTACGCTTAATAATTGTAATATTACGTAGGCTTATACGTAAACAGTATCGGATTTATAGCAGATCGTACTACTGGAATTACTATAGAAACTACGTATTATTTATCTTCCAAGTACAGTAATACGATATATTAAATTATTATATAGATTAGTTAAAGCAGTCATTCATCAGGTTATAAACTATTAATTGTATTTGGAATTACAGTTAGTTATAAAGTTTTTAATATACGACCTGTATTTACTAATAACGTAAGAAAACGATTTCGGCCTAATAGATATACAAACTAATGATACCT
Organism: Anisogramma anomala; assembly: GCA_038502455.1. Classification (NCBI taxonomy): domain Eukaryota; kingdom Fungi; phylum Ascomycota; class Sordariomycetes; order Diaporthales; family Gnomoniaceae; genus Anisogramma; species Anisogramma anomala. The sequence continues at coordinate 17,527,753 of JASMMZ010000001.1, forward strand.
TTTTCGTTGGAACGACTGTTTATATAATATCGAAATAATAAGTGATTAAAGACTTTAAGTTCTAAAATTGTAAGCCGGTAACGATGTTAATGAAAGATAACCAACTTGACTTTAACAGATCATTAATCCGTATATTTGATATTAATACTAATTTTAGTTTTGGATAAAAGTGCTAGGGCATTATTTTAGATATAATCGATAAAACTAACGTAGTTAAAGCCCAATGTTACTTAAAACAAAGTGCTCGTGATAGCTATATTACTATCTTATATTAATCGAAAGCCTTTTACGACCTTTTCATCACGCAGTAAATACAGGATCTGGTAAATAAAGACTTTTACCGTTTGAACAAGAGGTTCGAATAACAAATACGTAATTTGGATCATGATATTAATATGGTTTTAATCGACCTATTAAGGGTAAAGCTAATAATCTTTACTAATGTGTTATTTTAAAATAATACCGGCCTATCTTCACAAATTAGCCTTTTAATAACTTTCGTTACTGAAAACAGGAAGGAAGACCAATTGAACATTATTAAAAACTTAATCCATGAAACATTTATTAAATATAAAAGGATTATACGAAACGTATTAACTTCGGAGATTTAAAACATAATGATAGACTTCAATGTAGGTAAAGCATTATAAGAAACTCTTAACTTGATTACCAAGTAATAAAGAATTTCTCCTATTCTAGTGATAACTTATATCGACTTAAAGAGCTTTTTCCAATACCTTTTAAAGCTCGGAACCACTAGCGAAAAACGCCTGATGATTGAAGTAATAGAATTTCGTAAAGCTTATAAAAGCAGTGAGATTAAGGAGTTCCGATAAATTAACAGTAAATATAATTCTACTAATATTATCACGAAGGCATCGTCGAATAAGGCCGTGGAAAGGTTTGTAAACAGTAATAAGTTGACTATAAGTATTGAAGGTTACCTTAATAGGCCGCCCGGAAAGCCTAAATTACGTGACGGCAGTTAGGAATTTGCTAGTAAAATGGAAGATTGTCAGAATAAAGGAGGAATTGATAATGGCGATCTATTTGATTGGTCCAGTTAAAATGAAGGTTTGAAAAAGCTTATGGTGAACGAACTTTTTATAGGAATTAATAAACTTGGACCCTGGAACTGTAGGGTAATTAACGGTAAACGGGGTTAATTTGTATACAATTAGGTTCAATTCGGTATGGAAGTCAATTAGAGTTAACAAGGGGTTGGCGAGTTAACGAGGTTACTATTTATCGCTAACCAGAAAAGATTAGTTAGCTCTATTGGCATACGCGCACAAAATAAAAAACTGTTAGTATTGGAATAGTATTGCGTGCAATGTAGTAGGTCAATTTTACTATAATTAAGTTGACTATACTAACTGCAAGTTAAGTATATTGTTTTTATGGGCTTACTGAATTGGGTATAAGTCGAGTGCAGTACATTGCACTTCATACTAGAGCATGGGCCAAGCAATTGACCATAAAAATTACAATGTAAACTAGTTAGCAGTCTTCCAAACCTAACCCAATACATCCACCACTTGACCAATACAATACTACTGTTACTTCAACCACGATTCGAATCGACAACATTGTAACGATCTAAGGCCCTACCAACAAAAGGGTTGAAACATATGGTCACCTAGAATTTTTTTTGGTTATTTATTACACGAGGCCTTATTTGTCCTTATTATAAAGGAAAAAAGTTAAAGTAATTTTCTTCTAATTTAGTTACATCCCTTACATATAATATCGAATTCGCCATCGTCGAGGAAAAGGTTATATCCATGCTATTACACAACTTACAAGGTGTATTCGATTCTTTATTCTATAACCGACTAATTTAAAAGATAAAGCGTTAAAAGGTATATCAAAACCTATTTATATTTATTGAAAAATTCCTAATTAATAAGATGATAAAGATACAGTATTAGATATAGACCAAAGAACTTTTAAATATCAATTATGAAATCCCATAAAACCCCTCTATTTCCATACTTCTTTATATAATCTATATGTTAAACCTTGTTAATATTTACTTCGAATGTATTTTTATATACGCCGAAGAGGTTCTTTTCTTGAAAATACTCTACTTTTTAAAACGAAGTGTTAAGGAATTTAATGCTAATATAAGAAAGGCGGATGAATAAGCTATTAAAACCAAATTTGTATTTGTACCAGAAAAGTCAAAATTATTATATATTACTAAACGAGAAGTTTTTTTCGACCTTATAAGATGAGGTAATCTTTACATTATTACCAATGTAAAGCCGGTTGATCTGGTTACAAATCTGTTTTCAAATACTAAATTTGCTAATATATGATAGCTCGGGTTTTAATTTTTTAAAGCTTTATTAGAGAGGGTTTATATTAAAAAACGCATAGTAAAGATATTAAAGGTCTTTTGATACTATAAAAGACTATTATATACGAGGTACAAACCTCCACCATATATTTTACGTACCATTATCGCTATTACGGTCGTACTTATATTTATGTATTATATCAATAATTAATACCACAGATATGGAAAAAATGACCTCGAGGACCTAATTATGATTTCGTTAGTCGTCGCAATAAAAGCAGTCATCCCGTTATATAAAACTTCTTTTAATATTATCGTTTTTAGGAACTTTGGTTTACATTTTGATAAAGTCGCCCTCGAATAACAACTTCTCCATTTCGCCCATCATTTAAAAATCTTTAACGTCCGACACTCTTTTATATAACGGACTACGAAAGCCGCCGCCGCTTTAAAATTTACGGCCTCGTTTTGTATTCTAGTCGCTATACCAAGTGATATCTAGGTAACCCTTTACACTATAAAGGCTTCCTGACGTTTTATTGAGCTATGGTCAACCTTAACAAATCATAAAAATATTTATCTATTTTGGAAACCTCCTTCTTTTATGGTGACGACTCCTAGCATTTAGGCTTTAACTATAGTTGCTTATAATTAACGAAGAATTTTCCAGCTTTTTGAGTTTAATTTTACTAAGTTTTTTGGTATTTTATTCCATAGTTTTACAACCTTATGAAAGGGTTTACAAAGGAGAACGTGATCGTAAAATTCAAAATATAGTATTTTAACTGAAACAAGAATTATACCTCATTATTTACCGATGGTTTCAAATAAGTATTTAATAGGTAAGGATATTTTAATTATAATTAAATAATATACTATAACGTTTGAGTTATAATGAAATGTTTTAATGGGTTTTATCTTATTGTATACGTTTTTGATATAGAGGTTATCCAAACCTTTCGCGACTTGCGAATAGTTGCTCGTATTACAATAGGTGAAATTATGGTATATATGTATATTATATTCACAATATACGGTTTAAAATGGATTTAAACGCTTTGTCCTCAAAGGCTTTAAAAAAAACTACGTGGTAATTGAATTCTATTTATACCGTATTATAGTAAAAATTTTTAAATTATATAGGTATTGATGGAAACAAGATTACGAATAATCTAATAAACATTAATATTAGGTTTTGTACATATTTTAATAATAATGGCCAGCCCTTCGTAAACGAAATTAAATCTCATTTCAAAAAAATTAAAAGTGGTACAACGAAAATAATATAACTAAAACGAAGTGATTCTCTCCCCTTAATATAGAAAATCGAGTTTTACGTACTTTATTAAACCCGGACCAAATTATCGTAAATTCTGGTATTTAAATTCCTCCCCGCTTTCGCTATCACTTTTACGGACCCTACTTTACCATTTCTTAATTATAAAATGCGGGTACGAGAATTTTACATTTTACTACCAGAGTTTTTGATATTAAAACACCGAAGATATTTATATTTGATACGATGCAAAATAAGTTATTATCCACTTAATTTGCTCTCCAGATTTTTAAAGGTTTAAAAACTTTAGCTACAACTCCTTAGGAAACTCCGATATTAATAGTCTCGCGAGGCCTATATATATAAGGGTTTTAAGAACTTTTAAAATTTTCGGGCATTTGTATATATTTCGAATTGTTTTTGAAAAACATAAAAATTGAGATTTCAAACTAAATTAACCGCGTTTTCCTCCCGCCAATAACAAATATATATTACGCTCGCCAGCGGTATTATTACGTTTTCGACACGTTAACTTACACTTTTTGTTATTTAATGACTTACTTTATTTATTTTACCATTTTATTATCGACGTTACTAATATTTTTGTAGCCGTTATTCACCGGTTTTATTTTCTTTTATGAAAAGAGATAAAGTTTGAAAATGGACTGAGGGTGGAGTAAATTTGATAGCAAAAGGAAAGGGGGGGGGGGAGTGAACGAAGGTTATGGAAACAGGTTTGTTAATCATGAAACTCGTTTTACTATCGCTACTAAAGCTATCATCCTCGTCTTTATTATTAACCTCCTTTCTGGCGGTAATAGGGTTTTGCCGATTTATTAGCATCGCGGTTGCGGCCTACATTGCATTATTTTTGACTGCTCTAACGATGTTGCGAAGTAGCTGTTATAAAACAGTTAGGTGTCTAGAAAACGCCTTTACAACAACCGCGAGGCGATAAATAGCTAAAAGCTCTGCAGCGCTAATATCGATAGGGATATACCCGTTTTTACACTTAGTCATTATTACCAATTAGTATTCAATCATCCAAATGCACTTTTTATAACATTAAACCCTTTATAAACGTAACAGATATATCGAATTTCCGACTCTTCCATTTTAATACAAACGCTGTCAGAGGCTTCTGTTAGGAAAAACCTAATATAATGTATGTAAAGTTATATCCCGCGTAATTATGAGGGACGGGTAATAATAACAGAGAGGTAGTGGTAAGGAAAAGATAATGGGAGGGAGAAGGTACTAGAATATGCGTATAAAATATATATAAAGGTAGTAGGTTACCTTAATAAGGTTTAAAAACGCGTATAGTAACGCATATTACATTTAAGGTGGGTTTCCCGTAAACAGGTCATTATTTACGTTAATATAGGGATTAATATTATAAGTAAGTATGTTGTAGAGTTCTAAGTTATTAAATTTAAAAGATAAGGGTATTTATTAGTATATACGCGACGTATTATTATAAGGGAAGGTTTAAAATTAAGGGCCGATTAAATAAAGGGTCCCTTTTTCTATTAAGATTTAACGTATGGGCCGCCGCATGTATAAAAGTCTTTTCGCGACGCATTATCACGATAACGGGCTGTAATCTGTTATTATAACCCAAGGACTAACTACAAACCATGGAACAGGTCAGCGGCTAGCTGCGCCATCAGAAGCTTGATGTCCAACACATCAAGCGGAGATATCTCTTATGTAAGGACCCAGGGTTAGGGTTGGGACCGCAAGGACCGAAGAGCGGTCCAGTCGATACTACATAGGACCGCAGGAAGCGACCAGCGACTTCAGCGGTCTAGTACTAAAGATGGTATGAAGGTCATAGGATATAAGAACGCGGCCATCGCCACATAGATAGTATTTCCTTCATAGCTTTTCAGTTGTCAATCTAAGTATTCAGTCTACATACCTGAATAGCCTAATGGTTAGTAATCATTCTACAGTTCGAATAAACATCTTCTTGATATTGTACCTTTGTTACCTCTGCTACTTTACTACTAACATAAACCCCCTAACACCTTCTATTTACTCACAGGTATTTAGTGTGATCATTACATCTGTATATACTTATACTTACATATATATATATATATATGAGCCTTAACGCATACTTACACGCTTTAATATTATTAATACCTTGTTATACATGTGTTTCTTCCTATTATTACAAATTTATAAAGCCCTTTAGAGTGTCCGTACAATTATATCCCTAGCTAAATTAGGCGTTGGGCGGGGATTCAAACGGCAACGCTATATTACTAGACTAGGACTACAATTCATATGCTTACGAGTCTCTGAATTATAGGGCACCTTAAGATTTTGATTAGGAGGATGGCGTAGGGTCCTGCGGGCTCATACGGGCCTCAACGGAGCTCGCGTTACAATCCCTTCCACCGGTATCTATAGAACTATTTCGTAGTAGCTAGTGCGTCTCTGATAGTTAGCATTGCCTGGTGATAGTAAATCATTAAAAAAAGGTCATCTAATGAAATCAAATCTTGTGACAATAGATAAGACGAGGGATAGGAGTACTTTAATAAACTAGAAGATTGTTAAGTTTTTGATGATACGGAATTAGTCAACTGATACAGTTAAATAGTGTGCATATTAAGGAATTGGATTATAGAAGTGTTGAAGTATTTGTTTTCCGTATTTTAAGTGGTGAAAAGTAAATCTATCATACAACTAGCAGTAGGTAACGAATATAGAAGCATTTGCGTTAGCAGATAATTGTTTTACAAAATATATTAGTACCGATACTAGAATTATAAAACAAAATACTATCAGTATTGGAATAGCGTTTAAGTATAATGCAGTAAAAGTTAAATGTAATGAATACAAATTAATTGTACTAGATTTTCTAATAAAATGTAGGGTATGAGTTAAGTCATTATCTATATAAAGTAATGTATAAACAGGCTATCGGTCTACTAAACTTAAAAAAACAAGAATCTATCACTTAACCATTGCAATATTACCGTTACTTCAACCACATTTTAGATCGATAACATTGTAACATCTTAAGTCCTATCAACAACAGTTACATAATATTCGTATTTCAAAAATTGGCAATACCCTCCATTAACGTTCAAATACATGTAATTGTACAAATTGATTATATTTAACACTGTAAATTTATTGTAGAGGATAATGAAAAAGTAAAAGTAAAATGAAATAATTGATTAAATAAAGTAAAAAAGTCGTAATAACCTTAATTTTATGGTTTGAAGCTTATAAAATTATATTCATAAAAACAGCAGATTAGAAACAGAGATTCAACATGTTAAATTAATTAAAAGAAACGGTAAAATAGCTGGGTGTAAGAGTTAACTATTGATTAAATGAGAATAAAAGTGTTAATTAATAATAGTTGAAAAAAAGTTAAATTAGTTCATATATAAACTCGTTAATCCACATTTATAAAAAATCGAAAGAACGGTTATATAAATCCATTTCCCTATAGGAACGTGCTATATTAAAAGACCTATCTATATGAAATTCCATTTTTACTTGTATGAATTCTCATTCTCTTTAATTATTGAATTATATAATTATAGATTAACTTAAAAAATAAATTGTTGTAGGTTGAGCTGTTGCCTATTAAATAGTAATTAGGCTACAGCGTAGAGTATAAAATGATCTGTGCGTCTGTGTAATAGGTGCACAGCAAAGGTGGGAATAATGAACAAAAGCGATGTATTTCGAGTATAATCCCCCAATTCAAGGCGCAGCGCATATAAACCTTGGCTGAAGGGGTTGCTTGCACATCCCGGCTTTGTCAGCAAAGTGGCGGTATAGACAAGTACTACTATAGACGACTCCTACTATAGTAATCTCCCCCTCGGTAAATAACTGTCTGGTCTTCAACTCATTGTCTTGTCGACTATATCTGCACAAACCATACAATCACAGGTTAGGGTGGTATAATGACATTACTTCGAACTATGTTCAAGGTGTTAGGAAACGCTGGGGCTGGCGTTGGCGATAGACTCGAGATCGTTTCGCATCGGTGCCGCACTAGCCAACAGCGGCGGCACGTTTGTTTCTCGGGACGAATGAAGGCCAATCTGATGGAGAATGTGCCGACAGGGTAGGAATGCAGGAATGCAAGAGGATAGTCCAATGTCCAATAGACCACCATGGTCTCCATCACCATCGCGCTCGTCCGTCGAAGAAAGTGTGAAAGCGTGAGACTGCTCGTGTGTCGGAGTACCCCTACTACTTGGTACTATTACCGTGCATGTGCAGTAAGCACCTCGGAACAGGCGCTGGAGACTCCAGCCACTGCTCTGTAGTAGAGACTTGGGGCATGGGCTCGAGCGGGCCTTTCACCAATTACAGTCCCGGACCACCCACTGGAACTCAATTAGGTGGGGCCCATTGGCCAGGCAGCTGTCCACAAGAGGTTCCCATCCTGTTGTTGTTCCCGTCCAACTTTTCCATTCCCGTGGCATCTTCTCCCTGTTCCTCCACACCACACGCACCGGTCTTGACGTCTTCGCAGCGTATCTTTAATTCCCCCAGCAGTCTCAGTCCCACGGTTCTGCGATTGCTCTGGCCATTGAGACGATCCCTCCTCCCGGCCACCGGCCACGTTGACTCGGCACCATCACCCACGACGACAATTGCTCACCCGACGACAACCTCAACACTGGCATCCCCAGTCACCGTGATACTCGGCTCAGTTGATTCTCCGTCAACGCATTTCCTCCCGTACGAAGGGCGGCCTCGACCCGCATCACGACAAGCAGCGTGGGGCAGTTCGATGACTTGGCAGAGCCTGCCTGCCACGACCCACGGCCGATTGAGCCAGCCACTGCACTGCCGAAAGCTGCGAACCCTATCGAGCAAATTGAGTCGCCCATAGTCTCCGACAATTGATCAGACGTCTCGCTACTCGCCCACTTCCATCACTCTGTAGTCTGAACCCGTCGCGGTTTGATATCGCGACCGGTCAATCAATATGGGCGAACTCACTCACAAAGCCTCCGACCCGGAGAGGAGGGCTTCCGCAAGAACTTCAAGGGCTCTCTCGCTAATGCATAATGGACCACCTATCGTGGAGGACATTGACTACGACGACGACAACGCTGCTCTGATGGCTTTGGGTGTCATGGTCTCCGATGGTGGCTACCGTCCTGGCCCAGTCCCGACGCCCGCGTTCGCACCCGCATCCGCATCCGCATCCGCGTCTACCTTCACATCCGCATCCGATGACCGTCCTGTCACCCCCGACTTCGTCGCTCGACCGGTATCCCCCATGACTCCAACCACAAGCCCGCCCTCAATATCACAGGCTTCCCCACCGTCACCCATCCGATTCAACCGCTCCAGTATCTCAAAACCCCCTCGCGGCGGCCGCGACTCTCTTACCCTGAGACACGATGGCGCCATGGGGCACGTGGCAGCCTCAGTTCCGGAATCCTCGTTGGCACGGTCGTCCATTGTATCTACCGCCTCGAGCGACGCTGCTGCTTATCTTGTTAGCGACGGTCCATACCGCGGCCCTACCGCTCCATCGCACTCGTATTCCTCCCATCCTCAGGACACACGCCTAGCGAGAACAGTGAGCGTCGCGACCATTTCGACCACACCGACCACCCGCCCGGAATCAGAATACAACGGCCCTACAGGTCCATCACATCCTTACTCGATGTATCCGCAGATGCCGCTCGAGGAACCAGCCCCCCAGCCTGCGGTTCCTATCATCCCTGTTGGCTTCACCGCTGCCCCGGACCCTTACCAACGTCGACTCGGCCCGGAGGGCGAGGAACTGGCTGCGATTATCGGCCCAGATGGCCACATGGAGGAGTTGCCACCTTATACAAGGTATCCAGATGAATTCTACGCACGCAAGATACGTGGCGACAATCCATCAGAGCGACCCGGTGAGAGTTCTGCCGGAGTGGCCGCGGCCGCGGCCGCGGCCGGCACATCAGTGCCTGTGGCAACCCCTGCGGCGACATCGACGACGGAAGCCAGTTCAATACCGGGTGCTGGAGGCATAGGGTTGGCTGCCCGGAATCCCGAGTTCGATGCCCGATCTGAGGACGCCGGCTCACGTGGGTCACGCCACTGGTCCCGTAGCTTCACAAGCGACAGTAATCATCAGATCAACACGGCAGCTGCGACAGTATCGGAGAAGCCCCAGCTTGGAAAATGGCAGAAACTGGCCAAGAGAAAAGCCTGTGGTGTCATTCCATATTGGGCTTTGGGCCTCACATGTACGGCAGTCCTAGTTGTTCTCATAATCATCGCGGCTGTTGTTGGCACTTTGTTTTCGCACCACCCCAGGCCGCGGAAGGGCGCCAGCACTACAGAGTAAGAGCCAGGCTCGCCCCCGTCTTCTCCAGACTCAGGTGCTAACAAAGCCGTACAGGTATCCAGGGAGCGTGCCGACTGTGACATTTACACTGGACGCCAAACCTATTCCGACGCCTTCCAATTTACCAGCTCTCGCCCAGGGCACATTCGGGGTGCCGTTGAACTTGAATGAAAACCCTAATACCTGCTTCAACAACACAGCCCAGACTGCCGCGTGGAGTTGCAACATTGCCTTCAACCAGGCCATAGCCTTGCAGCTCCAGATCACTAGGAATGCCCCTCAGCTTGGTCAAGATGGCACCTACGACGTGAAGCTCGCCACCAACTTCTCAACTAACCCGAACCCGAACGATCCCGACGGCAAGAATTTGATGTATGGCGCAAGTGCACCCTTGATACAGCCGGCAATGAACATGGAACTCGTCAACGACACTTTCGATCTGGACCGAGGCCCTGCATGGTTCAGGATGCTCCCATACAACAAGACGGTGGTTGTATCCTCAGAACACTTGTCAGCTTCGACTTCTCCCAAACATCGACGGTCGTATCGGGGTCCCGGCCCCGGGAGTTTCCAAAGAAAAGGCGTGGCGGATGCAGGAGACAAGCCGTGGATCTGCGTATGGCCTGGTACTTTCGTTGAAATCTTTATCTACGCCCTACAAAACAGCAGCTATGCGTCAGAGTCCACTGCCACCATTGCGACGGAGCCTATGCCTATGCCTGACCCTACTCCTGCTTCGACCAACAGTGGCACAGCGAAGGCCCCAGCAACCACGGCAACCGGCGACGGAACCGAAGTCATCAACATGCAACACATGACCGCGTATCCGAGGGCGATCAAGGTCAAAGAGCGCCGAGTCAACAGGTCGCCAACTGCATACTGCTACCAGGTCGAAGTCCAGAACGACAACAGCACCCGTCCCATTACTGACGGGGATGGAAACATAGTGTCCATGGAGATTCACGAAGTCGAACAGTCTGGCATGGACAAGCGTGAAGGCGGAGAGGACCACGACTTGAGCAACTGCGGATGCATGTGGTTCTCGTCATGATACCCCGAAGGCCTCCATCTACTCGTTAGTTTCTCGGGCGGGTTTGGTAACGGTGGCACCTGATGCGTGGCACACCGAAGTTGATCTTACACGAACAATTGGACAGTCTACGGCAGCGCTTATCATGGCGTGTGAGGACACGCGAAGACCAACAACTTCCAGGGTTGGACAGGATATCTCCGCCGTCATCCTGTTCTATTTCAAGGATGGTATCATCATCGGCGATGGTACTCTAGACCAGTTCGACTGCGATATTTTGGGGGTGGAGTTTAGGGAATTGCGGGACTGGAGGGGGCATCTACCGCTTTGGGGGAAAGCGCGGCGTTGGATGGAGGCACGTTCCACTGGCTGGCCTCGGTCATTGAACGCGATGTCCGTGGTGTTGAGGAGGACACAAGCATGGGAAAGGACCTTGGATCCTTGTCCGGTGGTCAACCAAGGTCCCGTACCTACTTTTGCCCACTGCTCGACGCCTTGGCGTATATATTATTGCAGACACACAGCGGAGGAGGCAGATGAACCAGAGCTAGAAACAAGGCGTCGGCGGGTTAGGGCAGGAACCACAGTTGTCCAGCTCGATCTTGTATGCTTGCCTACCTCTGTTGAGCGCATAATGAGATGAAAGGATCCCCAACTGCTTTCTCCATCCCGATTGCAATGTCCTGCGTGTTCTGTGATGCATCAGGCGATGCTATTCTCCCTGCAGGCGGTTCACTCATCGCAGTGTCACATGCTCTCATGAGGGAGCCGGGCAACGCCGAAATCGCTATCTGCTTACCTCCTTATATGAAGTGTCCCGGACAAGGGCGAGAAGACACGGCCAGACCATAGGTGGTAAGCGAGGCTCAGAGGTATCTTGGGAGCCCCTTGGCCCAGAGATATACGCGCCATGATCCTCGCCCGGTCGACGGGCAGCCGGGGGGAGAGGCAGACATGCAAATGATGGCTGTCTCGACTGTCCGGGTGATATGCATTCTCGCAACTCGTCGACATTACACAATGCAGGCGGTGCTTTCTCTGCCACATCAGGTCCATGCTGATGGAACATCCAACCCATGGGTACTGTAGGTAGTTCCTCATACACAGATACCAGGCCGTCATGAACAGTGCCTCGAACTCGACACCCAAGGCGCTTTGCCTGAAGTGGTGCGGGAGCGTGATGACGACCACGCCATGGGAGGAGCTGCACCTGATAGCCCACAACGATGCGATCGTTCTTCCTACTGGGAGGAAAGAGAGCTCCGATGTTACTTGCGCCCTTTGCAGCTTTGGTGAACGAGAAGTCCTCCACGTCGGGCTGGCATAACGTTGCTTCCCATCGGCTGCTTCCACGTCGATTCGAAAAAGTGTATGTTCTTTTGGAGTGGGTAGGTATATGGGAACTGGCCTGTGTTGCTGCCCGAGTGCGTCCTCTGTCTGTCCGACAGCGATGGACAGAGAGGAGCTCAACATCGAGGTGGGATCCAGGTGCGGGACCTCCGAGAGTACCACGAGGGCCTGACGCTACTGTCGTCCATACTCGCGCGCTTCGAGGATGCTAGCCAGGAACTGACCTGCGCGTGCCCGCGGCTCGCCGCTTCCGAGGGCGGGATTGTGGAGAGGGTCCATGTGGCGACGCCGAGTCGGTTGGTGCGGCGGGCTGAGGATTGGGCGTCGCTGGGACCTAGGTCATGGACGGTTGTTGTCATGGCGTGGTAATTTACGATTTCCAGTGTGCAGTGGGAAACGAGCTGGCTGGGACTGTGCATTTCACAGCAGATGGAGAAGAGAACGGAGGAAGAGGTGAAATCTGGGGCCTCTTTCCAAGTCGATGGCATCACCATCCGTCCTCTGACCAGGTTGTGAGAGTAGCGTGAGTTGTTGTCCCAGGATATCTGGTGGACTTCCGGCCAAGGGCAAAAAAAGAAAACAGTCCGTGTATTTTGGGCACATGTGAAGACGTGGATGAGTGGATTCGACATCATGCATGCACTCACACAACAGCGACCCTTTCCCCCACTTCGTGCACTCCCACGACACCTAGCCCGCCTCCACAGCATCCTCCATATCATTCGCCAAGCCCTCCAAGAACGACTCGGCCATCTTCGCTGCTCGCTTCTCGCCCACCGCCTTCCGCCTCTGCTCAACCACCCGCCGCCGCTCCTCGACCTCCCGCCTCCGCAACGCCCGCGCCTCCTCCCTCCGCGCCCGCTCGCGCTCCGTCTCCGCCCGCTCGCGCGCCAGCGCCTCCATCTCGCGCGCCCGCGCCGCCTCGTCCCTGCTGAACTGGAAGAAGCCCACGCCCCTGGTGCGGATCTCGCCGCCGGCGTCGTAGTGCTGCGGCG